>JAXCHB010000203.1:0-742500 GCA_036926305.1 Uropetala carovei | reverse complement strand
GGTCGAATTTTTTCGCGATAACAATACTTTCCCAATATACCTAATTCGTATATGAGAAAGTAAAAATTGAAAAAAAAAACTAAAAGCCACCGTGCTATGGTTACCGACAGTTTCATTTTTACCCGAAGATTCCGCGTTAAGAGACATTTTTCTTGGTTCAGGGTTAAGAATATAAGAGATAAGTCATCTTCGGATTTTAGGTTTCGAAACAAAAAAAAATTATGCCGAAATTCTGGAGTCCTGATAATCGTAACCAACATTCTAAATTCGTGTCGCATCATTTGAGATAAACAATGCATGAATGTATGTAGTGATATGGCTTTCTCTGACTTATTACGGCCTCTGTTTCATTAGTGATAGACCTAAAAAAAAGTTCTATTCGATATTTCAATGCGACATGGCGAAAACAAAACTGGCGGCTAGTTGAATCGCCGGGACGAACAGTGAAACCACGAGTGGAGAGGAATACTAAATGAGATGTTAAATGCAATTTCTGCTAAGATTTGGCTAATTTTAAATTCCGCTGTAAAATGCTTTAATTTTGGTCGAAATCGAATCATTAGCTTCGAAGAAATTTGCTAACGCTGGTTACAAACCCTTTCTCGAAAAACCTACGACTGTTAAGCGTATTATTATTTAGAGGTCTAACTGAATATATTTTCAAACGTGAAGTTTCAACAAAGGTTGTAAATGGACGAGTGACTTATTATACGAATGCTATTAAAAAGCATAACAATAACAAAATATAAGCCTTAGGGTCAAATTATAATCGATAAAGATTTTCAACTGTCCCTTCTGCAGAAAAAATCAGAGATTTTTGAAGCATCAGCCTTTAGAAACAATTATTATTTAGCTTTTAGTTCCAAATTACCGTATATACTCGTGTATAGTACGAGTTTTTACGACAAAATTTTTATTGCAGAATTTGGGGATCGTACTGTACACGAGTAATAATGCATTTGAGGATTTAAAATTCATATATCTTCACGGGCATTTTCGGTGAAGTTATGCCACCCGCGCGCATTCTAATGGTGGGCTAACCTTAACAGTGAGCTCGTTTATCGTTGTTATGTTTCTTCGTGAAGAGTAGAATCTTTTTCATTTATACAGCTTCAAATTTACTAACACTTGATATAAGTGAAAATTTACGGGCACCTCCTTTCTTGAATTTTGTGTATGGATGTACATCTTTGTTTGCGTCTTTTTACAAGGGATGGATTGGAACGAGTTGGACTAAAAGTATCGTAGACGGCGTAGGTAACTTTATGGAATTTCGACATCTTGGAAAAAAGAAATTACTTTGTAATATTCAACAGTCTTTATTGTTTCTTCAATCACACACCGATCGGTTTCCACTACAAAGTCATTCTAAAGGTGTTATGTCGGTTAGTAACACCATTAGAATGATTTTGTAGTGGAAACCGGTCGGTGTGTGATTGAAGAAACAATGAAGACTGTAGAATATTACAAAGTAATTTCTTTTTATCCGTTATCCCTACCTATTAAATAGATGAGCGAGTGGAACCATTACGTACGCGGAACGTAATCCAGACGTACTAGAATTGAAACGATTTTATTTCATCTTGTGCAATCATGATTCATATCACTTTTTATTAAATGTTTTAGGAGTAAGATACTTAACTTATCCGAATTTTTGTGTACTCGCACTATTTACGACATTTACGGTCTATTCTATGGTGGTGTGGAAAATCAAGGTCGTTCGACATATCTCGCTCGTAACCATCGAGCTATCGAAACGAAATATATCGACTCTGGTGGAAAGCTGGGGTCGTGCTATAAACGAGATATATGAAGAAATCAGGTTTGTTCACCAAAAAATCAGGGGTCGTACTATACATGGAGTCGGAATATACACGAGTATATACGGTATGATCGTGGGACCTGGGGTGGTCTAAATTAAGGACCACGATATTAAATCAGTTAAAAATTAATATTGAGTTTCTAATAAAATAATCATTGACTGTTGATCTGAAGAAAACATTCGGTAAGATCAAAAACGTAGTGCGACGATACATACCTAGTTTGTTTTGACGAAGAAAATCTATGGCCGAGCTTCTAATCCCCTGTCGCTGAATTACATGGAGTTGTATTCACCTTCAAGTCCATACAAGCCAACGCAGTTTCCAACGCATGAGCTTCAATCACATTATCCAAACCCACTTCTACGCCGTTACACCTTCATCTACCCTCTACCCAGTGGCGTAGGGACCATGAATCCGATGGACCGGTCGATCCAGGGGGCCGATTTTGTAAATTTTCACTTTTCGATTTCAATCGAAATGTCAGCCATCTTTGGACAGTTTTCGATCGAAATGAAATTTGCGATTCTGTAACTCAGGATTTCACTTTCGATCGAAATCTCTCTCGATTTCCGTGGAAATCCATTTCGATTTCCTTTTGCTAGGTGAAATCCGTGAAATCTGCTCGAAGTTCATACTATAAACCTATTATTCAAAGAATAATTGAAGATTTAAGTGGCAATACCCATACTATTAACGTTGTATTCCAATATCAATAAATGATACAAACCAAAATAAATGCTTTCTTAAAGACTTTTCTTACGAAGTATAGAATTTGCAAAACTATGCTGACAAGTGTTATCAAAATCTTAGACAGTCTAGTAATCATAACAAAACAAACAATGTTAACCTCAAATAAATTAATTTACGAAAACCGAATTAATATCCCTCGTCCTGCGTTCCACATTTTACATTATATATACCAGCCAATATTCAGCTATATCCTTCCAATTTTTACGTTATAACCTAATGTTGCTGCCATAGTCAATGATACTAATCACAAATTATTCATCCAATGCAGTAAACTAATATCCATTAGTCGAAATAATCTTATATAATAAAATTGAATGTCTGTCCGTTTGTTACTTATATATTCCCACGCCCTTTGAGCTATCGGGGCCAAACTTTGCAAATTGACTTCATATGACTCTACGAGTAATATAGGGTACCTGGGATTTCCAAAACCGACCTGGGTTCGATTCCAGGAGAATTTTATTTTCCCATCAGTTTACACGGGATTTTCGATTTTACAAAGTGCAAGGTTTTTTTCCTTCATTCGTTAAAATACGTAAATATGGACCGATTTTCTTCGTTTTTGCTTTATTCGACGGTTAAACTCTACACTATCTTATTCTTGCGATGTTTACATGTTACACGGTCGAATCATTCAGAAATACGCAATTGTTTTCGAAATTTTACGGATATTTCGTACTCTTCCCGGACGTTGTCAAGGCGACCGTCATTGTTGTCTCCGATTCAATTAATGCCAATTAAACCTTCAAATAGTTGAAAGAATAGCGTTTTCGCTTCGAACTGTTGTTTAAGCATCGAAATTAATTATGTATAGCAACGTACATAGTTAAGGATAATTATTCTGTTGACTGCGTATGGGAAGCGTTTATAACGACAATTCATCGTGTGTATGCTGGTATCTTACCTTTTAGTAAGTAAAACCTTTATATTATACATCTGTAATGCTTACTAACGCACATTTATAATACTGTCCATAGAAGTCACTCGACATCAGTTTGTGGTTGTGAATAAAACGTATACTCTATACAAGTATTTCTAGGACGCCAACATTTCCCCAGAAAGTGACAAATACTTCTTTGGTTCGTAAATGACACACATACCGCACAGCAATATATGGGGCATTTGCTGTAATTAGAAGGTAAGTATGCTTCATTAAAGATTCGATCCCATTTTGAATGTTCTTACAAGTTAAAATTCTTAAGATTTATGGATTGCAGTGTAACGGCGACTTTCTCTTGGTCACTTGGTTACATGTTTGGCATAACCCGGGCATCGCCGGGTACTTTCAGCTAGTAATAAATAAAAACTTCAACATTTGAAGTAGCAAGGCATAGATTCGATAAACACAATACGTACAAAAATCATCTAATATTTGCTTAACGTATGCTGTATTCGTTTTATTTAACATATTATAAGGATACTGTATTAGGACTTACGTTGAATTACTAATTTTAATTAGGTTTTTATCTAACTGAAATAGGTAAACAAACCAAAACAAACTGACTCTCAGAGTCAACTGCGTATGCGCCAACCCGGCCGAAGCATAAATTTTGCAACACTGTTTTCGACCGAGCTCACTTCCTTCGATCGAAATCGAAATTCGTTACAAAATCGCAAACTCCCTCATAATTTCATTTCGATCGCTTACCAGCTTTCACGTCGAAATTGGGAGTTTACGATTTCCATCGAATCGAAGGAGTTACAAAATCGGCCCCCAGGGCCCGGAGCTCTAGGAGGCCCGAAGGTCCGTGGCCGACATATACAAAATTTTACCCTTTGTGTCATTTTAAACCACAATAGCTGCTAAATACAGTGAAAAGAATCCGAGATCATGAAACTTATTTCATTAAAATTTTCCCCTTAAAAATAACCAAAAAATATATATTGGAGGAGAGGGCGGAAAGAACTCTCGAACCAGGGCCCGGCTTCACCTTATTATGACACTGCCTCTACCACCTTTTCATTCAAAACCCTTAACGTCCCCTTCTCATGTTCCACGCTAAAATGTCTCACCCACAATCCCTCTCTCCATTCCTCTCTTCCCCGCCTCAATTCAAATTTTACACCGCATTTGATTTCACTCCCCATTCACGTAGTCCACTTGCTACTTCTATGTACAACACAACTCTTCCGCAACCTTTCTTCCTTTCTAAATGTTCTTATATCGTTAACCATTCCATACCTTCTCATCTTATTTCCCTTTGTTCTCTTATTCTTTCCAATTTCCTTCCTCATTCCTTTTCCTTTCCATTATTTTGCTTCATAACCAGCTTCAGCCAGCAAACTTCCGTTCCTTCGTAAACGCTAAAGACCCACTGCCTTTTACTCGCCCCCATGTTATCCTTGCTTCCTCTCTCCACTCCCTCCCCCCTCTCCTCCCCCTCTCTCCCCCCCACCCTCCCTCCCCCCACCCCACCATGCTCCTTAACATTCCGAATCCCTTCCTCATCCGGTCCCTTCCCGGGATTAATCCCAAACAAAGCGTTCTCAGTTCTCGATTGCCTCCCCGCTCCCAAACTCCTCTATCCTTCTCCTCCTACGTACTATATCTATCGCGAATATTTCCCTTTTCAAACCCTCTTCATCCCACTCCTATTCTTTCCTTATAACTTCCACTTTCCTCAAAACTCCTACATCCCGGAATGCAGCGCAACACTCTTACCTCCTTCAGTCTTCTGCTTAGCTTTAAACCCCTTTCTCCACCTTCCTCTTCGCATCACTCTCAATACATCTGTCCACTTCCTCCTCCTATCCTCCTCCCGCCACCCGTCTCTCTTCTGCACTCCCATTTTCCTCGCATATCCTTGGACTATTCGTGCTCCGCCTGCTTCCCTCTCCATTCTCCTTCTCTCCCTCGACTCTTCCAAAACCTCTATCTCCCTCTCCGACCTCTCCAAGCACTCCCGTCTTCGCTGCTTTCAGACGCTTCTGCTTCTGATGTGGATGGATGATACTGCCTCTACTCCCTCCTCCCCCCCCCGACTCCCTCCTAACCTCCCTTATCTCCCTTATCCTTGGAACTTCCTTCCTTCCTCCTCTTCCTGCATTCCCCCCCCCATCATCTCTCGATCACCTCTTTCCACTCCCTTTTTCGCTTCCTCTCTATCCCCCTACTCATGTACTTCCTTCTCCAGTGCACAAGTGGGGTTTTAGATTTTGTCTCTTTGCTCTTATTCCCTCGTCAATTTCATCCTTCAGAGTCACGTTAAGACTTTTACTCCATAAACTTACACCCTTCCATTTTTCCCGCAGAGATGAGTTTTCGTGTCTCTATGCCGTGCTTTCGTTCGCATAGAGTTTCACTTTTTTCGCCGCACTTGATTCGAAAACTCCACCTACGCCGTATTTCGTCGTCGGTTACTAATGACGGGCAACTTCAGAGCGAGATTTCAATTTAGCCACCAAATTATCATTTTTTACGATTGTGGAATGCACATTCAATCATTCGTATATTGAGAAACGTAGATATCAATTGAAAATTACCGCCGTGAAGTGGATACAATTCCTGTAAAATATATATATAAGAAGTTCATCGCCAAATCGACAATTTAACCGAAAACAGTTTCCTTTCTTCTGTTTCATGGCTTCTGACGAATAAAAAGTCTTTGATATTCGAAAGCTGTAGAACGAAATTTCGGTATTTGTCTCCGGATTCGGAGAAACTCGCCACAAGCACTTTCGCATCAGAGTCTGTACCGCCAAGTCTTTCTTCTCGGACGAATTATATTTCATCCTCTTCTTTGTTGGCCTCATCTGAGATGTCGCTTCCTGACTCAGCTTCGATTCTTTCACCTCTATCACTCCTTACACGGACGTCTAAATCATATCAGAAATTCTATCATCTTTCATTCCCCGACAGCGTTCTGGTGAACAGGCATCTTTATCTTAAACAGTAACAATACCACTCGTTTCTGCATAAACTATCTAAAATCCGCTTGACGTATCAAAGAAAATATTAAATAACAAACGATACCTGTCAATCGGTAATATGAATATTTTTGTGCAAATGATGGAAGATGATGTTAAATGAAATTTTCAAATCTTTAATGAGCGGTCACAAGGATCAGTTGTAGTATGAAATATGCAGTCCTTGTATACATATGTATTATAAAAGTCGATGTCTGACTTTGTATGTTGGAAACGCTAACTTCACGCCTATGATGACGAATATCGGTGACGCGATTAAGTCAATAATGACTAGTGCTATGTCGATTATTCTTTCGCAATATACTGGGATCTAACTGGTGCACATAGTAGGCACGTCATCATCTATCATAAGGTTATGTGTTCGATACCAGGAGATTTTATTTTCTACACAGGTTTGAGAGTAGCTTATTTACCATTTGGATTTTGGATTACTGAAAAGCATTACGAGAATTCGGAATTTGAACTATAGTAATACCTCTCTATACGTCGGAGATGCGTTCCTGAAAAAGCGACTTATAACGAAACAACGTATAGCGAAACAAAGATTCCCATAAGAACTATTATAATAGTAGAGGTTACGTTCCTGGCGGATATTTTGTCACACATCTGTGTCCCAAATAATACATATCAATACAGTACATTAGACATATTATGTTACCACTACTATGTGTTTATCACTCATTGCTACTAGGGTTTAATATACATTTAATCGCAACAACGAGTAACCAATTGCAATAATGAATTCAGAAATCACCGAAAATAATTGTCTATAGTGTGATGGAGCACACAAATTGTTTCTTTACTTACACGCACACTGATACGCACTTTCGAGTACTTATCATGCAGATGTCGCAATCCGAAGTATATCCAATATCTCATGAGATGTCAACGCAAACGTAAACCAGGATGAAAGGACACACAAAATGTTAGACAAAACTGTTCACAAAGCTCTCTTATAGCCGACTGTCGCTCAGGAATAGGTTTTTACCCATCGTCATTAAAATTGGGATATTCTCTTTTATCCCCTGTATATCTGTGAACCATCTAACCCATCGTGATCTCTAAAACACATGGCCAGCAAATGTTTATTCTGAGTATGATTTTACACGAATTGATAAACAGGAAATTAAATTAATTCATATAAATAATAATAAAGATGAAATGAAAAGCCGAATAGAGGGAAATGGAAATTAGTCTTTATATTATTCTACGAATGACTGCACAAATTTCGCGTGAAAATCGTATTTATTAGATATTTTAATATGTTAACGAAAAATGACTGCACTTAAAAAAGTCGATTTATACGTATTATCTTATGTGAAAAAGAAACTATTCCCTAGAGTGGAAATTATCAATTTCTCGAGAAGTTTATAATGCAATTCAAAGTATACTTCTATCAGTGCTGCCAATATATGGAATAATCAATTTTAAACGCTAAGCATGAGTACTCACATATAAAAACAATTCTGAACAATAATAGCTATAAGTATTATATACCGTTATCCTTTAATTAATATAGTTGGTAATCAAGGAAGGTAATGAAACTCAAGATGAAAGGAAGTGAAAACTTAACAAAGGAGCACAAACACGCTGGAAATAACGCCAAATGCGAATATTGCTGAAGCTAGGAGATGAGAAACGGAACAGGATGGACAGAAAAGATTGAGCGATCAGAACAAACGAAAAGCTAGGCATATAGCCAATAAGTCACCAGAGGCAACAGTAAATCGATTTAAAAGGAACAGATTTTTAGATGAAAGGAAATGAGAAAATGAAAGTTCATTATAATCTGAATAGTGATTATTGTAGATTAACAATAAGACTATTTATATTTAGGTAATAAAATTCCTAAATAATTATTTAGTATGTTTAACATATAAATCTTAATAGACATATATCTTTGCCAAACAACTTTTATATGCCCATGACTATTGTTACTTTCTGGAACATTCGTTTATTTGCATTTTATATTAATGTTTTACGTTTTAGTGCACTTAAAACTTGGTGTCATTAATTATTTTTTTAACTCAGGCATGTCCGTCATATATGACGGGTAATTACGCTTGTACAAAAATAAAAACATTCCCCTGCTGACAACCTACCTTTAAAATTTTGCATCTTTAATAATATTCGAAATATTCATTACGTAAATATATTTTCAGGCCTATGGAATTTCAATTTTGTTACGAAAAATTAATTAACTGATCTTACAGCAATGTATTTTACCATTAAAATGTTAAGCAGCATATCACTTAAACATTTCTTCGAAAACAGTTGTAATTAAATAAAACAACAAAATATTTCATAGAATAAAATCTTAGAACTGTATAATTTTACTTACAATTAGTTTAACTTAATAGCATAATTGTTTATTTACATTCGTTGCTGTGAATACGACCAACATTACGAAAGCCATAATGGGCCCGTATAGGTAGTTCATAAGATTTTTCTAATAAACTGTAAAAAGGCAAAAGAGGGAAGGATGGACCTCAATTTTTTCCATATCTACTCCGAATATAGAACTATATATCCTGAATATTTTATGTTTGTAGCTTACGTAATACTTGATTTATTTGTAGACGGTCAGATACATGGATGAACCGAATACATTAACTCTTTCTTTATTTAAAAAAATCTGATGTAGTCAACACATGACTTTCTCAATATTTGGGGTATAGATATTTAAATTATATTATGAATAGCATTATAAGGCAAAATTATTACTTCGTATCGTAGAAGAATAGTCGTCCTTATTTCCGTAAATTATATGTTGAATATGTTTACAGAATTCACCGCTAATTGGTGGTGCTGTACACTGGAAATTTATGAATAAGTGAAATATCTCCGAAATGGATTGTTCTATAAAAATTTGTTTCAAACAAAACTTGGAAGATATATTATTCTCAACAACTTTTGTCCTCACAAAGATTACAAATAACGACGTTTTTAAGAAATTTGACGGAAACCGAAAAAACCGACTATTTATAAATAATTCCTAAACAATAACCGCTATGGAAAAATGTTTCAAATGAAAGTTGTAGAAAATTACATTCTCTATAACCTTTGTATGGAATTGTATATACAATAATTATATTTTAACGGAGAAATATCGCAAAAACCGAATCGGGTTTCGAATAAACGACTTCCGGTTAACCGGTATTGTTCAAAAACTATTCTGTTCTTTGTACTCATACCAAGGTGTTATATATGAAATTTAGTAACGATATGGCAAGTATTTTTCGAGTTAGACCGCCCAAAATCACACAGACATCATTCCGAAAATAGTCTAAGCGTGTTCTAGGGACCTCAAAACATGTATTTCCGTTGAAATCTCGAAGTCGATTTTTTTCAGTAAAACTACGTTCTCTATACTACGTATATGGAGAATGTAAAAATAGCGCTAAAAATGTTTCTCAATTAGTTTCAGCTCTACCCATGTTATTCAACAGAAAAGATACGCTCTTGGAGTCAAACCCAGGACAACTATGTGCACGCCGAGCCGAATTAAATTGAAAAGTTGGAAAGCCAAATGATATCTGAAAGTTTGATCGAAAAAGATTGAAAATCTTTTTAGTTCTGAGGGGTTACCCGCATTATCCAAACTAACTCCATAGAGCGTTTCGACGGACAGACAAACACAATCAGGATATTACGTATTTATATAACTAGTATAAAAACCCGTCAATATGACGGGCTATCATTAGATAACTTAAAATATGTAGTTACTTCCCTCCTTCCCTCCGCCCCTCTCTCTAAATTCCCTCCCCCTATCTCTCTATTGCATATTCATAAACTTTATGCTATTTCCAGTCGATTGACACCTATATTGCCTGCATATCATGAGAATTTCTCCCAACCTCCCCCTTGCTCCCCCTCCCCCCACCTTCGCAATCTATATTTGCTAATTTATAGCATAATCTTCAACTATATGTTATTTCCTGTCGATTGACACCTATATTGCCTTTACTTTATGAGGATATCTACCGCGGAAGTTCTTAGATTTACTCTATTTTATTCTGCCTCACTAACAATGTCTTATTGCCGAGGTTTTTATTTCGGTTTTATAAAGCTCCCATATTTGGATCGAATTCGAGTTTAGTTGTTGGGCTCTGGTTAAAAAATGCTTTTTTCGATATGTTTTACCGACTCCGTAAAATCCTCTTTATTAAATAAACTAATTGGTAGTCTCCAAAATGTTTTATTTTAAAAATCACGCGCATTTCCTAAAACTATATAAATGGCGTCATGGTCAGAAAGGAAGGGATGATAAAAACATTTGATGCTAATCTAAATTTATCCCTCGTTATATAAAGCCTATCTAGTCTTGATTTGGCGTAGTTTGGTTTCGGTCCATGGAAGGTATAGGAGATGGTGTTTCCTCTTAGTCCTTTCCAGATGTCCACGAGTTTGTGGTCCCGAAGGACGTTGCTTAGCGTGGATGCGAACCTTTTTCTCTTTTCTCCCCTTCTGTTGCGATCCTCGGGTGAAAGTCCCAGTCCCCGCCGCATTACAAAGTATCTGAGGCCGGACAGTTTTCTACGTACATTCGCAGCTTCTCCAGGACAAAAAAAACTTGAATGTTATCATGCGGCAGGTAAATGTTTAAGACTCTAATTCTTTCGTTCGGAGTCTAATCATCACCTCTTGGAGGTGACCCCTTACTGAGATCTGGGAGGAGGGATTCTCCGAGATCATCCTGCGATGTATCGCGGATCGCCGTTCCGTCGGAGTTGCCGCTCGGCAGATTTGGGAAGAAGGTATACCCCTCGCAATGCTCCGTAATGCCGGAATACTTCCCGGTCTCCTATAAGATCGCAATATCTGGTGTATTGCGTTTCAGAGAAATGCCTTCATAGCCTGTTTCTTAGGGCTGACTATTGAGCGGACATTTAGAGATGTTATTTTCGTAACGAAATATAAATAAATATGTAAATATAAAAGAGTAAAAAAACCAATCAATATACAAAAAATTAATTAAATATATATGTATATAAAAAGAATTACGGATATTAAAATAAACAAAAAAACTACTGCCAGTGTAACTGTCTGAGTCGAAACAGTGTGAATCAATCTTCTTCACTATCTTAGTGGCTTTCTGCCTCATTGCTTTGCATCTAGATTGTTTCGCTCCACCACCATGGAACGTAGCTCCTTTATGTCACTCGTGTATTTTTTGGCGATGGGCATGACGTTTTTGGCCCTCGCCGCTTCCTTGATAAATTCCCCAAGTCGCTTCATAGAAATGACTTGGGAATTGTTAAAACATTCCGGCGGATATACTGCCGTGTCACCATTAGGTTCAGAGGATAGAGACATTGAGTTGTCCTCGTCCGACATCGCCTCCTCCACATTCGGCTGAGCAGAGCAAGCCATTCTTTTGACTGGCTCCGTCCCTGTTGGGTCCTCCTGCAGTCTTTTAATGACTTTTAGTGATTGCGTAGATGAAGATGGTGGTTTGTTCGCTGCTACCGCGATTCTGTTGATGTCTCCGCAGTGGAGTTCGCGTCGTCTGCAGATTTGTTTGCGGCCGGAGGGAGGGTTGAGAGAGTAGGGAGGGAGCGAAAGGAAGAGAGAGAGGGTGGGAAGGAATTGGTGACTTAAGAAAAGTAGTAGCAGGTAGGAGAGGTGAAAGGCTGGGTTGTTGGATGGGAGAGAGGGAGGATAATTGGGTTGTAGGAATGGCGGCCGTTAAGTCAGCTTCGCTGACGGCTTCGGTGGGCAGTTTTCCGCCGCTTGCCGTCTCTGGGTTAGGTGTCGGTGTCTGTGGAGGGATGCTAGACAGTGTTTCGCTGACGGTGGCGGTGGAGGCGCATCGCTCCGGGCAGTTTTTAGCCACGTAGCCCTTCTTTTGGCATTTGTGACATGTTATGTCATCCATGGAGATATAAACGTTATAAGTCACATTGTCGTATGCAACAGGGATGGAAGTCGGCATGGTATCCGGCGTGGTGAGGATCATGTACAGTCATTTCAAAATGTCTAGCGACACGGCTCTGTCACGCCACACATAGTCCGGAGATGAAAGTTCCGAGTATGTTGGTACCCATTGCTTGAGGGGAAGCAGGAGAGGGGAATGATAAGGAGGGGTGGAAGAGTGAGGAGGTGTGTTTCGAAGCCTGGGTAGGCATGCAGGGAGAAACGAACGGAATCAGAACCGGTGAGACAAACGCCATTCAACAGTGCGAGAGCATCAATTCCAACTCGGAAAAAAGGACTCTCTCAGAGGTTGCCTTCGCATGCCAAGGGTAACAAGAAAACCTCCGAGAGAAGCAGGCGTGTAAACGGTTCGAAGTCCTCAGCAGTGTCTTACAATTAGTTAAATGAATATGCCGTGTCTAGAAAGCACTTTCGGAAAATATGCAATATTTTCATCTTTGTGGACGATATTAATGCGAAATTCTAGGCACTTCGGAAAGGGTAAAAATCATCAATGGGTCAAGGGCAAAAATTATATAACACTCCATAAATTGGGATAATATGAACCGTAGAGGTAACGAATAATTTGTGGGAGTCGCCTTACCGGTTTGTTAAAAATGTTCCTTAAAATTGAGCATATCACATTAACGAATGTGTTTCTGCGAGCGCCTAGAATTGACGCTCTATGATTAAACTAAATTTAAAAATATGATCTGCCATAAACGGTGATGAGAATAAAACTCATCTCTGAAAGCAAATCACATCATCGGAGCTGATGTGAGTCGCAGTTGTCATCCGGCCAAACACTCTTCCGAGGGTCGAGGGTTCCATTCTTATAGCAGTACGAAAATTTTTCTCCATTGTACTGTATCGCTCAAGCGCCAAGAAATTGTCAGCACGAAAACTGCTTTTCCGGGAGAACATTAGGAAATATTTACATCCTTTATCCAATTAATTTTACCAAAACTCTAATAAATGGCAATTTATCACATATAGCACTTTTCTCACAGATAGTGGAAACATTTTATATTGACTTTATTTGAATTTTCGAATAAAAATTTTCTTCTAGCAGAATTTAATAATAGACTGAAAACAATGAAAGATTATTTAGAGTTTTATTTTAGTATTTAGTGAAGTCTCCTCCTGAGTCGATCATTCCTTGCATTCGACTGTTCATGGACCGTACTAAATTTTCACATATTTGCGGCCGTCTTCAGATTGAGCCCCAGAGTCCCATAACATGCCCTTCAAGAGCGGCTGCCGTCAAATTTCCTAAACATGAGCCCTCGGAGTTTGTACCTGGCTCCTATACAACTGCCCAAAAGTAATAGAAACCCCACCCCAATCTCCGGATTCGAATGTAATTGAAAATTTGTGGAGCAAGTTTGAAGAGAATATACGCCAACACGCCATTAACAATGGAAACGACTTGAGACGAGCGTTATCTGAAGAATGTTTCAAGATCGATCCTTCTTACTGTCAGAAATTAGTTCGTTCTATGCGCAAAAGGCTTGCAGCCGTCATAAAGAATGGCGGACTAACTACGAAGTACTAAATGTTTTATATTACTCTTTATTTTGTAATAATTAAATAAAATTTTGTATAAGTACGAGTTTTATTTTGACGTGTACGAGTTGTCGTTCGAGGTAACATGTTATGTTTAAATGAATGTATGGTTTATTTTTATTAATGGATAGTTCTTAATAAACGCATGTGCTTTCATTTTGCAAAATCTGACATACGATATACATTTTCTTATGTTTCCAATTAAGGATTTTGTATTACCCATATGGAACTTATACCAATACAGCAGTGTACGAGTTTTTCTTTGACTCACTCTATATATATATCTGGGAGGGCATTAGAAAGTACGACCATAGTAGCCGCGGTTATATATTTCCTAATGGGGAAATAGCTGCCATTCACTTCAAGGCCGGGGGACGACGGAAGTTTTTCCACATTCTCTTCCGACTGAAGATAGATGCAGACACTACCCATATTTATTCGGGATGCGAACTTAATTCGCGCGGGGCCTACGATTTTCCCTATTGCCAAAAGGTATTCCTCTATGGGAGTTCCGTCACATATTATCGCAAGTCGTTTGTCTGGAGAGTACGTGGACGTTGATCGTAAACTCACGAAACCGGATGACCTGAAAGCGGTCTTCCCAGTTGACTGCGTCGTCGTTACTGACGCCCAGGACTTAGCTGTGGTGTTGACCGTGGATTTAGCGCTGCCAGACAGCACCGCGTTTCGATGGGATGAGCTGCTTTTCGATGTAGATGGGTTTCCTCCGCTGCCATCAGCCGGGTTAAGAGCAGGCAGCGGCTGTGTAGTCTCGGTGAGTTGCGTCAATGAAGAACGAAGGGGAGAAGGGCCTCTAGCCGTGTTAAGAGCAGGCCATTCCGTTGAAACTGTTGGGATTCTTTTAGACAGCTGGGCCGCTGGCAAAAGGCCATCGGCGGATGGTGGATTCTCGAGCGTAAAGCCGCGTACACACTTCAGCAGAACCTCAACGCGAACATAGTGTGGACGGCGCGGCGAACGCCGCCCCGAACATTAAGGCGAACATTTTGTGTTCGACACGAGGTTCGCGGCGTCCTACCAGTTGTCGGTATTTTGGCGTCACATCAAAGGGGTTTCCGCGACGAGGTTCTTCAAGTTTGGACGTTTCCACGAACATTGTTTTGAACCATGCATTCACTCGGAATCGATTCCAGGAATTGTTTGTCTCTCACTCCAGAGAAACACTTCCATAATTCACTCAACTCCTCAAGAGTTGTTGTGGGATCCGCAGCATGCGTTGCATTTCAGTAAAATAAAAAAGTTTGATGCGTGGATGGAGATAGCATCGGAGGTGGAAATAAGTGTTGACGAGTGCAAAAAGAAGATGTCTTCTTTACTTGCAGCCTTACGAAGGGAGAACAGCAAACGAACATGACCTTGTTCGCGACGTTGTTCGCCAGAGTGGACCCATACAAACTTTCAGCGATCATCAACCCGAACATGGACTTGTTCGCAACGAGGTTCTGCTCAAGTGTGTACGCGGAAATGGCAGAACTGTTCGGCCGTATGTTTGTGGTCACATTGCGCACGCAGTCTTCGACAGAACTGCCTGTTGTGGTAATGAAAATGGAGGAAGCTTCGCAGATGTATTTATTAGACAGCAGTTTATTGAAATTTTTATTATTAGAAAAAGCAAAAAAATATTTTGAGTGAGAGATTTTTTCTGAGACGCGCACGAGGAATTTAATTCTCTATTCCCACAATTGTTGAAACAGCCAGAAAAGTTTTTTTAAATATATGAGGATGTCTCCTGAGACATTTTTCTACATTTTGGAAGGAATTAGATCGAGAATCGAAAAGCAATCCAATTTTCGCATCTGCATACGACTTGAGGAAAGATTAGCGATAAAGTTAATGTTGTTTAAAAAGAGTTACATTTTCATTACTTTTATTATCATTATACAAAAGTATAATAATTATTATATATTATGTTTTAGAAAGTTACATTTTCATTAGTTTTATTGTAATAATATAAAAGAATGATAATTATTATAAGTATTACTAATAATAAATGAAATAATGAACAGGTTTTAAATGATTTACTCATTTCTTATTTCTTAAAACATCTTATTTCTTACTATTAAAAGTCACGAACTCAGTCAACTGGGATGTATTGTTTTCGTAGGGCGAAAAATATTCTGCTTGTGGTTGTGATTCGCTTTGCGGATTATGTGAACATGAAATTTGGTATTTATAATCAGTACTCTGCTCATGAGAATAATCAGAGGAATGTACCGTCTGTGCAATAACTTCAGAACTGAATTAACTTCTCCTCGTCCATGACTGTAGAGAACTGAATTCGGCCGAAAAAAACAAATGTATTTGGTTCTGTTCGCCAGAACGAGGTGCTCGGCCGTATACGGCAGAAAGTTTCGGATGCTATGTGACCACTTGCATACAATGTCGTGGGATTGAAACATTCGGCCTTCATCGCCTGTTTCCGCCAGAACGGTGATTCGGCCGAACACGGAGCCAGTCTGACCGTAGCCTTAAGGGAAGGCTCGGAACATTTTACACTGGGGGAGGGGGGATCTCTCGACGAACTTCAAGGGGATCGCTGGAAGGGAGGCTTCCGAGGGCCTCCCCAGATCCGTCGACATGGCGACGTCGACGGCGGGACACCATTTTTAACAAAACTTAAAAGAACTAGAGTATTTTGCAATAAAATTAAACAGAAAATCACTTATGAACACACGCACACGAGTTGTACACACTGCCACAAAAAATACAGAAAAGTACCGAAAAACCAAGTAAAAATCTTCAAAAAGTATAGACGAGATTACACACGTCCAATACAATCGCCGACGATGTGAGAGAGAGAGAGGGATAGAGAGAGGGGGGAGGAAGGCCCATCGCACTGTCACCGGGAGAAGAGAATGTAGTAAATTTAGGTTTACAACAATAGTACTGAAAGGAATCGACGAGCCGTTTCCAATACGACCGCTCTTATTCAGTTACATTGTGCTCTAACCAAACCAGTATATCAAACCCCTCATACAGCCTTGGAAATTGATCTGCTAAATGTGATTAGTGCCTTCTATTGCATTTTCCCTGTGAAAAAGTATCTGGACACCTCAGTTTATGTTGCCAAAATGGTAAAGTCCTGTTATCTGCCACCAGGATGAATGAAGATATAAAGCAGCTTTACATATGTTGGAAATGATGACCTTTAAAAAAAATCTGACGTGGCCAACACTTTCTCCATATTTGGGGTATAGTTATTTAAATTATTATGGATAGCATTATGAGGCAAAATTATTATTTCGTATTGTAAAAGAATACAGTCATCCTTATTACCGTAAATTAGGTATATCTTGAATATTTTTACAGAATTCACCGCTACATGGTGGTGGTGCTGTATACTGGAATTTAAGAAAAAGCAAAATATATCCGAAATGGATGGTTCTACGAAAATTTGTTTCAAACAAAAGTGGAAGAAATATTACTCTCTACAACTTTGGTTCTCACGAAAATTACCAATAAGGACGTTTTTAAGGAGATATTTGACTGAAACCGAAAACACCTATTATTTATAAAAAATTCCTAAACAATAACTGCTATGGAAAATTGTATCAAATGAAAGTTGTAGGAAATTACATTCTCTATAACCTTTGTATAGAATTGTATATATGATAATAATGTTTTAACGGAGAAATATCGCCAAAACCGAATCGGGTTTCGAATAAACCTCGACTTTCGATTAACTGTTATTGTCCAAAAACAAATCAGTTATTTGTGCCCATACCAAAGTGTTATATTTGAAATTTGGTAACGATATGGCAAGTACTTTTTGAGTTAGAGCGCCCACAATCACATACACACAGACATCATTCCGAAAATAGTCTAAACGTGTTCTAGGGACCTCAAAACGTCTATTTCCGTTGAAATCTCGAAGTCGATTTTTTTCGTGATCACAATACTTTCCCATTACTACGTATGGAGAAAGTAAAAAATTCACGAGAGAGTTGCAAGTTTGCAACACTACGCGGGGCACGAGTGCGTTTCCAATGTGTGGGGAGCGTGGAATGTTGGCTGATGTCAGATACAAGTGAAGAAAACAAAAGTTTTGCGATACATATTTTTAAACAAAGCAAACACATGTTGTCAGCTTACTGCTAACTATCACTAATCTCCAAGTGTTCGCTGGCAGCAATTTATATTATCAGAGCCAAATGATGAAACTAATACGCAGGATACAATGAGAATTTAAGTAGAGGTAGTCCCTTGGCAAACTAGCATCAATGATTCTCTCGTAGGTAGTTGAACACTCTACTTGGTTAAACATTTTTAATCCAATCTTCTCTTTTGCATAAGCGATAGTTTCTCTCCACGCGGCGGTCCTGAAATTTATATTGAAGTCACCAGCTATAACCAATGGGCTGTTGTTCAACGTAGCACTGTTGGCGAATGAATTTATGAACTCTTTGAAATGATTCACACGGTCTGTTAAACCTTCGCCTTCTACAAAATTTAAATAGCAGTTGGCAATGTTAACAGCTAGCCGTCGTTTACTATCTTTCACTGATGGTCGAGCGAGGAAATACGTCTGTATGTGATAGTCGATGGCTGGTGGTACAAATATATCGACGGTGTTGCGAAGAATGGAAAAGATTGTCGTAGCGGTTGTTGTTTCTCTATTAATATACGATGCTACGCCTCCGGTTGCATGTTCGTTTTGGGTGAATAGTCTGTATCCCGGGATTTCCAATTCTGTTACTGCATATTTTCTTTTGACCTCCGACAGAAAGATCACGTCGCTCGATAGGGCGATACGATCCTGTGAGATATCGGCAAACTGAGCGTCGAGACCCTGAATATTGTGTACGAAGATCGTGTACCGGATCACCGAGAATGCTATGGATGTACAACTCGGATGGTGCGCTGAGTCCGCTCTCTTTCTCCCGTGTGTATCTCAAATCTTTTCCGATGTCAGTCGAGTGTTTGAATCTCTTTGGTTTCCTATCGTTGACTAATAGATAGAGACCGTCGAGCGTACGGGCTCTTGACAACCCCACGTAAACCAACTGCCGTGTCATGAGATCTTCGTACTGTACGCACACTCGATCAAACGATGCTCCCTGCCATTTGTGGATCGTGATAGCAGACGCGTTGATCAGTGGAAACTGACGCCGTGCTATATGCGCTTGCTCGTTGCCCTCGACGCGGTATCGGCCGCGAGGACATATGGGAACCACGGACGTATCGATGTTGTGCTGTTGAATGTAACCGGCGCTCCTAACACGCAACAATCGTCCGATGCGTGGATCATCGAATTGAACCCAGAGACGTTTGATGGTTCCGTCTTCACGCTTCTCAACGTGTTTCAGTATACACACCGCTCCGTTGACCAAACCGTCGGGTTGATCTATGTTCTTTGTTAACATGTACGCTGTGTTGATCTTGATGTAGATCGAGTGCGGTAATCCCTTGGTATCCGTGACAGACTTCTTTTGTAACGATTTCAACATTTTGTTTCGTATGCATTTTGTTGCTGTCTGGCGCGATGACGGCGGACTCTCGCACGAGTCAACTCACGATTTCGCTCACGTCTTTGTATTTTGTTTTCACGGCGATCACGACTGTGATTATCTGAAAGAATTCCTCTCGCACGCGTGGCTGGCATGGTACTGACGCGTCAGTACCACCATCGCCGCCGCCGTCATGACGGCGGGGATTGCTGTGTAGGCGGGGGAAGGGAGGGCCGTGCCTGGCACCGACTGGTACTGCCGCGTAGCAGCGCGCGCAGGTGTTGAAACTCTTCGAAATCGAATAACTTCCAAAATATTCATTTTTCATATGTAACACCTATATACATTTTGATTCGTCTCACCGAGCCCGATCGATTGATATATCTCTCGACCATGTACACCGAATATGATATATTTTTGGGGTTTTTCGGGACACACCCAATATTTTTTTGGGTCCGCTATTGTTATCACCATACGTGCCCCGACATGAGCTATCAAACGGTGTGCATACCGTGTGTGTGCGATTCGTGGTTCTCGAATAATCTCGCGAAAACATAGCGTTACAAAATGGCACTTTTTTTTCAACTCGCTGTTTCACAATCAAAAATTATTTTGTTGATATTGAAATTTATACCTAACGAAACTACATTCTTTTAGCTATCGATTGACATGAATACCGTTTTGATCCGATAAACGAGCTCTGAGATATGAGCGATCTACGAAAAGTCGATTTGAATGACCTTGGAGCGAAAAGAATAGGCACTCGTGCCTAAAAATCTTGAAAATGCAAGGCAGTACAATAATGCGATGCCATTTGATTCTTTTGGTGCCAACATACAATTATGACCACTATTCGTTTAAAATTCTGGGAGATATTCACCACAGTACTAGCTCATTCTACCCAGCTAATGACCAAAGTGCCTTATATGAACAGTTTTACATTCTCTATCAGGCCGCAGCTAATACTGTTAAGTTGCAAAGGGCACAAAACATTGATTAAAATATGATATTTTAGATCTGCTAAATAGGGTTATACATAATGAAAATCATTGCGGTCAGAGTTATAAACACACGAGAGAAAAATTCTTGAGGAAAGAGCAACTGCTCATTCTCAGAATTGTCAACCGCTCATTAACTCTGTGATGAGATTTCATCATGAGCACAAACAAGATAAAAGAAGGTATAATATCCCGACCGTTTCTGAAATCGCTCCTGTTTTTGAATCGTCTGGTGGTGCACCACCTTCACATAGGTCTATTGCGGTTTATCCTAAATGTGACCAACTGCAAAACATTGACTAGGACAGCATGCATGTCGACACCATGGCTCACACGCTCATCGGACCATTTGGAGAGCAAGGATGGCACATCAACTTGCAACATAATGGTATCCGTAGAACTGCTCTCCGCAATAGTTTAACTATGCATGAGTATGTGTATTTGTAATTTCCCGAATCATGCAATTTTCTCCTTTTGAATAACACTGAATAGCTGCAGCGTAATTTATTTATGATTTTAAAAATCACCTAAAATAATTTTATATCCTTGAGTATCTAACATAGAACGCCGAGAAGAATAAAAATTGAATTTCGTTCATTTTCAGGTACACGTATATTTGATGCTCAGATTAATTTTGAACACGAAAGGTTTTTTATATAAAAATGGATCCTCGTCAGAGAAAACCTAATTTAGCCTATTTAGTGAAATTGCGCACTTCACATTTGTTAGTACATATTTATGGAAATTAAAGGATTTTTCGTGAAATTACATGGGCGACCACCGTTGGCAAGATTTAACTGAACAATCTATGAATAAATAAATATTAGCATAATTGCCCGTCTAATACGACGGGTATGCGTGGATTATATATCAAGTTGAAATAATTATTAGTGGAATTAGCAATTATATGTCCAGGCATTTCTATGACATCCTCTGGTAAACCACAATCATTCGTTGATGTTCTATTCACGTCTTCTAGGATCCAGTCATTAAATAAATCTTGCCATTCACTAATCATATTTCCTTTTCAAATTTAATCGTTCAAATTGATGACATAATGTTCTCCATTTGATGTACTGCTCTCTAATATGTGTCCTGTTGTCTCTTGGAAAAACCGTAGAGTTTGTCGAAAATCTCCATATACCAGAATTATTTTTCCACTAAATGATTGATGTGATTACATTAATTATTTAGCTAAATGATCTATACACAAAAGCGAAAGTTCATTTAAATGAAAATATGAATATTTATAAATATAATTGCAGAAGATCAGACAAAAGATATCGCGTACAAATAAGTTTCGTAAAACTCAAATGAATTGTATTTTTAAATAATTTACATTTTTCTTACTTTTTAGATATGATTATCCAAGAATTAATAGTGTTGTAAATTTAAACCGAATGAAAAATTAATTTTATGAATCAAATTTGTTGTCAAAAAGCTTTTTAATGATAACTGAAATTGATCTGTAAGGTTTTTCTTATAACCTGTGTTAATTCCAGTTTTTCAAAATATCCTAAACAATAAATTTGTTTTATTTAACAAAACATTACGAATTTTAAATATAGCTTAAAATTATTTTCAGATTAAATATACAATAGAAAAAATGTTAAAATATTAGGTGGCGTGTATCATTTAACTAGTTCTTGGTGCATAGGCCGAGTGAAAATGTAAATTACGGAGAGAAATACGTACATTATACATTTTGCTAAATCTAATGAGAGTACACTTGCTTGGGTGGAAAATGCTTCTTGGAAGTATGACATATTTGAAAATTTAATCCGTGTGTTTCATGATATCAATAGGTGCAATTGAGAAAATTGACTATGACAGCATACATTGTGAGTGTATGACATATATGCTAATTTAGCCGTATGGTTAACACATACTAAACATTTCTTAAACATTTCAATAGGTCTCATGAATGGTACAAAGTGTAGGATAGTAATCGTGTTTTAGAACTGTATGGATTTACAGGTAATTATCGGAGGAGATGATGAAATGAGATTTCTATTACTATGCTTAGATCACACAACATAATACACATAGGTACGTCACACGATTGCAATGACTGTTAATAAATCACAGGGATAAACGTTAGATACGATAGGCCTTTATCTGCTTGATCTTGTTTAAAAATTAAAATTTTGCCTATCAGCAATCGCATTGCTAACGTTGTATACAGGAAGGCATTATAAAGGATCCGTTAGTTTCATTTTTATTCAAAATTCCTCAAATTACTTGTAAAACACTGCACTGCGGAGATCGCAGCTAGACTCGTTCGTAATCCATATAGGAATAATATAACATTTTGAAAGATATATATATTTTATTTCAAATGCCTATGAAGCCTATTATTAAAAATTATTTAAGTTTCAACAATTTATCATAGATATTCATATCAGAGGGATCAGCAGCATTTGCAGATATCGAGCAAAAATAATACCTACTAATCCGTGCAACGCAATACGTATTCGTATGCAGATATGTACCTATACTATATACTATATTGTTTTAATGGAATTTTTTCAGACACGCGGACCTAAGAAAATTTAACGCGAACAAACTATATAAGAGAAGGAATAATGATAGATGAGAGATGGAAAATAGTTCTAAAATAGGATAAGGTACAGAGTAAAGGAGAGAAAGGGAGCGATGTAGTTCAGCTGAAGTGGAAGAAGGCGCGAAGGAGAGAGAGAGAGGAATCGAATGCTCCGGAAAGAATGATTGATCGCTCTCCTTTTCAGAGTTTTCGCTAGCACACTGATTGATTTTGTGCCACGGACATTTTCTCGATCACGGCCGCTCGCTCTTTCTTGCCACCGACGGACGGTCGACGTTAATTCCCATTTCTGTTAACCACTTGGAGATTGAATCGATAAGGTTGTCACGGGATAAATCTTTCCTCCCGCGCGTCCTCCAGAGAGCGTGCGGAAGGAAAGAGTTATTCCGGATGTGGCGATGAATAAGATAAAACACGCGTCATGGACCAGATGATTGGGATATTCACACGAATCCTATTTGTATCGCAAGCCCTGGCAACAGCTTGCCAGCGGAATCCATCTCCCATGAATGAATAACGCATCTCGCGCAGAGGTGGATGTCGAGGTAGGCTTTGGCTCTCTCTCTCTCTCCCCTGCATTCCCCTCTCTCCATTATCTTTCCCTCCCTTCCTCATTCCCTTCTACCGTCATCCGCTCCCCTCTTCTCCTCTTCCCCTCCCCTTCTCCATCCACCTTTCCTTTTCTCTCCCTCCCTTCTTCCTTCCCCTCTTTCCTTTCTCCCTTACTCCTTCCCTTCTCTCTCCCTTCCAACTCCGTCGCCTCCTTTCTAGTGTATCTATAAAAGAAATAAGCGAGTATTTGTTCAAATCGTATCTCACAAAATAGTGATTGATATTTAAGCTACGAGAAGTGTTGAGCAACGGTCGTTTTCCTAGTAATACGTCTTCCTCATATGACAGTGAATAAAACCACCGTATTAAGCTTATATCTATGCGAACAATAGAAATCATGTTTTTCGAATTTAATTTATTGTTAAAATAAATTTATGAAATGGTAGCAGGGAATGTGCATATTTAACACTGTTTCTATTGTACTCCAATTCTTAGCTTCTATGCCAAAGTGAAAAAAATTATATTTCCATTAATTTCCCTCTTCGATAAATCATTGTTAAAACTCGTTATCGGTTTATGTAGAATAATCCGGATGAATGTGTTTTTGATTGAAATATAAACTCAATAGTTTCGTGAAATCATATAGAAGCGGAAATCACTGAAACGGAAAATTAACGTAATCGCATGAAAATCTTATATGACGTAAGAATGCGCCTTCTTTCGATAATTAACATTTTATATCACTTTCATTTTTTTATATGATAAACGTACATATAAATAAGAAAAAATCTGTGGCCAACACATGACTTTCTCCATATTTGGGGTATAGATATCTAAATTATTATGAATAGTATTATGAGGCAACATTATTATTTCGTATCGGAAAAGAATACAGTTGTCCTTATTGCCGTAAATTACGTATATTTTGAATGTTTACCGAATTCATCGCTACATGGTCTTGGCGCTGTATACTGGTATTAAGAAACAGCAAAATATCTCCTAAATGGATGGTTCTACAAAAATTTGTTTCAAACAAAACTCGGAAGAAATATTATTCTCTACAACTTTGGTCCTCACGGCGTTTTTAAGGAGATATTTGACGGAAACCGAGAACCGATTATTTATAAAAAATTCCTGAACAATAACTGCTACGGAAAATTATTTCAAATGAAAGTTGTAGGAAATTACATTCTCTATAACCTTTGTATAGAATTGTTTATATATGATAATAATGTTTTAACAGAGAAATATCGCCAAAACCGAATCGGGTTTCGAATAAACCTCGACTTCCGGTTAACTGTTATTGTCCAAAAACTAATAAGTTATTTTTGCACATACCAAAGTGTTATATATGAAGTTTGGTAACGATATGACACGTACTTTTTGAGTTAGTGCGCCCACAATCACATACACACACGCACACATAGACATCGTTCCGAAAATAGTCTAAACGTGTTCTAGGGACCTCAAAACGTGTATTTCCGTTGAAATCTCGAAGTCCATCATTAACGTGATCACAATACTTTCCCTATACTACGTATGGAGAAAGTAAAAACTCTATATGGGGAAAGTGTGTGCTGAACACATCAGATTTCTGTTATGTCTTATATAGTGGACCTATTCGGTTAAATCTTGGAATTGCAAAGCTAAAGCTAACTCACCGGCTTGGGGGAGGGAAGAAATTTTTAGAAGGCAGAAAGACATACTCGGATCTTGGTTCTACGCTGTTTTATGGTTTGAGCTCTTTCAAACTGTATTGTCTACATGTACAAATAACACCAAAGAGGAATTCATATTCAAATGAATACTGCTTATAATACAATATTACCCAGTTTATGAAAAGCCCATGTTCCATTGTACCATTTTTCAAAGCAACCAGTAACACCTGTGAGGCTGTTTAGATTCCGAGCTATTATGATTATGAATAGCGATGCCTGAGATTTCCGCGAGGAAATCATTGTAACGGAACCATTGATTGGTGGTTTAATTATATTGCTTCGGGACATGCAAGCTTAGTCTTACAGAAGTAGCTGAAACATTCTAACTAAACTCAGTGAATACTTGGCAGTGAGTCAAAAAATGAGGTATTACATAAGCGCATAAATCATTATATTTTTTATATAAATAAAAGTCTCAAAGTCTATTTATGGGTATTGCTCACGTTAACCACAAAATGAGCATGATAAATAATGAGCTAAAGTTATAAAATATATTATATATATTATGTCATTAGGAAGAACATTACATTTTGAGCTATTTACAGGTATTGCAGGATTCGTATTAGACGCATGTAAAATATATTGTTGATTATATGGAGAGTAAATTAAAACGCTTTCTTTTTAGAATAAAAAACCGGGTCATTTTTATTTCATATAATTTAGTTAAAAGATTTTCGATAAGTTTTTGTGATTTAAAGGGAAATATATAAAATACCGAGTTAAAAAGGATATGTATATTTCTTATAACAAAATGCAGTATTTCAACTTCAAAAATTACATATTATTTGGAGGCTGAACACTTTTTTTAATACATGAAAATAGGACATTTTATTTTTTTAAATACACTGGAAGTGACATTTTCCTCGGATGGGATGTTCTGCTATTCTCACAAAAGGCAAATTAGTTGGCTTTATCGCTGAGTATTACGAAAAGACTCAAAAAGACAATAAGCGGGGAGAAGATTACGAAAATTTAGGTTGAATTTGTTCTGAATGAATAGGCGTGTGTGCGTGCCTGCGTATGAGAGTGTGAGCGAGACATGTCCATCTGAAAGTGTTGCTATTGTGATAATCCGCGCACCGTGATGTGTTCGGAGAAATGAGAAGCCATATTGATGCGCATTTGCTTCAGAATAAAGCAACACCTTTCGGGAGTAAAAACAAAAAATTTGAAAAATTTTAAAAGGACAGAAAGGAATGGATAAAGGAAAAAGACGGTGAGGGAAATGGAGAAGTGGAGAATGATGGGGAGGGGGGAAGGGGGAGAAGGTGGGGAGGGGGAGAGAGAGAGACGCCGAGAGGTGAACACACACACATATAGAGCAGACAGAGTTTCGCGCGACGACACATCCCCCGAAAGCGCGCGACGCGAACTGCAATGAGAGACAGAGAGAGAGGAAAAATGGATGCCTTGTTTCCTCCGTAACGGAGTTCCGCCTCTGAGCACTCACAAAACAACGCAAAGATTTTCGGGATAAAAATTATCGTTCTGTTCCGCTCCCTCACTTTCACGATACAAAGCGGATCTGCATCCCTTTCCCTATTTCTCTTCATGAATACGTTACGAAACGTTTCTCTCTCTGTTTTGAGAGCGCTTTGATATGAAATTATTTATTCCGCTTCCCAAATAATTTATCATGGTGACCATATTAAATGCATTGTGATCAGGAAGCTGTATGTTTTATGGATAATATAGGTCAAAGTGTCGTCATCCATTTGCGGACTCCATCGTAGTCATTAAAGATGAAAACATAGTGTGTTTTGAGTATTCTTATCAGCCGTACAGTTTAAAAACGATGATATTTTATCCGTGATTGCTTCGAAAAAGAGTATTTGGAGAATAATGCTTTCTATGGTTATATTAATGTAATATGGTTTACAAATTATGAGTGAGAAGCTGACTTTTGACCTGTTAGAAGAACTATTAAATTCGCCTTTTTCATTTCTGAGATCTAGAAAATACCCTAAGTTGCAAGGTAAAATTCATGGAAGCCATGCATTTCGAAAACCGTCCTATTGATTTTCTCTCAAATTATCCAGATAACGAGGCTAACATCTACATATTAAACTATTTCTCTTCTATTTTTATAAATGATATAAATAAATATAGGTATGCATATAATATTTCGTGAATATAATATTTCGTGAATAATTCAGCAAAAAGAAACACGTGTCTGTATCTTCCATAGAAAACATTGCCAATGTGTACCTAAAGTGTATTGTTATTACACTTCTATTCAGAGAGACATTTCGAAAAAAATCACAGAAATGTCCAAGAATAATAAATAAAATACAAGGGAATATCTCAAACCAAGCGGCCCTCCCGAAGAAAAGGCATTATAATGAAGTCGTGTGCGATCAAAAGAGAGCGAGAGAAATGAAGAGGGAAAGAATATCTCTCTCTCTCTCTCTCATAAGGAACCCATTAGTTGAGACCCCTCCCTCCAACTCTCTTCACTCACTATTCATCTCTTCATTATTTTCCTGAAACAAGTCTTTTTCTTCATTCTGCTCCTTCATCACCCATCATTTGCTTTGGAACAAACGCACAAAAAAAAATCAAAAGAGGAAGAGAGAAAAAACGAGATGAGAAAACAGTTTATTTTCCATCCGATGACACCTCACGCGACCCATATACTATACGACGAGCGGCGCTCCAGCCAAACACGAGGAAAAAATTAAAAGGAGAGAAAGGGGAGAAAAATATATTTTTTAAATCCATCCCTTTTTGCTTCTCTCAATACGGATAGCGAACGAGAGAGATTTCAGCAAAAAAAAACAAGAAATCCGTTCCTTTTTAATTCATCTTCCACTCCCACCCCCGAAGGGAGGATCTCTTTTGGTGGTATATTCCCTCTACCGACTCCTCTAATTCCGCCGTCTCTTCTTCTTACCCTCTACGGCCTCAGTGTCGTTTTCCTCGCGAGGCGAAAGATGGAAAAAGAGCAGGCTGAAAGAGAGATAGGGAAATGATATAGGAAGGAGGGAAAGGGGAGACAAAGGAAGGGGGACGCCCCGAGAACGAAGAGAAGTCGGCTACGGCAAAGGAAAATCTTTTGTCTCCGCTGGAACGTTAAAGCGAGTACTCTCTCACCCATCCCTTTCTCAGCCCATATCTCCTTCCTACATTTTTACTCCTCCCCTCTCCAAACTCAAATTTTCTCCCCTCCTCTCATTCGAGTCCCTTTTCCTTCCGTTTCTCCCTCTCCCTCTCTCTCTCTCCCTCGTCCTTTCACCTTCGTTAGCAACCATCGCGCGGAAATGTGATTCGGACGAAAAGGAAGGTGGAGTGGGGATGGAGGAGAATTTGGAGTTTTAGGGCGAGAGGGAGAAAGGGAGAAAAGGAGGATAAAAATAAATAGGAAAAAGAGAAAATAGATTTCTGAAATACAGACTTCCTGCCATGCGTCAAAGATTAATATACGGCGTAATAAGAAATGGGCTAAATTGCCTGGCGGACCTTTGATAAACCTATTGAATGTCTAATTTCTAATCCACGACTTGAAATTGAATATTTGAGATATGGTGAATAAACTGACATACAGGAAGGGAAAGTCGTGTCTACAGACTCATGAATACTAATATGTATATGGTCTACAGCAGGACTGCCCATTGCGTCGCCATTTGGGTAGAATAGAGTCGCCCGCGGAGGCAGTGAGGTGCTAGAAAAATTAAAAACTGAATTCTAAGGACGCTTTCCAGAGTTTAAAGACCATTAGCTCATTGTAAGATTTTTCACTGAAATTGTCATTGAAGAAATTTCTGGCGATGTTCAACGTGGATCGTATTTTTCGCTGGCTTTTCTGAATTCTTAAGTTATGACCAGTTCATTACGGACAAATATATCTGCTATTTGTTTTATTACATCATATTTAATCTAACCTTTTATGAGTGACTTATAACCGACGTTTTCGACTTATCAAATGACGCTAAAATAAATATTTTAACGACAAATTAGTTATACTTGTAATACTGATATTAAAATTATTACGAAGAAATACCCGGGGCTAGTGTAGTGACATATCGCACGGCGGAAGCTGGACTGACTCTGAATGTATTTTGTCAAGCTTTTATAGAAGAAACCGCTGTAAAATGAATGAGGGCCACTTTTGTAAATGCTTACGGACTGCAAATCCTCAATCTGTAAATTAATGACTCCGTCTTGAAATAAATTTACTTTTAATGATAATAATTTATTGCGGATTGGTGTTAATTTTTCTACATATATTCAAGAAAGAATAAACAATGAAAGAGTCAATAAATCATTTTTAAAAAGCATCATTTTGATCATATATCTCTTAACACTAAAAAAAATCTTATGTGGCCAACACATGACATTCTCCATATTTGGGGTATAGATATTTAAATTATTATGGGGCAAAATTATCATTTCGTATTGTAAAAGAATACAGCCGTCCTTATACCCGTAAATTACGTATATTTTGAATATGTTTACAGAATTCACCGCTACATGGTTGTGGCGCTGTATACTGGAAATTACGAAAAAGTTGAATATCTCCGAAATGGATGGTTCCACGAAAATTTGTTTCAAACAAAACTTGGAAGAAATATTATTCTCTACAACTTTGGTCATTACGAAGATTACCAACAACGACGTTTTTGAGATATTTGACGGAAACTGAAAAAACCGATTATTTATAAATAATTCCTAAACAATAACTGCTGCGGAAAATTGTTTCAAATGAAAGTTGTAGGAAATTATATTCTCAATAGCCTTTGTATAGAATTGTATATATGATAATAATGTTTTAACGGAGAAATATTGCAAAAACCGAATCAGGTTTCGAATAAACCTGGACTTCCGGTTAACCGTTATTGTCCAAAAACTGATCAGTTCTTTGTGCTCATGCTAAAGTGTTATATATGAAGTTTGGCAACGATAAGGCAAGTAATTTTTGAGTTAGAGCGCCCAAAATCACATACACATACACGCGCGCACACAGACATCATTCCGAAAATAGTTTAAACGTGTTCTAGGGACCTCCAAACGTGTATTTCCGTTGAAATCTCGAAGTCGAATTTTTTCGTGATCACGATACTTTCTCATTACTACGTATGGAATAAGTAAAAAATGGCGGCCTGCTATCTCAGAAACGGTTAGTCCAATTCTAACCAAATTTGATGAGATGGTCTGTGGGCCTATTTAAATAGTAAAAGTATATTCTGATTTCATCCGCCATCTTGAAACAAAATGGCGGCGTGCCATTTTAGAAAGGTTTAGTCATGGAGCCTATACTAAGGAGATTCCACTCCGGGTCCGAAACTGTTGCCAGTTTGGTCGCACAAGTTTTAGTTGCCAAAGTCGCCAAACGCAGCGCTGCGATAGGTAGGTTTGCTGAAGTTATGGAGCGTACGTATCTTACATACGTAATTTTCGTGTTTCTATTTGCGATAATAGTTTGTTACGTAAGAACGCATTGGTAATATAGGTTTGTAAATCAATCTATGAATATAAACTATTTGTTTTTACGAAGTACCGAGTATGTTACATGAATTACGTAGCGGATCAATTGATTGGAATTCCGCTGGAAAAAACCTCGTTTAGGGTATAATTACAGGACGGAATGTTTGTTCTGATGTTCAGTATTTCGCTTAATCCATACTCGATAAATTTATTGTGGCTTTGGTCGACTATGGAATTCACTGTATAGAGGATAGATAGGTGGAGGTAAAATTTGAACTTTTTCAATATCCACGGTAACTGGAAATCGAGTGCCTTTTACTTCGGTTCGGCTCCACGTGTACATAGCAATATCCAAAAATATAATCAGTATATCTAGTTTTACTTATGGTAAATATATGCGACATTCAGTATTTTATTATAATACGAAATGAGAATATTATTACAAAATACAGGCAAACATTCGAGACGAAATTAAATGTTTTCACAGAAAGTATTACACCGTCATGTAATATACTGATGCCTCATTTTTTTCTTAAGTTGACAATTATTTAAATTTCGTAATATGTCCATAAGGTATTTTGTCTGAAATTTGACATTTCGAAATGCTATGCAGTAATATTGTCATATTTGTTTTGGTAATCCAATGAGATATTTTATAGTAAAAGTAAAACGGGAATATGAAATAAAAACAATGGCATTTCAAGTTTGTATTAAAACAGTTTATTTAATAAAGATTGTGTGTGGGAAAAAGCTATAGAACCTTAAGGATTCCCTAGAGAAACCCACATTTGCAGGAAAAACCAACAAAGGAAGGGGGGTTAAAAAACCTGCGAAGGAAAATAGAAACTAAGCTAACCAAACTAAGATACACAACTAATTAACCAGCACCTGAAAATAAAGAAGAGCATTACTTCAAAAACCAAATCAACTATGAATAATAATATAAAATAAATAAGTGCAAATAAAGTTGATCAATATCCCATTTGCCCAGCTCCTGAAAAGAAAGAAAGATGATTACTAAAAATATCTATTCAGAACATTAAAAACTATAGTGAAAACTAAGCGCATTACTGCAATTAAAGTAGATATATATACATTTAAAAAACTTAACAGAAATGCTGTGCATTCAAGCCTCTTCCAGACTAATGTTATCTATTCTATTTATGCCTTTGCTGGCTAAATGCATTCAGGTAAATATTGAAAAACGCAGTTCAACTGAGGAAGCACACCTGGAAAGACAGAAAGACAATTACAAAATATACCAAATCACAAGAACAAAAACTATAATACAAACTAATAACAAATATAAATACGTACATTCAGGGTCACTTACAGGGCTAGGCGACCTGGGCAAGCACCTAGGGCTATGAGCAGAACACCTAATGGCATACATGGTCAGACGTAAGCTGTTGGCCTTGAAAACAACATTCGCCTTAGGCTCTTGCATTCTCTGTGTCTGCCACTGTATACATTAAAAAACTAATTTCACATAAATTTATATATATACATAACATTACATAACTTGAGGGACTTGCAGTACATTCAGTATACATACAATTCTACTGAGGAAGCAACCTGAAAAGAGAGAAGGATAATTACAAATAAAAACAAATCACTTCACTAAAAACCACATTGAATACAAATTTCACATAAATATACGTAAATTACATAACTTGAGGGACTTGCAGTACATTCAGTATACATACAATTCTACTGAGGAAGCAACCTGAAAAGAGAGAAGGATAATTACAAATAAAAACAAATCACTAGACCAAAAACCACATTGAATACAAATTTCACATAAGTATATATACATTACATAACTTGAGGGACTTGCAGTACATTCAGTACACATACAATTCAACTGAGGAAGCAACCTGAAAAGAGAGAATGATAATTACAAACAAAAACAAATCACTAGACCAAAAGCCACATTGAATACCAATTTTACATAAATATATATACATACATTACATAACTTGATGATCTTTGCGGGGTATAATCCTCCTCCATTTCTGAAAGCAAACGATTTCAATATGACATTATCAATTCAATTAATATCCTTTCTACATTAAATAAATTTATATTTACTGACTAATGTGTACTTACCCTCGCCTTGAAAACACTTGTGTTTTTCACTCTCAAAATCTTGTTCTCTCGTACTGTATTGTTATAACCTGTCGAACAGTCAGGCACAAAGCAACACTTTGAATTTCGCATCATTATGTATTAAAATATTCCACCGCGGATGGAGAAAATTACACACAAACGAAATGGACACAACGATTAGCCGTTAGAGCATGTGCAAACTACCCAATTCGAAGGGATTTGTAGCAAACCTAAGAACATCAGCGCCGCCAAGCTGGAACTAATACGCTGCGACTAAATTGGCAACAAAATACGCCTGCATTCGGGCTGGAGCCGTATGTCCTCTATATGGGTTTAGTCCAGGGTTGTTAAACGAAATCGAACCCACTGAAAAGGAACGGTTCCAGATAAGTTCCGGTTCAAGGAACGCTTCACAGGAACCAAACCGAAAAAGGAACCAAAGTCATGGAACGAAAGTGGAAAATGCTTTCGTTTATTGTAATGGTAGCTGAGTATTTTTTATTAGTCGCTTAACATTCTCTTCTCCAAATTCAAAATTGGTTGCGTTTGCCATAGCAATGGGGTCAAAAGCTTGCCATTCTCTTAACTCATCATCAGGAAATCTATTGTCCAAGTGATTACACACACGTTGAATGAATAGAATAATAGGCGTAGTATCGACGTCAGAACTTATAGATTAAAGCAGATATTTTACTTCGTCACTCCAATAAACAGTATGTCCAAGATACTGTGACCTTAACTTGTTTATTTTTGCTTTTGCATACTGCAGTGCTTCAGTTGTATTCAAACAACTTTTCTGAAGGAATTTACAGAGAGATACCAGATCTTCTAAAACATCGTTAAGAACAGTTAACGCTAATCGATATCGTGGATTGGTCAAAAATTTCAGGCAGTAGTTACTGGTTTGATCGTTACATTCATTAACTTGCTCTTTACAATACTGGATTAAAACTTCGTAATTTCTCATTAAAGCAGTTACGGCAAAATGTCGTGACAGCCACCTCACTTCGTTTAGTGGTCTAAATGACAAAACATCACATTCTGTGACAATGACTAATTCTTCTAGCTTTCCTTTTTTAATAGATGACCGACTGAACATTGTATATACTGTTCGTAACAGTGTTTCTATGATTGATTGGCACTTTTTTCCTTGCGTCGTCTAATCCCAGGTCTTCTCTGTGGACAACGCAATGTTGCTCAGACAGATGTTTTATTTCTCGTCGAAGAATTGCTGCCACGCCATTATTCTTTCCAAGCATAACATGTGCTCCGTCAGAGTTAAACATCACCATCTTTTGAACATCAAGATTGTTGTTGATATAAAATGTTTTCATTGCTTCAACAATAGTGATATTGTTACACGCAGTTAGTTTCAAAATACCTGCAAACACAGTCTTATAGGAAGTTTCATTTTCTGGTCGAAACTTAAATTACAAAATTAACATTTTCTGTACAGAAATGTCTGTACATTCATCAGCAATTAATGTATGGCAAGCAGATTTCCGCAATTCTCCCATTATTTGTTTCTGAAGTACAAAGCTGATGCACTCAACAAATTCAAACGCATAGTTCTTGCTGCGCCAACTCTCTGGTATATTTACATATTTGGCCACATGTGCATGAATTTCTTGCATGGAATGCATTGAAGCATTAATTTTAATTTCTAAGATAATGTTATCAATCAGCACCTTGACTATATCAGAGTTATACTTCTTTCGCGCATCTTGTTCCACTCTTGCTATACACGCTCTTTTGGAGTTTCAGTTAACATTTTCAAAATTCCACCCTCTTCTGGTTGCGTAATTTGGTAACTGCATCTACATGAATTCTCTGGTTGAGATGCTGTTTTAAGTAATCTAACTTCCATTCTTCCCATATTTTTCCACTACTGAACTCGCCCCCAACGTTCGCTTCCACACAAATGGTGCATACAACATCTCCAGTATCTCGATATTTAAAAATATCGCCAATTGTTATTTTTTGTTTTTGATTGGGACACTGCACGGCACGGCACTTTTGTCTTGTCGCACTCGGTAATCTCGGAGGCACCTACGATCGAAAGAACGTACTTTTCGACATGTGCACGTTGCTCCGTCAGATATTGTTTTTCTCGGAGAACTGTAAACAGTTGACGCCGCGTTGGAATGGGCATTTTCGATTACCTATCTCAGACTGAAATGAAGGTACTTCTATAAGATTTCATTTAACATACACTTATAACAAAACGTAATGATGAATTAAATAACCATACAATAAGAAATTAGTTACTGCCATACCTGAGTGCAGTAATCTGTACAAAAGAAAAGAAAACTTCGCTCTCATTCGCGAAAAGTAATCGGCTTCGATCGGTTAACCGAATAGTAGCTCCGCGCGGCGGGCGGGGAGGCTGCCACAGTGCGACCGTTCGCGTAACCTCTGTTTACATTTTTCAACACAACTGGCAGATTCGCAGCTAGTCGCAGCTAAATGTTGTTCACCCTGTTTGTAGATGAGTTGAGCTTCCTATCAAGACCAAATATGCAGCGGAAATCAGTTTGTACATCAAGAAGAATGCAGGTGAAGTTTCTGCTTGCCTCCTTATGCAGTGGTGCATTGAATCGGCTGCGGCAGTCCTATTTTTTCTCCACGCTCCAAATATATAAACGAGTCGAAAGCGGGGGAATTGAAGTACCAAACCCCACGCTGAAATACTATCCCAACGCTGATTACGTGTCACCAGGTTCCCAGTAAACTTTCATGCCATGCGGGCGAGGAACATGAGAAAAGTAGATGGTCGATAAACATGATGTTTGAATGGTAATACACGTAAGGAAATCTACCGCAGGAAAAATGTGGGGCTTTACATGATACTCCAATGTATTTACTGCATAAATAACACATTACCAGACGTCAATCACACTTTCGAAAAAATGGGTTTTGGCCAGCTTTTTCGGACTCTGTCCCACTGTGCGGTTGTCCCGCCATTCATCCAGGCAGAATATGCTTCGGTCTGCGCAATGTGATCAGAGAAGCACAGTAGAACCGTCTACGTTATTATCATCCAGTTTTGCATGCATTCCTTGCGACTGTTGACGGTGCTTCCAGCAGCGTTTTTAAAAGAAAATTTCAGCTGCGCGGCAACAAATCAGTGTGCGCGGGAGCATTTCAGTTACTGCGCGGCCGCGCACCCGCGCAGCTTAGAGGGAACATTGGACGCGGTGGCCAGCGATGCAAACGGTCTGTGCCAAATGGTCATCCTGCCGTCCACTTTCACGAGCAGCCCGCGCTACATGCAAGAGCACGCGCAAGACGCACTCACCTACGTGAGGGACTATGGCCGGCCCGACCTCTTCATCACATTGACGTGCAACCCGAAGTGGCCAGAAATAAAGCGAAGTTGCTGCCGGGACAGAAGGCGGTAGATAGGCACGACATTGTGTCCCGCGTCAAAAAATATTGTTTACAATCAAGCTTTGAAATAAATATTAAAACATATTTTTGTAATTTATAATGCCTTTATCCTTTGGTAAAAATGTGCAGAAGGTGAAATGATTGTATTACCATATAATGCATCATTTTATTCGCCAAAGATATCTGCCATAACCCGGGCATCGCCGGGTACTTTCAGCTAGCAGACAATAAAAGAAACTTTTTATTCTAATTATTTCACGAGGTGAAATTGCATAGAATGCATGAAAAGACTATGTAAGCGAATATTAATACATATGAAAACATAATGAAAGATTTCGAAGAAATAGAGGTATGTAGTATGTTTTTAGACGCTTCTTTAATTGTGAATGCGTTATTTGAAGGCATTGGTACACCTTGGGATATCAGTGGTCGGCTTGTCTCACTTCCAATCTTATGCTCACGAGTTCGAATCCCGTCGAGAGCAAAGTCGCACGTGTACATGTTCGTTACTGTTGTTGCGCTTATAGTAACAGGCCGTAATGTACTATTGAAAAATAAATAAATGATACTGTACATATCGACTTTTCCGTATTGATTTACAAATATTAAAATTCGTTATTCGATATATTGCCATAATAAGGTAACTCAGTTCTTTTAACGGAATTTTGATATCCTCGATTTCTATATTTATTAATTAAAACGCTGTTTTCGTGCCTATATGGGTAGCTTAAAACGATACACGGCGAAATTTTATCATAAAGTATTAATAAATCTATAAATTTTTCCATAGATTGTAAGTTTGGTACTCGATATGGTAACAAGAGAATTTAGTATTGATTTGATTCACATAATGAGACAGTAATCCTATATATGGCGGTTTTTATGGACAAAAAACACCAATTTTACTTGTTTAGGCTCTAAAAAATGATCGCTCTAACTATAACAAGTTTTGAAATTTGTGTGCGTGATAATATTGGACCAGGAATGCGTTTTTTTATTAGATCCTTCTTATGTAAATAGGTTTGTCGCGTTTTTGAGTCGCGAGTTGTTTTTCAAGAATGAATCTGCAGCGCTAAAAATCTATTCTGATCTTCCAATATTTCATTTGCTATGAAAATTTTCGTTTTATCATATAAATTTGTACAGTAATTCCTCGTATAACGCGATAATTAGGTCTGTGAAAACTTGCGCGTAAGCGAAAACGCGTTAAGCGGGGAAAAATTTCTTATTAAAAATATGTAATGGAAAACTGGGGGATTGCGTTTTCGGCTGGCATTTCACACACACAATTTGTCACAAATGACATTTTCTATGATCTTTTTAATATTCATAATTTACATAAATTACGTTTTGACGAAGATACTGTGGGGAAAACGGCATAAATTATAGGAATGAACTCCCACTTCCGGCAAACTTATTGTGATATAATGCGGGAATCATGTTTATGTATCACTGTAGCCTTGTACTATTGGTTTAAAGTCGTATTTACAAGAAATAATATTTTGTATTACTTTGCGAAAATGCTGTGGTATGTAAAAGTTACACGCCCCGATGAAAAAAATATTACTACTCTGTGGTTTACTCAACAAAGAAAAATAGTCGACTGTAGACTGTGAACATCAATTCGCCACAAATTAACTTCCCATTCGCCACAAGTGGGGAGTGGAGATGGGATTGGACACTACTGATTTACCTACATCAACTTACGGCGCTCTGCGAAGGACTAGTCCACCACTCGAGTTTTTGCGCGCTATTGCGGGGATGGCCGCTTTATGTGAAAAATGTTCCCTAAAACATAAATCGCGTTACTGCGAAAACGCGCTATGCGGGCGCGCGATATACGAGGAATTATTGTTTTTCAATGGCCATCATAAGGCAGTATAGTTCGAATAGAATAACCAAGGTTCCCCGAGGAACGAATTAAAGTCGTTATGTGAGTTACGCCTGCGTATGCAAAGCAACGCTACTTATTACGAAATATTTTGCTTAATGAATTGGGATTGTAGAAGAGAGCGACGTAATGCGGAGATTATCTTGATCTGGAGTGACTTACAAATAAAGAAAATCATTATTGAATTTATCACCTAAAATTAAAACTCCAATACATAGTCCAAAAAATATCGGAAATATATAGTAAGAGACGAAGTTTTTGAGTGTTTATTCTACTGACTATTCCAGATGTCGATATTAATATGGTCCATTATCCTTGTTATGCAGAAGGAGCTTCTTCTGCAAAAGAAGCACGGTAAATTCGTGAAAATATGCTCAAATAACCAAATTTATAGGGTGTTTTGATTTTCTCCATTACTGGACTTATCATCCTGTGGAAGAAACCGAATTATTTACACTTGCTCCTCGAATTACGAACTAGTTACGTTCCAAAAACCCGTTCGTAAGTCGGAACGAATTTTCACATTAGAAATAATGTAATTAGTAGTAATTGAGTACTTAAACTTACAATCAAAGCATATTTAATCCCGTATACGCTCGCTACTGAAGCATAAATATTAAAATCCTTCCAGAATTCCTTCAGGGTTTTAGGATGATTCTGCTCAGCGGATTTCACTGCCTTAGAGAAGATCTTACGAATATAGAGGGCTTTAAATGATCGTATTACACCTTGATCCATCAGCTGTAATGTGGAAGTTGTGTCAGAAGGAAGAAATACAACTTCATATAAATTTCATCTAAATGAGGCGGATGTCCAGGAGCATTGTCCAACATTAGCGAAATTTTCACGAATTCTGCTGCTGCTTATTCATCGGCACTAGCTGCTCCACCAGTCACTTTTATGTTATGTCTCTAAATAGCATAAAGCACCCACGGCTTGCTTGGAAATGTGGTGCATCGCATGCATATTCACTCGTTTTTAAATGCTCGTACAGACTCGTAGCTTTCTCTTGAATAAGGCTTAGGCTAAGAGGAATACGGCGTTGGTTCTTTTCTTCTATCCACGTAACCAATGAACTTTCAATTCTTTCAATAGCACCACTTATTTTCTTGTAATAATTGTTGACTGCATTGGTGTGAAAGCTTTTATAAGTTCCAAAATTCTTTGTTTTCCTTTAATAGTCGTTTCAAATGTAGAACGATTGAGGCCGAGAGCATTGCCAATGTGAGATGGAGTTTTATGCTTTTCATGCCTTTTTGGATATCCACCTCCATTTAAAAAATGATTGATTTTATTTTTTTAGGATTCGATATGTCATTTCACTTTTCTTTTTATCAGACATTTTGAATTGATATTAACACTCAAAATAACAGAAACACACAGAGCAAAAGTTGGACGAAGCTACCACAAGCAGGCCACGAGGCTACTGAGATAGATTTATAGATGATTCACCGTAAGCATTCACATTTGTTTACATTTACATAGGGACCCATCAATCCGCCATAAGCGTGTGGCAGGGGAGAATCATGAGTCATTTCCACACACCTCAGTGTCAGCATTCGTTCGTGCCTTCGGTTCGCGATCGCTATCTGGCAGTTCGTATGTCGTTCGTTTGTACTCGTGTTCGTGAGTCGAGGGCTGAATGTATAGACTTCTTGGTAACACTTTTGAACCAAAATTTCATAGTAAAATGACTTACGTCTAGGGTGACCATACGTCCCTGTTTCGCCGGGACGGTCCCGGATTTGAGATGTTGTCCCGTCCGGTTTAGCATATGTCCCGATTAAAAATTATTTTTATTATAACAAAATTATTTTTAGTATTACATACAGATTAATTAACACTGATATCCTAAAAAATTTCAGGCTTCCGAGTTAATTTATAATAGATTTATTCACAAGTATAGAATATTACGCAAAGAAGAAATATGGAATAAATAAATTACATACAGCGCTGTGCAGCCAAATCCTTACGAAACTTCATATATAACACTTTAACATGAGCTCAAAGAACTGATTAGATTTTCACCAATAACGGTTAACCGAGGGTCGCGGTTTATTCAAAACTCGAATCGGTTTCTACGATATTTCTCCGTTAAAACATCATTAATGTATATGTAATTCTATACAAAAGTTATAGAAAATGTAATTTCCTACAACTTTTATTTGAAACAATTTTCCATAGCAGTTATTGTTTAGGAATTATTTATAAATAATAGGTGTTTTCGGTTTCAGTCAAATATCTCCTTAAAAACGTCCTTATTGGTAATTTTCGTGAGGACCAAAGTTGTAGAGAATAATATTTCTTCCAATTTGTTTTAAACAAATTTTCGTAGAACCATACATTTCGGATATATTTTGCTTTTTCTTAATTTCCATTATACAGCGCCGCCACCATGTAGCGGTGAATTCTGTAAACATATTCAAAATATACCTAATTTACGGAAATAAGGAATACTATATTCTTTTACGACACGAAATAATAATTTTGCCTCATAATGCTATTCATAATAATTGAAATATCTTTAACCCAAATATGGAGAAAGTCATGTGTTGGCCATGTCAGATTTTATATACAATTCTACACATATGTTATAGATAATGCAATTTCCTACAACTTTCATTTGAAACAATTTTCCAAAGCAGTTATTGTTTAGGAATTATTTATAAATGATCGGTTTTTTCGGTTTCCGTCAAATATCTCCTTAAAAACGTCGTTGTTGGTGATCTTCGTGAGGACCAAAGCTGTAGACAATAATATTTCTTCCAGGTTTTGTTTGAAACAAATTTTCGTAGAACCATCCACTTCGGAGATATTTTTCTTTTTCTAGTATAGAGCGCCACCACCACTTAGCGGTGAATTCTGTAAACATATTCAAAATATACCTATACTACGTACCAAACTTAATGATCGCTGGCCAGGCCCCCAAAAATGAGGGCGTTCCCTTCGTCAACAAATCAGAGGCATCCGGCGTTGCCGTCTGTTTGTTTCCTACTCAGGGATTTTACCGCGCTCTCTCTCTCTCTCACACACAGCAGATGCGTAGCGTCTTTTGTTTGCGGCGGATGAGTATTGTGTGAAAGATGTCTGAGCGAAAATCTGAGACGTGTTCTTCGGAGTTCCGCGCGGAATTTAGTTTTAAGTGTACGAAATTACTTCGAGAGGGAGAAAAGTAATGGTGGATCGTTACTTGCTATTTCGAAGGTTGTAAAAAGATCAGCTTATGCCCTTAACTTGGGAACGGCTACAGTCAGAAGAATAACCAACGAGAAGTATTCTCAGGAAAACCGTAGTAGAACACACAAAGAAAGTTATCGAGGAGGCTTGGATTAAAGAAGGAATATTGGAAGAGGGAATTCAAGAAATTATAATAGCATTGACCTCAAGTTCGGATTCGAATACTAGCAGTGATGTCACTATTAGCGAAGATAACGTTGGACTGGAAGAATTAGGAGTTTCACCTTTGTAGAAGGTAACTATAAAAATTATAGAAATTATTTATATTTGTTTCATTCTGTTTAAATACTAAGGAAGGTAGGTATTGAATAATTACTCTTTGTTTAAAAAATTAAGTGTAAAATTAGATAATTACTAATATGCTGTATTGTTTTGCCATTTACTCATACAAATATCTCTCTTTTTTTGAACAGCTTCAATTGAACACTGTCAATCAGTCAACAATTTGTCTCCTGATTTAAATATCTTAATGTTTTACTAGGTAAGAAGGTGAGGTGAATGATGAGGTATAATTTCCTCTTGACTATTTATTAACAAGTTAAATTTTCAGTCTATGCCAAGTTGATCAGTTCCTCCATGGTGCCTTTGCCCAAATTTCCAGCTGCTAATTAATTTCCACAAGATAAGTATATTGGAGTATTACATTACCACACTATTGAATGAGTGTTTTGAAATTCATTATGCTATTCCTCTCTTTTTTGCAGAACCAGTTAATTCCAACCAATGTTCATACTTAAGTTTGATTATAAGTATTAATTCATAAGTTATAAGTTAAGGCAATGCTAATAATAAAAATAATCTGTAATGATATAACTAAAACCTTCATCAATTAATTTTATATGGTGAAAAGCCTTTCATTTTTTAAAAAATTTTCATTCTTTTCTGCAAGAAAAGTATATGATTCTGTTACATTCCTTAGTTATCTCTTAGGTGCAGTTTTAAATTCTTCCATGGCTTGCTGTAATCCCTACACTTCAAATGTGCATCAATCTATTTTCATGTGTCAGTGCTTACTTAAAATCCCTGTAGTGTGTGTTCATCATCTATCCCACAGTGCTTTTACTCCCATTTTTAGTGATATAGTCTTGCCATTTCACGCTCAAATCGTGTGTGCTTCAGCTTTGGATATTCTTTATAATGGTTAACTTATTCAGTGCCTTTTCTACCAAATGTGGTTCTCCCTATTATCCTAATTAAAGTGTAAATTGTAATTTATTTGTATAGGGTCAGTGTCTACTTGAAATCCCTGAAGTGTGAATGTGTTTCTCCCTCTATCCCACAGTGCTTTTCCCTTTTTAGTGCTATAGTTTTTATATTTCATGCTCAGAGCTCAGTGCTTTATGACTTAGCTTATTAAAGTTTAAATTGCAATCTATTTGTATAGTGTCAGTGTCAGCGCCTGTGTGTACATGATAATGACAGATTTAAATAACTTTAAGGCAGGTGAAGATAAGTGATTATTTCAAAAGTATTTTTGTCTTAACTTTTCTCATTATTATACATTTCCACTTCATTACTTACTGTTCATGCTTAGTATATAATTCCATTTCTGTTTATTTTATATCCTAAAATTGATTCTCTTATTTTTACTTCATCTATTTACAAATAACCTAAATTTTATATGTAGCTACTCTATTTTTAATTCACTCTGTCTCTGTACCTATCATTATATTTCAATAGTGACATTGATGTGGCTATGATTAATCTAATGTCATATGTTTTCTCAGGATAAATTTAATAATAGAATATTTGAAAAAGAGATAATTTCATAACTTTTGAGAAGCCAATAATTTATTTTGAATGATCTGGGATTTGAAATACTTTTCATCCTAATGTAATGACGACAGTAAATGTTTTAACCCAGTTTGTTCATAATAAAGTTTTGGTTTTCAGGAAGTTATATTACTTACTTCTTTTTATGAAATTCAGTAATAATAATATGCTGACAAAAACGGTTATTTTATTCTAGTGTTGATCTTACTATTTATGTGCACATTTTAATCGTGTTTATTGTTATGTTTTCTAATCATTGCTTCTTTTACAGCTCTCTATATCTTAGTTTACCTCAGTAGGTTTCGCAGTTTTTTCACGTCTCTTCTTGTGGCCGTTTTTCTGCAAATGGGGTTTTTGCCTTACTGGTTTTTCCCTGTAAAAATGTTCAATTTGTGTGCAGTTTTAAATATATTAAGTAATTTTACTACTTTGAATTTCTTTAATATTCCCATATTCATGCAAACGTTTACTCTGAATCACAGTGTATATAATATGTAATGGTTTATTGTCTTTGGAATAAGTAAAAGTACCTACTCAATGAGAAGCGTTATTTTTATTCTTTTATCCAATCATGATTTCCTAATAATATGATAATTATTAACTTATGTGTTTGCTTTAATCCGTGTAATGCATTTGTTATATTTAAAATATTAGTAACAATAGAAGTAAGAAAGTACTCGAAATGTAATTCTTCCGTAATCCAACTGCTACCTTTAAGAATATTTTGCTCTTCTTCTTGATGTGATCTATTAACTATTTGCAATTATATAGAGTTGATTGTTAATAATAAAAATAAATAGATGAAATTAAATATTGTGTATTTATTCCTACTCCGCACCCTCTTCCCTTTCATGATGCATATTGTACTACTTGGTTTTTTTAAATTAATAGTTCAATAAGACCTAAACTTTTAGAATGCTGCGTCTTTACAACCTATGGCTAAAATTTCTGTATTTTCGGCAATACGAGATAGGATACGGAAAATATGGCAGTATTTTCATCTGGCTGAAATGTTACGAGATGGTTCTACGCAGTTCTACCGTTATATACTTAACAGCTGCTTGAAACCAGAAGCAAATAACTGTGAGAACGGAACATATGTTGTGGTTATACATGTGGTCCCTTAGAAATCCCACACCATTCTTTTCCCTCGTCCTTCCCTCCTTGTGTTTATTATGCTACCTGCTCCGACATTTGCCCTTCGCATACCAAATAGTCTCATCTTCCTGCTAACTTTTTTTCTACGTATTCTCAAAAATGTAAAATATAACATCCTTTTCTCTTATTTGTCATATAAGCAGAGAATATTCTATATTGTTTAAATGACAATCATATAAAATAGGTACCCTATAACGTGGAAAATGTTTTATATCTACTTATGAAAGACAAAGGAGGAAGTAATATATTCGTAGTTACTACGATAATATTACCAAACGTAAATACTCGTAATTTCATTTTATGTAGCTTTAAATATTAAAGTTTTCAACATTTTTATAATTTCGTTTACTGATGTTCGCCTGTCTGACCCCACTCCTACAAAGAGTCTTATCCATCCAGCGTCTCTGCCAACTTGCGAAGCACTATAATTGGTCCACGTTTGTGGACTGATTCGGCAACAAGGTTCCCTTTCCACACATTTTAACCCCGCCTCCCAGCGATCATTAAGTTTGGTACAGACCATAATTTACGGCAGTAAGGATGACTGTATTCTTTTACGATAGGAAATAATAATTTTGCCTTGTAATGCTCTTTATAATAATTTAAATAACTATACCTAAAATATGGAGAAAGTCATGTTGGCCATATCAGATGTTTTACTTTCTCCATACGTAGTAATGGGAAAGTATTGTGATCATGAAAAAAATCAACTTCGAGATTTCAACGGAAATACACTTTTTGAGGTCCCTAGTACACGTTTAGACTATTTTCGGAATGATATCTGTGTGTGTGCGTGTGTGTATGTGACTTTTGGCGCTCTAACTGAAAAAGAACTTGCCATATCGTTACCAAACTTCATATTTAACACTTTAGTATCAGCAAAAAGACCTGATTAGTTTTTAGACAGTAACGGTTTACCGGAAGTCGAGGTTTATTCGAAACCCGATTCGGTTTTTGCGATATTTCTCCGTTAAAACATCATAATCATATATACAACTCTATAAAACCTTTATTGAGAATGCAATTTCCTACAACTTTCATTTTATACAATTTTCCATAGCAGTTATTGTTTAGGAATTATTTATAAACAATCGGTTATTTCGGTTTACGTCAAATATCTCCTTAAAACCGTCGTAATTGGTAATCTTCGTAAGGACCAAAGTTGTAGAGAATAATATTTCTTCCAAGTTTTGTTTGAAACAAATTTTCGTAGAACCATCCATTTCGGAGATATTTTGGTTTTTCTTAATACCAGTATACAGCGCCACCATGTAGCGGTGAATTCCGTAAACATATTCAAAATATACCTAATTTACGGCAATAAGGAAGACTATTCTTTTACAATACGAAATGATAATTTTGCCTCATAATGCCCATCAGAATAATTTAAATAACTATATCCCAATTATGGAGAAAGTCATGTGTTGGCCACATCAGATTTTTTTGCAGTGTAAGTTAGTTAAGCAAGTGTTTCATTTCAGTGAGTATTCTATTTCTTATAATTTATTTATTTTATATAGTAAATGGTAATTTTCTATAATAATTAATAAAATACTTTTAATTTTCAGCCATGTAGCGAAAAAACGAAAAAGCAGTTTTAATGAACAGCTAAGCGCTGAATTTCCATTTCTGAAGTCAATAACTCACGATAGTGTTTCCTGTACGCTATGTTTTTCTAAATTTTCAGTAACCCCTGGGGGTTGTAGTGATATCACAGATCATATAAAAACGAAGAAACAAATCTGCGCTGGAGACTGCTGTTTCTTCTTCGAAGCTTACGAGTTATTTTAAGAAGACTGAACCAGAAAATGACGGACTTAATTGTGTAGCTGCAGAAGGTGCTTTTGCGTATCATTACGTGAAGCATGATTTTTCATTTAGATCCAGTGACTGCTAATCTAAATTAATTTCGTTGAGATTTAACTCCAAGTTTTCCTGTGCACGTACGAAAAGTGAAGCAATTGCTGTCAATATCTTGGCTCCGTTAGCAGAGGAAGAGCTACGAATGGAGTTAAATGATGTAAGTTTCATTACAATATCATCCGACGCTTCAAGTAGAAAAGCAGTTAAATTGATTTCAATAATGATTCGTTATTTTAATCCACGTAATCCAAATAATTAATGTAAAACTACTAGAGGTCCTTCTGTCAAAGGTGAAACGTCAAATATTATTGTGGATTCTATTGTAAATTCAATTAAAAAATTTGATATTGCCGAAAAAGTTATATGTTTTTGTGGTGATAACACGAACACTAACTTTGGTGGTGTACAGTGTCGTGGTACGTGCCATGTTGTGAGCAAATTAAGAAACTGCTTGAACAGAGACGTGCTGGGAATTGGCTGCGACGCTCATATTATTCATAATTGCGTAGAAACAAGTTGTATTACTTTCCCAATAGAATTGGAAGCTTTAGTTGTTAAAATTTATAAATATTTTCATATATATACAGTTATAGTAACAGAACTCCAAAATTTCTGCGAAGAGGCTGATGTTGAGTATAAAAATTTGCTTCAGCATGGCAATACACGCTTTCTTTCCTTGCTACCTGTAACAAATAGAATTTTAGAAATGTTTGTGCCTTTCAAAAATTACTTTTTGAATAAACCAAAGTGCCCTACGTTAATTTTAAATTTCTTTAAAAAGGAAAGCGCTAAATTTTGGTTATTATTTGTTCAAAGTCAGCTTGAAAACTTTAATCAAAGCACTGAACGAATAGAGCGAGAAAATACTTCAGCTTCTGAAGCTTACCGTGAATTGCAGTTATTGAAATCTAAACTTAAAAATAGAGGAACATTAAAGTTTGTGCCTACAAAAGCACGAGAGGAATTAAACAAAAAATACAATTTGAGTTCTGATACTTTCCAAAATATCATTTGCCAGTTCTATGATTGTGCTGTAGAATATCTTGAACTGTGGGAGAAATCGTCTGATGGAGCTTCTATTTTTGACTGGGTAAATTTGTTTGTATTGCCTGAATGTAACGATGTAGAGATTTCTTACTATTTTGCTGAGTCTAAATATTGGGAAAAGTTTTTAAAATTGTAACTAAAGACAATTTATTGGATGAATTTTGTCTTGTAAAAATGTTTGTGGAGGAAAAATTACCAGAATGGAGGCAACAAAATACTGCTTATTAAAATCGTGGGTTAGAAATATTTACACAATTCAAATCCAAGCTAATTCCAATTGACAATATTCGCCATTTGGTAGAATTTGATCTATGTCTACCATGAACATCGGCACCTGCGGAGAGAGTATTTTCTCAATTAAAAATGCTGTGGTCTTCAGAGAAAAGTCGACTTAACGTTTCCACGATATCAAATTTATTGATTATAAAATGTAATTTACCTGAAGACTGCAGTCAATTCTATGAGAAGTTAAGAAAACAATATCATACTGAAAAAATTTATGCGTCAGAAAAATATGAATGGTATAGAAATCGAAATAAGGACAAAGAGGGTGAAGATAAAGATTAGAATACTGCATGTATAAAGTTGCAATATATTGTATGTATTTTGTAGAATTGTGAGAAATGTTTTTTCTTTAATAAAATTTTACAAATAGTGAAAAGTCAAGTTTTTATACACTTTTGTGACTTAAATCGCCAATTCATGTTTTAAAGAAATTATGTTTAAAAAAATTGTATAAAATTATTGTGAAAGAAATTGTTTAAATTGTAATGTTTAAAAACACCGTAATTAGAGATAATTTATATGATGAATTTTGACTTGTAAAAATTCTTAGAAATTATGAGAATAGTTTACTTTCATGTAATTAAAAAGACACGAATTTTCACAGTGTCCCGGTTTTTATTTTTTTGGAATACTCGCATTGTCCCGGTTTGTCCCGGATTTTTTCCTTTGACATATGTTTTGTCCCGGTTTCATTCAAAAAGTTGATGGTCACCCTACTTATGTCGACTTTCGTATGCAAAAGACAACAAATTCTCCCACTCCATGGTTCTGACAGTGCGAATAGCGTCCTATTTCGGCTTCTTGTCTTTCGGATCTTGTCCGCACACGCAGAGGAGAAGAGAAGATCAAAATCATTAAACTTTTACTAAAAATGATCAAATTAATCACCAAACAAAAACACACTTATCATTGTGTTCCTATGTTTTATATATTTTCAACAACAAATGTTCCGATTTCACTTTCAAAAATTGATCGATTACTTCATAGTAAATGAGGAAACAGGTGAAAAAATGTCATAACCGGGAATCGAACCCGGATCTTCCACTTGCCGGTCGGATAATCTATCACTGAACTACCGTGGCAGACTAAATCTACTGTTTCAGAAAGGGAATAATTTCTTAGGTTGGGACCAAGCTAGCTATGCTAGTATCAATCAGCCCCAACGGATGTCCTCAAGGAGATACATCAAAGAAAACCCCTGCCCTATCAAATTATTATTATTATCAAATATAAGTTTCAAATAGGCAATTTGCCAGGTGGTAACATAACTATCGTACATAAAATACTAAAAAAACAAACCATAATATAAAAACAAATCCATGACAAAATAAGTATAGCATAAACAATTATCTTATAGTTACCTTACATCTACTTTTAAAAACATTTACATTTCTTGGGAAGGGCTTAAATAGTTCTGCAGGCAACTCGTTCCAATCGACTATGGTCTTATTTAAATATGAAATTTTTTTAATATTAGTTTTTTGAACTCTACACTTGAATTTAAATTTATGATCATTGAGAATGCCATGATATAAATTGATAGAAAGGATGATCCGAAGATCCTTATGCGACAGACATAAGCTGTTTTGATGGTAAATGAGGAAACAGGTGAAAAATCTGCCATGACCGGGAATCGAACCCGGATCTTCTACATGCCCTTGAGGACATCCTTTGGGGCTGATTGATACCAGCATAGCTAGCTTGGTCCCAACCTAAGAAAATATTCCCATTCTGAAACATGAGAATTAGTCTCCCACGGTAGTTCAGTGATAGAATATCCGCCCGGCAAGTGGAACTCGATTCCCGGTCATGATTTTTTCACCTGTTTCCCTTATTTACCATCATAACAGCTTATGTCTGTAGCATAAGGATCTTCGGGTAATCCTTTCTATAGATTACTTAATAGATTATATTTTGAACGCTATGTATTATCGTTTACTTTTGCTTCGATAAATTATTAGATCTCAAAGCACTGCATTTTTTATTATAAACGCTATGTAGCGTACATGTGCATAATTTTTAAAGAAAATTAACAGTATATAATGATGTAATAGAGCAAGGAATGGGTTTTGCAGTTATATGTAGTTAATTATATGAACTAACCAATTTACTAAGTAATAGTAGAGGAAGAAAAGCGACAAAGTAACTTAATAGAATTTCCTTCAGTTGGAAGAGCGGAGACAGCGCATTTGAGAAAAATTGCGAAAAATTCACTATTAAGAAAGAAATTTAAAATCAGTATGCCTAAGAGTGTGTTCTCGCATTCATTACCTATATATATATATATATGCATACATTATTCCCACAGAACAATGGTTTCCCGTCTTTCTTCACTTTAAATCGTTAAAGAAAGTCGTCATTATATCGATATTTCCCTTCAATATTATATGCTGCATATAAGAGAACATACCTTAGCAATACTATCTATCGAAATAAAAAAACGTAGAATCAGATTACTGTGAAATACATTGGATTTATTATAAGAATACCCTAATCGGTAAGTTCAGCGTATATTTCATAGAATTGTATCAATTATGAAATTTATTAATTAAAAACCTTCAAAATGTAAGTTCGTTAATTTTTCCTCGTGCGCCTCGAATAATCGAGACCCGTATAAACGGGTCTCTTCCGTATTTCTCGAAATCGAAATCCGGAATATGGCACGTTCTTCAGTGCCCTCTATACTTATCCAATGAACTACTCATTCTCTCTCTCTCTCTCTGATTTCTCTTCTACTCACTCCTTTCCCCTTTGTTTTCACTCCATGCAAACTTCTTCGCTCTCCTTTTATCCCTCTCTCGCCCTTGGCAAAGATGCTCTCTCTCTCTCGCCCTAGGTGGAAGCACCTCCGGCCAAAGTGTCCCGACAGAGAAACAATCTACGGTCCGTAACATCGCCTTCCACTTACTTCCCTGCGCGAGAAGAGAGGCGAAAATGCGGCATAAAAAAGGGGAGTGTAATGTGAGCATATAGAAGATGTTTGCCATCATCCCTCCCTCCCTCCCCCTCCCCTCATAACAATGAAAATGATTCTCAGAGAGCTCTTGTGAGGGTGAGAAGGGGGTGATCGAGTTTAAGTCCTGGAAAGTCGGGAGGTGACCTCTCTCTCGAGGTGAGTGGTCTTTTGTTGTGCTGAAGTGTGCCTCCGGACATCGCCCCGTAGCCACAATTCCTCATACCATCGCTGGGGCCATATTTTTTATCTCGCTCTAACCACACTTCCCGTTTCTCCTGGATTAAAAAAAGATATTCCATTTAATATTGCGAATTTTAAATTACGGAAATTGAGGGATAACATGTAACTGTTTTACAAACTCTGGTCGCGCTCGTGTTCATCTAATTTCTCAAATCCTTCTAAGCATAAAGTATTTAGATTTAGGCTTTTTGACCTAATTTACTCTTCTCAGAGATTCTATTAATTTTTTCCAGATTAAGTACGTTTTTATGGTAGTTATTCGCTCAAGAAATCCTCTGCGAATAACATCAAAACATTTATTGAATAAAATAATCATAAGATAGAAATGTATTTGGCATGTGTCAAAATTTGAGAATCACGGTTATTGCAATCCTAACCATGATCACATAAACACACTGAGAGGCAAACTTTCACAGAAACTCATATATACAACCAAAATTTCTAACTGTTAAGCATCGAATTTTCTCTTTCCAAAATAATATTCAATTTAAATTGAAATTCACATTTTTCCTAATTAAGTAATAAGATTATGCTACAGTATCGTTGACAGTATCCTTTTCATCTAATATCACCGCAACATTAGAAATAATATTATCTTCAGTATTATGTATTATATTTTATAATCGATTTTTGAAACGAAACGCTATAATTTAATGTCGTCATTTCGCTTGGTATTTTCCCTCATATGTAGAACATGTCCCAAACGTGAGAAAGAAAAATGCAGTTTATGAGAGTATTCCTAAGGCCCGTTTCACGCGGCGCGATTGTTGTCGCGCGACTAGCCCCTGCGCGGCTAGGCTCGGTGCACGATCGTGGCTGCGCGGCTAACAAATCAGTTGAAAAAAGAACTTTCTTTGGGATGGATGTCCAGGAAATTGAATTGCTTTGGATGTGGAGGAAGCGGCATAGGAGTAGGCAAAGGACAATGTGGATACATCCTATTTTAAGTGAACGTTCAGAGAAAAGGACAATTTTAAAATAAATTGGTAATCTCTTCCCAACACTGCCTTTTCTTTTCCATTTTTCGTAATCCTCACATTCCATAATCCATAGAGCAGGACGACTCTCCACTTCTGAAACAAATCTTTCAATGTCGATTTCACCATTCACATCGAAGAGCACAAGAAAGACGGCTAGGAGATCAAAACGCCTTGTTGCGCTGCTAGTCGCCTTCGTGTGAAGTCCGCAATAAGAACTAGTGTAGAGTTCCTAACCGCGCTGCAACAGCGCTACAATCTGGCCGCGTCACAATCGCTTGGTCAAGCCCAGCCACGCTGCTAGTCGCGTCGTGTGAAATGAGCAATACACTCCAGCGTACTTCATGGCCACGCGGGAGCTATTCGCACGACACAAATCGCGCCGTGTGAAACGGGCCTAGCAACCCCGCGGTCAACCCTTGGAATCCTCTCTTCCCCGCTCTTTCCATCATTATCGTGTAACAGTCTAGAATATATAATCCTTAGCTCTGTTCTGCGTTATTTAGATGGTCGTTCTTCTATAAGCAAAAACTAACACGGGTTTCGAAAAGGTAGGTCATGCGAAACGCAGTTCGCCCTGTTCGTAAACGATTTGTTGTAATGCGGAGAGAAAAACACTCAGGTTGATGCCATTTTCATTGATTTTAAAAAAGCGTTTGATAAAGTTCCCCTTAATAAATTAATAGGAAAACTAGGAAAGTACGGCATAAACTCTAATATCGTGAGTTGGGTAAAAGAATTCCTCTCCAACAAAAAACAGATGGTAGTTATTGATGGGGAAATCTTCATACCCGGTGAAAGTCGCATCAGGTGTTACACAGGGAAGTGTCATAGGCCCACTACTATTCCTGCTATACATAAACGATATCTGCTACGTAGTTCGCTGCAAAATAAGACTTTTTGCGGATGACACCTTTTATATAAAAAGATAATGAGCCAGGATGACCAAAAATCGCTCCAGAAAGATTTAAACGCCCTTTGAGTATGGTGTCAAGATTGGAAAATCGAAATTAATCACGGCAAATTTTCTCTATTGAGTTTCTGGAAGAGAAAGAACAATGAATTAGACTCTGAGTACAGAATTGATAGACTGAATATCCAATCTGCGGAATACGTTAAATATTTAGGAATCACCAATTGTCGTGATCTGTCGTGGAATATGCATATTCGAAGGATCGTTGGCGCCGCTAATAAGAAATTGGGCTTCGTAGGCAGAATAGTAAGAAGTAGCACAGAACAGGTACGAGAAACGTGTTATTTATCATTGGTCAGATCTCAGGTCGAATACGCTTCCAGCATATGGGATCCGTACGAAAAGGGACAGATACTTGAGTTAGAAAGAATCCAACGCAGAGCAGCCAGATTCGTAAAGCAAAAATATGAGCAAAAATTAAGCGTCACATCACTCTTGAAGGAGTTGAATTGGATAACGCTAGAGGACCGCAGAATTAGCGCTAGGGTAAGGCTTCTGGAGAAATTTAGGTCGCAGGTTCTCTCAGAGGAGGTCTCAGTAATATTAGAGGCACCTACGTATATGGGCAGGCAAGATCACGAGGATAAAATACGAGAGATCGACTGTAGGACCGAGCGATATCAGGGCTCGTTTTTCCCAAGGACCATACGGGATCATAATATGAGAATGATCCCTACGAGGGAGGTTATTATGTAGGTTTTGGTGTGCTGCACCCCCTGCCATCCACCAGTCTGGTGATTTTCAGTGTATTATGTAGATGTAGACATAGATGTCCCTCTCTTCCTCTGAAAATTCCAATTTCGTTCGCCATTTTCCTGAACGACTGTACGATCCGTTAGTAAAAGGGAGTTCGTCCACCACGGAGACACGCATTTTCGTCTCCATTACGAGGCGTTCGGAAGGCTTCAGTGGAGGGCGATAAGTGGGCATTCGGCGGAGTTTCGTCCATTTTGAAATTAGCTGAGTAAGTGGCGTTCGGCATGAAATCGTTGTATTCATGGAGGTTTAATTCGAAATTCAGGACTCTCGAGATTGGCGGTAAGAATGTGCAAACACCAAACAAGGAATTCGGGGAGACTGGGTTAAACCTCGCCGTTATAAGAATTGTTAAGGAATAGGTGGCGGTAGAGCATCGGGTTGTAAGGAGATAGCCAACGATGTCTTGCATCCGAGGAGAAATTGCTGCATTTTATAGGTAAGTAGATATTTTTTATACTGTTTTTCCCGTCTTATGGCGCATGACCTTGGAAGAGCGAATGGCCAGTGAGAGGGTTTTCCCTTTCCACCACCGCTTGCTGCTCTCGGAACACCCCCCCCCCCTCCCCTGCATCGCCTGATTGGCTGCAACAGTAGCACTTTCACCATTGCACTCAAGGTCAAGCGCCATAAGATGGGAAAAATAGTTTTTTTTATAGAATATGTATGACTGTTAGGCGCACCCAATGAGAATCGCGACAAAGAGCAAGAAGCAATTAAAGATTTTTTTATGGTTTCGGAATAACATAATAATATATGGCCTTGTGGCACGCGTTAAATCAATAAATATAACTTACTAGCATAAGTGCCCGTTTAATTTCAACGGGTTTAATGAATCTAAATTTTCGTCAGTGCAACGTAAAAATCGCAAGAATAAAATTGTGCACAGTTTTAACCATCGAATATTTCTATATCATAAGTTTGTTTTAATTAATTAACTAAAATCTCACAGAATTTCCTTGTGAATAAAATAGTACCTTTCTTTCTACTAAAATAGCCATTGTTATTACTTTTAAATCGATTATAGCATTAGGATTTCAATTTCATTAAATAAGCAGAATTCCGGTTCAAAAAATTGGTTCAAGTTTCAATTGCCTCTGATAATACTTAAAATGGATTTTGGAATATAATGTACCTCAATATCGTTTATCGTCTGCACAGCACTCTTACTTTCTCATTTTCCGAAACTACCACTTTCACCAGTTTTAAATGGATTTCAAACTTAGAAGAGAACTTGATTCAATTCAGTTAAAATAACCACATAACAAACTTCTTATTCCAAAGAAAATCCTTTTATAATAAGCAATGTTAACCTAGAATTCATTCCTTCTGAAAATTGAATAGAAGTGCCATGTAGGTACATATATTTCGTTCAACTAAAATAGCCACTCTAAACAGATTTTAATGGATTAATGCATTAGTATTTCAATTTCACGAAATAAGCAGAATTCCGGTCACAAAAAAATTTGTTCAATCTTCAATTGTCTCTGATAATACTTTAAATAGATTTTGGAATAAAACGTACCCTAATATCGTTTAGCGTCCGCTCACCACTCTGGACTTCTCAGTTTCCGAAACAACGACTTTCATTAGTTTTAAATTGAATTTTGCTTTGAAATATACTCGAGTCAATTCAGAACAACTTCCACTTTACATACTGTAAATTCCAAAGTAACTCCTTTTATAATAGGCGATGCTAGCCTAAAATTCATTCATTCTGTAAAGTGAATAAATAAAGTTCTTTCTTTCAACTATAATAGCCACTGTTATTATATTTAAATGGATTATAAGCCTTAGAACTTACTCTGTATTAAATAAGCACCAAAATTCCTTTTTAAAAAAAATTCAATTCATTAAAAGATCCACTACTGTTTCTTCGAAAATTAACTGTTACAGTTTTAAATGTCCTTTTAATTTTAACTGAATTTTAATTTATATTCGTTTCCAAACATTGGCCATTGTTACGAAATTAATTCGAGGAATAACAATATAAATTCGTAAGCACGTATAGCTTAAAAAGAATTTAATTTAAGAATGCGTTTTATTTCCAATTTTTTTAAATGACACCGTTGATACTTAAAATTTTTTATATTTACCTTAATATACTTATTTTCCACAAACACGCCAATCTCTCCCCTTCCTTCCTCTCTCTTTCTCTCCCTCCCTCTCCCTCCCACTCCCTCCCTCTCCCTCCCTCTCCCTCCCTCTCCCTCCCTCTCCTTCCATCTCCCCCTCTATCCCTCTCCCTCTCTCCCTCTCTCTCCCTCTATCCCTCTCCCTCTCTCCCTCTCTCTCTCCCTCTCTCTCCCTCTCTCTCTCCCCCTCTCTCTCCCTCTCTCTCTCCCTCTCTCTCTCCCTCTCTCTCTCCCTCTCTCTCTCCCTCTCTCTCTCCCTCTCTCTCTCCCTCTCTCTCCCTCTCTCCCTCTCCCTCTCTCCCTCTCCCTCTCTCTCTCTCGCATTGAAGCACTCAAGGCACGCTTATTGCCAGAAGGATGTATACAATGATAGTAGTTTGAGGTGTAGCAATGATAATGGTCGACATAGCAATATCACGTTAAAATGGAGAGATTTCCACAAAATATGCAAATTAAAAGTTTAACATGGAATATTTCGAACTGTGGGCGAAAAAAGACGAACGGAATAAGAAACTTTACAAATTTTTCTTCAAAAATGTTCAAATCCGAAGGTCATCTGTTAATTTCTTCTAACTTTAATTTCCAAATGAATAAAAGCCTGCTCGTCGAAAAATCGCGTTTTACATGTTAAGTAATTGGAATTGGGAATGCCTCTCTTGGAGACGAACTAAGGAATTTTTTCGCGATTTAAATTTGTCATTCTCTGAATAAATGTTAATCTAGCATCCCTACCAAATTTCGAGTTTCTATCATTATTATTTCTTGAGTTATTAGCGTTTGCATAGCGTGACCAACCAACAGACGACGGCTATTATTATATTAAATACTAACACATCACATACGCTAACCGTTTTGTCCGATGAATATTACTGTTGTTTTATCTCTTTTTGCTTGCGACTAAAATCCAGCAAGCCATCGTTTCTTAACGAAGTGTCCGCGCCATAATAGTCCTTGGTCAGCCAATTGATTGGGAAATGATGTTTATTGCTATTCAAATCTTGTATGACCACTCGTACGGCTTTAATTAATATTCTAAGTGAATAAACGAGACGATGAGTGAAAGTTTCAAAAACATTTCATGCGGAGGGGTTTCGCTGAATTCGTAAGAATTTGCGAGGAGTCCGCAGTAACAGAAAGAGAAGAAACGGAGTAATTGGGAAAATTAAATTCTAATTCTAGTTTGACCTCTGGATGACGGCGTATCAGCGGCAGGTGTAACCTCCCCTCCCCTATGTCGAAATGTCATTAGATATCTGTAAAAACCTCGTCTCGCAGAAGTTATTTTTCTCCCCAGAAAATCCTTCTTTTGACCCGCGATCCTAATTCCTTTAAAGTTTGTCGCCTGCCGCTCGTGAGAGAGAACACTCACTCCAAGACAACAAATTGAAATGGGGATAACTTCCTTTGAAGCTGTGTGAAATACAAATCCTTAACTTCCGTCATTCCCGGCATTCATATGTAGCACAATGGCCGTCTATCAAACGGAGAATATTCGGATAAAATTGCCTTAAAGATCGTCTCCTGCATCTGAAGGTGAGTCGAAAGTGTTTCGCCGCTTTTGTAGGTCTACTTGTCCCGCCAAATTCTCACCCACAGAACTGTCCTACGGAGAAGCCTCGGGTTTCGTGAAACGGATGGCATGCACTTGTGTCAATAGTCAATAGACCATCTATTGGACGCGTTATCTTCTTATTCGGCCACGGGGTAATAAGTTATCGTGGATATATCGTCTGAGAGAGTTTAATCTGAGAATAATGGATATAGTGTCCATTAGATGGACCAACTTGAAGGACGCATCCTTTTTAGAAGCGTATGCTCATATAACTCTGCATTCGTGCAATTTGCTTTCGCAGAAAAACGCCTTGGATAAGTCGTCGCTTTCAATATTAATAATAAAAATTCCTTATCTCAGTCGATACTATTCCAGCACGCATTTAATGGAATCAAAGACTTCCATGCCCATTATAATGAGGATGAGTCATCCGTGCACGGCGATCTTATACGGGATGGAAAATAGGATTAGGGGCCTGGGTGTTCGAAATTACTTTTCCCCAAGTTCAATAGGCAAGTAGTATAACGTGGTCGCGACAGTCATTGTATACGTAGCTCTATTTGATGTATTCCCGATTGACGAGAATTCGTGGTCACAACGAGTAGAAGAGTCTTGCCGCGTGCACACAATATATATGTACTTACCTTCGTTTTATGTTGCTCACTTTCTTATTCTGATTCGGTTATTACTTGTCGTGCCGCGTGCCTCCTCCTCCGACGTTCGTTTAAATTTCACCATGCGAGTTAATCGACTCCTTTTAAACAACTGCGAATCCTGATAAGAGGGATAAAAGGAGAGCGAAGAAGTGCGCATGGAGTGAAAACAAAGGGGAAAGGAGTGAGTAGAAGAGAAATCAGAGAGAGAATGAGTAGTTCATTGGATAAGTATCGAGGGCGCTGAAGAACGTGCCATATTCCGGATTTCGATATCGAGAAATACGGTAGAGACCCGATTATACGAGTGTCGTTTATCCGAAGCGCACGATAAAAAAGTAAAAAAGTAACATTCTGAAATCTTTTAATTAATAAATTTCATAGTCGATATAATTCTATCAAATATGTATTGAATTTACCGATTAGGGTATACTGATAAGAAATCCAATGTATTTCACAGTAACGTCCTTTAAGCGAAATTTCCGTTCACGGATTTTCAATCTATATTTGCTTCAGATGATAGTTAATTTAAAGGTAAGGAATTGTTTCCTTAAAGGATTCTAATATGGAGTTAATAATGGAAAATTTATGTCGTGGATAACGCTAAGCAACCATTATAACAGGCAACACACATGTCATGATTAGTTATACTCCTTAATCCTCTATAACAGGAGTATCCAAACTACGACACATCAATTTCTTTATGTTTTGTGAATTTACCTGTAAAGGTTTTCATTGCATATGATATTGTATATCTAAACGATATTTTCTGAGTACGTGGATGCAACATACTTTTAATATGGGCGTATAACATATAAAAGAATTTTTTTTAATTCCCAAAGCTGCTCTTTGAAATTTTTAATCGGCCCGATCAGTTATTTGAGATGTCGTATGTGGCCCGCACAGACGTACATGAAGCCTCATGTGGCTCCTACAGTAAAAATTTGGATGGTCCCTGTTCTATAATAATGAAGCAGATATTTTGTGTCTTCCCGGTAAAGTCTAATCCAGGGATCGGCAACGTTAGTCTGTTTGGTGCCACTCTTTGTCAATATTCATAATCCGTGACCCTCCGCGCGTGCCATCCTTAAATGCGTTTCGTCCGTAACGATTTCAAAAAGCTGTTCTTATATTATTAAGGAATCTTGAATATAATGCGGTATCATTAACCACTCAACTGGATAATTTTTTTTCAAGTCCCACCCTCAGTGGGTAATTAAATAAATAAAGTTAAATATCACCCAATTTCCGCAAATATAAAACAGCGTAACTGATAAAAATGCTTCTCTTAAGGCCCATACACGTCAGTTAATGGCCGGACGGCGGCCTCAAGGATGAAATCCGGACGAAAAACCGACGTGTGTACACTCGCTGGCGGCCTTACGGCCGCCGGATAGAACCTCTGGATGGATAGTGTTTTTCCATCCGGACTTCGTCCGACCAAATCTTGCGCATGCGCAGTAGACCTTTCAACCCCCTCTCCTAGCTACACATGCTCTCAGAGAACACGTGGATTTGGGTGATGCATGGTAGTTTCGCATTGTTGTTCACGTTTCCCTTTTGTGAAGATCGCCCCGGTACTTTTTTGTACTATAAGGCAGTGGTGCACAACCTTTTTCTATCAAAGGGCCGTATTTCACATTTTTTCCGATTCCGCGGGCCGCATTATGAAAAAAATTACATTGAATTCGTAAATTTAAGGAAAATCTTAATTAAAACATTTTATTACATTTTATTGGATTTACGTGGGACATCATCACTCACAACATTGTCAGTCTTCCATTGGAGAGGTTAGCTTGAATGTAACGAATTGTTACTGTTTATATTAAACTTCTTTTAGTAATCTGACTTATTTCGAGAGATTTACTTCAATTATTTCTCGGTGTATTGTGACATTTCTCGGAATAATTAGTATTATTAATATTAGCCGATGTCGGCATTTTCGCCTTGTCATAATGACCCCTATGTTATTGACGATTCCTATAATAACTTGCAAGTTCAAATCAGTCATTCAAGTAAAAATCTCAAAAGTTGAAAAACTATACCCTAACCCTAATATTTAGGATGATCGTTTTTCGGATAAATTTCCCACCCCGTTATTCGCTAAACCCTTTGTTGTGAGGAAATCCTACCACAGGCCGCCTTGAGGCCGCCCGAAGAAAACGGCCTCACGTGTGTATGCTAGGATCTAACGGATCAGGCCGCCTTAAGGCCGCCGTCCGGCCATTAACTGACGTGTGTGTGGGCCTTTAGAAACGAAACGTCTCTTTCAAATCTCAGAAGCAAACTGAACTTTCCATATACATTTGTTTTTCACATGCACCATTAGAATTACTGGCAGGAAAAACATTCATAAATAGCAGGTTTACTCTTGAGACAAAAGTGCATGCAGAGAAAAGTGTGAGTTTTCGCAAGGGAGTGTGAAAAAACCCCGAGTGTCATAAACGCTCATTCAAGAAGTGCAACCCGCAACGCATATACAGAGCTCTGAGCAGCTGATTCCACGAATTTTGTTTAGTGATAAATCTATGTTCACCAGGAACGGAATAACAAACTGTAGAAATTCCCATTCATGTATATCTTGGAGAATCCAAATGAAACAAACGAAACTCATTTTCAACACAGATTTTCTGTAAACATTTGGTGCGGGATTATTGACAATGGACTTATTGGACCGTTCGTTTTGGAACATCGTTTAACTGCAGAGAGATACCTAAACCTATACCGCCTACCAGAACTTCTGGAAGACGTGCCACAAGAGGTTAGACAGGGTATGTGCTTTCAGCATGACAGTGCACCAGCACACTTTGCAATATGTGTAAGACTATTCTTAAACCAATGGTTTGAGGGTCGCTGGATCGGCCAGGAAGGGCCACAAGCTTGGCCACCAAGGTCGCCAGATTTGACCCCTTTAGATTATTACTTATGGGGCCATATGAAAAGCCTTGTTTATGAAACGAAAGTGCAAACTCTAGAAGAACTGTCAGACCGCATCTACGATGCTGCAGCGCAGATCAAAATGGATGACGTTATTATTCGCACAGCAACAAGTTCTCTTTTAAAGAGAGCCAGAACATGCCTAAGAGAAGATGGTGGCCATATTGAGTAATTATTGTAATGAGTTATTGCATGAATAAACATTGTAAAACAGCAAACATGCTTTTCTTCTTATTTCCATAAAAACTTAAAATTTCCATTACTCCTTTATTATTGAGAATACGCTAAATGATTACTCTGTATTTTCCACTTGTAATGACTTCCCCTAAACGTAGGTGAAGTATCGACCTCGCGTCGCGGGACACCCTGTATAATACAATTATAATGATAACGATAAAATCACCAATTATCGTAATATTCAGTACTAAACACGAATTTTTCACGAAAAATTTGCAAAAAGGAAGCGTATTTTTAGATGGTAACAAACGCATACAACTTTTTCCAACCTCTAAATAATTGATATTTTCGGAAGCATTTTTACTGCTATATCTTACTTATCGTTTCTTCAAGATAGCATTGCTTTAAAATATTTTTAACGAATAATAATAACTCAATTACATCTAGCTGTCTTAATCACAAAAAGCCTCTGAATTCTTTATCACTGTCCTCAAATAGGCTGTCGGCAATCTAGTGTTCTCTCTCATAGTTTGCGTAAATGGCGTCGCTTTGAACGTCTCCATCCTCGCTATTCACCTAGGTGAAATCAAAATTCCATATGATGTCTTCAGAACCATCCATGGCGTTTGAAATGAACCATTTTTTAAAGGCAAGTTTATATCGTAACTCTTTCGCTTGGCGGAAAGGCGAGAACTGTCTCGAACCGCTAATAACCAAGTGAAAAATTACATTAATCTTTTTAAAAAAACATATCATACATGCTATTAAGACAATATTCAAATTTCTCTCTTGAAAACATTGGTGCATATTATACTGGGTGCTTATTCTAATCGGAAAATTGCGATATTTTGTAAGATTTATTATATTTGGACAATATTCCATTCATATTCTTACCAACAGCACCGGCTTCAGACGGTAAGCAAGTGAGGCAATCGCCTCAGGGCGCACTCTCGAGGGGGGCGGCCTGATGCCGTTTGTGGTCACAATGACGCCCCTCCCTCTCCCAACTTCGGTTTTACAGCAGGAGAGGCCACCCAGATCATAGAGACATATTTGCGGAAAATGGATGGAAGTATAAAGCAAAACAAAGGCAACATGTGCGGGTCGGATCCGCGAGGTAGTTTTTACAAGCTTCCCGTCTCCTTTGTCTCCGAGGGTGAAGGAAAAAAGGGATATTTTCAAGAAAGTGGGGGGGGGGGGATTTTCCACATTGGTCCCATCGGCATATTTGACCTAAAAGGGCATACGGCATCCCTGATTCCAACGATTCTGTTTCCCTCTTATTTATATTATGAAGACCCCTTTCCACTCTCTGAGAATCCAGGAAACGGCACGATTTTCACGTGAGTTGAGAAAATATTTTAAAGCACTCTTTCCGACGTTTCTAAAGGAAAAGAATAATTGGAGGACAGGAACCGATGTACCGTCTTTGACGGTTTATTTCTGTATGGAAATTCCATGACCACCCGCATGCGCCTTTCTTCTGAATGGGATGACAAGTATGCGAAGATCATAAATGCTACTACTGGCAGTCTTTCCTTCTTTTTGAAGGTTTTAGATTTTATGACCTTACGGGTGGCTAGAAAGAAATCTTACCGACGCGTCGGCAAACGTCGCGACGTTCCCAAGAAAACTTTCTGACACGTGTTTTACACATTGGTCTCTTCACCCTCTCTTTTTCTCTTAAAATTTCTCGAAAAAGGAATTACTACAAGACCCTCAGATTTTCTTAGTTTGTGGAAGAAGTAACATCGCAGAGAGAGCGAGTCGTGTCGTATTTTTTCAGTAACAGTGTGCATTTTGCGTAAAAATTAATAGGACTAGTTAGTATTTTAACTCGTGAAATATTTTAATTATTTGTTTTTAATTTCTTTTGTTTCGCTTTTGGAGTTTTTGTGAGAGAAACTTTTAATTTTGGTAGAAGGATATCCTAACGATCCAGATCTTCTCATCACTACGTGGACATCTTCACTCACAACATTGCCAGTACATTGTCTTCCATTGGAGAGGTTAGTTTGAATTTAATGAATTGTTACTGTTTATATTAAACTTCTTTTAGTACCTAATCTGATTTATTTCGAGAGATTTACTTCAATTATTTCTCGGTGTACTGTGACATTTCTCGAAATAATTAGTATCATTAATATTAGTCGATGTCGGCATTTTCGACCTGTCATAATGACCCCTATGTTCTTGATGATTCCTATAATAACTTGCTAGTCCAAATCAGTTATTCAAGTAAAAATCGCAAAAGTTGAAAAAATAAACCCTAATATTTAGGATGATCGTTTTTCGGATAAATTTCCCACCCCGTTATTCGCTAAACCCTTTGTTGTGAGGAAATCCTACCGGCGTCTATAACTGGAAAGACCTTACTGAATATAAATAATATCGCTGCTCTCAGCTTCAGAGCAACTCCCATGAATTCTCCTTCATACTACCCCTACTAAATTTCACCTTTTCATTGCTTTACTTTTTGGTTTGCCAAAACAAAGGGAGAAGGTGTGTGTCTAATTTTTATATAATTCTTATATCGAAAGTGAATTCTTATAGTTGCGTAGTTATGTTATAGTCGGAATTAATAATGTTACTATTTCTTGATACTTCGAATTAAGTACGGTTGATAGTAAAATTAAAATTTTTAACTTATTATAATTTTCTTCTTGGATTTTATTCGTTTATCTAGCCCTTAGATAATAATCATTACTTGTATTTAGTATCCTTCCATTATTATACGATAAATTCTATAAATCTTTTCCCCAGTACTCACAGTAGCTAGTTCTTTCCTACTGTACGGATTTTCACGAAGGCAGGTATAATTAAATAAGTGAGAAAATTTCAAATTTTCAGATCAATCTAAGATATCAAAATAGTGAATAACATTTTGTTTTTGAGGATATTACTATTAGTTGCTGTGCCTATGACCATAACTTAATAATTCTCGAAGAGTGAATTGTTTCTCTTTAACTTTGTTAAAATGATAGAAATGACAAACGTGCGACGCATATTTTCTACAGAAACTTCAATCAAGTGCCTTATACCTAGCGTCTCTAATTCGGAATGGCTTAAATCTGACGTCTATAGTAGTTTTTTGTTTCATCTCATTTTAACGTGAAGTCCCCACTGCGATTTGCATTGTTGGATTGCACTGTCGCACTCGATTCAAATCGACTCGAAAAAACGCCTAAATTGCATTTCACATTTAAACACTAGCGGATATTTTCTTATGAGAAATAGTTCAACATAGTGCTTACATTTCATTCTATTTAATTAAGCAATTAGTTTTCTATGTATGCATTTAAAAACGAGTTTTACATATTCCGACCTAATTATGTGGCTCGATGTATTAACCTTTTCTGTAAGAGTACGCAATTATGTAATTTGATATATTTTTTCTACTGGATATTAAATATGTTCATAGCATCATTAACTTACACGAGATTTATATTCAATTTTTCATTGGCAAAATAAGATTATATTTTCTTCCCTCTGTCTGTCTGTTCTTTCTTATTCAATTTTGAGCCAATGGGTGAATACGAATCCACTGTAAATTTAAATATGGGGTAGCCTTACAAATATTGTTGTTTAATGGACACTCGCACAATAATGGATTTTGTTTAATATAAAATTAGCATTATTATCATTATTATATTATAAACTAGCAGAATTTCCCATTGAATTTCAACGGATTTAGTGAAGCTACTACAGCACAACATACAAACTCTTTAAAATACCTATATATTATGTGATAATTTTAGATATTAATGGTTAAAAAAAGTGTGAATTCTTGATCATTACGGGACATGGGGGTGGGAGGGGGGCGGCCAAAAACTTCCCCCCTCAGGGCGGTCAAAAGTCTGAAGCCGGCCCTGCTTACCAATACTTATTATTTGATGACTCCCCTTCATTTGGGGCTGACAATGAGCATTGTTGCCAAAGCTGGATATTGCGTAGATAATTTGGTAGGAAATAAAATTACCGTTGTATTTGAATGAGGTGCACTTAGAAGCGGATTGATTACAAACAAATTCGGTACGTTGTTAAGAAAATCTAAGTGAAATTGTACTATTTATACGCGATTTTCCGTTTGTCGTCGACTATAAAGTTTTGTATACCCCGCATTCGCTCTAGAATTGGCAACGAAATAATTTTTTATACTTGAAAAATGTTTTCCGAAGTAGGTTCAACAAAACCGTTGAAATTTGACCGGAATTCGTAATAATAATAATTTACATGTCGAATATCACGGAGGACAATTATATTTCTCGCTCTCTTTCAGGTCATTTCTCTCTACTTCCACCAGTTGGAAACCGAGGCTTCTCTCGATGCGTCCAATAGACACGTCGGCGCAAATCTACTCGAAATTATCGCGCATCACTGTTCGCTCTGTCGATGTTACAAGTGCTCGGCTTCTATTAGATGCAACTCATGCACCAATTAACGAATAAATTTCTCGCGTCTGGTTGCGCCTGCCAAAGGAACCCTCGTCCTGCTTTCCCTCGAACGGAGCAATAGCGTTGCGGGTTATTAGCCTAATACGGTTGGCTGATTATGAAAGGCATCTACTCAATTTGTCCTCTTAGAGAATAATTCCTACAGAAGTACCAAATTTTCAACATGAGTGAAGAATGAGTTTTTCTTTACGCCAAAAATTTTGCTGATAATTAAAAAAAATATTTTTAAGCACCTCATTTCAAATTTAGGAGAAAATTCCTTTATTTGACTAAGAATCGAACCCGTTTCTCCAGTTTGCAGGATAGGCGCTTCAACCTATTAGTCCAGTCCCATTCCTCCCACTCCAATTGGAGGATTCTTTATTGAGTGATTTGAACTGGATATCACTGGATGACAGAGGACTGAACAAAAGGTTAAGACTTGGTAATAATTGAAGCAGCAACGATCTTAGCTAGAAACGATCTTGAAGATAAAATACGTGAGATCGTGTATAGGAAGGAGTGTTTTCGAGGCTCCCTTTTCCGAGGGCAATACGAAATCACAATAGGAATGTTCAACCTGCGAGAGATAACTTTTAGGTAGGATTTGGTGCATTGCACCCTTTGCCACTCACCAATTAGTTTAATTGCAGGGTAACATGTAGATGTGTATATAAAAATCATAACAACAACGAACGCGCACGATCATTTCTTATTTAGGATTCGAACTATCTGCACTAATGTTGGGACACGCTAAGCACTACGAATAATCTCTTCTAAATGCTTGGAACATATAGAAATATCCATACTTTTTAAAATATTTAGTTAGAAAAACACGATTTAGATTCTGTGTTATCCTAAAACTCATGTACGTTATCAATAGCAGATAATTTTAATCTTTAAGTTCCTAGATTAAAATAAATGAGAGAAATATTTTTGTATTGAGTGTGAACGACAATTTCGTCAAAAAACTATTTTCTCGGAAGAGAAACGCTACTTAAAGTGGCCCTTTCATCTAAATAAATAAACATTTAAAAATTAATTGCACTACATAGAGATTTTGAGAAATCATATTTGTGAAAATTTAATTAAATTTAAAAAAAATTAATTCAGTGTGGAAATCTTAACAATCTCACGAAAAAAATTTGATTAGGAATGCAAAAAAATACTTTCCAAAGGAAAACTTACTGGCCGACGGAAAAAAAGCATTCGCAAAAATACTCGAACGCGAAGAACAATAAATCCTTAACGGAAAAAATTATCTTACTCGAAAGACCTACATAACAGGAAGAAAATTACGTAATTTACGGCAATAAGGACGACTGTATTCTTTTACGATACGAAATAATAATTTTGCCTCATAATGCTATTCATAATAATTTAAATATCTATACCCCAAATATGGAGAAAGTCGTGTTGGCCACATCAGATTTTTTTAATTTCTCATACGAAGTATCGAGAAAGTACCTATTGTTTTCGCGAAAAAATTCGACCTCGAGATTTTTACGGAAATATACGTTTAGGTGTCTCTGAATCCGAAAAAGTGGTTTTCACTATGTCGTCTGTCTGCCTGTCCGTGTGTCTGTTACTGACGCTGGAGCCTAGACGGTAGAGCAAAAATGAATGAAATCTCGTACTTAGGCACTTTATCATACTGAGCAGAGTATACGTAGAAATTGTTGCCATTGATCAATAATTACGAGTAGTTTATTGTACGCATTTTAAACAACAATCCGATTTTCTCAAAAACGGCTGTAACGATTTTGATCAAATTTCGTACAGTTACTTGAGTATACGTCTACAATAATACTACGTATTTCACTTTTCTCAATGAATGAATATAAGGCTAGTTTATTCTTGGGCAACTTTAACAAAAATTGGATTTTCTAAAAACAGGCTAATACGATTTTCATTTTGTAAAGATAACTAAACGACGCATTAGTGTATGAGAAAGTTTGTACAATGTATGTTGAACCGATTTTTTCCTTACTAATTGATTCTCCAACACTATCTTTACAACGTTTCTTCTTTCCAACACCAACATCCGTTTTCAACGACTTATCCATTATTAAGTAGGTACGATTCATAAAATTAAATTTTAAAAAGATAAAAATATGACCGAAGAGTATAAAAGGAAATATTCAATGCACGAACTAAATACACAAACAGAAAACACGGTAGAACGCGAAAACACAAAGTAAATACTAAAGAAAAACTTCAGTTCATGGGAGTAAGTTTACACCGTAAGGATAAAACACCAATTGATTTAAGGCATGAAAAGAATGCGAAAGTACAGGATAACTGAAATTGAGCACATTTTGTAGCACACAATAGAGATTTTTCCTATTCTGTGCTACAGTGTGTGCTCAATTTCGGTCCATTACATAATATTTTGTACTCGCTCCGGACCGCTTCCAGAAACCAAGTACAGTTTACGTGGATAATTGTCTCAACGTTCATCCTTAACCTTTATGTTAACAGTGATAGTTTCAACAAGAGTATCAATTTGTGTGTCGTCTCTTTCTATTACTTTAACTAGCCGCTTGCAAAGACGAAATCCAGAATTTTTACAAAATATTAGTATAGTTGTTAAAATATCCAACAAGGACTAAATTAAATGATCAACCTTGGCCGCCATTACGGACTTATTTGCCACGAACCCCCTGAGTGATCTCGCGAACTCCCAAGGGGTTCGCGAACAACAGTTTGGGAACCGCTGCATTTGGGATATGAAATCCCGCCACGTTATAATGTAAATCCTCACTATATACTCACATCTGAAAAAACTTCATTCTGTTAGCTTCAGTAAATTGGCTGTAATACCATTTTAAAGTATTCGATTATCTGACATCTTGGCGATCCATTGGAAAAATTCAAGCGGTGGAACATTAAAAGATTATTAAGACCTCTTTAATTTAAAAACTATTCTTCGGGTATCTTCCTGTAATTAGGCTACAATATTGTATAAAAATTTCATTTTTTTATTTGAAGGACTCTAGCGAATAATCTAACAACTACTTAAAAACTCTGAGGTGACCAACACACGACTTTCTTCATATGGAGCAATGAATATGATTGCTCTCGACGTCAGCGTCCCCATGAATAACTAACAGCGATTTCACTCGTGAGTAATTTAAAAGCATTTTCGAGAGTCTTTATTAAATAAAAAAGAAAACGTAAAGAAAATTGTTGTTTCTATGGATAACTAAATATAGATGCGCAATTAAAACTACCTTTGGCAGTGTACGCATCCCTATCAACATTTGGAATATTTTGTCATTGCAACGAAAACATTGATATCAATAAACGGGAAACAAATTAAAAATGGAAAACTACCGCCCTATATCGTTCCCATAATGTTTATACGTGAATATATAACAAAGTAAAAATAAATGTGCTATAACTATATTCGCATATACATCTATATAATACCTTGCAAGTCACCTTATTGGCGGATGGCAGGGGGTGCTATTCCCTAGCTTACCCTACTTACCTCTTCATCTTATGATCCCTCATAGTCCTAGGGAAAAACGATCCTCTGTATCGCTCCATCCTGCAATCGATCTCGCGGATCTTATATTCTCTGTCCTGCCTTCCGATATATTTGGGACTTCTGTTAAAATCTACTATCTCATCCGCTAATCCCTCAGACATTTGTTTTACTAGCAGATTAAATCTAGCTTTCAGTCTACGGATTTTATATTAATGACGTTACGCTTTGTTTACAATCGTAATTTCTTTTTACGAATCTAGCTGCCCTTTGCTGTACCTTTTCTGTCTCATTAGTGAGTTCTTTTACGTAAGCATCCCACAGAGCTGATAGACATTCGACCTGCGGTCGAACCAAGGATAAATAACATACTATATACTTCACTTTTTCCAATCTATTTCGAATTATTCTCCCTAAAAAGGCTTTTTGTTAGCGGCACCTATCACTTTGCGAATGTGGGTGTCCCACGAGAGACCCCGATGGATCGTATATCCTAAATATTTATCCGAATATGAAATAAGGAATACTCACTCCGTCGAACGAATAATAATCAATTAGCGAGTTATGTTTGGTTCTCCAAATACTGATAACACAGTTTTTCTTTTAGTTGATTTCTAGCTTACATTCCTTACACCACGCTAAAATAATTTCTAAATCATTTTGGAGATGCTATTGGTCTTCCGGATTGCTCATTTATCTATAAGTAAATGACGGTGTCGTCTGCTAAAAGCGTAATTTTCCTTCTAACTACTGAGCTGATATCGTTTATATAAATTAAAAATATATACGGACCAAGAAATCTACCCTGAGGAACGCCAGAGACCACATCCACTAATCTCGAGTACTTCCCATCTTTACCAACCTTCTGCTCCTATGGTTTGACAAGTTAGGAAAGTGTGCAACTTATCACAAATGGAGTATTAGAAAGAAATTATATACCTGTACGTAGAGCTGCTGAAGCTTGACTATTTTCAAAAGCTCGAGCTCGCGAGCTACTTTTTACGAAAAGTTCTATTAATCGAGCTACCCGAGCTTTTCGTAAGAATTTCAATGTGAAATAATGCAACACACATTTTCATTTCTATTATTATTTATTAGGAAAAAATAAAAATTCTATATGTATTTAAATAAAAGATAACTTGCAGAAAATAACCTACTTAATAAAAATTAACAGATATCTATACATACGATACATAGGAGTTACATGTACAGTACTAATATAGTACAATACAATTCAAATATATAATATGGTCAACATACATGTATTTATTAATTATTCTTTAAAAAATAACTTTTCAAAAAACAAATAGCGTTTATGCTTTGATCATTAAGTCTCTCTCTTTTAATAGTGATTAAATTACCAGCCAAAGAAAATACGCGTTCACTTTCCGTTGAAGTAGGCTGAATAATCTTCAAACAGTTAAGAAGGTGTTTTAGGTTAGCTGGAATCACGCCAGTATTTTCATATATGTTTATTTAATTTCCTATTGACCTGTTGATTAGATTTTTCCACTGGCATTGTTTTTGAGTTTTTTCTATATTACTCCTAAGCAGTTCAGGAAGAGTATCACCACAAGAAAAAGTTTTATTTTTCATTTCAGCAGCTACTTCATTTACACCATCCGATAAATTTTCGGAATCGGACGAAACTGTCTGACTTACAAAAATTTTATTTACGTTTTCTTTCGCAGTTTTCACGATATCATTCATGGAAACTTTCAAGAAATAGTTTGACACTCCTGATGTTTGCAGTGATAGTGGATGTTGTAAAAACCTAATTAGAGATACAATATTACTATTTCTTCTTTGATTAATGCGATCTTTCAACGCGATTGAGAATTCTTTTGCGATAGCACTTTCTTCATTTTCCAGTGTTTCAAACAAAAAATTCAAAACACCTTAACTCGTAAGTTTGAATCTCTGCGACTTAAGGTAGGCCGCACACCGACGCGTCAAGACGTAGTCAATTTTTGTTTAAGTCATGCTTCAGACAAGCCCCCGCACACTGGAGCGACACTATGTCTGCAACGAGACGAACGTCACTTGGCCAGTTCGCACTATGGCTTCTTCGAGTGAGGATGAAATTTTAAAGTACGCATGGTTTAAATAACGTAGAAAGAAAAGGAAATGGATCCACGACTTCAACAAGTCTTGTGATGAGCATGGTGGATACATTTTGGCACGTGATTTGTTGAAAGATCCCGAGAAATTTCAACCATACTATCGGATGTTCCCAGACAACGAAGAACAAAGTTGCCACACACCTCATCAAAATTTACAACGTTGCTGCAGAAGAGCGAATTCTGAGGCCGTAGAACTGAGAAGCGTTTGTGTAGTTATTTTTTAAAACAGAATGCAATTATTCCTTGGCAAAACAAGTACACTTTAATATAATATAAAGAATTTATGTAGAAAAAATATATTTTTAAAAACTTTTTCAATGTATTTTTAATACATATCTAATGTCAATTTAATGTAAAAGGTATTTTTACTTGTGATGCACTTTTAAAAGAAAATACGTTTATTGAATGAACTCATGACACTTTACCCAAGGCATTTTGCAGACTGCTTCATTATCCGGAAAAGGGTCACATTAATTATTCTGTATAATCGAGGCTGTACATCATATGGAAATCATTCATTTTGATATAAAACTTGAATTACCATTTAATCCGGTTTCCTTAGATATTTCACGCCAGGCTTTTTCGAGCTCATCCCCGTTATTATTATGCCCAAGTATGGCGCCGTAGCGGCGTTTCGTATATTTAAACAAGTTACGGACGTTGTTTACATAGATGCAACCTTGAAATCTTCTATAGTCCTTTATTACTAAATTGGATAAAAATATATAAAATAAAATGTTTCAGTCTTTCGTGACTTTCATTTTCAATGACTTTTATAAAAAAAGTTATTTAGTTGCATCTCTGGCACCGCAGCAGCTAAAGAGCTTTAAAGAGCTAAGTAGCAGGTTTCGTTACTTAGGCTCGAGGCTCGAATTTTTTATGAAAAAAGATCGAGCCTCGAGCCGAGTCTTTATTGGCGAGTAAGCTCGAACTTTCTGGTTCGAGTTAGTTCGAGCCAGCAGCTCTACAGGTACGTAAGGGAAATAGTGTTTTAAAGTTCTTTTCTTCATCATAAATAATACATTTTCTTCCTATTTAATAATATTACATGCACACGTAAGGAAATTAAACGTTTATTTGTGAGATTGTTTATGTTAGCAACAATGAAGAAATAACCATGCAAGAAATTTTCTAAGTTCAACTCGAATTAAGACATTATCGTTTGATTTTCTAGATAACGGCTACGCCTACGATAATAATGTGTAGAGAAGAAAATACTCTTCTTTACCCGTTATACAACTTTTATTTGAAAAATATTTTGATATGACCAATACTTTACGAGATGTTACGAAAATTTAATTTTTTGTCACCAGTAAAGTGGTACCTCTGATTGGTGTACGTGATTCATTTTTGCGATTTTCTTATTATATTTGATTGAAAGTCCTTAATACTTCCAGCATATGGGATCCGTACGAAAAGGGACAGATACTTGAGTTAGAAAGAATCCAACGCAGAGCAGACAGATTCGTAAATCAAAAATATGAGCAAAAATTAAGCGTCACATCACTCTTGAAGGAGTTGAATTGGATATCGCTAGAGGACCGCATAATTAGCGCTAGGTTAAGGCTTCTGGAGAAATTTAGGTCGGAGGTTCTCTCAGAGGAGGTCTCAGGAATATTAGAGGCACCTACGTACATGGGCAGGCACGATCACGAGAATAAAATACGAGAGATCGACTGTAGGACCGAGCGATATCAGAGCCCGTTTTTCCCAAGGACCATACGGGATCATAACAGGAGAGTGATTCCCACGAGGGACGTTATTAGGTAGGTTTTGGTGTGCTGCACCCCCTGCCACCCACCAGTCTGGTGATTTGCAGGGTATCATGTAGATCTAGATGTAATATCAAATTTCATGAAAATCCGTTTAGTAGAAGCCGAGAACGCACATGCGGACGGACGGACGGACGGACGGACAGACCGACGATAATAGACGCTCACGCTGGAAGCGAAACGTGCCTATAAATGATTCACTCATCGTCAGATCCAAATTGAGACAATTTTCCCAAGTTGAACACCTCACCGAAGTCGATTTTATCTGACGAACGGAGCAGGAGAAATTTGCCTTCCAACCGATCACAAATAGGGAAGTGGGAGAGAGAAAGGAGAATATTCAGGGATGGAATTGTGAATGACGCCATAGAATTCGGAAGAGAAATATCTCAGTTATACGCTCGGAATATGTTGGAGAAATATGAGAGAAAGAGAGAGATATGGAGATAGAGAGAGAGATTGAGAGAGAGAGAGAGGAATGGAGATAGGATGAGGTAAAAGGAAGAGGCGTAGAAATGAGCAAACCGCGCGCGGAAATTCCCGAAAACAAAAAACAGCGGAAATAAAGGAGAAATGGACTGGGAGAAGAAATGCTTTGCGCGCGACGTAGTTCGCGACCCAATATCCCTTTCGTCTCCCCTTCTCCACCCATCCAACTCGCAAATAAGTGCATAAGAAATTCCTTTCTTCCACAACCTTTTGTCATCTTCCTCCAGATGTCCTTCTATCCCGACAACCCCCCACCCCCTCCCCTTTACTGTCCATTCTACTCCCCCCTCCCTCCACACCTCCCTCTCCTCCTCCTTTAATCAACTCCCTTCGCCTCCAAAGCAATCCTCGGACAAATTTCCACGCCACATTCTATCTCCATGACAATGCAGACCTTCTCCGACCGTTAACTAAGTACTATCCAGGAAATCAAGGCCGAAAGCACTTACAGAGAAATGAGCTTTTTTGTTGGAAAAATGTAATCGTTGGTTTTTGTTCTTCCTCTTGGGGCGGACCTCTGTGGAATGGAAAAATAAAATATAATACTAATAATAATAATAATTTATATATATATATATATAATAGTAATAATAATAACAATGAAAATAGGCAAGCACCTAACCTACAGCAATGTACTAACGGAGGAACAGAAAGGATGCAAAGAGCCATGTGAAGGGTGTAAAGAACAGGCAGTAATTGACTCTGCAATAACATACCAAGATAAAATACGCAAAAGGAATCTATACTGCGCCTATATTGATTATCAAAAAGCATTCGACAGTGTACCCCACTCATGTTTATTACTAGAGCCAGGAAGTTCAGGCAATAAACAAGGGCAAAATGGGCAGGCAAATAGGCAAAAAATTTTCTCAAAAAAGGCACTTAAAAAGGAAAAACTATAAACAAAAAGGAATACTTGTTTTCTAAGATAAATTTATCCAAATCTCAATTAACACACTTAATTTCACATGTTTTCGTCGCTCTATAAATAAGGCAGCAATATACTAAGTAAGACGCAGTATAACACCAAAATAATTTGAGCTTATCTACACGAAAAACAACAACATTTCTTAAAACAAATCATCAAAGCAGAGAATTTACAAGAACACAAAATGCCACTATATTACAAAAAAAAAGAACGGATGCACATTACAACAACATGTTTTTCAAGTTTTCGACAGAAAAGGCTTCTCTTTTTTCAGTAAAAAGATTTTTACTTTCTCATACGAAGTATCGAGAAAGTACCTATTGTTTTCGCGAAAAAATTCGACCTTGAGATTTTTACGGAAATATACGTTTTATGTGTCGCTGAATCCGAAAAAGTGGTTTTTGCAATGCCGTCTGTTGGTCTGTTACTGAGTCTGGAGCCTAAACGGTAGAGCGAAAATGAATGAAATCTCGTACTTAGGCATTTTATCATACTGAGAAGAGTATACATAGATATGGTTGACATTGCTCAATAATTATGAGTAGTTTATTCTACGCATTTTTAACTACAATCCGATTTTCTCAAAAACGGCTCTAACGATTTTGATCAAATTTCGTACAGTTACTTGAGTTTAGGTCTTCAATAATACTACATATTTCATTTTTCTCAATGAATGGATATAAGGCTAGTTTATTCTTGGACAACTTTAACAAAAATTGGATTTTCTAAAAAGAGGATCTTACGATTTTCATTTTCTAAAGATAACTAAACGGCGCATTAGTATATGAGAAAGTTTGTACCGATTTTTTAAAACAGAGAAAGGTAGTTCCACCTCTACAGAAGTGACTTGGGCGTACTTGAAACAAGCTAGTGTTAATGGTTCCATATCGACCGAAACCTTACTATTACCTTCAATAATCTTACCTACACTTTTTATTTTTTCCAAATCAGGATTAGCACTCAACACTTTCTCACGCTTAGCACTTACAGCACTTCCTTTTTCATCTGGAACGATCAATAACGCCTTTACAATGTCATTCACAACTTTTAGTGAGTTCACAAGGGAATCATTCCTTTTTTCTAGCGACGTAATAACATCCGGTAACATTGAAAAGTGGGCGGATATGAAACTTAACACGTTCTGAAGAGATGTCTTGGTTAATTGTTCTTTCAATACGCGAATAGATTTGGCTTCATCTGAGTCAAATCGATCCATAATTTCAGAGAAAGTTCTGAAATTCCTTGCATAGTACATAGCAGCTGATAGCCATGTTCCCCATCTAGTAAGGACTGGTTGCGAAGGCAGTGTGAGGTTCGGAGCAATCTCTTTGAATAGATTAACTCGAGTTGGAGCTTTAAGAAAAATTTTTTTTCCATTGGATATTAAAAGCTCAACATCGGGAAATAGTCCGCGAATTTCTTCAGCCACCCTGTGGAGAGCGTGAGCCACACATGTCAGGAGCAGCATCCGAGGAAAAGGAACTTGCAGAGCTCGCTGCTTTTTTAATGTAAGAAACCGCATCTGTTACGAATAGAAGGACATCCTCATGTTTTATTCCGTCGGTCCATATTTTTGTGAGGGTACTGGTGAAGAGCTGTGCAATTGTTGAACTATTTGCCTTTTCAAGTTCTTCTGTAGTTAGCAAATAAATGTTTGGGGGTGCATCAGGCGTCATTGTTCCTACGACAACGTTGGCGACGTATCTCCCGACAGAATCTGTTGTCTCATCTATGCTGATCTAAATTTTCTTGCCAAAGACTTCACTCCGAATTTTTTTAATAACACCATTGCAACTTATGTCCAAATATGTTTTCCGTAAAGTATATTCGCCAGGAACTATTTCATTAGTGTATTTCCTCAAAAAAGTCTTCAGCGACTGGTTTACCGGCTTCCAAAGGGGAATACCGGCGGCTAAGAATGCATCACACAAATCGAGGGAAAACTGCGACTACTTATCGGAAATTTCGTTTATCTTATCATGGAAGGTAGAAATCAGACGGGGCTTTCTTTCGCCTGATTTATGTGCAGCTGCGGCTTTGTGTTTTGAAGTCGCGAGGTGCTGAGAAATAAAGTACCTACTTCTCGAAATTTACAGATTTTTCACAATATTTGCACATCACCTTGCCATCAGTTGAAAAAATGTCTTCACCAAATTCCTTCACAAAATGCTTAACTCTAACGATAACGAATGGTAAGGCTGAGGTTTATCTGAGAAGCGATAGTGAGAAATTAAATGTCGTCGTATTGAACTACCGCAGCATCCGTAGGAAAATTGCCGATTTTGAGCAAATTATTCGCAGTCTAGAAGCCGATGTCGTGATCGGTACAGAGAGTTGGCTCACTGACGATATTGTAAGTCAGGAGGTATTCCCTCAACACTATCGAAATTTTAGAAAGGATCGCAGCATCCGGACGGGAGGTGGAGTAATTATAGCAGTCAGCAAGGCATAAGAAAGTTTTCCACTACCGATTAATGACGTCGAAATAGAAAGTGTTTGATATGGAGTTAGAGGAAGTGATTATACAATAGCAAATATATGCGCATTTTATAGGCCTCCCAATGCAAGTTTAGAAATTATTCATAATCTCGAGAAACAAGTAGCAACGCTAATATCGAAAAATAAAGAGAGGGCCATTATAATTGGAGGAGACTTCATGCTACCTTCAATAGGCTGGAATCATAATAGCTTTGATCCCTATGGTAGAGAGCGTGAATCGTGCGAAGCACTGATAGAAACCTACGTTAAACACTCGTTGTGTCAGCTAGTAAGATGCCCCACGAGATCGAAAAATATATTAGATTTACTCGTAACGAACTACCCTGATCGTATGAACAAGCTTTCCATACAAGAAAGAATAAGCGATCATAATGCCGTGTACGTAGAATTCAAAGGTGATTTCTTGAAATGTAGGTTTTTTTACAGACGCATTTGTCTAATTTCTGCGAGGCATCAATCGCCGTTAACACAGAAGAATCCCGGTGCATGTTCAAGGATATGATACGAAAGTGTACGTATAAATTCATTCTACATAAATTTAAAAGTGATGGTGCGGAACCAAGATGATACAACCAGAAAGTTAGATGCGCTCCTAGACGGCAAAGAAAACTTCACGGTCGCTTAAATACCAATTCTTCAAAAGTCACAGAGGAACAGAGGTCAATGATACCATATCAATACATAGAGGCACGGTCAAGAGCTACAGTAACAATGCGAGAAGCATTTAATGATTACAAAAAGAAAGTTTTGCATTGTAATTTGAGAGAAAATCCGAAAGTATTTTGGTCGTAAGTTAGGGAGGTTCATGGTAGAAACCCCACCAAAGCGTCATTGAGAACGGAGGCAGTTGAAGTAGTAGATGATAGCGCGGAAAAAGCGAACTTGTTAAATGAACACTTTCAGAAAGCGTTTACTTCAGTGAGCAACGAATTTGAGGAACCAGCTTTGAATGATGAGGGAAATTCGATGGAAGATTTAATATTCTCTGAAACAGATATCGCGCACCAGCTAGAGTCGATTTAGCAAAATAAGTCTCCCGGGCCGGAGGGCATACCCGCGCGTGTGTTGAAAAAGCTAGCCTCGGTAATCGCACCTTACTTGAAAATAATATTCGAAAAATCCGTTTCACATGGTACCGTTCCGAAAGACTGGAAACTAGCATACGTAACGCCCATCCACAAACGCGGTGATAAAAAGAACCCCGAAAATTATAGACCGATTTCCTTGACGTCATTATCGTGTAAGATTCTAGAACATGAAATCGTTAGCTCTGTTTTGCGTTATTTAGATGGTCGTTCTTCGCTAAGCAAAAACCAACACGGGTTTCGAAAACGTAGGTCATGCGAAACGCAGTTCGTCCTGTTCGTAAACGATTTGTTGTAATGCGGAGAGAAAAACACTCAGGTTGATGCCATGTTCATTGATTTTAAAAAAGCGTTTGATAAAGTTCCCCTTAATAAATTAATAGGAAAACTAGGAAAGTATGGCATAAACCCTAATATCGTGAGTTGGATAAAAGACTTCCTCTCCAACAGAAAACAGATAGTAGTTATTGATGGGAAATATTCATACCCGGTAAAAGTCGCATCAGGTGTTCCACAGGGAAGTGTCATAGGCCCACTACTATTCCTGCTATATATAAACGATATCTGCTCGGTAGTTCGCTGAAAAATAAGACTTTTCGCAGATGACACCGTTTTATATAAGGAGATAACGAGTCAGGATGACCAAAAATCGCTCCAGGAAGATTTAAACGCCCTTTCAGCATGGTGTCAAGATTGGAAAATCGAAATTAATCACGGCAAATGTTCCCTGTTGAGTTTCTGGAAGAGTAGGAACAATGAATTAGACTCGGAGTACAGAATTGATAGATTGAATATCCAATCTGCGGAGTTCGTTATATATTAAGGAGTCACCATTTGTCGTGATCTATCGTGGAAAATGCATATTCGAAGGATCGTTGGCGCAGCTAATAAGAAACTGGGCTTCGTAGGCAGAATAGTAAGAGGTAGCACAGAACACGTACGAGAAACGTGTTATTTATCATTGGTCAGACCTCAGGTCGAATACGCTTCCAGCATATGGGATCCGTACGAAAAGGGGCAGATACTTGAAACAGAAAGAATCCAACGCAGAGCAGCCATATTCGTTAAGCAAAAATATGAGCAAAACTTAAGCTTCACATCACTCTTGAAGGAGATTAATTGGATATCGCTAGAGGATCGTAGAATTAGCGCTGGGTTAAGGCTTCTCGGGAGATTTAGGTCAGAAGTTCTCTCAGACGAGGTCTCAGTAATATTAGAGGCACCTAAGTACATGGGCAGGCACGATCACGAGAATAAAATACGAGAGATCGACTGTAGGACCGAGCGATATCAGGGCTCGTTTTTTCCCAAGGACCATACGGGATCATAATATGAGAATGATCCCCACGAGGGAGGTTATTATGTAGGTTTTGGTGTGCTGCACCCCCTGCCACCCACCAGTCTGGTTATTTGCAGGGTATCATGTAGATGTATATGTATATAATACTGGGACAAGTCTTTTGGAGTAAGACGTTTTGCTGATAGTGTTGTGTGCTAATATCTTGTAAATGAAATCAAACTACTATTGCTGTTGGCATTTCGAGTTTGATTTAATTTGCAGCTTCAAAAGTATTTTGGTTATTATTTCACAGACAAACCCTAAATTTCACAGCTTAGACGGCGAAATGATTTTCTTCGATTAAAAGTTCCACCGTAGCACAAAAAGAATTCGAAGAATAAAAGTGTTGTATCTAATCGATTCTGCGCCACGTACACCATACCAAACGCCCCCGCGTAATCGTCCCCCCGATAGCGTTAAACATGCATATAGTAGAGTGGTTTGTAGGCATTTCGGCGACTCGCCTTACATCCGAAGAGATTCCCAACACCTGTCTCCTATTCCCTCCTTCCTGTTCCCAACACCTCGACCCGCCGCTCCATGCATCAAACTAGGCGGATGACGCGTTTCTTGTGTTTAAGTTCAACCTTCGAGAGATGATTTTTCTTCTCATTCCTCCCTTTTTCCTAACCGACCTTCGCTTCTTCTCCCATTTCAAACGCCTCCATCGCCTCTTCACCTCAGGCCGCGAAACGCCACCGCACCACACCCTCTTCCCAGAGCAACACACCTTAAGACCTCTCACATCCCAATTTCACGACTCCTTCCCGAGGCGCTTTGCCTACCAACGGCCAGCGCTGCGTAAGCGGACATCGCTCACGAAGGAGTTAGGGGAGGAAAGGCTCGAGGGTGGCACTCCAAAACAGGTGTCAGGGGCCAACGCGGCTGAAATATCGCTCCCAGAGTGTTGAGCCCCCTGGAAACACATCGCTTTCACCGGATTCCACGTCTCGACCACACGCCTAGAAACCAAAATCCTTCTTATTTCCCGCCATCTCGCCCCCCCCCTATCTCTTCTACCGCCTAAATCCATCTCCCCAATCTTATGCCCGAATCGCGAGAGTTCAGAGTTTTCTTTTTATTTCACCTCTAACGGCGGGTAGAGATCCAGGTAAGTTGATCAATCACTCTACCCTTTATCTCTACTAACCTCATTATCAGACTTTTTATCCCAACTTTTCTGCTGTTTTCCATTATCAAATCCTCAAAATCTTTAAGTATAACTAATATAAATCCTACCGAGCCCAAGTTTCCGACATAGTTTCGAGAAATATGGGAACAAAACTTTAAAGCCGCCTAAGCTGGTTATTTATAGACTTATACTTATATCTACATGCTACTTCTCAACTCATCAAGTGGTGGTGGTAGACGGGTGCAACGAATTAAATAATCACCAGTAATTTTCTCCAGTGTCTGACTTTCCTTTCCTATTGCACTTGGAAAAATCCAGCGCTGAAATTTACAATCAATCTCGCATATTTGATTGCCACGATGGTGAGAATAAAATATAACTAGACACAACCTATGTACTCGTATGTTGTTACTTCATTTATTGCAAAAACCTCCTCCGATTATCCTTCCAGCTTATAAATCTAGAGAATTCTTAACTGGCGTTCAGACTGTGCTCCTCTAAATATATCAAGTAAAAATTCTAAAATCTATAACCTGAGCAGTTGGCGGACTAATAATGTTTTCTTCGTGGCTTAATCTATTTCAAAGTCTATAACTTAAACTCTGGTCCCACAGCTATATGGCTTATTCCAGATTCTGTGGATAACTTACTCATAAGCTCTGGGTAATATGTAGCTAAGAAATATATTATATTTTTCCATCGCTAACTGACAGGAATATTTGACGAATGTTTCAATAAAAACTTATCACTAACAACACATTCATAATATTGTATGCATTGGTGCGTAGTTTTGGCGCAAACAAACACATGCAAGTGACGTCATAACTTCCATAGATAAAATCATGTTTACTTTTTTTTTCATAAGTGCAGTTATGGTAACACGTCACACATAATTTTCACATCCGAATTCCGGTTGCTGATACAATCAATTACTTCCAGCGCTTCCGAATATCGCAAAAGGCGATGATTATTTTCAGCTCAGGTTACGTAAATAACGTCACGAAGCGATTCTTAAGCTGCTACTGAAATTTCAAAAACATTAACAAAAAAGCAACGAGGCGAACGACAAAGGACTCGGTGTAAAGATTTTGACGTACCCAACGGCCCTCCTGAAGAGAGGGACGGTGACAGCTGATCAATCGAAAAAAATCCTCTTGTCGGTACAATGAGTCACGGTGATCGGGAAATAGATACTGTTCTGCTTTGTTATAAATTTTATGGAAATTTTACCCTCTCGTGTTAAAACTAAAACCACACGTTTCGGTATTTAAATCCTTTTAAGTTCAACGTAAAAACAAATTATTTTCACCAAATATTATAGAATTTCGGCATGTTATTTATAAAAGGTGTTTTGTATCAGCAAATATATATATATATATAAAATGTTTTCACGCGATTGAAAAATATTTTTATATATGATGAAATAATCAATTTTACTATTTACATATTATAACTAACGGAAATATTAACTAACAATAAGTATCACAACTAATAGATCACTTACCTTGCAACTCTTTTATTATGCTCCTTTGAACCACATATAATGTATTTTTCATTTCTATATTTAAAAGCTTTTAAATTTTGTTATGCCAATAGAGTAAAATTAAACGATTTTGCTATTTTAAATGGTAAAATATTTAAAAAATTATCTTTGTTGACTATGACAGCTGTTGGATTTATCTATTATAGTGAGAAGTTTCATTTTTCTTTATTGAAACGCATTTCATGCCTAAGTTACCATTCGTTTATCTATAATAACAAAAGAGCCAGTGTGTGCGCCATAACCCCAATACCATGAAACATAGCTTAAATATTGCATGCCTACTATAGAGGCACTGAAGCTTTGCACTCGAATGTTCTTTTTAACATTTCAACAAATAAATTTTATCCTATGTTTAGTTCGAACGATGTTTGGTTGAGCTTCTCTTTGAAACAGGATGGCGGGATCTGTTTACACTGTAAACAGACAACACTGATAGTTAAATAAATTCAATTTTCGTAACTGGTTCTTCAAGATGAGTTTCATATAACATTGCCAAATATAACCGAAATAATTTACGTGTTCTTTCGGCAAAAGGCAAGACCGTCAACATAGTCTATGAGGAAGTTTTGCAAAATGTTTTCAGATTATTTCCAAAATTACGGAGTTCTAAGAAAATAAAATTATGGCTTTAAATTCATGAGTGATCATTGGAACATGCCGATTTGAGCATTTCGAGATATTAATCATAAACAACACGAGCAAAGAACTGGTCGTTCTGCTAATTCAAAACAAAGAATGAATCATACTAAACTTTGTTTTCCTTATGCCCTTTAAGATTTTAAAATAAAAAAGTATATTTAGTAATTTGGTCGAGTGCCAGTTTCAGCTCTCTCTCCCTCTCTCTCCCCCCTCCCTCTCTCTCCCCCTCCCCCTCTCTCCCCCTCCCTCCCCCTCTCCCCCTCCCCCTCTCTCCCCCTCCCTCCCCCTCTCCCCCTCCCTCCCCCCTCTCCCCCTCTCTCCCCCTCCCTCTCTCTCACGTCGTAAAAAGCGATGCAACGGAAGCTGAAATTTTTCCATCCGATATGCGAGCAAATAGCAGATGATGTACTCCGCTCAACGGCCGTATTCTTTTTTGCACCCACTCCAACGTTTATAACCGAGATCAAAAAGAAATTCGACACGGACGCCGGCAAACCCCTTCTCGGAAAGAGCTGTTTCATCTCTTCCTTCGAATATGTTTTTATCAATCTCGGCATTCATTTGATTCTGCAAGAGAGAGCTTCCTTCCAAGTTAGATCGGCTGCCGTGGAGGACGCCACTGGTAAGGCGATCGAGACAAAGGAGACGCCATGATCGAAAGGAGACGGATGCAGGTGAGTTCCAGAGAAAGAAAAAATGCCAACGATGCCTCTTCCACGGCAAGATATGCGCAGGCACTGGAACAAGGCCACGGGACTCGCCTCCCCCTCGTAGCCTCCAACATCTGCGTTTCCGTAAGGATAATCTTACTCTTCATATTGAGGAAAATGATGTATTCTTCTTGGTATTATATACATATCTTAACTCGGGAACTTCACGGTTCGGAGTCAAGTAAACAGCTTTTAACCCGAGAGGAAACATATGCCATCTTTCTTGCGGTCAAAAAAAAAAAACAAAGACACTACTCACAATCAGACATTTATGCATGAAAAACCAAGTTTAGAAACGCTAAAATGAAGAAACTACATACGTTCGATATTTTAAGAAAATGTATACAACTCTCGTTAACGGAGTTGGGAATATTTTCCACAATACGAATTTTTTAATAAAAGTCAGTCGCACTTTGCGTGAGATTAAAAACCATTTAGAATATACTAGTCTTAGTCACTGAGTGGCTCGTCTTCCACTTCGGTTCATACAGCTCGCTGTTCTGTAAGCTTAAGTTTGTCCAATTTCTCTCCATCCGCTTCACCGAGATTAGTAAAAAAAATGAACTAAATTTAATTTGATTTGCATTTCATATTATTCATATAAAATCAAATGTAGCGCCTACACGGTAATCTTCGAAGAGAAATTAAATTCGATTGTAATTAATAAGTGTTAAGTTTCAAAAGTTATTCTAACACAGAGTAAATGCGGATTGTAAAATCATTACAACAATATTATGTAGCTCGGATTTTGAAATATTTGTTAATTTACCGTATAATTTATATGCATCTACAAAATGCATTCAATATTTTACTTTAGGATAAGGTACTTTTTCTGTCTTCCGTTATTTATCCAAATTTTCATCCTTATACATAACAAAATATATACATACCAAAGAAGTATAACATTTTATGCTAGATCAATTTTAGTGATTCATTAAATATTATTTGGAATTACATTTTTTGGGAAAATGTTATTCAAAATCATTAGAGTTTATTGAGGTAAAGAACCCATTAAAACATCATAAATTTTAGAAGACATTTTCCAACAAGTGTGGAATGTAAAGTAAACAGTCTAGCGTGATATCGTTGGGAACAATCTCTTTCAAAGAAAGCAAATTTTATCCTCTCATAGAACTTCTCAAGCGAATGCTGTTCCTTGGAAGATATACGAAACCGAAGAGACGAACCATTTTTCGACTTATTTCACATTTTCCATCGAGATCGCTCGGTGGAGGTCTCTTATATATTCTTTTATAAAAAACATTTGGAATTCTTTTGAAACGCATGATACGATACTGCAAAGAAGGGCCCATGTAATTCTAGAGTAATGGATGAAAAGGAAAATCGATAGCTAAGTTCGTCGGTGAATAACGAAATTGGGGAATATAAACTTGAGTGGAGAGACACAAGCCTCCCCAACAAGAAAATATGATGCGTCCATAAGATGTGATCGACCATTGAGGTTCGTTTGCTACACGAGTGGAAATTTTTGCTTCGGAGATTTAGTCGATGAACTTGCTATGTGTTTGAATATATTCTTCGAACCATGATAGTTAATACTCATAAAGGACGGAACATATCAAACTGTATTATATAGATCAATTCTTATTGACGTTTATATAAAACAGCTTGAATGTTATGTTATTTATAGTTAATACCATTGTTGAAATTAATTTTTATGGCCTTTTTAGGCGCGTTTCGCTTCCAGCGTGAGCGACTATTATTATCGACGGACTGTCCGTCCGTCCGCATGTTCGTTCTCAGCTTCTACTAAACGGATTTTCATGAAATTTGATATTAACGACTTTCAATCAAATATAATAAGAAAATCGCAAAAATTAATCACGTACGCCAATCAGAATTACCACTTTACTGGTGACAAAAATAAATTTTCATCATATCTCGTCAAGTATTGCTCATATAAAAATATTTTTCAAATAAAAGTTGTAGAACTGAAAAGGAGGAGTATTTTCTTTTCTATACATTTTTATCGTAGGAGTAGTTGTTATCGAGAAAATCAAACAAAAACGTCTTAAATCGAGTAGAACTTAGAAAATTTCTTGCATCGTTACTTCTTCATTGTTGCTAACATAAACAATCTCACAAACAAACGTGTGCATGTAATATTATTAAATAGGAGGAAAATGGATTATTTATGATGCAGAAAAGAACTTTTAAACGCAATTTCCCTTACGTACAGGTATATAATTTCTTTCTAATACTCCATTACAAGAATTTAATAATTTGTGATACGTGACACTTTCCTAACTTGTTAAAGACATATAGTGGAAAAACATATACAATCATTCAAAACAAGTTTCATGGGGAGTATTTCAAAAGTCTAATACAGAGTAGCCACAAAAGAGAGAACCGTTAAATAAAAACGCTGGTATTTACGAAGCAGAATTCCTGCATAAAGTTGAAATTAATTTTTATAATTCCTTGTTCTAGCAAATCTAGATATATATATATATCGATGGCTGCTCGACCTAAATAAAGTAAATTTATATTCCAGTTAAAACAACACGGGTCTAATACAATGGCTAGCTCTCCGAGTCAAATATTGGCGGTTGTTTGGCAACAAGCAATTTCAAAAAATTTAGCGAAAATTCTCTGGAAACATAGTTCATATTTTTAAAAAATGCTAGAATAGCGCCAAATTACGTATCAAAACGCCAATTCTATCTAAACTAAGAGAAATTTGCTCTCTCAGAAATCCTTTTACTGACTTCAGAAAAAAGTGAGAGCGAATCCGATTATTGAATTTTAGCGCACGCACATTTGTCACCTTAATAATATGACCATGAACTGAATGTTAACCCATTGATACGGACAATATTCCTCTTCGAGAGTTTAAATTCAAACTTCCGCTTATCTCGTGCGGATATCCTCTTATCTACCGCCTGCACTCCTTCGTCTCTAACGCGCAACATTATTCAAGGTAAATGTTAATAAACTAATGTTCAGCTCACTTCTCCATTCGGCCTAGCGCGTGCTCCAGGATAGCGAGTTTAATATCAAATATGACCCTTTGTCCGCTTCCCCTGCCATACACCTCTTCTTTGAAGAACCTGTGTACACAACTTAAAGATAAATGTTCTAGGGAGGATAGTGGATGGGAGGCAATTCAGGTGGTAAAAGGAGGAGGATGGGAGGGGAGGGGTGGAAAGGAGGGGGAGGTGGGGGGGGGGGGGGAAGAGGGACGCTCGAAGATAAGGAGAGGCAATCGCGGGTGAAATTATGAGTTATAGGAGACAAAATATAAGGGCGCGGAGAAGAATGGATGACGTCGTGGGGTAAATCGTAATTAATGGGATAGCAATATTGCAAGGCACGCGAAATCGTGAATTATACAGTATAAGAGAGGGAATGAGACAAGGCGAGTTATAAATTATAAGGAGCGCGTGAGTGTGTGAGCGAGGATAAATTGAGATTTTTTCTACATTTATAAGAGGATTGATTTATTTTCTTATCTTTCGCGTAGAAGAGTTTTAGAAGAGCGTCTGAATTCATTAATTTTGTTCGGTAAGGTTAGGGTCGCATGCGCCATTTGTGATATTCGATCCATTGATCGGTCGGTTGCATGAAATGAAGCATATTTTAATTTCTCTCTAAGTAGGTCCTTATTTACATCACCCTTATGATACCAGCAATTCTCGCGCTGATGCAAATTCCACGGTAAAATTTATAATTTATTTTAGGAATTTCTTGTAATCTCTGTATTTTTGAATCTGAAATTCAGTACACATTAATTTTTAATACTAATTCATATTGAGAAGCTATGATAATTCGCTTGCGCTTTGTAAAAACATTTATTTAGGACTTGAAGCCCTTTACTCAAACAATCATTAGACAGCAAATTTAATCAGCTACTTGATTAGAAGAGTGGAAGTACGATGATAACGTGCTTGAGTTGTCGACCTTCATTACTTAAAATCCCAAAAAAAAACTATTCATCTCCTATAAATAGCCGACGCGTAAGAAACAGAATCCCTCTGCAAGTAGAACCTGTTCCTCTGGATTTCCGTGAAATTACTTAATCGATAAATACTTCCCTGATACCATTACGTTGGGACGGAGCATTATCGAGACTCGCTCTTTCCGAGGATATTACCAGATCATAATAGGAAAGTTCATCCAGCGAGATATCATTTTAAGGTAGGAATGCCACTTAAGCAAGTAAACAGCTATATCTATTTGGGGAGCAAGATCACGGAAGACGGGAGAAGTTCCATGGACATAAAGAGCAGGATTGCACAGGCAAAGATAGCATTCCATAATAAGAAACAGCTATTAACATCTAAAAGTTTATCCGCTCAGATCAAAAAAAGATTCATAAAATGCTTTGTATGGAGTGTAGCACTATATGGATCAGAAACATGGACCATTGGGAGTAGAGAGAAAAAGAGATTGGAGGCGTTTGAGGCGTGGTGCTGGCGAAGAATGGAAAATATCCCTTGGACAGCCTGAATGACAAATGAAGAAGTATTTAGGAGAGTGGACGAAAAGAGGAATCTGTGGAATGCTATCAAACAAAGGAGAGACAGATTTATAGGACATCTATATCGTCACAATAACTACATGGTGAGGATCATGGAAGGGAGAATGCAAGGGAAAAGAGGAAGACCACGTCTTCAATATATCCAGCAGATTATGAAAGACGTAGGAGCAGCAAACTATGAAGAAATGGAAAAGATTGCGCAGGACAGAAAGGAATGGAGAAGAAGGATTGCTGCCGACCAATCGGAAGATTGATGAATGATGATGATGATTGGTGCATTGCACCCCCTGCCACCAACCGATTAGGTGAATTTCGAGATACCATGTAGATGTACATCTTTTAAAGATATTATTTGAGATGTAAACATCTTATCCTTCAATATATTTATAATTACCCTTTCCAAACCTAGAAACAGGTATCCCAAGGTTATATTGACTCCATGGATCCTGTAATTCCTCCTCCATTCCGTAAATTAGGCTTTCCGCGGATGACACCATCATTTATAGAGAAATAATGAAACCAGAAGACCAAGAGTATCTCCAAATCGTATAGAAGCTATTCCTGCCTGGTGTAACAAATTACAGCTACAAATCAGCCTAGGTCGACTATAAAAAGCATCGGCTGTTCAATTAGCATGTTAGGAGTATGCCTAGACGTCATAGAATAAATCATCAGAAGATATTATATATACCGTCTACACCATCCGACGAGTACAGATAGAATAAAATTCAAAAGTACGAGTAAGCGTACGCAAAAACGATAAATATTATGCGCATGGTTATTATTAATTTCGGGAGTAAAATATTACATACTATTTATTTGAGGAAGAAGTATAAATCATTTCGGTCCTTTGTCAAGGAGGTCCAGAGCAGAGGTCCTACAACACCCTCCATGTGTAACGACTCAGGTGCCGGTATTCATGATAGCCTAGAGAATGTCAACCTGCTAAATGGAAATTTCGTAAAAGCATTTACAGTCGGCAACGATCATTGACTGCTTTATGCACCAGCTATGAGGAAAGACCTGTTGACCAATACAGTACTTTCTGAAGGGAGAATGGAAAGGCAACTAAGTGCGTTAGAGCTGACAAATCCCCAGCCTCGAAAAAATTCCTGATCCGGTTATCAAAGTATGAGCCGAAGATGAAGCACTATTTCTTAGGATAATATTCGATAAATAAGTTTCTCGCGGAGAGGTCCCGAAGGACTGGAATTTACCGCACGTTATCCCTACTCATACATCTACATCTACATGATACCCTACAAATCACCAGACTGGTGGGTGGCAGGGGTTGCAGCACACCAAAACCTACATAATAACGTCCCTCGTGGGAATCACTCTCCTGTTATGATCCCGTATGGTCCTTGGGAAAAACGGGCTCTGATATCGCTCGGTCCTACAGTCGATCTCTCGTATTTTATCCTCGTGATCGTGCCTGCCCATGTACTTAGGTGCCTCTAATATTACTGAGACCTCGTCTGAGAGAACTTCCGACCTAAATTTCTCCAGAAGCCTTAACCTAGCGCTAATTCTGCGATCCTCCAGCGATATCCAATTCAACTTCTTCAAGAGTGATGTGACGCTTAATTTTTGCTCAAATTTTTGCTTTACGAATCTGGCTGCTCTGCGTTGGATTCTTTCTGTTTCAAGTATCTGCCCCTTTTCGTACGGATCCCATATGTTGGAAGCGTATTCAACCTGAGATCTGACCAATGATAAATAACACGTTTCTCGTACCTGTTCTGTGCTACTGCTTACTATTCTGCCTACGAAGACCAATTTCTTATTAGCTGCGCCAACGATCCTTCGAATATGCATTTTCCACGATAGATCACGACAAATGGTGACTCCTAAATATTTAACGTACTCTGCAGATTGGATATTCAATCTATCAATTCTGTACTCCGAGTCTAATTCATTGTTCTTACTCTTCCAGAAACTCAATAGGGAACACTTGCTGTGATTAACTTCGATTTTCCAATCTTGACACCATGCTGAAAGGGCGTTTAAATCTTCCTGGAGCGATTTTTGGTCATCCGGACTCGTTACCTCCTTATATAAAACGGTGTCATCTGCGAAAAGTCTTATTTTGCAGCGAACTACGGAGCAGATATCGTTTATATGTATCAGGAATAGTAGTGGGCCTATGACACTTCCCTGTGGAACACCTGATGCGACTTTTACCGGGTATGAATATTTCCCATCAATAACTACTATCTGTTTTCTGTTGGAGAGGAAGTCTTTTATCCAACTCACGATATTAGGGTTTATGCCGTACTTTCCTAGTTTTCCTATTAATTTATTAAGGGGAACTTTATCAAACGCTTTTTTAAAATCAATGAAAATTGCATCAACCTGAGTGTTTTTCTCTCCGCATTACAACAAATCGTTTACGAACAGGGCGAACTGCGTTTCGCATGACCTACGTTTTCGAAACCCGTGTTGGTTTTTGCTTAGCGAAGAACGACCATCTAAATAACGCAAAACAGAGCTAACGATTTCATGTTCTAGAATCTTACACGATAATGACGTCAAGGAAATCGGTCTATAATTTTCGGGGTTCTTTTTATCACCGCCTTTGTGGATGGGCGTTACGTATGCTAGTTTCCAGTCTTTCGGAACGGTACCATGTGAAACGGATTTTTCGAATATTATTTTCAAGTAAGGTGCGATTACCGAGGCTAGCTCTTTCAACACACGCGCGGGTATGCCCTCCGGCCCGGGAGACTTATTTTGCTAAATCGACTCTAGCTGGTGCGCGATATCTGTTTCAGAGAATATTAAATCTTCCATCGACTTTCCCTCATCATTCAAAGCTGGTTCCTCAAATTCGTTGCTCACTGAAGTAAACGATTTCTGAAAGTGTTCATTTAACAAGTTCGCTTTTTCCGCGCTATCATGTACTACATCACCTGCCTCCGTTCTCAATGACGCTATGGTGGATCCTCTACCATGAACCTCTCTAACGTACGACTAAATGCTTTCGGATTTTCTCTCAAATTACTATGCAGAATTTTCTTTTTGTAATCATTAAATGCTTCTCGCGTTGTTACTCTAGCTCTTGACCGTGCCTCTCTGTATTGATGCGGTATCATTGACCTCTGTTCCTCTGTGACTTTTGAAGAATTGGTATTTAAGCGAGCGTGAAGTTTTCTTTGCCGTCTAGGAGCGCATCTAACTTTCTGGTTGTACCATCTTGGTTCCGCACCATCACGTTTAAATTTATGTGGAATGAAATTATCCGTACCCTCTCACATCATATCCCTGAACACGCACCAAAATTCCTCTGTATTAGCGTCGGTAGATGCTCCGCAGAAATTAGGGAATTGTGTCTGTAAAAAAGACCTAAATTTCGAGAAATCGCCTTTGGCGTACATATATACGCGTCTTCTAGCCTTACCTTGTTTCTCCACTTTTAGTTTAAATTCTACGTACATAGCATTATGATCGCTTATTCCTTCCTCTATGGAAGCTTGTTCAAACGCTCGGGGTAGTTGGTTACGAGTAAATCTAATATATTGTTCGATCTCGTGGGACATCTTACTAGCTGACATAAGGAATGTTTGACGAAGGTTTCTATAAGTGCTTCGCATGATTCACGCTCTCTACCACCGGGATCAAAGCAATAGAGGGGATAATTTAGGAAATTAAAGGCCGATATCCCTAAACTTAATATCATGCATGATACTTGAGCATATATGTACTCTTTAGCAACATAATGCGATTTATTGATAGTAATCCATTAGAGGATCGTCAACACGGCTTCAGGAAGGTAGGTCTTGCGACAATCAGCTCAGTCTATTTGTGGAATGTATACTGGGAAGCAGGAAACATAATAGTAGGTCGATGCCGTCTTCCTAGATTTTAGGAAAGCCTTGCTACTTCGTCCTTTATTTTTTCTAATTTATATAAACAATATCAACTCCGTATTCAGACGTAAAATTAGTGTTTTCGCGGACGGCGCCGTCATTTCCATAGAAATAAGCAATCAGGAGTTTTACTTTTTTATCTCTGAAAGTTCTCGCTATTAACCCATTCAACGCGGCATGACTGGAATTCCAGTCATCGTGGTTCAATCGGCTGGCGGCATGACTGGAATTCCAGTCATAGCGCTACATCTGTTTCTAGCGGTCTGGGTAAAGGACCGCCGGCGGAATGAGTTTCCTATGCGTCTCCAGCCATCAGTTTGACCCTAACCAGCGCTTGAGAAAAGTCCGTTTTGCAATTGGTAGATTTTCTTCGGATTTTCGACTTTTTCTTTTTTGGGTACGTACTCACTCTGATTTTCCTATAGTGATTGAGAATTAGTTTTATTATGAATTAAAGGTTATTTTATTTTCTTTCCTATTCCTTTTTATATTATAAGAAAATTCATTTGTACATCGTTAATTTTTTCGACGATTTGCGTGTTTTTCCTCTAATAATTTTTCGGTAAGTACTCGATTCAAATTACCGTCAGTGAATGAAAATTAGTCGTTTTATTATCGATTAAAGGTTGTTTTCTTTTCTTTCCAGGTCCTTTTTATATTATAGGAAAATTCATTTTTATATTATTACTTTTTTTCGACGATTTGCGTATTTTTTCTGTAATAACTCGTTGTATCGGTAAGTATTTCAAAAAATCGTTAAAAATCTATTTTTGCGTATTTTCGTTAAATTTTTTCATATCTGCATTTCTTGCACTAAATTCTACTGGAAATGAAAGGAAACTGGATTCAGCCACCGGCAAAGAACTCGGATTTTCGGTGCCGCGTTGAATGGGTTAATATCGCATACCTCAATGCTTTATGACTAATTTGTTCTAACCTTCGGTATGTTAGAGATTTCCTAATTGCGAAAACACATGTGTTCCTCGTAGTATTTTCCTTTCTGTGCTTCCAAATAATCCCTTTCCTCTAACAATAAGACGCCTGCACTCTACCCTAACCTATAACCCAAAAAGTCCTACTATGTTCGAAGATCCTACACGCTACAAATTGGGATGGTTCGGGCGTTTAATGAATCACCGAACCATTTAGGGGTGCCGTCCATAATTCGAGAATCGACCGAAGCCACCCTCATAACCCTACAGAAAGTGTTCGGCTTATCTCATCCACCCTTCTCCAAACCTCAGTACCACAGTCAGTCCGTGGGACAAGGCTGCATATGGTTAAACGTACTTCAATAGCAGACTCCTCTTGGGCAAGACCAACATAAAGACCACAAAACTATAAGGAACTCAATATTTCCTCGGGGCCGTAACTTGAGGCGTGCCAACATGCGCCACCACCCACATACAAGAGCAGCCCGTGTGAACGACCGATTCCTGTACAGCCTTCGTCACCTGGGACATTGTACCTTCCTGCATATACCTGAGGAACACCCGCTCTGCTACTCCCTATCAGCAGGCTCTTGATACGAATACGAAATATGAAGCATTGCGAATCCTTCCGCTCGCAAAATAACCAACGGGTCACCGGCCGCCCGAGAGCAAAGTTATTAATTATTCAATAGCGTTTCGTTATTAGTCTATGTTTTTGATTTCTACAATTGCTATAAGCAATTTTTCAAGTGGAAAAACAAAAAATATCCTTTTTAGATTAATAGAAGCCGAGATAGGACGTTTTATGTTTAAATAGAAATAAAAACGTAGATAGTGGAACAGTTTAGTTTCTATAAATTTTATCAATTTTCACGAATTTGTACAAAAATGCATTATCAGATTCAGCGTGAAATTTACGATGATTAGCATCATCATTTCACTTGAACGAAAATATCGCTATAATCACGAGACATTTGGTAACTGTGCGGGATTAGAGGACAGAACTAGTGCTGGGAAATCCCGTGGAAAAGAAAGGGATATCGATATCCCTTAAGACAGCATATTTCCATCTTAGGGTGGAATGGAGTATAGTGCAATATATTGCAAAATAAAAAATAAATATTCTTTGTACTTTATTACGAAGTATTAATATAGAATACTAGTGGACGGTGCTTGCATTCTGCAAGCATATTCAGAATTTTGGGGTAAAAAAACCCAAAATTAGAATTGTAACAATTTAGGATTTTTCCATTGGCCGTAGTTTAATATGAATGAAATTGAATGCGACGAGTTGACAGTCTACCCGAACGGACGGCGACGACATTCACTTTGTGTACAGAACGCATAAAAACGAGAGCTTAATGATGGAATTGATATAATTTGAGCAATCATGGCTTCGATATCAACATATGGCATGTCAGTGTTTTAAAAAAGAAATATATGTATGAAATTAATTACAATATACAGGGTGATTCACGAAGATATGGAATAACTTCAGGAGCTGATTTCTGAGGTCATTAAGAACAAAAAAGTTCATGTGAACATGTGTCCGATTCCGAATATATGCGGAGTTATGGCTGCTCGTAGATTTTCAGCATCGCGCCACTGTGAATTGCACTCATAGCTCATGCGCCTGCGTGACCATGACCTGTCCGAACGTAGCCTGTCGAAACATGCGCACGCAAGAACCGACATTAGCATTGTTAGCTGTTACTGTGTTAGTGTTACTTTCAAGATGCCTTTTACATTTACAAGAGCTGAATATGCCGTTATGGTGTATGTTTATGGATTTTGCGATGGAAATGCTGTTGCTGCTGACGCTGAATACCAGCGACGTTTTCCAAACAGCAGAGTTACAAATCTAAAAGTTATTAACAGAGTGTTCCAAACTTTGCGATATACCGGCTCACTTCCCAGCGTTAGCACTCCATATGAGCGTGTGGTTCGACAAGACGTGGCTGAGCAAGAGAATATCCTTGAGGCGGTACAGCGTAGCCCTCGTACTAGTACGCGAAGTATATCCATACGTCTCGGCGTTTCCCAGTCAAGAGTATGGAGAACATTGAATGAAGATGGAATATACCCGTACCACTTGAAACGTGTCCAACACCTCGAACCTGGGGATTCTGCTCAACGACTGGAATTTTGTAATTGGCTTAATGAGAATCGCCGTCTGCATTACTTCTTATTCACTGATGAAGCTCAATTCACCCGCAACGGTATTAACAACACACACAATTCCTATGATTGGTCGGAAATTATTCCCCATGCCACTGTGGACACTAACTTTCAACACCGATTCAGTGTTAATGTGTGGTGTGGAATGTTGTGTGATCAGGTAATTGGTCCATTTATTTTTGAGGGTCGTCTTACTGGACAGATTTATTTACAATTTTTGCAAAACGAATTGCCGCAACTGTTAGAAGATGTGCCCCTGGCTACAAGACTTCGAATGTACTTCCAACATGACGGAGCTAAACCTCATTGTTTCCGTGCAGTGGTGACTCACCTTAATGAGCAGTTCCCTGGGCGATGGATCGGTCGCAATGGTCCACAAAACTGGTCAGCTAGGTCCCCAGACCTAAACCCCTTGGATTTCTGCTTGTGGGGGTGGATGAAAGATCTTGTGTACCATACTGAAGTGCAAACACGGGATTCATTACTTCATCGCGTATTGAATGTTGTGGCTCGCATAAAAGACAGTCATGGTGAACTTCAGCTTGCAACGAGCACGATTCACCCAAAGGCAGCGAAATGCATTCGAAGGTGGTGTTTTTGAAAACCTACTTTAACAATACGCACGTTCGTATTTGAAAATGTAAATAAACAAGCAAATAAACACTGTAGCGGAGAACGCATCGCGTATTGGTCGGCAACTGTCTCCCGAGTTCCAGATATTGCCTTGCCTTTTTCTAATTTTCAAACAGCCATAACTCTTTAATCATTCAGAATCGGACACATATTCATATGAACTTTTTTGTTCATAATGATCTCAGAAATCAGCTCCTGAAGTTATTCCATATCTTCGTGAATCACCCTATATTGAGTTTAGAAAGGTAATCTAAATCCGGTCACGCAAAATGACGATTATGATTGGCTGCCGAGGAGCCAATCAGACTTCATCGATACTAAAAGTCGTAAATATGTACCCTCGTGGACTTTACAATAGCAAATGTGGTCCTCTATTATTTTAGTCGATAACTTACAGATCATAAGGAAAGTAAAAGCCGTTTTATTAATTGTAATATAAGAAATAAGTATATATATTATACAGCCTAACATGTTTATCTATCTTTTTACTTTCTCTATACATAGTATGGAGAAAGTATTGTGATCACGAAAAAAATCGACTTTGAGATTTCAACAGAAATACACGTTTTAAGGTCCCTAGAACACGTTTAGACTATTTTCGGAATGATGTGTGTATGTGGATGTATGGATGGATGTATGTGATTGTGGGCGCTCTAACTCAAAAAATATTTGTCATATTAATACCAAATTTCATATATAACACATTAGCATGAGCACAAATAAATGACCAGTTTTTACACAATACCGGTTAACCGGAAGTCGAGGTTTATTCGAAACCCGATTCGGTTTTTGCGATATTTCTCCGATAATACGTCATCATTGTATACAGTGACCATTACAAAAAAGATGTGGAAAATATAACTTCCTACATCTTTTATTTCATACAATTTTCCATAGCAGTTATTGTTTAGGGATTATTTATAAATAATCGGTTTTCGGTTTTTATCGAATATGTTCGTTAAAACGGTTATTTACAATCTTTATAAGGAATAAAGTTAAAGAAAATAACATTCCTTCCAACTTTTGTTTGAAACAATTTTTCGTAGAACCATCCATTTCGGAGATACTTTGCTTTTTCTTAATTTCCAGTAGACAGCGCCACCACCATGTAGCGGTGAATTCTCTAAACATATTCAAAATATAATTACGGCAATAAGTACGACTGTATTCTTTTACGATATGAAATAATAATTTTGCCTTATTATGCTATTCATAATAATTTAAATATCTATACCCAAATATGGAGAAAGTCGTGCGTTGGCCAAATCAGATTTTTTTGTGGTAACTAACAACATTAACATAGTTGGTTGTTAATTAATATATTTGGATACTCGCTTCGTTTAACAGTTTACAATGAAATCTAAACTTAAGTATTGGAAAGAATGTAAAAGCACAATCCTTGAGTAAATCGTTTTAAATATTCAATTATATGGAAAACGGAATTCGTAAGTCGTAATATGTAAGGAAATAAAAAGAAAGTTTTATGTTTTAAGCCTATCTACAGAGTACATTGAAGTTCATTTTATTTATAGTGAGTATTATAATATCTTATGATTTAAAAATCACACAAACATAGTCCCAATATATCAGGATTACGATACTTACGAAGGAGCACGTACTGATTGTACTCGAGAACCTCAAGTCCGATTTTCACCCTAAATAAGACGCACGGAGTTATGACTGGAAAACTTAAGTATTTAGGCAATATGGAAGAGTATTTAATTTACTTTATCTGCAATTAGAATTTGTTAATATATTTGACACTGCATTCCTATATTTAGATGTGCTATCGAGTGTTTTAACTTAATGTGTTTTCAAATAAACTCATTCTGAATTTATTTCTTCCTATGAATAGTAAATTTCATCATTAAAAAATGGGATAATCATAATTTTTTCAGAAAAAATAATCTGATAGCAACCATGATCTAAATAGCTGATTTTTGGAAATAATAGAAATTATACTTAAATCCTAAGGAAAAACCTTGAACAAGGTAGGAATGTACGCAAATGAAGTGCGTTTTAGTCATGGTAAAATGTAAATAGGTTTTTCAAGATAGAATTTGCATAACATATTAAAACAATTATAAGTAAATGTAAGAGTTTTAGAATAACTGCTACAGTCAGTAAACCCCTCTCCCTATTTGACGTGAAAGTAGTGAGAACGTTTTGAAACTCTATAATGAATATTTTCGCATGAAATAGTCACCTTTACACGTTGATCTTTCCCGATGATAAAGCACACTGTTTATCCCTGTCATATTTGACGGGTAATTCTACTAATTATCCAATAAACTCCTAAATTACATAAGAAATATTTCATTTAATTTTAATATAGCTGTTCCCGGATGCTGATAAGTAGTTACTAGCAAAGACTCAATAAGAAAACTGGATGATACAAAAATAATATTATCGTCCTGTCGACATAACGTCCTGTTGGCTAAACGTTCTGTCGGCGAAACGTCTGGCCACGTACTAAGCTACTAAAAAATAAAATTATGCAAAACCGTTGAAAATAAGGTTATCTGCTAAAATGATTAATACTACAAATAAATAAACTATAAGAAAATCTACCGAATGATGTCAAATAAAACTTAGTTCTACTTAACAATACTGCTAATTCTACCCTAATGCTACCGATAAACTGGTCGCTTGTAAATTCGTAGGGCTTCGCTGGAGGAAGTGAAAGGAACGTCCGTACTCTTCGACAACCAGGTACAGGAAAGATGTGAGAGACGGATGGTCGGAGGGAGGGAAGAGGGGAATGTGGGCGGAAAGATATGATAGAGGAGATAGAGAGGGAAGATCGAATGGAGGAAATAGGGCAGGGAAGGAAAGAGAGGAAGTAGGGAAGAATGGAGGGTGGGGAGGGAATATAAGAGGGATGGGAGGAAAGAGATAATAGCGGGAGGAGGGAAAACTGAGGGAGAGAGGTGACGGAAGAGAGGGAGGAGTGGATGGAGGAGAGGGAGGAGCTAGGTGAGGGAAGAGAGGAAGGTCGGAAGATGGCAGTTGAGGGAGAGAAGAGGAGGAGGAGGGATTACGCAGCTGAGCAAAAATGAGACTCTGAGGAGGGATGAAAACACATCGATTCAGGAGAGAGTTCCGAAGAAACAGCTGTGAGAGGCATAATCGCATAGCCTCACCCTTAGGCGGCTACTCGATAGTTGCCGTTCTCTCTCCGCACATATGAGCGGCAAAGGAAGAGTTTCGAAGGAAGGAGAAAGAGAGAGAGAGCACTCCGGGGAAATCAGTACGGCCGGACGAATATCCGGCAATACAGAAGCTCTCTCTGTTGAAGGCAGAGACGTCGGTCGAGCCGCCATAAATGACGATCGTGGTTTCGGGCGGTTAATGTGCCGCTGAGCGAGAAAGGGCCAGAGAACTGCGGAAGCTCCCTCCGCTGCTTTCCCTTAGCCGCCCTTCTACACACCCCTTTTATCCCAATTGCCAAATCCCCTTCATCTCTCCAACAACTTTATATCCTACTCACTTCAACCCGTCTTTTCTCATCAACCCTACGAGTTTATTCTCCATCTCTTATTTTTAATTCTAACCCGACTCACTCGGTGAGTTATTTCATCTTTTAAATATACAAGAATTGAGTGTGCTAATAATAATTATTTTTCTGACTCTGCTAGCATTGAGATTTCTATTCCCTTAAACTCCTCTAACATTGAGGTATCTATGGAGAGTTTTTAAGCCGTTCCCGCGAGGATTTTGCGATTATCTTCTTGAGGTATGTACGTACTTTAATTCCCATTTGCAAAAGTATTAATTCCAATAAAATTATTTAGTATATTTCAAATATACTTCTCATTGACACCTTGATTATTAATGGCAATTATTTTATTTTATTTTGATTTACTCTATTATCTCTATCGTGGTGTGATATCATAATTAAATTCCACATTCAACATCCGAGTCTTACTTTACTTGCTTTAACCCTTATAGTATACTAGCAGGAGTGCCCGTTCAATTTCAACGGATTTAGTGCATCTAAAACTTCGACCGTGTAACATGTAAGCATCGCAAGAATAAGATAGGACACAGTTATACCCGTCGAATAAATTAAAATGAATGAAGGAAGAAAATTTTACGAAAATAACGTATAAACGCCCTCTCCCTCCCTTCCACTCTCTCCTTCCCTTCTCCCCTTCCTTCCCCTCTCTCTCTCCCCCCTCTCTCCCTTTCCCTCCCTCCCCCTCCTTCTCCTACCCTCCTCCTCCCTCTCTCCCTTCCTATCTCGTATTAAAAGCTTTCAAAGAGAACAAATTTACAAACATTCTACTTTATATGTATGTTACATTAGAAGATAATTCAATTAAAAACAACAAATATTTCGTCTCCATGTAAACAAATTAAAATCGTACACAAAAATTGACAAACGATATTAAGTTAAACTTTTTCCCCTATAAATTCATTGAACTCTCAATTTCGGCGAAAATGGGAGTTGTCATGGTAGCTTATAATGGGTATTGTAATAAAACATAAAATTACGTATTTTATTGATTCTCTACAACTTTGCTCCTCACGAAGATTACCAATAACGACGTTTTTAAGGAGATATTTGACGGAAACCGAAAAAACCGATTATTTATAAATAATTCCTAAACAATAACTGCTATGGAGAATTGTTTCAAATGAACGTTGTAGGAAATTACATTCTATAAAACATTTATATAGAATTGTATATACAATAATGATGTTTTAACGGAGAAATATCGCAAAAGCCGAATCGGGTTTCGAATAAACCTCGACTTCCGGCTAACCGGTATTGTCAAGAAACTAATCAGTTCTTTGTGCTCATGCTAATGTGTTATATATATGAAGTTTGGTAACGATATGGCTAGTACTTTTTGAGTTAGAGTGCCCACAATCACATACACACGCACTCACACACAGACATCATTGCGAAAATAGTCTAAACGTGTTTGTTCTAGGGTCCTCAATACGTGTATTTCCGTTGAAATCTCGACGTCGATTTTTTTCGTGATCGCAATACTTTCCCATTACTACGTATGGATAAAGTAAAAATAAAATATTTTTTAATTAGACAGGTCAATCAAATCGATATGAAAACTTTTCTATACCACCGTACTTGTTATTCCGGTTAAAATGATACCTTTCTCTTGCTTCTACAATCTGTAGTTTCAGAGTTTTAAAATTATGACACACACATTCATTTTTACTTTCTCCATACGTAGTAATGGGAAAGTATTGAGATCAAGAAAAAAATCGACTTCGAGATTTCAACGGAAATACACGTCTTGAGGTCCCTAGAACAGGTTTAGACTATTTTGGGAATGATGTCTGTGTGTGTGTGCGTGTATGTGATTTTGGGCGCACTAACTCAAAAAATACTTGCTATATCGTTACAAAACTTCAAATATAATACTTTTCCATGAGCGCAAAGAACTGATTAGTTTTTGGACAATAACGGTTACCCGAAAGTCGTGGTTTATTCGAAACCCGATTCGGTTTTTGCGATATTTCTCCATTACACTTCATTATTGCATATAGAATTCTATATAAATGTTATAGAGAATGTAATTTCCTAAAACTTTCATTTGACACAATTTTCCATAGCAGTTATTATTTAGGAATTATTTATAAATAATCGGTTTTTTCGGTTTCCGTCAAATATCTCCTTAAAAACGTCGTAATTGGTAATCTTTTGTTCCAAGTTTTGGTTGAAGCAAATTTCGTAGAGCCATCCATTTCGGAGATATTTTTCTTTTTCTTAATTTCCAGTATACAACGCCACCACCATGTAGCGGTGAATTCTGTAAACATATTCAAAATATACCTAATTTACGGCAATAAGGAAGACTGTATTCTTTTACGATACGAAATAATAAGCTTGCCTTATAATGCTATTCATAATAATTTAAATATCTATATCTCATATATGGAGAAAGTCTTGTGTTGGCCACATCAGATTTTTATATATTAGATCTGCTGTTATGTAATTTCCTACGTACCTCCCCCCGCTACACATCTCCCTTTTTTCCTTTCCAATTTCCTTCACCACTTTCTCCATCTCTTCTGCCCCTTAGAAACACTGACGATGATGGCATTTATAAAGACAAAATAGACATTATTTTCCAGACATAAGTAGATTTGATAGTTACCTACTTATATTTTATAAACAAATTCTGCCATTTTTTCCGTCTACGTAATTTTTTACAATAGAATAGCAAGTAAACGGTAAGAGGTAGAAGCTCTAATTATCTGTATGCTGTCTATTGAGACATTTAAGTTAAAAATTTTCACTATATGTCTGATCTTGAACGCCATTATTATCAATACGAGAAAATAATTTTATTAATTCGGCAGACGAAAATGGGTGCCTTCGAAGCTTACAAATTATGATTCTGAGCATACGGTTGTTGTGAGAATGTGAAATTTTTTAAAAGGATTACTGAAGCAATTAATCGTATAATTATATTACAGTATTTATAAAGAAGTAAACATCAATAAATGAAACACTCCTTCTCATATTCCCTTAGCAATTGAATCTCCCATTTCTATTTTATTTAGGATGGCTGTTATACTACTTATGGACATTTGCTGTGATCAATTACTCTCAGCGTCATTTTCCTTAAATTTTATTATAAAGTTTTATTTTCAATTCACTTTCGATTTCAGTGGCAACAGTTTCGATGGTAATAAATGATTCAAAAGTATTAATGTATAAAGGCAGTGTTATCGTGCGTCTATCTATGGATTCGTCTGCTTCCTCTCAGTCTCTACCTGATACTCCATCTTCTTCTGTGACAACACGCGCCGCAGTGCGTGTGTGGGTTTGTGTGGTTCTGGACTCAGGAGAGCTAATCAAATCAACCTCCGTGCATCCATTTGTCACCGAAACGTATAGGACGAGGACTGGACTTCCATCGTAAAAGAGAGCCATTTCCACTGCGACATTTGGTCCCTATTGATCTTGCCTTTTACATATAACTTATTTTTAAAAATCAGACGATGAGGAAAACGTACCTTCGAATTATGAAAACGATTTAAAATACCGCTAAATAAATTTTCACTCATAAAAAGAACTCAGAGAAAAATTTCTCTCTTAGGCGACTTTATTTAAGCCAAGGTTGTGCAAGACCCAACAAATTTACGGGAGATAGGATCATGAACAGCCTTCATGGGTAACACTAGGTTTGATTAAGTTTACCAAGCTTCCTCAGTCCTCTCGTAACGGTAAATAATAATGTTATGTCTAAAGTGTTACACTATTGATTTCTTGAAAAGAATCGATTTCCAGATTTCAACGGAAATACGCATTTTGAGGTCCATAGAGCAGCTTTATACTATATTCTCGATTATATTTGTGTATTTGATAGCAGTTTTGTGGGCCCTGTAACTCAAAATATAATAATCATATCAGCACGAAACTATAAACTTAGATTTTAATTAAAAAATGAAGATTTTAAAAGCTTTTGACTGAAACTGATCCACCGGAAGTGTCTGTTTATTCTAGTAGTTTTTCCGTTTTTACTTTCTCCATACATAGTATGAGGAAAGTATTGGGGAATAGTATTGTGATCACGAAAAAAATCGACTTCTAGATTTCAACGGAAATACACGTTTTGAGGTCCCTAGAACACGTTTAGACTATTTTGGGAATGATGTCTGTGTATGTGTGTGTGTATGTGATTGTGGGCTTCTAACTCAAAAATTATTTGCCATATCGTTACCTAATTTCATATATAACACTTTAGCATGAGCACAAAGAACTGATTAGTTTTTGAACAATACCGGTTAAACGGATGTCAAGGTTTATTCGAAACCCGATTCGGTTTTTGCGATATTTCTCCGATAATACGTCATTATCCTATACATTAACATACATACCAATGACGCTGTTTCCTTAGGGGTAAGCAAGCAAATTGCCTCTACCATTCATAGTATTTCTCCTCACCTTTCTATCCTTGCATACTTCTTTCGCTTCAAACACATCCATGCATCGTTTCATACATCGTCTTCCATTCCTTAAACTTCTGATCTCTCTTTTCTTGAGAGTCTCCTCCACCACATTCAGCAAGCTTTTTCTTGGTCTTCCTCTCCCTTTTGATCGGCATACTCTACCATCATCATATATCAATTTAGTCACCCTGTTCTCATCCATTCTCTCCACATGCCCAAACCATCGCAGCACACTCCTTTCATACTGGCCTCTTAAAATTTCTTTCATTCCACATTCATTCATCACCCAAGTATTCCTGACTCTGTCTCTCCTGATTTTCCCACACATGCTCCTCATATAACCCATTCCAACTGCATTCACCTTACTCATGTGTTTATCCTGACGCACCCACGTTTCCCTACAATACAACAAGGTGGATACAAGCACACTTCTATACACAGCCATTCTTGCTTCCTTAGACACTTCTTCACGATTTAGTACTGACCACATGCTAACCACCACTTTTCTACCCGCATTCACACGCCTTTCTATCTCTCCGTCTATTCCTCCATTCTTAGAAAACATTCTTACCAAGTACCCAAACTCATCCACCTGTTCAACAACTTCACCGTTCACGCGCAGCCTACAGTCATTCAATTCATTCATTCTATCAAACAAAGTACCTTTGTTTTTGACACATCTTCAGATCCATTCTCTCTGTAACTTCAGCCATACAATCTAACATTCTTTGCAACTCTTTCGGCGTTTCAGATTTCAGCACAGCATCATCAACATAGAATAGCACCCGCACATTCACTTCCCCAATCCTCAGACCATTCATATTAGCACAGGCTTCCCGCACACATTTATCCATAAACACATTAAACAACCAAGGAGACATCACACACCCTTGCCGAACACCTCTATCAATCTTAAACCAGTCACTCAGCACACACTACGACGGAGGAGGATTTAATAGTTTCAAACTTTTAAAAATCATAACGTTTGATGTTTCAATTTATTTTGATGAAATTTTTTGTCGTTACATAAAACATGATATTTTTAAACAGTATCATTTAAAATATCATGCGTCACACACAAACATTGTTACATAGAGGCTAATGAAGGTAACCGCTTAATTTTACGGTGCGCATTCGCGGTTTATATAACTTTCAGCATAGCGTGAACTATGAAATCTTATTTAAAGAAACATTTAAACTTTTCTAAACATTTAATTCGCTGAATGTACCTATCTAAACCAATTATGTAAAACGTTTGTCGCATGTTAACTTTCCATGTCTGTACTGGAAATTTTTAACTAAATGTTGTATTTGTGATTTTTTTAAAGGCGTTTCGTTAATAATAAAATCTGATGTGGCCAACACATGACTTTCTCCATATTTGGGGTATAGATCAGTGGTTCTTAACCCCTGGGTCGCCAAACCATATTGAGTGGACCGTGAAAAGATTTTCCATAGCTTTCTATATCCATATATATCATTCCTCCTAACAACCCGTTGAATGCTAATGACCTGAGAGCTTATTTTCATTTATTTATTACATTCCTATTAATTTTATTACTTATTACAAGTGAGATATTGGAGGAAATGGGTCGCCGCCACCAGAATTTGGGTCGCAGCCAAAAAAGGTTAAGAACCGCGGTTATAGATAAATTAATATGAATTTTTTTGTAATTTTGTAAAGATTAATGTTCTTCTGTAATAAATATTATTATATATATAAGGCAAAATTATTATTTCGTATCGTAAAAGAATACAGTCCTTATTGCCGTAAATTATATTTTGAATGTTTAGAGAATTCACCGCTACATGGTGTTGGCGCTGTATACTGAAAATTTACAAATAAGCAAAATATCTCCGAAACGGATGGTTCTACGAAAATGTGTTCCAAACAAAACTTGGAAGAAATATTATTCTCTACAACTTTGGTCCTCACGAAGATTACAAATAAAGACGTTTTTAAGGAGATATTTGACGGAAACCGAAAACACCGTTTATTTATAAATAATTCCTAAATATGGAATATTGTTTGAAATAAAAGGTGTAGGAAATTATATTTTCTACATTTTTTGTGATGATCAATGTATACAATAATGAAGTATTATCGGAGAAATATCGCAAAACTCCGAATCGGGTTCAGAGAAAACCTCGACTTCCGGTTAACCGGTATTGTCCAAAAACTAATCAGTTCTTTGAGCTCATGCTAAAGTGTTATATATGAAGTTTGGTAATGATATCGCAAGTACTTTTTGAGTTAGAGCGCCCACAATCACACACACACACAGACGCGCGCGCGCACACACACAGACATCATTCCGAAAATTATTTATAAACTATTGGTGTTTTCGGTTTTCATAGAAAATGTTCGTTAAAACGCTGTTATTTACAATCTTTATAAGGAGCAAAGTTATAGAAAATATCATTCCTTCCAACTTTTGTTTGAAACAATTTTTCGTAGAACCATCCATTTCGGAGATATTTAACCTTTTCGTAATTTCCAGTATACAGCGCCACCACCATGTAGCGGTGAATTCTGTAAACATATTCAAAATATACCTAATTTACGGCAACAAGGACGACTGTATTCTTTTACGATACGAGATAATAATTTTGCCTTATAATGCTATTCATAATAATTTAAATATTTATACACCAAATAAGGAGAAAGTCGTGTGTTGGCCACATCAGATTTTTATAAATACCTCCTTTAAAATTCCATTTTTGCAAAGAATTGTTATTTTGTAAATAGTTGTTATTATAAAAAATATATATAATGTAATTTTATAACAGTTTATTGGGAACAATTTTTTTATAAATCAATAGTTTAAGAGATATCTTGATTTTTATTTTAAATTTATGTGAAATACGTCGCTAAGTGATGCCATTGTTACCGCTGATATGATATAATTATCTAATTGTTGATAGCGTAAAGGGTCATTTTAATTGCCCATCAAAATTTTGTTTTCCACACAAAAAGTAAAAAAATTTTTTTACTTATTTATTTTTAATGAAAACTATTGAAAATGTTTTTAAATTATTGTCGAGTGTAATCGCTGATAAATTTTTCTGAGAACGCTGATGTCGATAACAATCATATTCACTGCTTTGTATGGAGAAAATCATGTGTTGGCCTCATAAAATTTTCATTGATTGTTTTAGTAATACTGGGATATTAGGGGATTCGGTGGGATAGTTGGTACTTACGTTATTGTTTGGAAATGTGGTTGGAGATTTGGGTAGGGAAGTGGCGTGCGGTATGAAGGAAGATGTTGTGTTGGATACTAGCTTTGACTAAAGGATATTCTTACGATCGAAAATTTGATGGTATTTGGTCTATTGAGGGCAATTTCAGTTAGGAAGTTTGAAAGTGTAGTTTGTTACTTGGAGTTAGAGTGGATTGTTGGTTGGTTGTCGAGAGGGGAAGTTGGCTTGGTTCTTCCTTGGTGCCACTTCTTTATGATTGACAGGATGGCTGTCGTAATGCCTGACGTCTTTAGCTTTTGCGTATGTTGGGCAGTCCCTGTAATTGGCTTTGCGCATTTGGCACTTTTCACAAAGATAATTGTAATATTATTTATTTAAAATGCGATGCTGAACTGCATATTGCACGGCCTTGCTTATCCCCATTCATTTCCGTACACAGTCTAAATTTTAGAGCTCAGAACAGGGATTTGCAACCTACGGCCCCCAGGCCGCATCCGGCCCGCTAAAGCATTTTGTGTGGCCCGCGAAGCTTTAGTCTGCATTATTTATTGCAGATTTTGTACATTTTAATATTATATTTATCTCCAAAGAAGCCTGCATTTCAAATATGAAATGTAACCGGCATATTTAATTAGTTTGAAAGCTTATTGAATATTATTTTTTAAATTTCATATCTCCAATATTTAAGTATTTAGCGTAATTTCCCGTCTATCTATATTACGAGAAAGAAAATTATGTTGCCCCCCTCCCTCCCTTCTTCTCCGTCACTCCCCCTGCCTCCCTTCCTCTCTCTGGCTCCACACATCTATGTAAATGCTTCGAATTTCTATCGTATGGCCTATGAGTATTAAGGCAATAATAATTATAGGAATCTCGAGTCTTAACAATGATATTCGTTCTCCAGGAAATTCATCGATAAAAGTGCGACATTTGGTAAAAATTTGTCACATATTCGTTAAATATGAGTAATTTCGAACGGAAGGCGAAAATCGACGATGAGAGTAAGAAAACTTGCACATTATTACTTAAAACAGTATACGCAGGGTGATTTTAGGTCATTTTTTTCTAATTTTAATTTGCAAAAGAGTGAAAACCTGCACGTCGAAATGTCGCATTTTACATGTTATCTTACGGGAAACAGAAATTATCTCGTGGAGTCGAAACCGGGTATTTTTTCGGGATTTTTTTCATGAAAGCCTTTTAATGCGTGATTAAATGCATTTCTGCCAAATATCAAACTCGTGCCTGCTCGGAAGTTATATTAATTCGCGTCTAGAGAGCGGCTGCAAAAATGTGTACATAGAAAACAAGAATTATACGTCGTCAAAAAACATCCTGGTGAAGTTTTAACGCAGAAAATGGTAAAATTTACTTTCATATTTAAAATCATGTAAGATCTCTTGAGTAAATCTCGATGTCAAATTTCATCCGGCTCGCTAAGGCCCTTGAGACTTCTTATACGGTCAGTCAAAGCACTCACATGTATAAAAGCCGTATAAAAAGGTTGCACGTCTTTTGCATAGAACTTAAATTTCTCTCCCGTGTCAGTCCTTGGCATGTCACTATGCGACACGCGTGTCAGTGGTTCGTCATCCCTGATACAGGAGAATGAGGAGGAGGATACAAATCACTTTCATACGAGATAGACACTTGAAATTTGGCAAGTAAGTAGGTCTGATGGCAAAAACGAAGCGAAAAATTAGAAAAATAATTATCTTTTGGCCGATAGAAAATTCCAAAATTTAAACATTATATTGTTTAGGTATTTCTAAATGTGCTAAAATACTAAAAAATTCGCTAAATAACATAAATGGGATAATAGAAATTTATATATATTTATTTGACCGTTAAAATTCATGAAAGGTAAACAAACAAATAAATTTTTATGTACTCTCCGTCAAACTAGATAAATAATTTTTTTTAAATTTGAAATTGGTGTTACAGAGGCAATTAACATTGAAAATTACAACTAAGTTTATTATTATCTATGATGTACTTGAAATTTCAAAACCAATTCTGTAAAAGTAACACGGCTAAAAGGTTATGACATTAATAGTGATGATGTAATATTTTAATGTTATCTTTCTCTGAGAAGCTTTAGAATACAATATATGTACATCTGTGGAAACAGAAATTTTTTCCATTAATTATTTTATTAAAACTAGTGTCACATTTTTGTAAGCACAAGAGGAAATGTCGTTTTTGGAAATTACAGGGGCAATGAAAATTCATCTTATAAAAGACATCATCAAAAACACATCACGGGAAAATAAAAATGCAGGAAAACCTTGAATGTTTAAATATGCAAAATAAAATTATGAATTTCTATACTTTATGTCCGATATACAAAATATAGTAGCCACATTTTTGAGATGAAGATTTTGAAAAAATTCTAAACTCGACATAAAATACGTCTACGTCGCGTAGATATACAAAGAGTGATCCGTAAGTAATGCCACAAAATATTTTTCTTAATTATTATTGAAGGCACGCAAATGAAAATTGTGTGTCACATATTGGAAGTCCACACTATTATTTTCCACGTAGTCACAACCACATTCATTTACTCCACCGCTGAACTGGAGACTGTATACCATTGTCATAAATGTTGCTATCAGCCTCGTGGATCCACTTCTTCACTGCCGCAATGACAACATCTTCATCGTGGAAATGTTCCCAAAGAAGGCCATCCTTCATCAGGCCTGACAGGTAAAAGTCCGACTTTGAAAGATCCGGGCTGTACGGGGAAATGTGGGACGACAATCCACTCGAATTATATTATATTATATTATAGGGCCTGGCTTTGTCCTGTTCAAGGAGAACTTCTTCTCTCTTCTCTGACCTCACTCATTCAATTCGACTGTATCTTCAATATCTCCACATAGCGTGCAGGATTGATAGTCCCTGTTCCAGGAAATCCACAAGATAATTCATTCCCTGTCCCAGGAACACGTGAAGTTTCCCGACGATGATTATTGGCCCTTTAATATCTTATTTCGGGGTGAAATCTTGTGTTGTCAGTCGATATACCTCATTTTTCATTCTGGTTCACGGACGTGTACCCATGTCTCGTCTCCGGCGATGATGTTTTCGAGAAAATTATCACCTATGGTCTCGTACTGTTCCAAAAGATCAGCGCACGCCATCATACTCTGATGCTTGTGATTTGGCGTTTGCATTCGTGGGACCCACGTGTCACACAATTTGTTTTACCCTAGATTGCACAGAAATTTGTGCAATGCATCGATAATCAAGAATCAGCTGATCCACTATCTCTTCTATTCTTGCCATCACTGAACTGGGAGGGCGGGCTGATCTGGGCAAGTCCTTCAAACCATGTTCACTATCACTGAGATGCCTAACTCACCTTCTAATAGTGCTTACATCGACACCGTTGTCCCCGTAAATGTTCTTCACACGTCGCTGAATTCCAACTAGCAGTGATAACCCTCGCTGGATATCGGCGGGTAGGTTCAAATGGTTACCTGATATGTATCATTACATTCTGCAGATGATGTCAAGCGAGGGAAAATAATTTTAATGCTTTACTTTTAGATCGCCCCTCGTATACATTGAACTGAAGTATATCGGTCTCTGTCAACATAGATAGAATTAAAGGCTAAGATAATATGATCATAAAGTGAAAATAAATTCAGTTTCAGACGACTGAATTGAGGTGGTAGAAGAAGGATGGGGAGGGAGGGGTGGAGGAGGGGATTAGCGAGGAGGGAGGGTAACAGTAGAGGGAGAGGAATGAAGAAGATGAAGGGTTACAGGTGTGGGGAGGGAGGGCGAGTACTGGTGAAGGAGGGGTATGAAAGGACATGATGAAGTCGGAGGAAGGGAGAAGGATGGGACTGAAGTTGGAGGGAGTGAGTGAAGGGAGGTAAGGGGATGGTGGGGAAGACGAGGGGTTAGGAGATGGGGTAGGGGGATGAGCTGGGGTTTATAGGGGCCGCTCTCAAATTGAGTGACGTGGGCAGGGGAAATGAGGCGGATGATAAGGCGGGAGGCGACGTCGGGTATGACAGAGGTCGAGATATCGGGGAGTGGAAGGTGACAGGAGGGAGACGGCAAGTGGGAGGCATTGCCATGGTGCCCGGGCGGTGTCAGAGGAGAAGGGTAGTGTCTGTTTGGGAGGCCGAAGGCGAAGACGCGCGTCAGGGTAGCGGGTAGAGGAGGTAGGCCAGTAGATGCGGAGGAACCTAGAGAAGAGCCCTAAGGAGGCACATCCCCTCGACTGCAGAGTCAGGATTCTGCCGGTTATTTTGGTGGCAAAAGAGATTGTTAAGCACTCTCCCTCTCGCTCCCTCCCTCCCTCTCTCTCTCTCTCCCTCCCTCTCCCTCCCTCCCTCTCCCTCCCTCCCTCTCTCTCCCTCCCTCTCTTCCTCTCCCCCTCTCTTCCTCTCTCTCTCTTTTCTTTCCCCCTCACTCCCGCTGGTACTATCGTCCCGTTCTCAAACTCTGTTAGTGATCTTGGAATAACTATAAATGAAACTCTTACTTGGAATCACCACGTTATTGAAATCTGTAAGAAAGTTTACTCCTCCCTTCACTCTCTTAAGCGTTTAAACAACAGACTTTCCTTCTCACTCAAAAAACAACTAGTGGACGCGCTCATAATTCCCCAGTTCGACTACGACGATATAGTCTATCAAGATCTAACCCAAGAACTCTCTATAAAGCTTCAGAGAGCGCAGAATGCATGTGTTAGATACATAATACACAATCTAAAAAAATTAGATCACATCTCGGAACATCTATTTAAACTATCATGGTTGAACCTAGAATCTAGAAGACGCCTGCACATACTTTCGTTATTATTTCAAATTCGTCAAAGTCACAAGCCTTCTTACCTCTCTTCGCAGTTCAAGTGTGTCAACGCAGTTCACAATCTACATACAAGAGGGAACCACAAACTTCTCATTCCTCAACACAGAACTGAAATATATAACAAATCGTTCAGGGTAACGGTTTGCAGATTATGGAACGAACTTCTAGATTTTCTTATAAACTCGTCATCTTTAAATTCATTTAAACGAGCTTATCATAAACACCTACTCGCGTTACAAAGGAGTAACAACACTTTAAGAACAGCCTACTAATTCTCTACTTCTCTCACAAACCCTCTGATAACAATGATACATGAAGGCACAGAAAAACTCGCACTTATTAAAATGGATTGTTAATCTTACAGAAACTCGCCGCTGCGATGAAATAACTTAATATAAATAAGCTTTCTTTTCCTTTTGTATATATGTATGTATGTGTAGATTTATTACTGTTATTTACATATTTCTACTTATTTTTAATATTCATGTTCTCATTAATTCTCATTCAATTTGATTAAACTTCATGTTCATTTTTCATCACATTAAAATATATCTTGTGACTTTTTATATCCTGAAATTGTACGTACTTTGTAATTCCACAATTGTTCTTTCATGTATGTAGGATTTTCGCAGGTTTTTTCCACCCCCCTTCCCTTCCTGGATGTTTTCCTGCGTGGTTTTTTTAGTAGGTTTTTACTAGGTTTTTACCACAAATACTTAGTCTTCTTAGTTCGAAGCGAATAACGCTTTATTTCGTCTATTTGAAGGATTACTTGGCAATAATTAAATCGGAGACAACCAGGATGGTCGCCTTGGCAACTACTGTTGTTTGTTTTAGAAGTTTCAAAATTTGTAATTCAATGTCTTAATTGTTTTTTTCTATTATTCTTTTTTCATTTGTTTAGTTTCATGTATTTCTCTTTTGTTTGTATGTTTATGTTATTATTTTTATTTTCAGTTCTAATTCATTACGTAGGGTTAAATGTAAGAAGGGACTATGTAGTCTCAATTTCGCCCGAAATAAAGTCGTTTGTCTGTCTGTCTGTCCCTCCCTCTCTCTCTCTCTCCCCCCTCCCCCCCTCTCCCCGCTCCTCCTCTCACCCCCTTTCTCCCCCTCTCCCCCTCTCTCCTCCCTCTCACCCTCTCTCCCCCTCTCTCCCTCCCTCTCTCCCTCCCTCTCTCCTTCCCTCTCTTCCTCCTTCCATCCCCCTCCCTCCCTCCCTCCCCCACCCCTCTTCCTCCCCTCCCCCTCTCCCCCTTATGGGAAAATAATAATTGAATTAAGCACCCCCTCCCTCCAAATTTTTCAATCGTAATGTTACCGGCAGAGTAAAATTTTATATCTATGCGAAGTTTCGTGACCATATCTTCAAAAGTGTGTATATCACAATTTGTGGAAAATCTACATCTAATTATTTAAGTTAATAGCGTAGTTTTAAAAAGAGTTTGCTTTGGAGAACTCTACGTTACACACAAATATCATAAAAACTATCTCTTTAAATAATTAGCTAAGAAATCCGGTCACGCTATATGGAGTTAGATGGGAGAATAAGGAAAACTCAAAAATTTTCAATCTTTTTCGATCAAACTTTCAGGAATCACTTGGCTTTTCAAATTTTCAATTTGAAACTGATCACTGCGTACATAGTAGTCCTGGGTTTGACTCCAACAGCACATCTCTCCTCCATTTGAGTAACATGGGCAGAGCTGAAACGAAGCATTTAAAAAAATCTTTAGAATGAGATATCGACGCGGGATTTTCACAGTTATTCCGAGAAAATACGGAAATGATTTTCCATATCGTAGAAATTCAAATCTCATTAAAAAAAGTCAATAATTTTGTTTTACTACTATTTTTTCGTGAGTTTTTTTGCATTTATTCAATTCATCGCCATGGTAACTTCAATTGTTTAAGTCTATTTCTGGTTCCATCCTAATGCGTAAGAAAATTATAAAAATTTTCTCGCGAATGTCTGCTTTCATTACATTCCCGTCCGAAAAATCTTAAGAGGTTGGTATTCCTTGACGTCAAGATTAGATGTGAGCGTAAATATGTTATTATTTATCGTAGAATTCCGTTAAAAAGACGCTCTTGATCAGCGCATTCACCCGAATATGTTGCTTGAGTCACAATCGCACTAAGTTAACAACATAAAATAGTTTAAATTTTATTGCAAAAGACGTGGTCGGCTAGTGCCCCCCTGCCGAGAGGGTGAAGACACCTGAGTTCGGATTTGAGGATGGGTCTCGAGGTATGTGCCTCTAAAGCGAGTTAATGACGGTCGAGGGGTCAGCTTCGCGGTCACTTTTAAATGTGGTCCCAGTTAGTCGACACGAGCCAAAATAGCCATTGTTATTACTTTTAAATCGATTATAGCATTAGTATTTCAATTTCATTAAATAAGCAGAATTCCGGTTCAAAAAAATTGGTTCAAGTTCCAATTGCCTCTGATAATACTTTAAATGGATTTTGGAATATAATGTACCTCAATATCGTTTATCGTCTGCTCAGCACTCTTACCTTCTCATTTTCCGAAACAACCACTTTCACCAGTTTTAAATGGATTTCAAACTTAGAAGAGAACTTGATTCAATTCAGTTAAAATAACCACATTACAAAGTTCTTATTCCAAAGAATATCCTTTTATAATATGCGATGCTAACTTAGAATTCATTCATTCTGAAAAGTGAATAAAAGTACATACTATGTACATATATTTCTTTCAACTAACAGATTTTAATGGATTAATGCATTAGCATTTCAATTTCATGAAATAAGAAGAATTCCGGTAACAAAAAAATTTGTTTAATCTTCAATTGCCTCTGATAATACTTTAAATAGATTTTGGAATAAAATGTACCTTAATGTCGTTTAGCGTCCGCTCACCACTCTGGACTTCTCATTTTCCGAAACAACAACTTTCAATAGTTTTAAATTGATTTTTGCTTTGAAATATACTCGAGTCAATTCAGTACAACTTCCAATTTACATACTGTAAATTCCAAAGTAACTCCTTTTATAATAGGCAATGCTAGCCTAAAATTCATTCATTCAGTAAAGTGAATAAATAAAGTTCTTTCTTTAAACTATAATAGCCACTGTTATTATATTTAAATGGATTATTAGCCTTAGAACTTACTCTGTATTAAATAAGCACCAAAATTCCTTTATAAAAACAAATCAATTCATTCAAAGATCCACCAATGTTTCTTCGAAAATTGCCTGTTAACAGTTTTAAATGTCCTTTTAATTTTAATTGAATTGTAATTTATATACGTTTCCAAACTTATGCCATTGTTACGAAATCAATCCGAGGAATAACAATATAAATTCGTAAGCTCGTATGGTTTAAAAAGAATTTAATTTAAGAATGCTTTTTATTTCCAGTTTTTCTAAAATGACACTGTTGATACTTAAAATTTTTATATTTACGTTAATAAACTTATTTTCCACAAAACACGCCAATATCTCCCCTTCCTTCCTCTCTCTTTCTCTCTTTCTCTCCCCTCTCTCCCTCCCTCCCTCTCCTCCCTCTCCCTCTCTCTCCCTCTCTCTCCCTCCTCTCCCTCCCTCTCCCTCTCTCTCTCTCTCTCTCTCCCTCTCTCTGTCTCTCGTATTGAAGTACTCAAGGCACGCTTATTAGCAGAAGGATGTATACAATAATAGTAATTTGAGGTGTAACAATGATAATGGTCGACATAGCAATATCACGTTAAAATGAAGAGATTTCCACAAAATATGGAAATTAAACGTTTAACATGGAATATTTCGAATTGTGGGCGAAAAAAGACGAATGGAATAAGAAACTTTACAAATTTTTCTTCAAAATGGTTCAAATCCGAAGGTCCTCTGTTAATTTCCAAATGAATGAAAGCCTGCACGTCGAAAAATCCCGTTTTACATGTTAAGTAATGGGAAATGGAAATGCCTCTCTTGGAGACGAACCAAGGAATTTTTTCAGGATTTAAATTTGTCATTCTCTGAATAAATGTTAATCAAGCATCCCTACCATATTTCGAGTTTCTATCATTATTATTTCTCGAGTTATTAGCGTTTGCATAGCGTGACCAACCAACCAACAAACCAACCAACAGACGACGGCTATTATTATATAAAATTGTCCCTTTTCGTTGTTCTATTGCCTGTTTTCATGTTCACTGTTAATATGTTATATTCCTTTGTTGATTTTATATAATATTTTTATCATGTTGTGTAAATTCCTTGTAAACCAAATCTGTTGAAATTGGCCTGTTCTGTAAGTGGATTCTTTCGTAATAAATAAATAAAATAAATGGTCTCTGGGACCCAAACTTAAGGTTATATGCTCCAAGAAATTCGGTTCTCAACATTAAATTCTCAGTTCCTGGAAAATCTATGTACACGTGATTTGAAAATGGCGATTGTCACGAACCTCGATTTTGGAATAATGAGTATTTATCTGGAGATTTATTTCGAGATGTATGAAAATTTTCGTAGCCATTTATTCAAATGATACTTCACATAAAAATTTTGGGAACCTCAAAAGCTAATTTTTAATGAGTGAAATACAATTGAAGCACGAACTCCTCTTCACAATAGATTAATGGAGCTCGTTTGATGGCTGAAAAGAGGAATAAGCGCTTCAAAGTTAAAAGGTTGAAAAACGTATTTATCTCAGGTTTATTCAATACCTGCAAAAATATTTTGAAAAACCGGATGCGCATTTTGGCTGCAATGCATCCACATTCACTGGAAATACACCGAAAGTAGATGCAGAAATAACACGTGTGTCGGCAGTTTTGACATGTGAGGGAAAAGGGGTGGGGGAATTTATAGGCGGTTGGCCACTGAGGCTGAGAGTGGGAAAATGGTCTGGGGCGTGCGAATTTGAAAGAGAAGGTAATTGAGTCTAATTCAGAGCAGGTTGTGGCCAATGGAATCTGTTCGGTGGATAGTGGTAAATTAAAGTGTGACTTCATCCCGCCTTTCGCCTTCAACTGTCACAATCACCAGCCAGCAAGAGAACAGCATTCTTAGCGCTATGGGTGCCAACCCCAGTACGTGAATTTCCGATCTCTTTACCTCAGCCATCCTTCAGTCCGAGACTCCCTAAACCAGTGATGGCGAACCTATGGCACGCGTGCCATAAGAGGCACGCAATACGACTTTGGTTGGCACGCCAACGAAAGGCGAAAACCAATCAAAGCATATATCGTACTGATTTAGTGCCCCAAAAACATTTGTGTTATTTAGTTAACTATTGTAAACATTAGTTTTATGGGTACAAACTTCAATCTCTTACGTCTTGATCACGAATTTAATTTAGTTGGCACGCAAAAAAATCAAGGACTTTTTTGTGGCATGCGAGGCGGAAAAGATTCGACAGTTTCAGTAATATTGGCACGCGGGCAATAAAAGTTTCGCCATCTCTAACCTCTATGTGTCAACATTTCACCCGCATCTCAACCAATTTCAATCGCATTCTTACGCATAACTACCATATGCATCCTAAATAAATAAATCCCGCTTCCCTCATATTACCAATTCGGCCTTTTATTCATACCTCAACAATTCCTATCCACCAACTTACCACCATTACGCTACTCAACTTGTAGCCGTCTCTTCTCATCAGCAACTGACTTCCCTCTGCACTTAATATCATCTAGCAACAAGCTCACCACGTTTCATCGGTCAACCAACAAATTCTAAGTCTATCAGTTATGTAGATTCAATCCTTCCTTATCCAACACTTCCGCCACAGGAGCATTAACACCATCCATCTCCGCTACCAGTCAATAACACTCTAACTGCGGTCACTTTGTCCGATATAAATGTTTTCTTCTTCTTCTACATCTACATGATACCCTGCAAATCACCAGATTGGTGGGTGGCAGGGGATGCAGCACACCAAAACCTACCTAATAACTTCCCTCGTGGGAATCACTCTCCTGTTATGATCTCTGATATCGCTCGGTCCTAAAGTCGATCTCTCGAATTTTATTCTCGTGATCGTGACTCCTGAGACCTCCTCTAAGAGAACTTCCGACCTAAATTTCTCCAGAAGCCTTAAGGTGGTTCCACCGTGACTGAAGGGTTTTAGGAGAAGGAAAATACTTTTTTATTAATTTTACGAACATGTGCAAAAAAATTACTTCAACTTTTCTAGTACATAGAATATTAAATTTATTTGTGAATGTATTAACAAACAATATAATATTAATTACGTGTAATTATTGGTTAGCATAATAATTTTCGCAAAGACTGAATTTTGACTCATATTTCTCCAAGCCATGATGACGAAAAAATTAGTTTTTCTTAAAAATAAATGATTCCATAAGTGTAATTAACTATATAAATATAAAATATTGTTATTACATATCTATTTTTAGTTTGAAAATATGTATTTTCTTTTATAATAAAAGTATAGCAGCAGGCGAAATCCTTAAATTTGGCAACATCATATACAAAGATTGTATACAGCATCAACTTCCGGTTTCCGTGAGCGTCAGTAGTGGTTATTAGCGTTGGGAGTTTACTGCGATTACTGTGTTTACTGTATCTTGTTCTTTGAGCAATATATAGTAATTTCTGCGTGAGGATTGTGTTTTTGTCCGTTCCCTGTGCATTTTACGGCATTGGGGTTTTTATTTTCTTTTTAATTTTTATAGTGATTTCTGTTTTCGTATACGTGGTGTAGAAAATGTCGCGATACACTCGTTCGAAGTCAGGCAAGTTCATGAAGAAGAGCGCAAAAGAGAAGCTTGATAAAGCTTTGGCATCTAAACGAGAGAAGTTGAAGGATACTTCGTCAGCGCCTAACGTTTGCAGTGGTAGACGCATAGTCGAAGTAAATCACTTGGCACAAGAGCTATGGTGTTCCTTATGTGATATTCCTCTATCATTAAGGGATATAGAAGAGGAGCAGAGGAAAGGCTTAATTTCTGTGTTGAAGATACAGTGTCGGTCCTGCCAGGCGATGAAATTAATTTCTACTGGGAGACGAAGTTTGGTGGAGGGGACCAACGCATACGATACTAACATCAAAGCTTCTATTGGTAAGTGACGTGATATATATTCAATTTAAAACTTATACATGTACATCGTAATATATTATTTCCAGTTGTTTAATTGAGTCCTGCATTTTTTACACAATTTTATTTTGTATAAATTTATACACATGAAGAAAATATATGTAAGTTTTTAAGATATTAATGTACTCATACTAACTTCATGCTAATATTATTTCTAAAATATAGGTTTGCTTGATGCTGGAATAGGTCCGTATCAATTCCATACTCTGCTCTCTGCTCTAAATATACCTACTGCATCGGAAGGGCTATGGAAAAGGCATGAAAGACTTGTAGGTCCTATGATGGAGGAATTGGCTGAAGAGAGCTGCAAGGAAGCTGTAGCTTTGGAGAGATCTCTTACATTATCATCTCCAATGTAAGTTCGGAAATAGTAAATAATAATGAAATTATATGGTATAGTTTGTATAGTATAGTATAGTAATTATGATGGTGTATTTGGATTTACAATGACTTGTATGAAAAATTGTATGTATTTCTTTCATTGGTGAAGAAATGTATATCTGATTCATTCATTCGTTACAGCTCAAGGATTAATACTCCTGGGGAATCTTCATTGAATGAGATGAGGACATCAACTCCTTTGGTTGGGATTGCTGCCTCATATGATATGGGGTGGCAAAAAAGAGGGAATGGAAGATCATATGATAGTATGACTGGTATGTATTTCCTAAGTAATTCCTTCATTTTGTTTATTTAGTTGCATTTGAATTGCACCTGTCTTCAGTATATTACAACTTTTGAATTTATATGTTATTTATTCCATAGGTTTTGAACTATGGAGTTAGGTCTAAGACCTGTAGAAGGTGTAATGCCGGCAATTCCAAAAAGGACCATGACTGCCGTAAGAACTTCAGTGGGAGTGCTAAATCCATGGAGTCTGATTTAGCAGTAGAGTTGGTAAATGCACCAACATTAACAGAGTCTAATGTTCAATTGGCTGTCCTTATTGGTGATGATGACAGCTCAACAATGTCAGCATTAAAAAAATCATGCAATTCAGACATTGAGAAATGGTCTGATATAAATCATGCGAAGAAGAGCTTGGTAAGAATGCTGTATGGTTTGCAAAAATCTCACAAAGAGATAAATTCAAATGTAATTGCTTACCTGAAACGTTGTTTCAGTTATGCTGTTGAGCAGAACAGGTATGATATTGAGAGAACAAAACTGGCAATATTAAATATAGTTCATCATGCATTTGATGAACATGGTAACTGTGGGTCCTGGTGTAAGTTTCTCTTTAATAGCGAAACATACAAACATAAGGGCTTACCAGGAGGCAAAGGTCTAAAGGGAGAAGATCTAAAACTATCACTGGTGAATGTTTTTAAAAAATTTTCATTAATTGCTGATAAGTTAGCTCCATGTGGGTCAAGCCAGCAGAATGAATCCTTCAATGCTATGGTTGCTGCTAAAGCTCCTAAATCGAGATATTATGGAGGTTCTGAATCACTTGGGCTGAGAGTGGCTGCAGCTGTGAACCAAAAGAATTTAGGGGTGACATACTTGGCCAAATTACATGACAAAATGGGTTTATCTCCAGGAAGCCATGGTCAGAAACAAAGGAAGAGAATGGAGTTAAAACGTATGCAGAAAAGTATAAATAATGCAAAGTTATGCATGAAAAGGAGGCGTTTATTTTTGAAAAAGGAAAAAGCAAAGGTAAACAGTACTAATGAAGGCAAAGAAGGTATGGCATATGAATCAGGCATGGGACTAATGTCAAGTTTTTCAGTGCCCATGAAATCCTCTATTCCTAGGAGCTCGAAATTTGTTTACCTTGATACTGAAACTTCAGGGTTTGGGAAATCAGCAGAAATCTGCCAGATAGCAGCCAAGTGTGAAAATACATTATTATCTTTGTATGTTCTGCCAGAAAAGGGCATAAATGTTCATGCTTCACAGGTGACTGGTCTAACCATAGTAGGCAATATTATGTATTGTAATAATATTCCTGTGAAGACATTTTCTTTGAAGGAAGCTTTAGAAAAATTTCTCAATTTTTTAAGTGACATTGAGTTTCCAGTCATTTTGTTGGGTCACAATTTGATCAAGTTTGATTTGTTTTATTTAATTAGGGATATTAAAAAATATTCTTTATGTAAGTATTTTGAAAATGTAGTTTGTGGGTTTGTGGACACATTGCCGCTTTTAAAAAAAATGTTTCCTGGACAGGTGTCATATAAACAGAGTAACTTGGTCAAACAATTTACGAATGATGATTGTGAAAATGCACACAATGCATTATATGATGTACAATCGTTAAATAAATTGCTAGATACATTGAAAGTAGATCAGGAGGCAATTTTATCTAATGCTGTATCATATGAGATTACATTAATTTAAAGAGTAACAAAATGAAAATTTTAGAAGCTAAAAAGACCCTCCAGCCATTGAAAGGTAATATTATATCTGCTACTATGGTCAATAAAATTGCATCATTTTTCATAACTCTTGATGATATCATAAAAATATATAATGAAGGTGGAGAGGAGGGTCTCAAACTACTTTTCTGTGAAGATGTTGGTGGTAAACCTAGAATTCCAAAAAATAAAAAAATTTTATCCTCTATTTTCAGTTTTTTAAAAAATTTGTAATCTGTATTGTAAACATACTCTTTCGTTATGCATTTAGTACACATGCAATGTAATGCATTATAGTTGCCTTTATATCAATAAATATCTTGAATCTGATTGTTGACAGTTATTAATACACTGGTGTTTATAATTTTGATCCCCTTTCAAATGTAGTGGTGTCGCCATTTATGCCAAATCTGGTTTTATTTTATCTGACCTAAATTTGAATGCGTCTTCTGAAAAGGTTTTTGAGTGTTGTGCTGCCATTTTAAAGTCAAATAGTGTAAGATATGCTTTACTTTGTGTTTATCGCTTTCCAAGTGGTTCCTCTAGTGATTTTCTCTCTGCTTTCAACGAAGCTGTTCAATATATACTTGGTAAAAAGGTGGACAAATTTATAATCTGTGCTGATCTCAATGTAAATCAGCTTAACAATACAAAAGAAAAAAATGATTTACTTAATATGTTATCCAGTATTGGCCTCTTATGTTCCTTAACCTATTCGTGTTTCCTTGCAATCCTGTTCTTTTATTGATTTGATAATATCAAACTTGTCAGTGAATGATATCTCCTGTAAAACTATATATACTGAATTTTGGAATCTGGTAATACATTATATATTTTCTTCCCATTTAAACATTAAATTCCTCAAATAAGAATGAATTTCTTTTATGACAATGAATTTTGGAACTTTACTAGTTGATTTGCCTTGGGTGCAAAATTTGTATGGTTTCAATAGGAGAGTGGTTAGAGAAGGGAGGTAGCAAATTAAATAGAAAAAATAAACAAAGTAAAGAATATAAAGGATGTGGAATATAAAAAGTAAATATACCTAATTGAAATAGAGGTATGGAATTGGGCAGAGTGGAAATTGACGAAATGTAGATAGGGGTAAAGAGAAATTAAAAGAATGGAGAATAATTAATTAAATAAAGGAAACAAATTACAAATATTATAAAGTGATAAAATGATGACAAATTAAAGGGAGATTAAATTTTTCCCATTTTGTTTATTGATATTTTGAGTTTCATTTCGAACATTGTTCAAGAACTAATTTGTTATGTTATGGGTAAGTTCTGCCGTCCTTCTCATTTTATAACACTTAAAACAAAATGAACAATAATAATATTTTGTAATTAGTGTCTAAATGAAAACTAATACATGCGAAGCAGATAACTAGCTCTCTAACAATTTCTAATGCTTTCCTTTTCGTATAAATGAGAATTTCTACATGCGACGTATATGTCACGTTAGACAGAAAGAGATTAAAATTAAAACTTTTATTTCGTTTTTGAAATTCATGAGTATCACGATAGTGAAGATAAGTTCTTCAAGAAACTCGTTATTAAGCAGCAAAAGTACATTTAGCAGACTAAAATTCTACCCGGAAATATTGCTACAGCATAGTTGCCACATTTATTTGAGCAAAGGCGCCATTTTAAGCAAATGGCGAGAATTTTGAAATAAACTGAATTTCAGGCAATGATATCTCAAAAACGAGTTCGGGTAGAAGCGTGTATTTTTCCATAAAACAAATTAAATAGCACTGATTATTTTAATGAAGTATTTTTAAAGGCGGCGTTGGATTCCCTTCACCCTCAAATAAATATTTTTATACTTGTCGGTGAGGAACTACTCATAAGGGGCCATGTTAAATATGTCATTTTTAAGGACGATTTACAGAAAATTTACCTCGGTAAGATCAGGTTTTTTTTAATGCAATGGATAAACTGAGCGTTCAGGAATGCATAACGTGATTTTCAGAATTTTCTTGGATAATCGACTTTATGGAGGAACCACCTTAACCTAGCGCTAATTCTGCGATCCTCTAGCGATATCCAATTCAACTCCTTCAAGAGTGATGTGACGCTTAATTTTTGCTCAATTAAGCATAATAGACACAGCTCATCCATCCACCTCAACTACTTCAATCATTAAACCATTAGTGAACGTATAGCCAGTAAAAAATGACGAGATTAAAGATTCACTGATTAAAACTGTTTATTGAGATGAAATTGGCATTAGAAACATCAATTGACTTGAAAATCATTTCCCTCTCCTTCCTTCTCCCTCCCACTCTCACTCTCGAATTTGGTATTTCGATAAAAATGGTGAAATAAAAGGCGATCAGAAAGAAAATGCTATATCAACCAATTGGCGGAATAATAGTATGAAGAACGCATGTATTCCTAAAACTATTACGAATGGTAAGGCTGAGGTTTATCTGAGAAGCGATAGTGAGAAACTAAATGTCGTATTGAAAAATGGTGAAATAAAACGCGATCAGAATGAAAATGCTATATCAACCAATTGGCGGAATAATAGTATGAAGAACGCATGTAGATGTATTCCTAGAACGATTACGAATGGTAAGGCTGAGGTTTATCTGAGAAGCGATAGTGAGAAATTAAATGTCGTCGTATTGAACTGCCGCAGCATCCGTAAGAAAATTGCCGATTTTGAGCATATTATTCGTAGTCTAGAAGCCGATGTCGTGATCGGTACAGAGAGTTGGCTCACAGACGAGACTGCAAGTCAGGAGGTATTCCCTCAAGACTATAGAATTTCTAGAAAGGACCGTAGTATCCGGACGGGAGGTGGAGTATTTATAGCAGTCAGCAAGGCATAAGAAAGTTTTCCACTACCGATTAATGACGTCGAAATAGAAAGTGTTTGGTGTGGAGTTAGAGGAAGCGATTACACTATAGCAAATATATGCGCATTTTATAGGCTTCCCAATGCAAGTTTAGACATAATTCATAATATCGAGAAACAAGTAGCAACGCTAATATCGAAAAATAAAGAGAGGGTCATTATAATAGGAGGAGACTTCAACTTACCTTCAATAGACTGGAATCATAATTCTACATCTACATCTACATGATACCCTGCAAATCACCAGACTGGTGGGTGGCAGGGGGTGCAGCACACCAAAACCTACCCAATAACGTCCCTCGTGGGAATCACTCTCCTGTTATGATCCCGTATGGTCCTTGGGAAAAACGAGCTCTGATATCGCTCGGTCCTACAGTCGATCTCTCGTATTTTATTCTCGTGATCGTGCCTGCCCATGTACGTAGGTGCCTCTAATATTCCTGAGACCTCCTCTAAGAGAACTTCCGACCTAAATTTCTCCAGAAGCCTTAACATAGCGCTAATTCTGCGATCCTCTAGCGATATCCAATTCAACTCCTTCAAGAGTGATGTGACGCTTAATTTTTGCTCATATTTTTGCTTAACGAATCTGGCTGCTCTGCGTTGGATTCTTTCTAACTCAAGTATTTGTCCCTTTTCGTACGGATCCCATATGCTGGAAGCGTATTCGACCTGAGATCTGACCAATGATAAGTAACACGTTTCCCGTACCTGTTCTGTGCTACTTCTTACTATTCTGCCTACGAAGCCCAATTTCTTATTAGCTGCGCCAACGATCCTTCGAATATGCATATTCCATGATAGATCACGACAAATGGTGACTCCTAAATATTTAACGTACTCTGCAGATTGGATATTCAATCTATCAATTCTGTACTCCGAGTCTAATTCATTTTCTTACTCTTCCAGAAACTCAATAGGGAACATTTGCTGTGATTAACTTAGATTTTCCAATCTTGACACCATGCTGAAAGGGCGTTTAAATCTTCCTGGAGCGATTTTTGGTCATCCTGACTCGTTATCTCCTTATATAAAACGGTGTCATCTGCGAAAAGTCTTATTTTGCAGCGAACTACTGAGCAGATATCATTTATATATATCAGGAATAGTAGTGGACCTATGACACTTCCCTGTGGAACACCTGATGCGACTTTTACCGGATATGAAGATTTCCCATCAATAACTACTATCTGTTTTCTGTCTGAGAGGAAGTCTTTTACCCAACTCACGATATTAGGGTTTATGCCGTACTTTCATAGTTTTCCTATTAATTTATTATGGGGTACTTTGTCAAACGCTTTTTTAAAATCAATGAAAATGGCATCAACCTGAGTGTTTTTCTCTCCGCTTTGTAACAATTCGTTTACGAACAGGGCGAGCTGCGTTTCGCATGACCTACATTTCCGAAACCCGTGTTGGTTTTTGCTTAGTGAAGAAAGACCGTCTAAATAACGCAGAACAGAGCTAACAATTATATGTTCTAGAATCTTACACGATAATGACGTCAAGGAAATCGGTCTATAATTTTCGGGGTTCTCTTCATCACCGCCTTTGTGGATGGGCGTTACGTTTGCTAGCTTCCAGTCTTTTGGAACGGTACCATGTGCAACGGATTTTTCGAATATTATTTTCAAGTAAGGTGCGATTACCGAGGCTAGCTCTTTCAACACACGCGCGGGTATGCCCTCCGGCCCGGGAGACTTATTTTGCTTAATCGACTCTAGCTGGTGCGCGATACCTGTTTCCGAGAATATCATATCTTCCATCGAATTTCCCTCATCATTCAAAGCTGGTTCCTCAAATTCGTTGCTCACTGAAGTAAACGCTTTCTGAAAGTGTTCATTTAACAAGTTCGCTTTTTCCGCGCTGTCATGTACTACATCACCTGCCTCCGTTCTCAATGACGCTATGGTGGGGCCTCTACCATGAACCTCTCTAACGTACGACCAAAATGCTTTCGGATTTTCTTTCAAATTACTATGCAGAACTTTCTTTTTGTAATCATTAAATGCTTCTCGCATTGTTACTCTAGCTCTTGACCGCGCCTCTCTGTATTGTTGCCGTATCATTGACCTCTGTTCCTCTGTGACTTTTGAAGAATTACTATTTAAGCGAGCGTGAAGTTTTCTTTGCCGTCTAAGAGCGCATCTAACTTTCTGGTTGTACCATCTTGGTTCCGCACCATCACGTTTAAGTTTATGTGGAAAGAATTTATCCGTACCCTCTCGCATCATATCCCTGAACACGCACCATAATTCCTCTGTACTAGCGTCGATAGATGCCCCGCAGAAATAAGGGAATTGTGTCTGTAAAAAAGACCTAAATTTCGAGAAATCGCCTTTGGCGTACATATATACGCGTCTTCTAGCCTTAACCTGTTTCTTCACTTTTAGCTTAAATTCTACGTACACAGCATTATGATCGCTTATTCCTTCGCCTTAATCCCGGTGGTAGAGAGCGTGAATCATGCGAAGCACTTAAAGAAACCTTCGTTAAACACTCGTTGTGTCAGCTTGTAAGATGTCTCACGAGATCGAACAATATATTAGATTTACTCGTAACGAACTACCCCGAGCGTATGAACAAGCTTTCCATAGAGGAAGGAATAAGCGATCATAATGCTGTGTACGTAGAATTTAAGCTAAAAGTGGAGAAACAGGTTAAGGCTAGAAGACGCGTATATATATATGCCAAAGGCGATTTCTCGAAATTTAGGTCTTTTTTACAGACACAATTCCCTAATTTCTGCGAGGCATCTATCGACGCTAGTACAGAGGAATTATGGTGCGTGTTCAGGGATATGACGCGAGAGGGTACGATAAATTCATTCCACATAAATTTAAACGTGATCATGCGGAACCAAGATGGTACAACCAGAAAGTTAGATGCGGTCTTAGACGGCAAAGAAAACTTCACGCTCGCTTAAATAGTAATTCTTCAAAAGTCACAGAGGAACAGAGGTCAATGATACGGCAACAATACAGAGAGGCGCGGTCAAGAGCTAGAGTAACAATGCGAGAAGCATTTTATGATTACAAAAAGAAAGTTTTGCATAGTAATTTGAGAGAAAATCCGAAATCATTTTGGTCGTACGTTAGGGAGGTTCATGGTAGAGGCCCCACCATGGTGTCTCAGGAATATTAGAGGCACCCACGTACATGGGCAGGCACGATCACGAGAATAAAATACGAGAGATCGACTGTAGGACCGAGCGATATTAGAGCTCTTTTTTCCCAAGGACCATACGGGATCATAACAGGAGAGTGATTCCCACAAGAGACGTTATTGGGTAGGTTTTGGTGTTCTGCACCCCCTGCCGTTCACCAGTCTGGTGATTTGCAGGGTATTAACTAGATGTAGATGTAGATGAAAAGCATTACACCCATAAGTATTGAAATAACAATAAGTTTTCAACGCCTAACAATGTAATTGGTAAGCAAAGCAACATCCCTTTAAAATGGCAAGATTTTCCCAAATTACTTGAATTAAACCTTTAAGATGCGATTTCGAACTGTGGGTGGAAAAGATGAAACTTTATTAGTGAATCCACTATCTTAGGTTAATTGTTTCTAATTTTATTCTAAAAAAGAATGAAAACTTGCATTTTTTAAAAGTGGATTATACCTACCTGTTATTTTATGAGAAATGTAAACGTTTTCCTTGGAGTCGAAAGAAGACTTTTTCATTATTTTTTCGTCATCACCTTAAAAGATGTGAGTCGAGAATTTCTGCCAAATATGGAGTTTCTATTTTGATTCTTTATCGAGTTATTCGCATTTGTAAATGATCACCAAGCAACCAACACTTGTCTATTATTGTGAGAGATTAGCATCCCCGATGGACCCAACTGACACCTCTCCTCGAACTGATTCTGACTCATATGAGAAATAAATGGAAACCATAGGACACAACCCCAAAAAAGCTAATATTATGGGACTAATTGTAAGATACATTCATTTCATGAATACGAAACCGGTCATTACACCACCGGTAAGATAATAGGGAAGTCAAAATTCTTCTAAATTGCAACCAAAAGCCACGTGTAATTTTAAAGTGCAAATATGTTAAGAAATTTCGAACGGCTTGAACACACTTGAAGGAACAACATACAGTGAAATCTCGTTACAACGTACTTCACAATTACGTATTTTTCAAATTAACGTAGTTTTTTTAATCTCCGTCAATTTTACCGTATAAATACAATAAATATTTCAAAATAACGTACTTCAACTTAACGTACTTTTCAATTCTACGTATGAAATTTAGAGGTCCCGAAAAAAGATTTTTGTGGCTTTAACGTAAGATTTCATCCTTAATTGACTCAAGTATAACCAATTCTTTTTCATTGAAGTCGTAATGCATCAATTTTGAAGGCATCTTTTGTCTTTAGTACGAAAAGATCTGTGGAATTCCCCCAAAATCCCAAAAGACGGAATTTTCCGAGCAGATAAATGTAGAACCGATGATCAGTTATTCCTATCGTTATTTCACAATAGCATTGAGATATAATCTTAAGTTATAGGAAATATATCTCTTGTTAGACTCATTATCACCAGTTTCGGTTTGCGCCGGACCTGCGAGAATGCCGATCTCCCACTGAGATGCTTCCAGAGAAAATACTGTACTCCTGGATATATTCAGTACACTGTACTTTCAGTATAAAGTATAAAAATTCATGCTCCGTAGAGATACGTTGTATCGAGATTTTACTATATATCTTTTTGTAATTACCAGCTAACTGAGAACAGAATTCCGAATAACTGTTGAAATTGAACGAAACCGCTTAATTATACATATGGTGATCCAAATCTTCTCCACCGGCCCTTCAAACGCCGAAATTGTTAAGTGTCTCAAAATAATCTGATTCGCTTTCATATGTCAAAACATGCAGATCACATTAGTTTTTTAAACTTATAATATAACAATGCCGGATAGAACAGCAATATTTCCAATTTATTCGGAAAATCTATGAAAGTAAATTGCAATCAACGTAGTTTTATACTCTACTGCAGAATTTATCATTCAAAACCAACTGTATTGTCGCATGTGTAAACGTACAATCACATTAAATATCTAAAATCAATTAACTTCTTATTAAGTAATGTTATTTGCGTATTTTCTCTGGCTTAATAAAAGTATAGGCTTTGTTTAATCATGAGAGTTCAACACACAAGTTAAATAGTCTGGTTCTATGGGTCTTCGTCAATGTAACGCAAAACGAAAGTCTGAAAATATAACTCCAGCCAAAAGGGAGATATAAATGAGACCCAAACACAAAACTCGCGGACATTTTCGTAAGAATATTTGCCGAGCTTTTCGGCTAAATTACCCTTTTTTTAAGGGAATGAATCTGTCTGTGGAAATGGTTTTTGGAGGGGGCGAAAAGAGAGAATCCGACCGAACAGAAGGGAAACAATGAAATAAATTGAGGTTGCGGAGTTTAAAATGGGTGGATGAGGCTAGGGAGGTAGTGGGGTTGGCTAATCTCCTCCTCCTCCCTTCTTCCACCAACGGATATAATTTCCTTATGAAAACCCTCTCTCTCTCTCTCCCTCTTATTCCATATTTATCCTTCTCTTTTGCGCCCCGAGAAAATCTGGAACATCTCCCCTCCAGGACGAAGAGCTCTTTTCCCATTTCCTGGATCGGTTCCATATTGGGGAAAGGAAAAAGGCGTCGGAGTGAGCGAAAAACGGGAAAAGGAGAGGTATGAGTGAGTGGCGTGGTGAAGGGGGCGGAGGGAGGAAGCAATTAAGAAGACTGATGTCCAAGTAAGGGGGAAGGCGGGGGTGGTTGGGTTGGGAGAGATAATGAAGAGAGAAAGATAGAGAGGGAGAGGAGGAGGCGGAATGCAGGAGGTGATTAGGTTATGGGATAATCGTAAAGGGACTGGTCTTCCTTAGAATTGCAATAATACGTCAACAAGACCGAATCTCTTTCTCTTGTAACAGACATCTCTCTCTCTCTCTCTCTCTCTCTCTCTCTCTCTCTCTCTCTCTCTCTCTCTCTCTCTCTCTCTCTCTCCACTTACTCCTTTCTCTTCCACTCGCCCCTTCGCCCCTCTCTTCTGACAAATCTTTTCCCCATAAGAAAGCCATTGGTTAAGGTGGAGGGAGGGGTGCGGTGGGGGCAGAGGTCGTCAGTGGAGGCGTCTGCGGGATTACAACTCGGGTCTAATTAAAGGAAAGTTGGGAGAAGGAAAAGGAAGAGAGAAAGGGATGGAACGGATGAGAGACTAGAGGCAGGAATACATTGATGTAGTAATCTGTGCTGGTTAAAACTGCATGACGTAAGACTCGGTTGGAAAATGTTTTACAGATATGTACTTTCGCGAAATATAGATAGACGGGTAGAAATGGAATAGGGAATGAGGACATTTAATTGCGGAGATAATCGTAGGGTGAGAGAGAGAGAGAGATATGTGGAAATCAGAACACAGAAGGTATCCGTTTAAAACGATTCGATATTCTATCTTATTCGTATGAAAAAATATGATTTCGAATTTCAGGAGATTTAAATTAATTTCATTTTTGCGAAATATAAAATGTTTTATTTCGCTTTAGATGACGAATTTTTCTACATTTACAGAAAATAGTACAGCTGCCAAAATCGAGTATTCACTTAACATTTGATTGGTGTTTTGTTTAGCTAATACTACCGACGCAACTTTCCGACGTTTCGGATAAACATAATGCACGTGAATTATGTGAATCGTAAGCATCGGTTTCAAATAATTATTATTTGATTGTGTTTCGGAACCATTACGAGAAAAAATGTTGCACATGCAGAATAAATATTTAAACTCGAGATTCCTTCCAGAGGGATTTTGTAATATCCGTCAATTTCACGGAAATTTTATAAAAAAACTGATATAGAATTAATGATGTTTCGCCTTGTAGGTGCGGCGTTATAAGAAAATAGGAGGGTGCGGCATTCCGGTTCGCGGCAGAGGAGAGCGCGGGATCGCCTAATAAGGTGCCGCGGCCCCTGACGGGGGCGGTTCTGGAACGCCTCGTCGATGGCATAGAGATTGAAGAAGTGAAGTAGAGTAGGTATAGGGAGAAACGGAGTGGTAGGAAAGCAGTTGAGGGAGCATCAGAGGTTTGCGGCGAGGCTTAAGACAAGCGAAGAAGCCTCTCCGGGAGCAAGACTGGCGGTCGTTTGCGGAATAGTTGCCTAGTCAGATCCCTCTTTTCTCCTCCCTTCCCAAACACGCTCACCGCTCTCGCCACCATTCTGCTCCGATTGGAATGAGCGAGCGCTTTCGAAATAGTCCTGAGCTCTTTGATTGGAAGGTTTTTCTGGGAAAAGATCCAAAGCTCTACGTATGACTGAGGGAAAGGAGAGGATTGGGTTGAGAGAGAGAGGGATAGTGTCTCCTTAATGAGGAAATTCGGAAGAAGAAATGTTTCCTTTGATTAAATTAAACGAGGCAAAGAGATTGAGCCGTCTGAGCCAAGAGTAATTAGTATTCTCTTGAAACATTAATTGTTTTCTTAGGATAAAAGGAGCAAATGCGCAATGGCCCACTCATCTTTTATTTTCATAATTGCCTATTACTAATCAGCTATTTCCAGGAGTTACGAACATTTCATGTGTGTAAAACAAGTTTTAGTTCAGGTTACAGATTTGTTTGTATTTAAATCAACGAAAAACTATGCAATACATTTTGAAATACTGGTTCGCTCATTGTAACCATAGTTTGTTTTCCAAAGATTCCGTAGGAATTTGTAAACTAGAGACTCCGAATTTAACGCTTTAATTATTATATTTACTAATATTACATCAATGATATCGCTGCCAATTATCGCATAATGTTGCTGTATTATTATGAGAAAGTGACATCCCCTAAAAAACCAAAGTAATACGAAGGCGATAGATTTGAGGTCTCTCAAAAGAGGAATTTACACTAAATTGGGAGAAAATTCCTTGCATGAGCGAGAATCGAAAATGAATATTCCACTTGTAGGGTGAATATTCATTTTACTATGAAAATCAAGTGACAGACTAATTCTTATGTTTCAGAACGCGGTTGAGAATAGTCTGCCACGATAGTTTAATAGTAGAATATCCGCCCGACAATTAGAAGAATCGGGTTTGATTCACGATGGTGGCAGAATATTAGCCCTGCTTCAAATTTTTCTTAGTTTATAACTGTATGCATAGTGACACTGTCATTTATTCCTTCCGTTAATTTCCACTCTTAAATAGGGTTACGCATTTGAACATTTCGGTAAATTTTAAATATTCATCTACATATTACCCTGCAAATCACAAGGTGGCATGTAGTGCAGCGCAGCGCAATAAGTAAGAAACATAACCTAATAGAAAATAGCAGTACCCCATGGTACCAGATAACCCGGAAATCATACTCGAGAATGAAAACATCAAATTATACTGGAAAAGAGAGATAATAACTGATAGAAGAGTAACCCACAATAAACCAGACATTACACAAATAAAAAGGAAAGACAAAATGGCTTAACTAATAGATATAGCAATTCCAAATATACGAAATTTAGAAAAGTAGTATAGTGAGAAAATAGAAAAATACACAATACTAGCAGGAGAAATTAAGGAAATTTGGAGTCACGATAAAGTTATCATCGTACCCATAATACTTTCAACTACTGGTGTTACCCCAGGGAACCTGCACAGAAGTATTACGTTGTTGGACCTAGACAGCGAGCTGTATGTTAATCTGCAGAAGTCGGTTATAAAAAACACCACATCAATAGTGAGGCGGTTCCTCAATAATAACGCCTAGTTGTGTCAATAATAAAAGACAATAATAGTGCTCATACAGATTGAGACATCTCCGCTGTATGAGCTTGAATCCGGGAAGCTCCTGAGGTTGAAAAATAAATAATAATAATAATTTTTTTTAATTAAGACAAAAAAAATTATTAAGAATAAATATAGGTGTACATAGAAGAAATTACAATAAAATTTCAACATGGCCACAGAGTTATCTGGGGTAAAATCTTTAAAAAATTACATAAGAAATTTGTTACAAAATAAATGCTCATTAAGTGGATAGACCTTCGTAAAAGAGAAAGGAATTACCTTCCTGGTCCCCCAAAGCAAGAGGCTTGTCTGGAGGTGTAAACTTTAACATAGACTAAAGTTAGAGAGAAAAACTGCACTTTTATTGAAAAGGAAAAACTCAGCGCTCTCTTAATGAAAAAAAATAAAATATTTAAAATAAAATACATTATGGTCCCGCTAAGCCAAAAGGCTTATCAGCAGGTGCCAAAAGGACATATCATTACTTCACTCATATTTTACATCAATATTGTTAAAAAATCAAAAAAATTGTTCAAGATATAGTTTTTTTGATAATAGTATTTAGATCCATGTAAAGATACATAACAAATTTAAAATACATACATAGGATACTTCGCATAATAAAAAAAACAGATATCCTGCATTCTGACCGCAGATGCTTAATGGTCTTCGCCGTAATTGCAATGGATGATTTACGGGGAGGAGCGGTCCTTCCTTCTTCTGTTATTTCGACTATTTAATTTTCTCTGGCGTCCGCCAAGGAAATGCCGCTCCTCTGCCCCCCTTTGTTTCTCCCCATCCCTACGGATAAATTCATTCCACATAAACTTAAACGTGACGGTACGGAAACAAGATGGTACAACCAGAAAGTTAGATGCGCTCCTAGACGGCAAAGAAAACTTCACGCTCGCTTAAATACCAATTCTTCAAAAGTCACAGAGGAACAGAGGTCAATGATACGGCATCAATACAGAGAGGCGCGGTCAAGAGCTAGAATAACAATGCGAGAAGCATTTTATGATTACAAAAAGAAAGTTTTGCATAGTAATTTGAGAGAAAATCCGAAATCATTTTGGTCGTACGTTAGGGAGGTTCATGGTAGAGGCCCCACCATGGCGTCTTGAGAACGGAGGCAGGTGTTGTAGTACATGATAGCGCGGAAAAAGCGAACTTGTTGAATGAACACTTTCAGAAAGCGTTTACTTCAGTGAGCAACGAATTTGAGGAACCAGCTCTGAATGAAGAGGGAAATTCGATGGAAGATTTGATATTCTCTGAAACAGGTATCGCGCAACAGCTAGAGTCGATTAAGCAAAATAAGTCTCCCGGGCCGGAGGGCATACCCGCGCGTGTGTTGAAAGAGTTTGTCTCGGTAATCGCACCTTACTAGAAAATAATATTCGAAAAATCCGTTTCACATGGTACTGTTCCGAAAGACTGGAAACTAGCATACGTAACGCCCATCCACAAAGGCGGTGATAGAAAGAACCCCGAAAATTATAGACCGATTTCCTTGACGTCATTATCGTGTAAGATTCTAGAACATGTAATCGATAGCTCTGTTTTGCGTTATTTAGATGGTCATTCTTCGCTAAGCAAAAACCAACACGGGTTTCGGAAATGTAGGTCATGCGAAACGCAGCTAGCCCTGTTCGTAAACGAGTTGTTATAATGCGGAGAGAAAAACACTCAGGTTGATGCCATGTTCATTGATTTTAAAAGAGCGTTTGACAAAGTACCCCATAATAAATTAATAGGAAAACTAGGAATGTACGGCATAACCCTAATATCGTGAGTTGGGTGAAAGACTTCCTCTCCAACAGGAAATCTTCATTACCGGTAAAAGTCGCGTCAGGTGTTCCACAGAGAAGTGTCATAGACCCACCACTATTCCTGATATATATAAACGATATCTTCTCGGTAGTTCGCTGCAAAATAAGACTTTTCGCAGGTGACACCGTTTTATATAAGGAGAAAATAAGTCAGGATAACCAAAAATCGCTCCAAGAAGATTTAAACGCCCTTTCAGCTTGGTGTCAACATTGGAAAGTCGAAATTAATCGCAGCAAATGTTCCCTGTTCAGTTTCTGGAAGAGTAGGAACAATGAATTAGACTCGGAGTACAGAATTGATAGATTGAATATCCAATCTGCGGAGTTCGTTATATATTTAGGAGTCACCATTTGTCGTGATCTATCGTGGAAAATGCATATTCGAAGGATCGTAGGCGCAGCTAATTAGAAATTGGTCTTCGTAGGCAGAATAGTAAGAAGTAGCACGGAACAGGTACGAGAAACGTGTTATTTATCATTGGTCAGATCTCAGGTCGAATACGCTTCCCGCATATGGGATCCGTACGAAAAGGGACAGATACTTGAGCTAGAAAGAATCCAACGCAGAGCAGCCAGATTCGTAAAGCAAAAATATGAGCAAAAATTAAGCGTCACATCACTCTTGAAGGAGTTGAATTGGATATCGCTAGAGGATCGCAGAATTAGCGCTATGTTAAGGCTTCTGGAGAAATTTAGGTCAGAAGTTCTCTCAGAGGAGGTCTCAGGAATATTAGAAGCACCTACGTACATAGGCAGGCACGATCACGAGGATAAAATACGAGAGATCGACTGCAGGACCGAGCGATATCAGGGCTCGTTTTTCCCAAGGAACATACGGGATAATAATAGGAGAGTGATCCCCACGAGGGACCTTATTATGTAGGTTTTGGTGTGCTGCATCCCCTGCCACCCACCTGTCTGGTGATTTGCAGGGTATTATGTAGATGTAGATAAAGAATTTGTAAAAATCAAATATTCGACGACATTTAATTGCCGTCGATACGTGTCAATTTTTCATCACTAATTTTTTGCGACGTTGTATGTCATGGTTATTAATTTAGTTTTCCAAATGAACACCTAAAGTATTTTAGTATAAAAAAGCAAAGCGTAAAAGAAAATCGGTACTTATCGTAAGAGACGACCACATTAGAATTGGGGTTTCCTACACTTTGCGTTGTGAGGTCCCCCCTGATATTATTAAGAAAATGCGTATCTTGCGCTGCAACAGAGTTCAATAGTACGATTACAGGAGAGTAAATCTTAGTATGAATGAAATACGATGGCCAGATACTAAAAAATTCTCGTAATTTTATATTTCTATGAGCCATATCTATAATCCATCCTCCGAAGTAGAGTTGACCATTCTCTTGACCTGATATTGAAGAAGCATCGTTCCGTGTTTGCATTCTATGTTTTCATTACATTCCTCCTGATTTTTGTTACCAATAAGGAAACTTTTTCCTTTATAATATTTAGGTATTAATTTGGTTGTATATTATCATAGCGTAGCATTTAGTTAGTTAATGAATGGTCGCGATTTGGTAAGGGTACGACTCAGCGAATAAAATTTAGATTCCCATTTATTTCCAGGTGAATGGTTATTTCATTAACTGTAATTTACATAATAGCGGACACAAAGTAAGTCTAATATTTATGCGTTTTAGTAAAGTTTAATTAGATGAAATTTATCCTCGTGTCAAACTTATATGCGATATTAAGCGTACTCAATATCATGAAATATGGTCAATAAAGAAAGAAAAGTTGCCATACCTTTAAAAAAATTAGGGGTAAATAATATTGTTCTGTAGAACTGACCGTACCACGACACTCCGAGTGGTTAGGGGCTCGGGCCCAAATACGGCATTTCCTTGAGAAGAGAAAATGAGAGTTTGGGGAGAAGTTTCAGGGTGCTAAGGGGTGATGGAAAAGCAGTTGGTAGAGTTGAGAAAACCCAAATCGAGATATGAGAAAAGGAAATTGGAAAGGGAGAAAACGCCGCCCTTTGCTATCGTTTGCCTTGCACCCGCGTATTGCGATTGGATAACCGTATGGCCGATCCTAATACTGAGGACCTCAGAGGCCCGGGCCACGGGAATTTTGTCCCGGTATCCCCACACTCTCGGTGGCCCTGTCTGTACCCCCTTTTTATCCCTCTCCTTCTATTGGGCCGCAGAGACAGCCCCGAAGCTCTCCTTTTGTGTCTACCCGTAAACCATCCTCCCATTCCTCCCGCACAAGCCAGCTACGTACGTGCTGACGTGTGAGCCGGGACCGCCGAAGCTTCCACGTCGACTTCCGGAGATTCCCACACTAAGAACATTCATGCAAATTCCAGCTATGCGCGAACAGCTGGAGAAAGACCTGCTGGTATTCCCAGATCTGCGGATTCCGACTCACCGCGCAACGTGATCAAATTTGTCACGAATAAGTTTAATCCATCAATGGCCCCTCGAAAAAGACTGCCGTAATTTTACAGGCGATCCCTTCCACTCATATCTATTCTCGAAGGTGAAGCGATAACTCATGCCACAAGATTAGTCAACAACCATTTGTGTCTATTTAAAATCGGAATAGCTAGTAGACTGATTAATGTCACGGCATGGAGGAGTCACTTTCGGCAGCACCTTTGCTCTCGCAAGGAGAATGACTACCAAGGTAGACAGGCTCATCATATCTAACATACCGCCGGAATTCCCAAACTTCGATCTCATCGAGCTTCTAAGCCAGGCGATGAGGGTTGTGAGCCCAACACAATCACTGTCTCTTGGGATGTAGCGTGAGGGGTTCACCCATATAGGAGGCTGTAGGAGACTGCTATATGTCTTGAGGAGAGAGGGAATGCATTTCCCGGATTCCGTCGTGGTCGAACCGTGGATTACATCTTACCGCTTATTTTTTTAAATTTTGACGACATGAGGTGATCCACATGCAATGCAGAAGGACACGAGTCAAAGAAGTGCCCAAAGAAAAATTCAAAACTCGCCCTCCCTCATCGGACAAAACACAAGGAGGCCCCTCTTCGATTTCAACAACCTCAGGAGGGATTCCCGGTATGAACGAAACTCTCACGACCCCGAACAAAACCGCCTCTACCGAAACTTCCTCATCCCCTTCCGCCCCCTCTCCTTCCCAGTCGACCCACGCCCACTCATTTACCCCTTCCTCGTCCACATTTGCCCCCTCCTATACCCCCTCTCCGCCTCCTCCTCCACCCCTTACCTGTTGACCACGCTTCCACTCTCCATCCCTTCCCTGTCTTCCTTCCTCCTCCACCGCTCCTCGGTCTACTCCAGGTCCTTTCCCACCCGCCAACGAGAAGACGGATGTTCCTAGCACTCCTCCTTCCCTAAACGAAGAGATGATCAGTGCCGAGACCATGGATCATCAATCGGCCGATCAGAACGAACACGGGCGAGAAATCCTCACTCCACAAGATTCCCCAGCGGATGGAGCAAGACCCACCGTGAAGAGGAAATAATCCGAAGAGAGAAGGAATAAAGACGCTCCCTCACCCTCGAGGAAGCGTGGGACGATTGAGGAAAGAAGAGCTAAAGAAGAATCGAATGAAACACTCATCGATAGCCTTTCAGATAAAAAATTATTAAGGCAAACATCCATACTTCTCAACCTTATCCTTCGGAGAATTACGGGATTTTCTCAAAGAAGTGAGGGGCAGCAACGAACCCAAAAACGTGGTCAACAAATACACGCAGGATAAGGACTCGCTCATCGACACGTTCTTCGAGATGAAACTCGTGATAGGCGCTTCACACGCACATAGGCAGACTGGCAACAAATCCCGCCGATGACGCGTAGCTCATCATGCCCGAACGTGGATTTTTTTCCTTTTTAAGCACGGTCTGAACATTTTCTATATCCCTAATGGCCCATTTGAAAATTTTATCCCTAAACGTAAAATCTGTCCTCAGCGAGACAAAATTGCTAGAACTGACCATCTTCCTGAGAAGGTGCCTTCTACAGGAAACGAACACAGAGATCCTACCTTCGAACGCACTCCCTGAATATATATTTGCTTTTAACGCTCCCTGGACTCCATACTCAGGAACTGCGATCGGAGTATGACACAACTTGGACGTACGTCACCTGACTGATGATGTTATTCACGAAGGACATGCCCAGGGAACCACTCCAGTTTTTGGCTCCCAACCAACCATGTACCTAATACTTTCGGTCTACTTGCCCCATGACGTGACAACCGCCTTCGCCCTCATCAGAGCCTTGGACGACTGCATCGCTCGCTTCAACTCTTCTGATCTCGGGGAATGGAAGTGCCTCCTTATAGGGGGTGACTTCAACACCATCCTTTCGCCATCAGAAGACAGGACATACGGGAGAGAAAGAAACCCTCGCGTTGCAGGAGCACTCCAACGGCTGATTGATTCCAGTGAGCTAGAAGACGCCTGGACAGAAATGCACCGGTGCTCTCCAGGCTACACTTTCAGGTCTCTACAGCCAAGTGTACTCGGTAATGTATCGATAGAATTTATATTTCCCGAAGTGATACAGATAAGTTGCAGGAGGTACGTATTATTCCGCCCTTTTCGGGCCATATGCCCCTGTCGACGAGAAATTGAGCTACGGATGTCCGTACTGGAGGTTCGATAACTCGCTCTTGGACAACAAGGAGTATGTACAAGGAAAGGAAATTCTTATCACCACACTCGCAGATTCCGCATCTAGGCGAGATAACCTATTGGAGTGGTGGGAACTTCTTAAACAAGAACTCAAGTGCGCCACCATAAGATTCGTGCGTTGGTCAAAGAATAAGAGCAAAGAGGATCTATTCGTTCTTGAAAAGAAGGCCAATTCCTTCATCGCACGTGGAGAGGACGAGGCACAACCCTGCCTCCATGAAATCAGGAAATGTTACTCCATAGAGAGTGCTAAAATTCTAGACAGGGCTGGATGGGAAGAATACATTAAGGAACTATACAAAAAGCAGGCAGTATCGGTACAAATGGAACTGGAAGAAGAGAATTGCGTTGAAGAAGACAACTTGGGACCAAGTACTATGAAAACCGAAGTAGAGAAGGCGATACTGGAACTAAAGAAAGGAAAAGCTACAGGCAGCGATGGAATACCGGCAAAGGTACTTATAGTCATGGGATCGGAAGTACTAACAGTGAATACGAAACTAATTAACAAGATATACGACTCGAGAGAGTGGCCTCATGATTTGTTAGATGTAACAATGATCCCTCTAAAGAAGAAGCCAAAGGCAATGCAGTGTAAGGACTACAGAACGATATCCCTACTGTCACACACTTCCAAGATCATCACGAGGATTCTTAATAAAAGACTAGAGAAAAAGGCCGAATAAATGCTAGGGGAAGATCAATTCGGCTTCAGAAAAGGACGAGGAACCAGAGATGTTATCGGTGTAGTGAGAATCATATCAGAAAGGGCAATAGAGTACAGTCAAAACTACTGCGTATGTTTCGTCGACTGGCAGAAGGCCTTTGATAGAGTAAAATGGGTACTGCTGATGAGGATATTAAAGGATATAGGTGTAGACTGGAAAGACAGGAGACTGATCAGGAATCTATATGTGAATCAAGTTGTAAAGGTCAGGTTGTAAAATGCGGACACCAGCGGAGTACATATCGGTAGAGGAGTAAGACAGGACTGTTGTCTGTCGCCGATTCTATTCAATATATATGGAGAGAGGCTAATGCAGGAAGCGTTAGAAGGCACGGGAGATTTCAAAATCGGAGGAAGGATTATAAGAACAGTGAAATACTTGGATGATTAAGTACTCCTAGCAAGAAAGGAAAAGAAACTCCAGAAAATAATAAATAGACTAGTGATAACAGGTAGAAAATACGGTATGGAAATAAATACAGAAAAATCCAAGGTCACGCGAATATCAAATACAGAAGAATAAAATTTGAAATTAAGTATTGGAGGAAAGATATTGGAACAATTTTCAGTTTATAAATATCTTGGTAGCATTTTAACGACAGAAGCAAAATCTACCGATGAGATCAGGACTAGAATAACGAAAGCAAAAGCCGCTTTCAGATGAAAGAAACTCCTACTAATTTAAAACAGGAAATCTGTAAGAAGTTGATAAAATGCCATGTAGGGAGTATAGCTTTGTATCGGGCAGAAACATGGAAGCTAAGGAAGAATGATATAAAATACTTGGAAAGCTTCGAAATGTGGACAGGAGGAAGAATGCTGAAGATAAAATGGACAATTATGGTGAAAACCGAGGAAGTACTACGAAGAATAGGAGAGAAGCGAACGATTATACAGACTATCAGAAGGAGGACGGCAAACTGGAGTGGACATTACCTGAGGTGAGAGTGGATGGAAAAAGAGAAAGAGGTAGGAAAAGGTTTCAGCTAGTAGACGACTTGGAAGGGAGAGATAGCTATCAGGACATGAAGAAGACTGCGGAAAATAGGAGTATATGGAGAACCAGGTTTAACCATGAATAATCACGGATATGTCTACAGACAGACTACCTATGATGATGATATATTCATCTGCTCGATAATTGGCTGTAAAATCAGACTTTTCGCAGATGACACCGTCTTATATCTCCTACTAGTAGAATTTCCCGTTGAATTTCAAGGGATTTAGTGAATCTAAAACTTCGACAGTGTAACATGTAAGCATCACGAGAATAAGATAGTACACAGTTATAACCGTCGAATAAAGCAGAAATGACGAAAATCTGTTGGCATTTACCCATTTAGATGAGTGAAAGAAGAAAATCTTGCACTCTGAAAAATCGAAAATTACGTGTAGCCTTATGGGAAAATAATTATTGTATTAAGCACCCCCACCCGCAATTTTTTTATCGCCATATAGCCTATGTTATCCGCAGGATAAAATTATTTACCTATGTGATGTTTTGTGACGATATCTTCAAAGGTTGGAAAATCACAATTTGTGGAAAATCTACGTCTAATTATTTGTTATTTATGTACGTAGTTTTAAAAAGTTTGCTTTGGAGAACTCTATGCCACACTTTGTGTTTCTTTCTTCGATACTTTAGTTTATATTAGGTATATATTATTTCTTTTAGTATATATTATGTATATATTACTTCTTTTACTTAATATTACCTATTGTTTATAACGATTGTCACGTAAATTGATAATTCAACAATACGCTCATTCCCGTGTTATTTAAATGGGAAAAATTAAATGAGAAACAAATTTTTAATATAAAAATGTAGTTTAAATCACTTTAAACTCCCTCCAATTTTGCTGATACTTTTATTGCGGTGAAAATGGCACCTTCTTCTTACAACTACGTTTTGTAGTTGTTGCGCTGTAAATGCACAAACACACAAACACATTCTTCAAAATATATAATAATTTGTTAATTTAAAGTTTATATATTAATATGTAAGAAGAGATTACATAACTTTTACATTTTTGTAATAATCATAATAGAATTTAATATTGTAATATATACAATATATCTTGCTCAAGCAGTCGCCTGTTTTAATATTCGTATTTATTTTAGAGTTTGTCGATTCTCCATGATATCCTGTTTATTAGCAATGCAATATTCCAGTACGATAAATAATATGTTGTTATTTACTGCTATTGTTGTTCAAATTTTGTTTATTTAATTAACTATAATGAAAACGTAAATAAAATTAGGTACTTTCCCCCTCCCTCCCCTCTCTCTTTCATATAAATGCATTGAACTTTCAATTTCGGCGACAATGGGAATTGTCAAGATAGCTTATAATTGGTATTGTGGTAGAACAGACAGAATCACGTATTTTATTGATTCTATCCGCATTTCTACTAGAATTCGACCAGAATTGGGAATCTGTCTTCAACAAAAATAAAATATGTTCTTTCCCGCAAAGAAGGATCCAAGTCTCAAGTTCGTACCGTGATTTTAATTATGTAATTTTAAGGTGCAAATTAAAAGTAGTCTACACTCATCCCTGTATTTCAGCCGCAGGACGCGGCAAAATACGTGGCGTTTGATAATTAAAACGTTCGCCAATTCGAATCAAAGTTACGTACTGAAACAAAACCTTGACCATTCACTACGTTAGGATGTAAGGAATAATAGTACCAAATTTGGTTATTCCAGGTTCAATCGTTGAGGAGGAGTTCCGTGAACAAACCAACAAACACACCCTTCAAAATATTTTATAATATATATATATATATAATATATTTTGAAGGGTGTGTTTGTTGGTTTGTGTGTTTGTTCATGGAACTCCTCCTAAACGATAAAAGCTAGAATAACCAAATTTGGTATGATTCTTCCTTACATCCTACCTTACTGAATAGTCATGGTTTGGTCAACCGGGATTAATCGGTGCTGCCAATATAGGGGATTAACATTTTTCCATAAGATAACACGTATGAATACATTTCTTGACTTGCAAGGTATTCTTCCTTCAAGCATTAAAATACGTGTATATGGACCGATTTTTTTTCGTTATTGCTTTATTCGACGAACAAAACTCTATAATATCTTATTTCTGCGAAGTTTGCATGTGACACGGTAGAAGTTTTCAGAATTACGCTATTTGTTTCGAAATTTTGTGGATTTTTCGTACCCCTCCCGGGCGTTGCCAAGGCGGCCGTTATTGTTAACTCCGATTCAATTAGCTTCAATGAAGCTTATAAATAGACGAAAGTTTAGCGTTATTCGCTGCGCACATTTGTTTAAGCAACGAAACGATCGATGTTTATGGATAGCAATTAAAGAAACACTGATTATTAATCAGGAAGCGTTTATTGATGAAAGAAATTGAACCTTCTTTTGTCTATTGAATACTTGAATCCTGAATTTTTGTAAGTAAAATCATTATATTTTACATTATAATGTTATTAACGTAAATAAGCTCACGTATCTGGTGTACATTTACCAGTCAGTGTTCAATGATGGACAACTGTACTTTTTCACGAGTTTCTTTCTTACAAGACATAAAAGTAAATATTTCAGCGAGGCATAATTACTCAAGAAATGAAGCTGGATTTGGCAAAAGTTATATGGTAGGAAATAAAATTATCGTTTTATTTGAATATAATACGTTTGGAAATGGATTGTTACAAGCAAATATGGTTAATCGTTAAGAAAAGCTAATAGTAAATGAAAAAGTATCTACTGTATATTTTAAATAGTTTGTATGGTGTGCTGTAGTAGATTCACTAAATCCGTTGAAATTCAACTGGTAATTCTGCTAGTAAGGAGATAAAAAGCAAGTATGACCAAAAATCGCTCCAGAAAGATTTACACATCGTTTGTGCGTGGTGTCAAGAATGGAAAATCGAAATTAATTACGGTAAGTGTTCCCTCTTGATTTTCCGGAAGGGGAATGGACAATGAATTAGACTCGGAGTAAAAAATCGATGGAATGAATAATCAATCTGCGGAATACGTTAAATATTCGGGAGTCACCATTTTTCGTGATCTATCGTGTAGTATGCCCCTTCGAAAGGTCTTAGGCACACCCGACAAGAAATTGGTATTCGTAGGCAGTCGTAGGTATTAAGAATTAGCTCAGAGAAACATGTCATTTATCATTGGTCAAATCTCCGTTCGAATGCGCTTTCACCGTATGCGATCCGCATGAAAAGGGACAGATACACGAGCTACATTTACATTTACATCAATACCCTGCAAGTCGCTAGGAGCAGGAGTCCAAGGCAGAGCAGCCAGAGTGGTAAAAGAAAAATATGAGCAAAAGCTGAGCGTTTTGAAGGAGTTAAATTGGATATCGCTAGGAGATCGCAGACTTAGCGCTAGGTAATGGCTTCTGGAGAAATTTAGATCGGAAGTTCTATTAGAGGAGGTCTCAAGAATATTAGAGGCACCCACTTACGTTGATAGGCACGATCAGGAGAATAAAATACGAGAGATCGGCTGTTGGACCGAGTGATATCAAGATTCGTTTTTCTCAAGGACCATAGGAGCCCGCAACAGGAGTGTGATGTCCGTGAGAGAATTTATTAGTTAGGCTTTGATGCGCTGCACCGCCTGCCACCCACCAAACAGGTGATTGTCAGGGTATGGTGTAGATCAGTGATGACGAACCTATGGCACGCGTGCCATAAGTGGCACGCCATACGACTTTGGTTGGCACGCCAACGAAAGACGAAAACCAATCAGAGCATATATCGTACTGATTTAGTGCCCCAGAAACATTTGTGTTAATTAGTTAACTATTGTAAATATTAGTTTTATGGTTACAAACTTCAATCTCTTACGTCTTCATCCCGAATTTAATTTAATGGCACGCAAAAAAATGAAGGACTTTTTTGTGGCACGCGAGGCGGAAAAGATTCGACAATTTCAGTAATCTACATCTACATGATACGCTGCAAATCACCAGACTGGCGGGTGGCAGGGGGTGCAGCGCACCAAACCTACTTAATGACGTCCCTCGTGGGAATCACTGAGGATATTGGCAAGCGGGCAATAAAAGGTTCGCCATCACTGGTGTAGATGGATTGACGGCGGTAGGGAATAGTAAGTTTTTTTGTATTTACCTTATATTATTATTATTATTTCCAAACCTATCAAGCGAGTAGGGGCATAAATATCCTTTTCGGAAATTAAATATAGATTAAATTAAATTTCCTCTTTGTGCGACTAACGTTATAACGATCGTAGCTCGGTTACTTTTGTCATCTGAGGCGACATAAGGAAGCAATCAGGTCGTCACACAATACGAACGGTACTTTGATTAATGTAATTCATTTCGAAAATCAATCTTAAAAGAAAGTCAAGTAAATAAACACTCCTACTGTTAATCCTGAGAGTAAAAAAATGCAAACAGCGAAAAATCGTTCGGGCCAGCCAGATATACCGAGAAGGTAAAATGATGATATATGAAAATTCGTGCATGTTCAGTGTGCGCCTTTTTTTAGCGAAAGAACGACGAGTGGAAGAGGCACTTTCGTGCTTCAATTTGTTCTTTCTCTGTTGAAGAGTGGAGTGTGAGGGTGTTGAGGACCGGGGGTGGCGAGGCGCGGGGGTGAGAGAGAGAGAAAGAACTTGGAGGAAGAGCAATGCTCCATCCCCGACTACTTTCCTTTATCTCCATACACAAACTCTACTCCACTCTTGCAGGCCTTTCACTTTTCAGCAGTTTCTTCTGCTCTCATTTATTCTTCTTCTCCGCCTCTTCCTCTCACTCACTCACTCCCTCTAATTCTTCCTCTCTCATTCTTCCACCTCACGTAATACCTCCTATACCTTAATTTCCAACTTACCTTTTCCTCTCGGCTTATCTCCTCCTCTCGCTTAGCTACAGCACCACTCCTTTTTCTTCCCCCCTCCTCACTTGCCCTCTCCGTCTCGTTCCTCTCCCCTACCTAAATCTCCGAGTGATACTCCGTGTCTCCAGCTGCAAGTGTGTTTGTGATAAGAAGACGAAGAGGATTTAGTCGAGAAAGAGGGGGCGGGTCATATGGAGAGGGGGGGGGGAGTGAAGTGGGTGGAGAGGAAGGAGGCTTTCATTCCGATTCTATATACATATTATACTTAAACCTTTTTCTTACTGCCCTGTTTGAGAGCTTTTCCCTAACTCCATGAAGGAATCTTCTTATTACGAATGGGCCTAGTAGTTCGCCCCTTCTTGGAGTGGCTATGTTGTATTCTGTTTCAGTGTTGTTAAAAATCTGTGTCACACTTCTCTCTGAAACGATTAGATCTCCCTCTCTCTCTCTCTCTGACTTCGAATTCATATCCTTGGAATACAGAAATAGTCTCAAGACTTACAGCATTATTTTCATTTCTAAAACTAAAATGCACGTTAATTTATTAAATATTTTTGCTGTATTAAATCGGGAAATTATGAAATCATCCTATTTTTTACTTTCTCCATCCGCAGTATGAGAAAAATTTTGTTTTTGTAAAAAGGAATTAAATTACAAAGTTGTACGGTAATACTCGTTTTAAGGCTCCCTGAATACGTTTACACTATTTTCTCAATAATACTTTCGTTCGATAGGAATTTTGTGAGAGCTATAGCTCGATAACTCAACAGATCGCCACAAATCTGTACATTTTAATTTTTAAAAAAATAACGCTAAAATGGTCGACGCGAAAATTCAGATCTTTTCTTGTCATTTTTTCGTTTTTGTCATTCTTCTCGTATAGGTTTTCATTAATGTTAACATTAATAATTCTGAAAATTGCAGGTACGATTACCTATAAAATTTGTTTGAAACATGTTTTCATGGAAATGAATATATGTTACTGCATTGATTGATTGATTGCATTTTATCCGTTGCTACGATAAAATATTTGATTTATTGAAAGCGATACCAGCGCTTCCAATGGTAGTTTTAATAGCGTTCAAAATTATCTCCATACCACCTAACGTCATATTTTGTAAATAAATTTTTGTGAAAATAATGGCACCGATGCCATCTCAACTACAAATTATCACTATAATATATTTTGAAGGGTGTGTTTGTTGGTTTGTGTGTTTGTTCATGGAACTCCTCCTAAACGATAAAAGCTAGAATAACCAAATTTGGTATGATTCTTCCTTACATCCTACCTTACTGAATAGTCATGGTTTGGTCAACCGGGATTAATCGGTGCTGCCAATATAGGGGATTAACATTTTTCCATAAGATAACACGTATGAATACATTTCTTGACTTGCAAGGTATTCTTCCTTCAAGCATTAAAATACGTGTATATGGACCGATTTTTTTTCGTTATTGCTTTATTCGACGAACAAAACTATAATATCTTATTTCTGCGAAGTTTGCATGTGACACGGTAGAAGTTTTCAGAATTACGCTATTTGTTTCGAAATTTTGTGGATTTTTCGTACCCCTCCCGGGCGCTGCCAAGGCGGCCGTCATTGTTAACTCCGATTCAATTAGCTTCAATGAAGCTTATAAATAGACGAAAGTTAAGCGTTATTCGCTTCGCACATTTGTTTACTGAATAGTTTGATATTGGTAGTAGAATGCGCATCGATAGTTTGTTATCCATTACAACAAATAGGAATTTTGATTACTTATGTTTTATAAACGTGAAAAGTTATTCAGGATATTATTTGTGAAATTTATTAGAATTGTTTAAAATTTGTTTAAAAATTATTCAAGAATACAATTAGTAATATAAATTCTTGAGGAAGGCGATATCGATAGGTACAAGATTGTTTGTAAAAGTTTTACGTCCAAAATCCGGAGTGTTCAGGAATCCGGTCATTATACAAAACTTTCCTTTAATTTATCGCAGTTGTAATGTTTGACAAAACAATACCTATTGTGCTTAAACAACAAATAAAATAAAGGCGGTGATTTAGAGTTATTATTTCCAATTTTATTTGCTTAAACATCGTTTAAAGTTATTGTTCTAACTTCATTTATTTATTGATTTAATGTACCTTTCTAGGTTTCGTACGTTAACACCCTACTTATTGTGAGGGTGTTTTCCTGCACTGTAACTATTTGTTCTTTTCTCTGTTTCTTTCCTCCATTTTATTTTCTTTCCCTTTTTTATTTCCTATTTCCTTTCTTCTTTTATTGCGTTTTTAAAAGAATTTTGGTAGATTTCATAGGTCCACCCACCCCACCCCTTATTATGCAGGTGATATTCTCTCTCTCCCTCTCTCTCCCTCTCTCTCCCTCCCTCCCTCTCCCTCCCTCTCCCTCCCTCTCCCTCCCTCTCCCTCCCTCCCCCTCCCCCTCCCTCCCCCCTCCCTCCCCCCTCCCTCTCTCTCTCTCTCTCTCTCTCAGCTTCGATCTTTTCCCGAATACCTATAGATGTCTCTGATGGTTGCGCCTGCAGCGATCTTATCGGTCAATGTGAGTCTAAAAATACCCATTCCACATTCATTATTCAAACCATGGAAGAAATAATTAATTATTCTTCCATGATTCAAACTGTTCAAACCAGTTCGTTGGAAATCGCGCGGGAAAGTGGTGGGGTTTGTAAGCGTCGAGTTTTTCTAATGGTTGAAATGGAACGGAATGCTTATTGTGCAGCATATTGGTGCAACAATTTTAACGGTTGCAGGGTAGACAAGAAGATTTCGGATTTCCGAAGGATATTTCGAGGTGAACTTAAAGAAGAGATACCGCATAAAACGGAATACTTGTGTTAAGTTGAGAATTACGTGTTTTTGTTATTAGTCTTGATGCCCATTTCTGCTTTATAATTTAGGGCAAAATTTTGCCTGAGGGAGGATTTAATGTCTGCGGATATCAACTGTATGAAGAAGTATAGGGTCTGCAGTGATCATTTTACAGATGATGATTTCCGCAGCAGATTCCCTCGGCCTCTCCTAAAAGCGAATGCTGTTCCTTGTGTATTTGAAGGTATGAAAACAAGTTTGAGTATTATGCATGGTATACAGTGAAACTTCGATTTTATTATATACCGGTTTTTCGAATTTCGTTAAATTAATCCTGTCGTATTCTAATTCTTGTAGATGTGCCGAGGGATTCTGAGGATGTATTACATTCTCCCAAAGCTCACTCAACACCAAACCATCTTGGTAAGTTTTAAAAAACTTAGCATTTATTAATTTATACTGTCCACTTGCCTTTACCAACGAGTCGTCGGAACAACTATTATTGTTATTTATGAATGTATTTATATCCGGAAAAGAATATTGCTTTTATAAATGTTGTATTGTTATTCTTTACGTGACAAAATAAAAAATCTTGCACCCAGTTGTTTTGTTTTAATTTGAATACTAAACTTATGTTAAATACGTCATCTTCTTAATTAAAATGTACCGCCAACACCAGGTCTGCCGCTTGAGTTTAAATTAGGCGCGCTTCAGTTCGTATTGACCGCTACATCGCTCTGCCCTTATGGGAGCTGCACTTCCTATTATTGTTCCATGCCCCAGCACCTCTCCAATTTTGGTAAGTGTCCACTGAGCTCCTCCAACACCTTGTTGACACCTGTGTGTGTGCGTGTGCGTGTATAAATACTATGGAAGAGGAAAGGTAAGTAAGGATATTAAGGCAACTAGGTGTTGAAGGAAACCCAGTGAACACTTACCGGATGTAGAGCCGCTGGGGTGTTGGAGAGACACATTTGTAGAGGTTAGACCTTTCGGCATGATCCCTTCGTCAGCACAAGAGAGACACAACTGATATGGCAGTGACACTGGGGTGAAGGTGTGGGGGTGGAAGGGAAGGGAGCGTGGAAAGGTCGGGGATTGGAGGATGTAGAAGGGGGAAGGGGGAGAGGGGAAAGAGAGGGTGGAAAGAGGGGAATATTAACGGATATTGAGGCCGGGAGGAGAGAAAGAGTTTCAGATTAGGATATGGGCCAGTTCCCATTGACGGAGTTGGGGGGCGGAAGCGTCGTCCGGGAGCGCGCGGATGGCCCTCACCGTGAAACAAACATTGAAACTGAGATTGTGGTTATTCGCATGCACGGCCACGGGTAGCTGTCGTTTAAGACTAACGCTGTTGCGATGGCCGTTCATGCGAATGTTGAGGGAATTGCTCGTGAGTCCGACGTAAAAGACGGGGCATTGGGTACAGATTAGTAGGTAGATGACGTTGCGGGTGGTACAGTTGGTAGGGGATGTTATGGGGTAGGTGATGTTGGTGGTGGGGTTTGAGAATGAGTTGGAGGGTGGGTTTATAGGGCATGTTTGGCATCGTGGTCTGCGGCAGGGGTGGGATCCTGCAGGGTGCAGAGGAGTGGGTGATGGGGGTTCTTTTCTCCACAAGATGTTGGCAAGGTTGGGAGGTCCGCGGAAGGAGAGGATTGGGGGTGTGGGGAAGGAGACCTGGTTGGGGGAGGAGGTGAGGATTGGGTGGGCTGCCTTTAGGATGCTTTTTAGGGTATCGTGGATGCCGGGATAGAAGGTGGTGATTAAGGTGAGTTGGGGGGTGGAGTCGGGGGATGTGGGGCGGTTGCAGTGTAGGTTAGGGGTGCTGGGTGCGACAGCCCGTCGGATTTGGTCCAGAATCAGGTCCGGCGGGTATCCGCTTTGGAGGAGAGCATTTTCGAGGACAGAGCAGTACTCGGAAAAGGAGTATCTGTCCGAGCAGATTCTCCGTCCTCGGCGGGCTTGGGCATAGGGGATTGAAGTTTTAGTGTGGAGGGGGTTGGAGGTGTGGAAGTGGAGATATTGAAGACGGTTGGAAGGTTTTAAATGCACTTTGGTGTGGATTTGGTTCTCTCGGATTGAGAGGTCGACATCCAAGAAGGTGATGCTGGTGGGGGAGGAGTGGTAGGTGAAGGTGGATTGGGAAGAGAGGCGCTGTAAAAACCTAGTTGCCCTATACATATATATATATATTAGGGACCTGCGAATCGCTAATTTTCTTTCGAATCGAGTCGACAATCTCGATTCGAATTCGAATCAGAATTCGAATCGAATCGGAGGGGCATAAGACAGTTATGCATTTTTATATACTAACACCAACATAATTACAAATATGCATGCTTTTCGTGTCACATACATATGTTGAATGGTGATATAACTGATTAATGTCCTGGCTAACAACATTAGAGTGAAATTTATTTTCAAGTGATATTTGATTGGAATATAGTTTAATTATTGTTAAAATAAATTATTATAATCTCGGTTGTGTTTGCAAATTAAGATCCGTTATGATCTCACCCGACCTTTAGATAAAGTTTGAAAATATAGAGATATGCATATTAAGCTACAGTGCAGTTTAGACTGAAACAAAGAAAACTAGAAATCGGTAGTTTAGTAACTTTAATCTTTCAAATCCTCTTGTTCAAATTTAAAAATTAACCCATTTAATTTCCACATTTAAATATTTCATGCATGTACCCTGAAAAATCGTGTACCTCAGGAAATTCTCCGATCATAAGTATTTCGAAGGAAAAACAATAAAGAATGGAAATGAAATTTGTAATTTAAGACATTCATCCTTGCTTATCTATCCCCTTGGTTAAAAAACGTTTCAGAATAAGTATTTTCTAACTATTCTCCATCCAAATTCATCTACTAAAGCAAAGCAGGTATAGATGAGAAAATATGTTCAAATTTCTCATTTTTTCAAATTCGCATTCTGCGAATGAATTTACGAAGATTGACCGTGAAATTCTTAAAAAAAGATGTCATTATTAAATAAATGCAGGAAAAAATAAATGTGTGGAGAACACAATAATAAAAAAACAAACGATAAAATACTTTAATCAAATACTAACAACTACAGAACATCTGTGAAATATTATATAATACACAAAGTAAAAATAAGGAAGTGAAGATTATCTACTAGCAGGAAATTAAACAAAAAAGATAATTTTTTCAAAGGTTATAACAATAAATCTTTGTTCTTTCGAGCCCAAATTAAAGCGTCTGTATTATGTCTGGAAAGATTAAAACGTTTATCGGTTATTATTTGTCCTCCTACTAAATTGACGCTCTCTGATGAACAGTTTATGGCTTGGATAGCGAGTATATCATGTGCAACTGTTGACAATAAAGGAAAGACTTTACTGTTTTCCTTCCAGTACTGCAACGGATCACCATCACGATCAATTGACGGCCGTTTAGAATAAACATGTTATACATGTTCCGACCTGTATAAAGTATAAAGACGGTCTTGCAATTGATTCGACATTAACGAATCGGTCTCCTTAAATCCGAATCGAATCCGAATCCTACACGCGATTCGAAGTCGAATCGAATCACGAAGCTTCGCAGGTCCCTAATATATATATATATATATATATATATATATATATATATATATATATATATATATATATGTATAGGGCAACTAACTGCCACCCCCTCCACACTAAAAATTCAATCCCCTACGCCCTAGCCCGCCGAGGACGGAGCATCTGCTCGGACAGAGACTCCCTTTCCGAGTACTGCTCTGTCCTCGAAAATGCTCTCCTCCAACGCTGATACCCGCCGGACCTGATTCGGGACCAAATCCGACGGGCTGTCGCACCCAGCACCCCTAACCTACACTGCAACGCCCTGCAACCCTCGACTCTACCCCCCAACTCACCTTAATCACCACCTTCTATCCCGGCATCCACCGTTTTATATAAGGAGATAACGAGTCAGGATGACCAAAAATCGCTCCAGGAAGATTTAAACGCCCTTTCAGCATGGAGTCAAGATTGGAAAATCGAAGTTAATCACAGCAAATGTTCCCTATTGAGTTTCTGGAAGAGTAAGAACAATGAATTAGACTCGGAGTACAGAATTGATAGATTGAATATCCAATCTGCAGAGTACGTTAAATATTTAGGAGTCACCATTTGTCGTGATCTATCATGGAATATGCATATTCGAAGGATCGTAGGCGCAGCTAATAAGAAATTGGGCTTCGTAGGCAGAATAGTAAGAAGTAGCACAGAACAGGTACGAGAAACGTGTTATTTATCATTGGTCAGACCTTAGGTCGAATACGCTTCCAGCATATGGGATCCGTACGAAAAGGGACAAATACTTGAGTTAGAAAGAATCCAACGCAGAGCAGCCAGATTCGTAAAGCAAAAATATGAGCAAAAATTAAGCGTCACATCACTCTTGAAGGAGTTGAATTGGATATCGCTAGAGGATCGCAGAATTAGCGCTAGGTTAAGGCTTCTGGAGAAATTTAGGTCGGAAGTTCTCTTAGAGGAGGTCTCAGGAATAATAGAGGCACCTACGTACATGGGCAGGCACGATCACGAGAATAAAATACGAGAGATCGACTGTAGGACCGAGCGATATTAGAGCTCGTTTTTCCCAAGGACCATACGGGATCATAACAGGAGAGTGATTCCCACGAGGGACGTTATTGGGTAGGTTTTGGTGTGCTGCACCCCCTGCCACCCACCAGTCTGGTGATTTGCAGGGTATCATGTAGATGTAGATGTAGATACCCTAAAAAGCATCCTAAAGGCAGCCCACCCAATCCTCACCTCCTCCCCCAACCAGGTCTCCTTCCCCACACCCCCAATCCTCTCCTTCCGCGGACCTCCCAACCTTGCCAACATCTTGTGGAGAAAAGAACCCCCATCACCCACTCCTCTGCACCCTGCAGGATCCCACCCCTGCCGCAGACCACGATGCCTAACATGCCCTATAAACCCACCCTCCAACTCATTCTCAAACTCCACCACCAACATCACCTACCCCATAACATCCCCTACCAACTGTACCACCCGCAACGTATCTACTTACTAACCTGCACCCAATGCCCCGCCTTTTAAGTCGGACTCACGAGCAATTCCCTCAACATTCTCATGAACGTCCATCGCAACAGCGTTAGTCATGAACGACAACTACCCGTGGCCGTGCATGCGAATAACCACAATCTCAGTTTCAATGTTTGTTTCACGGTGAGGGCCATCCGCGCGCTCCCGGACGACGCTTCCGCCCCCCCACCTCCGTTAGTGGGAACTGGCCCATATCCAAATCTTAAACTCTTTCTCTCCTCCCGGTCTCAATATCCATTAATATTTCCTTCTTTCCACCCTCTATTCCCCCCTGCATCCTCCAATCCCTGACCTTTCCACGCTCGCTTCCCTTCCACCTTCACACCTTCACCCCAGTGTCACTGCCAAACCAGTTGTTTCCCTTGTGCTGACGAAGGGATCATCGCGAAAGCTTTAACCTCTACAAATGTCTCTCTCCGACACCCCAGCGGCTCTCCTTCCGGTAAGGGCTCACTGGGTTTCCTTCAACAACCAGTTGTCCTCTATATATATATATATATATATATATATATAATCATCATCAGTCTTTTTTAATCCACTGACGGATGGCCACCCCCTGACTCTTCCAGTTTTCCCTGTCAATGTCTCCCTCCAAGTTTGCCCCAAGAACTTATCAAGCTCTCTCTTTCTTTCGGTCTGATGATGTTTCTTGGGATCCATTCGATGGCACAGGACGTCCAGACGTCCAGTGTGTATATATATATATATATATATACACACACACAAACACACGTACACACGTACGTACTATATACTTGCGGAAGAGGAAAGATATATAAGTATATTTAGGGCAATTATTTGTTGAAAGTAACCAAGTTAGTACTTATCGGAAGGAGAGCAGCTGGGGTGTCGGAAAGACACTTTTGTAGACGTTGTTAGAGCTTTCTGGATTATCCTTTCGACAGCAAAAGTGAGACAACTGGTATGGCACCCCAGCGGCTCTCCTTCCGGTAAGTGCTCAATGGATGTCTTTCAACACCTGGTTGGCCTAAATATATGTGTGTGTATATATATCTTAGAAATATTTTAGTGTGTGTATGTTCTTTATACGTTTTTACACTGTTGAAGTTTTCGATTTCAAAAGTTTCATGGACCAAATGAAGAACTTGGTCTAGGCTTGAGGACCGTGGAGTCTCTTATATCCCTTCCGGTCAATAAAATATTATTTCCATAAGAATGCATGGGAAATGGTGTGGAGAAATCCCAAAATGCCATGCAGCCCTTCACTGATGTGGGTATAAATATACCTAAATATTAACTTACCATCACGGAAAATGGTTTAGTTTACGCACGAAAGACTGAGCATTATAATTCTGTTCATGTTTCATGGTATTACATGCTAAATCGCTCGAAATTTTCCTTTAAGCGCAAAATTTATCGGTTTACATGTCCATTTTCCAGGCGGCAACAAAGCTAAATTTCTTAATTGCTGTCCTCTTCAAAGGGAGATATACACGTAAAGATAAATGCAAGGAAAATCCACGCCGTGACACGCTGTAGAGGAAAAATAGCTAACGCCAAGATATGCCTAAATATAGTCTATGAATACTTTTAAAGCGAGTCAAATGATTTTTAAGGAATATTAGAACATTGTTATCATTAACCATTAACATTGTCAGATTTATCGCAACATAAATCGATACATCTACTTACATTTGTTCGGTAACCAAGCTGTTGTTTATTGTTTACGTTTTGGCTAATAGTATTGACATGCATAATCCACGTAAATTTATTGCCGCTTTAAAGGCTTCGGTTCATCTATCCATGTGAATATTAAGTAAGACGTTAATGTGTACAATACAATACATAAAATAGTAAATGTTAATGTAAGCACCGCTTGCGTAATTAAGGAATGGGGAACGTTTCCCACGAAAAACAAAAATCGTTTGCCACTCTTTCCCGAGCGAAGCCGGGCGTTACAGCTCGTATATGTGTGTGCGTGTGCGTGCGTGAGTGTGTGCGTGCGTGAGTGTGTTTGTGTGTGTGTGTACGTGCGTGTGAGTGTGCATGCATTCGTGTGCGTGCGTCTGTGTGTGTCAACCAGGTGTTGAAAGAATCCCAGTGAGCACTTACCGGTAGGAGATCCGCTTGTGTGTCGGAGAGACAAATTTGTAGACGTTGTTGGAGCTTTCGGGATGATCCCTTCGTCAGCACAAGAGAGACACATTCGAGGGTGAATCAAAAAGTTCTCGGAATGATGTCAGTAGCAACGTGCCCAAGTTTATATATAAACAAACCATTGTTGTCTGAAATTGACATGACCTTAGCTATAAACTTACACTATTTGGTAATAATTTATTCATTAGCTATAAAATAACTTCAATTTTTTTAACCAACTGATTTCTGAACATGGACAATTTGAAATATGGGATCCTAGCGAACATTAAGTATCTTAGTAGATTTTCTCGTAGGTCAACGGACAGTCACAGGAAGTTATCACAAACAGCACTTGTTGAAATTGAATGCTGCTCTTGTGAAAAAACAGTCTGAAAAACTGCATTGTCGAATTTTGTTTCACGACGACAATGTGCCAGCACATTCGTCCAAGGTTTCAAGAGTTGTGCTTCGAGAATTGCGATGGTAACTAATTTATTATCCACCCTACAGTGGCGACACCATATGGCAAGGTGTTTAGAATCAGATGTAGATATGTTGAAAAATGAATGTTTGTTATTTTTTATGAGATCATTCCGAAACGTTTTGATTCACACTCGTATAATACATAGAAACATATGGCTACTTGAATTACTTGTATTATAATACACGCGCGCGCGTGAGTGTGCGTGCGTATGTTTGTGCACACACACATTAAATGCAAGTTAGTCAAACAGTCATATATATCTATTCACGTAAATATACACATTAACGAATGATTCAAAATACATGTATAAGGTTAATTTTTATTTTAGACAGCCACTTTAACAATTTCCTCCATCGTAAAAGTCTCACAATTTAGCGATTTATATTTCTGTACCAATGAGACGAATTTTTATGGAAAATTTCTAACTTTAAGATTAAATTAACTTCAGTATCTTCCGCCGAAAAACCAAAAGTCTCCTTATGTTCATTTAGAGTAATAAAAACGCGAAATCCAATAAAACGCTTAAAAAATTTTAAATTTGCTAAATTTTTCTCGAAATTTACCGTGAATGGAAAAATCGATTTTGCAAAGTTAAATCATTTCGAGAAAAGTATTATTTTGAGAATATTTTCAAAACTTGAGCACTAAAACCTCAACTTGGCTCTAACAAGGAGTCTAAGAAGATAAGAAGCCTAACAGGTGCTTTCTCTTCAAAAGGAGAGATCGCCACTCTGGGGGATGAAAAGAACTAGGACAAAGTTCACTTGACGTAAAGGAAGAAGAAGCTGAGGAGGAGGGGGGGAGGGTGGGGGGGGGGGGAAAGGAGGGTTTAGAAAGAGGGCAAAAAGTGATGAGACCCTTCTCCGGCGTCGTAGAGGCATCCAATGGGATAAGAGCTTAGCAGAGGGTCACGTAAGACCATCTAGCACTCCCTCGCTCTACCGAGTAGAGATAAAAGGAGGAAAAGGGAGCGTTAATGGTGGCTGGGCTGAGAGAAAGAGAGAGAGGGAGAGGAAGGAGGAGAGATGGACGATGCAATGAACGGAGTAATTTCGCAGCCCTTCGTTTTACGCGAAAGGCAGAAGAGTGGCCTCTACGCGTGCCTCCCTCTGCCTCCCTCTACCTCCCTCTGCCTCCCTCTCCCTGTTTCTTTCTACTTACACGTGTGCTAATTCGCACCTCTCCACTCAAAAATTTTCCCCTCTTACATCTGTTCTCTCCTTCTTCCTCTTCACCTTTCTTTTCTTGCGTAATTTCTTTCTCCTCTCATCCTCACTCCATCCATTTGCTTTTCTTCAATCTTTCTCTCCTTTTTGTCCCTTTCTTCATCGTTTCTCGATTTCGCTTCTCTTCATTTTATTTCTTTTTCGCCTTCTCTTTCTCTCGGCATCCTCTCTGTTTCTCTTTCCTTTTTATATATTTCGAAATTTTTCCTTTTCCTACTTCTTTTATTCTTTTCAATCTTTTCCTCAAATGAAAGCAAAAGCAACTGAAATTTTCAAGCTGTTACATGCTATGTTAGTTCTCCTTCACGAAAAGGAAATATCTCAATGTTTAAAGACAACGATGAACTTATTATTAACATTTTCTTGTTACAATAAATAAGCTTTTATGAATTCGTATTCAACAACATTTTAAGCACGAGAACGTTAATTTCAATTTACGCATTTGGATATAAAGTAAAGGTATTGTAAACTTAACAGCGCTATTTCAGTGCTTCAATTTATATGCCCAAATTATGCTATTCCATAACAGTGGTATGTGTTTTATCGGATATATCAGGCATATCATGTCTAAAATTTTATCGAGTAAGCATATCATCATGCGATTACATTGTTCATGCCGTCATTTTTAGTCAAGGATGAATGAAAATACTGGTTTTTCTTTTAATTTAAATAATTATTTCAACCAAAGGCGAACATCTGATACACATAAAGGCGGTGGTTATGTCTAATATAAGACCCTTTGTCTGATATTTAAAAATCAAAATTGACTTTTCCACAAAATTCTTTCCTTATTATGATTCCAGTCATGGTGAATAGATAGGTTATAGTTTAATCGAGTATCTCTATTTTTGTGTATATTTGGCATGGCTATTTTGTCTTACTTTTAAAATGAATTTTAGTGATAACCAATACTAAAACATAGTATTTTCATGTAGTCTTAAGAAATTTACAAGGAAAATACTTCGATAGAAATTTCAGAAATATGTCAACTTTATTGCGGAGTAATTATTTCCGCTAACTATAACGAAATGTGTCGTATTTTTATTAGAATTTGGATTATTCTCATTTCATTTTTTGTGGAAATACTGAATGTATGTACTTAAAGCAGGAATTAACGTCACTAGATTCGACGCGAACGAGTGTTTATGAAAGATCAATTTACACTATTTTGGAACTTTCTTGGATGAATTAATTCAAATTAAACAGCGTCGCTGTAGGAAGAAATTATTTTCCGTGATTAAGTTTCTGATATGACTCTAAAATCTCCCCAATAGAAATTTCCGCCTCCAGGGAGAACTCTAATTGAAAACAAACACCTTTAATTTATTCCAAACATCATGCACGCATCCTTGTGTAAACCGACCGCGGGACTCCAGACCAGGTTGTGTTCTCGGGTCCACATCTGCACCGCTCGCGGGGCTTTAAAAAACATTGGGTTTAAGAGAAAGCAGAAATGAGAATGAGAGGGGAAGAAAAACCACTAGCGCAGTGGTTCCCAACCTTTTTCGGTCAACGTATCCCTTTAGGCTTTACAGTAAGGCCTTAGGTACCCCTACTCAATTTGTTTAGAGGACGTAAATTTTACTGTTTACCATGTATTTATATACAGGAAAATACACAGATAAAGACTTTTCGTATGATAAATTTTCGATTTCCTCGTTCCAATATAAGGCAAGTAATGGTTGACACATGTTACCAATAAATGCAGTTTATGAATTTAAACTCCTATATTTCGACAACAGTTTTATAGTAAACATTAAGTGTATCTTAAGGGTAAGTGACTTCGAACTGTATTGTATTTTTGGATTGAAAATTTGGTGATTAATTGAAAATTAAAATATGCAATGAGCACTAAGTTTTCTCACGTATTGTATTGACATATTACAGTGGCGGATCCAAGGGGGGGCGATCGCCCCCTCCTTGGATAACCCCATTGCACTCCACTGGGCGCTTTCTTAAATTCATTCCGTGCAAAAATCCTCAATTATACGCCGCAGATTAGGTCTGTATAGCAAGAGAAAGAAGGATTCTGATAGGGGTAGGGATTTTCAAAATATAGGGCAGTTGGGAGGGGCGGAGTCGATAGGGGGAGGGGCGATCGCCCCCCTCTTTGAGAAGTTTCTGGATCCGCCCTTGACATATTAGTTACATAACATTAAATCCAACAAGTGATACTTCATGTTTCGATTATCTTTATAGGTATCAACAATGGGCTGATGTTGCTCAAACCCAAATTTGAATGTGGAAAAAATGACGATTGGGTACTATCCTGTTATCTCCCCCCAAAGGGTATTTCAATGTTATAATGCCTTGGTTGACATTGTTATAATTTGCCAAATAATGAAGAAGATGCGGTAGCTTTCCTAACCTATGACTGATTGGCCGGTCTCGACATTTACAAACCCAATCACCGGACAACGGGGAGGGATACATTGGTTCCGGGTGAGGCGAAGGGCGCGGTAGCGCCCGGAGACGACTACCCATTAAGACAAAGCGAGCCGAAGATTCGTCAATATATCCTTCCATTCGCGGCGCAACAGTCATGAGGATATAACATTAAAAGGATGTATTGACCAGCCTTCGGCTCGCTTTGTTTTAATGGGTAGTCGTCTCCGGGCGCTTTCGCGCCCTTCGCCTCGCCCGGAACCAAAGTAACCCTCCCCGTTGTCCGGTGATTGGGTCTGAATATGTCGAGACCGGCCAATCAGTCATGGGAAGGATATTTAACGTTTCCTTAGCGACCTTAACAATAATTGTTTGGGGGGAAATAACAGGATAGTACCGACGATTATTTATCTAAGTTTTGGTGAGGAATAGAGGTAGGTAACAGAGGCATAGGGATATTCAAAGATATCGTGTAAGCTCATTTGAGTTTTTTAACGTAAATTTTTTTATTTATCAAATATCTCACGTGCCCCTTGATTTGGCTTCACGAACCCCTTGGGGGTAAATGTACGCCAGGTTGGGAACCCCTGACCTAGCGGAATCTCCTGCATGTTACTCGGCAACAGGAATTGCACCGTAGGTGTCCATAAAAGTTCTAATACATTTGACCCTGAAAAAGGAAAATAATAAGTAAACATGCACTCACAAACTTCACAATATTTGAAAGGTTTGGACGTTGCATGGAGTGAAAATCTGAAAAAACTAGCGAGTTGAATGAGAGGAGAGAGGGAATTGAGAAGGGTAGACGAGAAGAGAAGGGTAGAGGAAGGAGGGTGAACAGTAGGAGGGGGGGAAAGAAATGAACTGCGACGGAAGTCGTTTCCCTTTGGAAACCAAAAAGATGTTCGGAAGGCTTTTTTTTGTCCACTCCTCCTCCGCTCTCTTCCTCTGAACCTCAATTCGGCTCACGTACCTACGCGGGAGTGTGCAGAGAGGAAGATCCACATGATGTTGGGAAAAAAGGTGCCCTCCGGCCAAAGTTCTCCACCCTCCCTTCATATCCTTCAACATAAAACTCCATCTCCTTCCCCTCCAACCTACCTCCTCAGTTACCCCATACAACACTCGTCCACCCACCCCCATTCAACTCCCATTCTCTTCTTCCCAACCCATCTCCCTTTCTATACAGTCCGACCTAGCTCCCTCTCTCCACAGACCTTCCCACCATCAAACTCCCAACCTCTCCCTTACTCTCAAACTCTCGTCCATCCTTTCCCGCCTACATTTAACTCCCTTCCTTTTCATCCCCATCCAACTCATTTCCTGTCCTCCCTTACCCTAATCCTCTTTTTTCCCGCCTCTTCAAATCCCTTTATCACCTCTCGAACTACAAATTTGAATATAAATATACCCGCCGATTTACTTTGCGCAGTAGGACACTAATACCAGCGAAAAATCTGTTCAGTAGTATAGTATCAATTCCTCTTATCATCAGAACATAATTTAACGTTGAAGTTTGTATGTAGCCTCTTCTCTTAGTATTCTCAGTAATTTGTAGGTAAATTTCAATTAATATTTGCAAATCTCTAAATGAAACAAGACGTTGTATCAATGCATATGACGAATATTCTATCCAATTTCTGTCTTAATCGCTTTCAGTATTGATATATTTTCGTAGTGTAGAGATTTAATTGAAGGATAATTTATATCGTAAATTTGTGGATTACGTCCATTTTACTTTGTTAGAATACTTAGTGAAAAAACTACTAAGATTGCCATCAAATCTTATTTATTTTATTCGTGTTCATTTACAAAAGATATTAGGTAAGTAATTCAGTGTAATTATAAAGGTGATCGAGAATCAAGGTTAGGTCTGCTACTTACTTGACAATTCAATCCTACTTTTGGCTGTAAAAGTTATCCTTCCACCGGTTTTTCTTTGGAGTAAATATCTTTAACATTTTATATTTCACGCGCCCGGACCAAGCTGAGGAATATATATTTAACATTATCCCTTTGAAGCACATATTTTCCAAAGCTACGCAGTACACATTCTGACAGTATTTTACTTAACGATCAAAAACTCTACTAACATAATAATAATAACAACATTTATATCTGGTGAAGTTCATATCAAGTATACATAAATATTATTTAAATCAATACAAATACTTCCAAACGTATCTCTATCCATACGTAAGCATTTCAAAATTTAACACACAGTTCACCGTTTATTAATGTTTATGAAAAACTGGTAAAAGAAATCGGATAGATGGCACTCAGCAGGAATTATGATAGGCTCAACTGAGGTATGCGTCTGCAGCAGTTATTCTACCGGCTTTAAATTGCTCTTTGTGGATATTATATTCGTAAAACACTTTGCGATGGAATTTGAAATGATTAATATTTAACGAAATTATTAATCTCCCTCTTGAGATGTTCAATATTTGCAAGGATAATCAATAAATGAATCCTAATAAATTCATTGCAGTTTAAGAATCGTTTTCTCTTAATTACCGCCATGAAACGGCAGTTGCATAACGTGGAGACATTCATTAGATCATGTTCAACCAAAGAGTAAAAGGAACAGATAAAGAATAACGGAGGGAGAGAGGGGAGGAAACGAAAGGGGGGGGAAGAGACTTTTTATAAAATCTTTTATATGCGTTCGTCCGATATTTATTTATTTATTTAATTATATATATTTTTTTTTTTTTTTTTTTTTGGTAGACCATTATTTGATCCCTCATATCTTTTGGACGAGTGATCGGATCGTAAATAATGTTACATTGATTGAAAGCTTATGGATTGCAATTAGGTTTTAGCCCATAATCAATTTATTATCTCATCTAGATGTTAAACTGTGAATGTTCAAACTTTCCAAAAGTCTGTTTAGTTGCGATGTCTCCGCCGGTGAGACTGGGGCGTTTTAGTAGCAAGAAAGTGAACTACTACGTACATAGTCACAGCATTCTTTGCCTCTAAGTTAGAAATGATTGCGGGAAATACGGATTTCCACGTGAGTTGTCATTTTGATCAATATGTGGCGAGAGAAATTATAACGCTTAATTGTATAAAAATTTTAGCTTATTGCTATTATTATGTCATTTTATACCTCTGTAATGCTAACTGCTAGTTTAAAAGTTTGATATTTTAATAAAACAATTGACAACTCGTAATCAGTAGACGATTCCTTTGCGAAAGTATTTTTATTCCTCACGCTGCGGTAGATAGCTTCTGGGTAGAAAAGTATCTTCGAAATTTCAAAACTAGCGAAATGGGGAGCCGTGGTGTAGTGGAGAGGGCGTTGGCATGCTACGCCGAGCATACCCGTTCAAAACCTGCGAAAGTGGGATTTTTTAAATAGATATTGTGGCCCCCTATTTGCCTGTATAGAGGTGAACACCAGAATCAACGCTTCATCCTTCGGAAGGGACATAAAGCCGTTGGCCCTCCTTGGTGCTTCTCGAAAAGCGTAGGCTATTGCTGGTACCGAGTTTCTCATCTTATTTGCTTTGTGATTTAAACTAACGAGCCTACTAGCGCTAGAGTCGTATTAAGTCATAAAGTTCCACAAATCACGAACTTTGATATAAATCATTGTAAGAAAACGATTGAGGTAAATTATTTACGTTCGTTATTTTTCATTTGATGTTACTCATTTTCGCTCCTAAAAGATGAAAACAAGTAAGAATTTTAAAAAATAAAATCTTTTAGCTTTACAAAATAGTATAAAACAAGATGAATTTCAGACTATTTCTTCGATATAAAAGATTTTGGCCTCATATTCTCTTCATTACTATTGCTGTACATATCATTTACTTAATAATTTCGCTTTGATCAGAGGGTTTCATGGTTTAGCTTCAGTAAAAAATCATTTTTGAATAGATATTTAAGTTTATCTTTGTATTGATTCTACAAAGTTAATATTTGTCAAATGACAGCTAAACGATGCATTAATATATGAGATATTTTGTACAATGTATGTTGTACCGATTTTTTATTGAAGCGCAACTTTGAAAACCTCCGATCAACGCGAAATTATTACGTAAATGATATGTAAAGAACAGTAATGAAAAGAATATGACACCAAAATCTTTTATAACGAACAAATAGTCTGAAAATTCTCTTGTTTTATCCTTTTAAGGCCGCCCATTTTGTAAACCAAAAAGATTTATTATTTTGGAATTTCTTTAAATTCTTACTTGTTTCTCTTCCATCACTCTCTTCTCCTTGACAGCTTCAATCTCAACCGAAATATAGTTTTCAATAACTTTTCTCATTCTCCGTTTCGCTCTTCCCTTCCGCGTAAGCATTTCCGATTCTTTTCCTTAATTTTGTTATGACTTTGCTTACGATTTTTTTTCTCGCCCTCTCAATAATTCGTCGCAACTTTTTCATCTATACCTATTCCAATCGCTGTCTTTTATTTTCAGTTATCTCAAATCGTTCTTTTACTCCTCTCTTACTCTTCTTCAATTCTCAATTTTCAAATGCGAAATTTTTTCACATTGTATTTTAACTCTGATTTCCTTTAACGACATCCCTTTCTTCATACCCTTTTTTTATTAACTTCGCTCGTGTGTACACACACACACACATACATACACATATATATATATACAGTAAAACTCGTTTAATACGTATATGAGGGGACCAACTCATTGCTTCGTTATAAGCGTGACTACGTTATATACGAGAAACATGGTTTTTGGCCTATACATCCCATATAACACGTATACCCATACAGTAAAAGCAGTGCTATCCTGCTATTTAGAATCGGCCAGCCTTAGATACCGGCAATTACAGAAATACAATTCATTTTGCTTTTATTTTTCTTTTTTTATGAATTTTTGCGTGAATTGTATATGTGTAATACCACAACTTCCACTTTAAAATTTCTTAAAATATAAGATGTATATATTACGTATTTACTCCGTATACTTCTGTGGCTACTGAGTAACCATGGCGTTTTTGGTTACGTAAGCCATTTTCATTGTCTAGATGCTTTGGTTTACCTCTACAATTTCCAGATTTACCGCTTTTTATTATTTAAAAAATTACCCATCCATTGAATATGGCATCAAAATAAATACCTAAAAGCAAGGAACAGGAGAGAAAAGGTTGGTTTAACGCTAACGCAAAAGCTAGAGCTGATCAAACGAATTGAAAAAGGAAAAAATAGAGCAGCCATAGAAAAAGAATTCAACATCGGATCTTCCACGCTCTACGATATTAAGGCTCATAAGGCTAAATTAATGAAATTTGTGTCATCTTCTGAGACGAGTAAATCAATTAATAAACATCATACGCTTCATAATCCAAAAATGCAGAAACTGGATAAAATATTATATGACTGGTTTTCCCAGAAATGTTCAGAAGAATTAAAGAATTGCGTACTTTTCTAATAGAGTAAATAAAGATAATTAAGAAAGACATAATCCAATAAATTCAATTTTGGGAACAGGTTCACTGCCGTAATCCCCAAACTTCCCGAACGCCCTAAACTTTTCAATAGTCTTTTTGTTTTGCATGTAAGCGTAGCAACATATTAAATAAAATGGGTAAATAGTGTCTATATCTAAGTAGGTGTGGAAGAATTAAAATGGAAAATGCAAACCCCATGCATATTTATGTTTGGGGAGTACGATAGTGAACCTAAGCCCAATTTTGTTTGGTTATTGCTAAATTTGCAATGTCAAAATCGAAAATTGCTCCCCTAACGGGATATTTCTCCTAATCGGCTTTCCACAATCCTCAAGATAGTCGGATAAGCTTTTGCTTTACAGCTTTTACTGTATTTGCAGTGATTCGACTTATATGCCGTACTTACATATGCAAAGAGATGCTTATCAACTTCGCGGCATGTAAAATATTCGACTGCTATTACATGCGATGTTTTAAATGGTCAATTAATATTATTATTATGGTCATTAATTTACATAAACATTTCACATTTTTAATATCAATTTCAAAGCAAAGGGAGCGTGAAAATTCGTATGGAAGGGGTAGATGGAGGAAGGGGATCTCTACGAACAAGTGCGCTTAAACGGGCGGAAACTATTCATTACTTATCGCTCTGCTCGCCAAAATTCGTTATATATGGGGCATTTTCTGCCACGAAACCAAACAATTGTTCGATACAGCCGAGAATTCGTAAAATGCGTGTCCGTTATAAACGAGTTTTACTGTGTGTACATATATACATCTATATATACACAAATATATGTATACATACGTACACAAATATATATATATATATATATATATATATATAAGGGTAGCAACAAGGTGTTGGAGGAAGCCCAGTGGACACTTACCTAGAATGAAGAGCCGCTGGGGGTGCTGAGGACACACGTTTTTCGTGTGTCCTCAGCACCCCCAGCGGCTCTTCATTCTAGGTAAGTGTCCACTGGGCTTCCTCCAACACCTTGTTGCTACCCTTATTATTACCTTTCCTTTTCCTTAAGTATTTATATATATATATATATATATTACCCAACATCTTGTGGAGAAAAGAACCCCCATCACCCACTCTTCTGCACCCCGCAGGTTCCCACCCCTGCCGCAGACCACGATGCCTAACATGCCCTATAAACTCACCCTCCAACTCATTCTCAAACACCACCACCAAGATCACCTACCCCATAACATCCCCGCAACGTCATCTAACTAATAACTTGCAGCCAATGCCCCGCCTTTTACGTCGGACTCACCAGCAATTCCCTCAACATTCGCATGAATGGCCATCGCAACAGCGTTAGTCTTAAACGACAGCTACCCGTGGCCGTGCATGCGAATAACCACAATCTCAGTTTCAATGTTTGTTTCACGGTGAGGGACATCCGCGCGCTCCCGGACGACGCTTCCGCCCCCCAACTCCATCAATGGGAACTGGCCCATATCCTAATCTTAAATTCTTTCTCTCCTACCGGCCTCAATATCCTTTAATGTTTCCCTCTTTCCACCCTCTCTTTCCCCTCTCCCCCTTCCCCCTTCTACATCCTCCAATCCCCGAACTTTCCACGCTCCCTTCCCTTCCACCCCCACACCTTCACCCCAGTGTCACTGCCATATCAGTTGTGTCTCTCTTGTGCTGACGAAGGGATCATCCCGAAAGCTCTAACCTCTACAAATGTGTCTCTCCAACACCCCAGCGGCTCTACTTCCGGTAAGTGTTCACTGGGTTTACTTCAATACCTAGTTGCCCTAAATATCCTTACTTACCTTTCCTCTTCCGTAGTATATATATATATGTGTGTGTGTGTCATCAAGGTGTTAGAAGAATCCCAGTGAACACTTAACAATTTGGAGAGCCGCTGGGGGTGCTGAAGAAACAGGGAAAACACAAAAACACGAAAAAGACGAAGTGAAGCTTTCGGACTGACGCCGTTCCTCAGCGGCGGGGAACTTTTTAGGATAATGCCCCTCCAGAATATGTAAAAAATTTATACACCTTTTTTATAAAATAAAATCAAAAAGTAATTTTAATTAATGATTGTGGATTAATTATTGTGAATAACTGGTAATCATTAAATAGAAATACTTACTGTAAATTGTACACCTAACGCACATAACTAATGTGAAGTTGAACCATTTTAGAACTGCATATTTTATTGAAACTTGACAGGAATTTAGAAAGTGTCACTCTCATCTCTTGTTTGACACTTATCTGCGATCTATATTTTTAATTTCTCATATATGTAGTAAACAGAGAATGTATTGTAATCGCGAAAAAATTTGACCACGATTTTGATGTAAGTATACGTTTTAGGTATACCTGAGTCCGAAAAAGTAGTTTTCGCCATGCCTTCTGTCTGCCTGTCTGTTCGCGGTTCTAGGGTTTAAACGATAGCGTGAAAATGAATGAAATCCCGTAATTAGGAATTTAATTATACAGAATAGCAACTATGAATAAATGGTTACGCCTCCAATGTGAAGGAAATCGCATAAATTTCTCTAATACGACCCGTCGTGGAATACTCTTACGCCGTCTGGGACCCTTTCGAGGAGGGCCTGACTAGGGAGCTCGAAATGGTCCAGCGTAGAGCGGCTAGATTTGTAAAAGGGAAATATCGGTATGATGCGAGTGTATCAGAGATCTTGAGGGACCTGAAATAGCTGTAGATGAAGTGTAGAAGAACTGAATTCAAAAGGAAACTACTTGAAAAGTTTAAAAGTTCCGAATCCGTTGAAGACGTACGCGCCATAGTTGTACCCATCGGTGTTAGTGAACGACACGTTAGATCAGAGTGCAGGAGAAAATATGTCGAAACAATCGCTAGAATCGTGAAATACTACAGATCATTTTCTCCAGACGCAATAAGACAGTCCAACAGACACATTAGTTAAAGTTCATTTGGTGCTGTTACTCACACTGACAAACGATTCTGGCAGCTTGCAGGGTATTCATGTAAATGTAAAAACTAGCACTTTATAAAATACAAAAAAAAGCATACGCCATATACGTAACTCTCCAAACTCCATAACTAACCTCCATGATGCAGATGATCCTTTTTGCGGCTAACCGCAAGAGGCTCATCTGCATGATTTCCCTTTTATGCACACGCCACCTCCAACAAAGATTACGCAAACTCTCAGGACGCCATCTTTTGCTTCAACCCCCCATCAGAGAAAACAATCCTTTTCCCGGCGCACACCCACCCACCACACGCACGCCAAACTCTCCCCAGCCAGATGACGTCCTGAAACATTCATTCCCGCACCTCTACTGAGTATACACTGCTTACTCGCGGCCTTTACTTCTGCCCCACTACAAAATCCGACCATTTTCCCTACTCGTTGATATACAAAGATATTATCCTTAATCAAGACATAGGTCCAATAGGAAACACTACTTTGCTTTCACTTTCGTATAACAGTCAGTCCAACGGAATTGCTAACTTCCCCCCTCACTGCATTGTAACTATTTCTCCCCTATCCTTTCTTTTGTTTTTTCCTCCTTCTCATTTCACTCCATGTATATATACTCTCCCAGCTCGTGTTTCTTCGTCTTTTTTTATCGGCGTACTGATGATCACATCGTTGGTTCCGAAATACATATATAGGCATTTTTACTTTCTCCATACATAGTATAGGGGAAGTATTGTGATCACGAAAAAAATCGCCTACGAGATTTCAACGGAAATACACGTTTTGAGGTCCCTAGAACACGTTTAGACTATTTTCGGAATGAGGTCTGTGTGTGGGGATGTATGTGATTGTGGGAGCTATAACTCAAAATGTACTTGTCATATTAATAGCAAATATCATATATATAACACTTTAGCATGAGCACAAAGAACTGATTAGTTTTTCGACAATAACGGTTAACCGGAAGTCGAGGATTATTCGAAACCCGATTCGGCTTTTGTGATATTTCTCCGATAAAACTTCATTATTGTATACAATGATCATTACAAGAAATGTAGAAAATATAATTTCCTACATCTTTTATTTCAAACAATTTTCCATACTAGTTATTGTTTAGGAATTATTTATAAATAATCGGTTTCGGTCAAATATCTTCTTAAAAACGTCGTTATTGGTAATCTTCGTTAGGACCAGAGTTGTAGAGATTAATATTTGTTCCAAGTTTTGTATAAAACAAATTTTCGTAGAACCATCCATTTCGGAGATATTCAACTTTTTTCGTAATTTCTAGTATATAGCGCCACCACCATGGAACGGTGAACTGTTTAAACATATTCAAAATATAATTTACGGCGATAAGGACGACTGCATTCTTTTACAATACGAAATAATAATTTTGCCTTGTAATACTATTCAAAATAATTTAAAAATCTATACCCAGTGGTGAGCTGCCAAAATTTTAACAACCGGTTCCCTATTCTGATTCGCAACACGACCGTGGCGCTGTAGTTACAAGTTTTGAAGTTATTCGGCTGTTATTTCGTTTAGTACCGAGACGTTCATTAGGGAAAAATAGTCAGTAAAACCAGCACGAGGGGCAAGGAGCTAACAAAAAAGAAGCGTTAAATAAGAAAAAAATCTATGAACTGGACTAATAAAACAAATAAATTAAAAATATGCGCCCTTTATCTTATTTCAATAAATCACCTTTTCTACACCAAGAATCCAACTCGATATTAGGGATTAAAATGAATTCAACACGATTAATTTACACCACATATTTAATTTGTCACTAGAAAGAACCCATTTAGCTAATTATTGTGCTATTAAATGTCACAGAAGAAAAGGCTCTAAGGCTCTAAATTATTAATGCACTGCCGAAATTTTTCTCGATAATTTAAATTGCGTATTTTTATAATATCTTGAAATTATCGGCGTACTTGAATACTACAAAGGAAAGCCGACATTTTCGCAGGTGTCGTGTATGCGTGTCAAAGGAAGCCGCCAGTATTAAGACGCGTATAAAAAGGATCAAGATAAATTCATATAGGTACTAAATTTGTAAATCATTTTCAAAATTAGCTATTTTTGCTATATGCGGTTAATTTATGTGATATTTTAATGTTCTGGATTATATTTTATTCAATTGTAATATTATATTACTCTAACCAAATTCAACACTGGGAAATAATTCTTATGAAACCAAACATCCATCGGGTTCGAATAATGGATCGAGTGGACTCTGCTTTCTGTAGAAATTTTTAACAACCGGTTCCAAAATTGCTTCAAAATTTAACAACCGGTTCGCGCGAACCGGTGCGAACCGGCTGCAGCTCACCACTGTCTATAGCTACATAAATTGGTATAGACCAGTGATGGAAAACCTACGGCACGCGTGCCATAAATGGCACGCAAGACGATTTTGGTTGGCACGCCAACGAAAGGCGAAAACCAATCAAAGCATTTAGTGCTGCAAAAACATTTGTGTTATTTAGTTAACTATTGTAAACATTAGTTTTACGGTTACAAATTTCAATCTCTTATGTCTTGACCACGAATGTAATTAAGTTGGCACGCAATAATATTAAGGAGTTTTTTGTGGCAGGCGAGGCGGAAAAGATTCGAAAATTTCAGTAATATTGGCACGCGGACAATAGAAGGTTCGCCATCATTGGTATAGACCGATGATGTCCAAGAGTATTTCAAACTAGCCAAATAATGTTGAAATATAAAGTACTCAATGAAAAATGGTATCTCTTTTAAATGGTTCTGTTTATTAATCACTGGTATTATTACTATAGCTAATATAAATATATTTATTAGTATTGTTTATTATAATATTAAACTTATTTTTTATGAGAGCATCATTATGTATTTTCATAACACTGTTAGGATAAAAATTACATAATAATAGATATATTATTTCATTATTACAAACATTAACTGATAGTGTTAACTTTACAACTCTTTTTCCTGACTAATCAATGAATTTTGACAGAAATATTTAGAAAACTGCGCATCTCAATTCCTATCTTAGAAGTATGATGGTATTTGCAGGTAAGAAAATGCCACTTTCTTTAGTTAAAAGTGATACTTGGCTTTTCAAAAAACTATAATTTCTATGATTTATTTGCATATTCGAAAGATTTATTGGCCGCAAAATATTGGCATCAAAATTCATTAATGTTTGCCTGAGCACATGTATTCAGCATATGGAAGGTATATATTGAATCATTTCAAGGTATTAAGATTATAAAATATAATGTATAATTATTTGGGAATTTCTCCGGAAGTTTTAAAATAATTCCCAACTTATGAGAAAGTTTGGAGGCAGTATAAATTTAAATTCGTGATTAATAGAGCGAATAATTTCATAACACCTAGAAGTTACTCTTTAAAACAAAAATAGACCTGTTTTAAGTTTTCCTTAAATAAGGATTAATCGCTTAACATTAAACCGCTTTCTTTTGCCGGTAAACAATCGACCACAATAAATATCTTATTTCCACTGTCACTTTCGATATCTTTGTAACAAAGAGTAATATCAATAGATTTCTCTCTTCTCTCAGAGAATAACTGATTCCTAAAAGAATAAAATACTCCCCCTCAGTTCGCACATGATCCAGATCCATAAAATATGGAAGAAAGACTATACGTCACATCTAATAAAGTTAACCGGCCATTATTAAATATTTTATAATGGTGGCTGACTAAAGAATTCGGCTATAAATTTACAAGGCAGATACCTAATACCTCATTGACATTGTCCCCCTTCCCTCGTCTTCCCAACTCCTTTTTCCCTCTTTTCTCTTCTTACTTTTCTCCATCTCTCCTTCCGTCCCTTCCTCTCTATCCCCCTTCCTACTCTCATAATCCTCCACGTCTCATGATCGTCATCTCAAACCTTATCAAAGAATGTGTTGAGTCCCTCTCATTACCCCCACTCTTTCCTCCTTGCGTCAGCGAGGGTCTAAAGTGATACGAGTCTAATTCCGGTCAAATGAAGCCGTTTTGCGAGAAGAGATGAGGGTCAAATAGGGTCACTTCCGTCCGTCCTCTCTTCATTGTAGGCGTGGCTAAAGTGATGAATGACCAATCGCAGGGGAGGGTCCAAAGCAATGATGTAACGCGATTTAATGGTTTCACTTTCGGGTGACTGAGATAATCACTAATTGCAGTTTAAGGAGTTATGGATCGCTCTTTCAAAAGTCGTCCCTTGGATGATACAGTACCATTCTTATCATGATGAAATGCTGAATTTGGGTGACTTAAATAAATAATCGGAAAATAATGACAATCTTTTTCTTTTAAAAATCACTAAACAATGCAAGCATTAATATCATTTGTTGTATTAACGATTAAAAATACAAACATCTAATGGAAATAAAGTATAAGTAATAAATTTGCCGATGTTTCTGTTACAGTCCTAGTCTTATAATGTCTTAATTTACCAATCACAACATTATGATATACTATGATCTGTGTAAGACGAAAACCCAAAATTATCAGCATTTGTTCTTCGGATATCTCGTTTTAAAACGCAAATGTCAGTTTTTACTTTTCCCAAATGTAGTACTGTATGAGAAATTATTGTATTCATGTAAAAAATCGAATTCGGGATTTCAACAGAAATGCTCGTTTCCTACTCTGTCGGTCTGTAAGATAAGGATTTCGTGGGCGCTCAAATTAAAAAATGAACACTCAGATCTTCAAAAATCTTAGTATTTAAGTATTATTATCAGTAATTCAAGATCTGAAATGTTGTTAGATGAAACCAGTAAACCAGAAGTGGAGATTTATTCTATCCAGGAATTGAACCCGTGACGTAAATGTAGACCTTGAATAGACTAAAATTTAAAAGGAACAAGGCCAAGTAATTCCTGAAAGGGTTATTGAAATTTGATCCGGCATCATTGACTAATAAACTTTTATAATAGCGACAGGGAGGTAACTAAGAGGGGGCCAGGGGAGACTCTGGCCCCCTCTTAAAAGTCCTCGCCCCGCCCCCTCCCTTGGCCCCATTTACCATTCGTTGAATGCCATCGACCGATTGTGCGGTCTGTGTAAATAGCACAAATAAAGCGAATACCTCAACAATGACCAACGACAATTCTTTGGTCAAACGTTATAAACGCTTCCCACACGCAGTTTCCTGAATAAAATTATCAGTTAGAGCCTGGAAGTTCAGGCACTACAAAACGTCAAAATTGGCAGGCAAAATGGCACAAAAAACAGGAAAATAGGCACTAAAAAGGAATTTATTTTAACCCAAATATTACTATTACTATATGGAGTAGATATAACGTTTAAATAAAATATTTTAGGAATCGCTATTAATGATGTCTTCAAATTTGGACAATTACATGAGACAACAAGATGTTTTTCAAAATTCTCAAATGAAATACTCTGTCTTCTGTCAGTTAGGATGTGTTTTAAAAGTGAAAAGGATCTCTCTACCTCCGCGAAAGTGATAGAGGCGTATTTAATACAAGCTATAGCTGCGGGACTCGTCTCAATTTGCTTGACCAGTGCTGACGAATCTGATGTAGTAGCTAATACATGACTTTCTCCATTCTTTAATATTTGTATTTAATCGTTAACTAGTGTGTAATAGCTTTCATTCCTAAGCCGTTACTTTTATAATTAGTTCCAATAATGTCCGTTAGGCAGGGTAAAATGTATTAAAGTTTTTACATCGGGTTGGAATTTCGTAGATGAAAAAGTCGTGAACATTCGTGGCTGCGCCACTTGAAAGGATTGCTGGAAAACAGCACACAATACAACTCGTTTAATTTTGTAAAAAATAATTGGTATATAATAGACGAAAACACCAATAAAAATATAATTATCTTTCTTCTTATGCATAACGATTCAGTTATCTTGGCTATGGGCTCCCATTTGCGATGTGAAACGAAACAAAAACATTGGATGAGAAATAGTTAACATAATATGCACAAGTGTTAGTTAATCGTGTGTTGAAACTAAATAACTGACTAACTAACAAGAACAAAATCAGAATTAAGCGTTTAAGATTCCCTAAATATTATTTCCTAACGTGCCTAACATGAAAACAATTCGCACCTAGAAAACAGGAAATACGAGTGTAACTGAAGCATACAGATATTCTGTAACGTCGGTCTTACACTAATGCTACTCTAAATTAGTTAAAGGTTAGTGGTAAAGAAATTTTCTTCTACCCTTCGCTGGGGCCGGAGTATCGTCCGTCGTCCATCGGTGGGAGTGCCATCTGCGTCGATTAATTACTGACCTTAGGGGGAATGCATTCCATCGGCGAATCCTTTGGACGCTCAGCAGTCTCCAGGCGTCGACCCAAGACGTCTCCGATGCGACTTGCAGTCTCTCCAAAGACTTGATTTGGCATTGAAAAAACACTACACACGAACTGTTCGTTCCTTGGTTCACAGTTTCACTTTTGAATACACACTAAATAAAAAAATACTGATTTTCGCAACACAACACTTCCGAATTAAAAATCGCAAAATAGTCAGTTTTTTCCAAGGTTTCTGCCCCATTCAGCAATCCTGGCTGCTTTCCATCTGGAAATACAAGAAGCCAAAGGTTATATATTACAAAATTTTGGATTAACAGTTACTTACAGAGGTCATAATGTTGCATTTTTAAATACATAAGAATTTAATATGCGATTTCGGCAGGTACAATCAATAGAATTAATTTTATTCTTTTTGGAGCGTGAAAAAATGCTCTTATAGTTTCACTTTGGCGTCTGCCTGTCTGTAATGTTTCGACATGAAAGCAGGCCGCGCGGGGCCCTGTGCAGCCGCACCGATGGAACTCGCCTCAAGTCGGCCCTGCAAAGAGGATTCAATGCTGTGGTGAAAAGTTGAGCGATTGTTGAGCCATTGCCGATTTCCAAAACTTCTGACGTAAGTAAATAAATTTTTGATGGCTGACTAACCTCCATGGTTTCTATTATGACGTTTGCAACGAGCCTTCCCACAGCGGGAGTCTCGTCGATAGAGATCCAAATTTTCTTGTCCTCAACATCGTCTCTGATTTTTTGGATAACACACTTGACGCTTTATCAAAATAGGTTTTCCTCAACGTTGACTCACTTGGAACCTCTTTTTTCGTATATTTTTCCAAAAATGCTTTCAAAGACCTTTTATAAATTCAACAAAGGAATGCCAGCTTCAATGAAACATTTACACAAGTCGAAGGAAAACTCAGACTGCCTAGAAGAAGCTGAACAAAACAATGGTAAAAGGGACGTCTTCTTACTGCCGGCAGTCTTCTTATCGGCTGCAGCTTTATGTTTTGATGTACTTTATGCTGCGAGACAAAGTACTTCTTCTCCGAATTCACCGACTTTTCACAAAGTTTACAAAAAAGCACTGAACCGTCTGTCAACAAAATATCAACATCAGACTCTTTAATGAAATTTTTCAGTCTATGCTTTGTAGAAACACTCACTTTAGGCATTGTGGCCTCTAGAATTGAATTTTCACGTTCGCCACACAAATAATTAGTTAAAAACAGGGTTGTTAAACGAAACCGAACCTAAAAAATAGTTTAAGTTCGGAACGAAACTATATCTTTTCTCTTGCCATTTAGTTTCGGTTCGTAATGAAACTGTATGTTCCGTGATGGGTTTAGTTCCGTTCCGGAACGGAATTGTTTAGTCGGAAGGAAATATTTCGTTACGGAACGGTTCCTTTTCTTGGATGGACTCGGGTTCAAGTTGAGAGTTATTAGGAGATACCTGTTCAGTAGTTTCGTTCCAAGAAAACTGCACCAATATTCTGGTCGTGGGGCGGAGAAGAGAGCGAGGTACTCGTATAGAGTAGAAGCCCGCAAATCATACGGTAGCAACCGTCGACGCGGCATTGAATGTCTTAATGATATGGCGATTTTTCCGCGAGCACCCATTTTCCGTTAACGAGAAAAACAACTCCGTACGAGTTCGGCGTGCACAGCTCACTGCGCACTCGACATCTTCCCGGTGGTGATATTAGGAACTATGATCCCCCTCCTATCCCCGACTTCCCCTCTCGCCCTCTCTCTCGCCGTTAGACGCGAGTAAAAACCATTGAAAACTGGCTGGAACCAAAGCTGGATCGGTGTAGGAGCCGGAACGAAACTATTTCATGCGCGAAACCGATCGGGAACTGATCAGTATCGTTCCATCGAAATTTCGTTCGGAAGATATCGTTCCACTTTCGTTCCGGTTCCACTTTCGTTCCACGACTTTGGTTCCTTTTTCGGTTTGGTTCCTGTGAACCGTTAATTGAACCGGAACCTATTTGGAACCGTTCCTTTTCAGTGGGTTCGGTTTCGTTTAACAACCCAGGTTAAAAACGACTTATGAATAGTTTGAAAGCCAAAAGACCCTACCTTCACCAGCCATGGATTTCCCAAAAGTGAACTATAAAGACAGATAAGATTCATAATATTTTAAATATCTATACCTTAATTATGGAGAATCATGTGTTGGCCACATCAGATTTTGTAATTATGCCTCGCTGAAATATTTACTTTTATGTCATGTAAGTAAGAAACCCGTGAAAAAACAACGTACAGTTGCCCATGATTGAACACTGACTGGTAAATATACACCAGATACGTGAGCTTATTAACGTTAATAAACATTATAATGTAGAATATAACGATTTTACTTACAAAAAATGTAAGACTCCAGTATACAATAGACGAAAGAAGGTTCAATTGCTTTCATAAATAAACGCTTCCTGATTAATAATCAGTACCTATTTACGTTGCTATCCATAAACATCTATCGTTTCGTTGCTTAAACAAATGTGCGAAGCGAATAACGGTAAACTTTCGTCCATTAATAAGCTTCGTTGAAGCTAATTGAATCGGAGGTAACAATGACGGCCGCCTTGGCAGCGCCCGGGAGGGGTACGAAAAATCCACAAAATTTCGAAACAAATAGAGTATTTCTGAAACCTTCGACCGTATAACATGTACACTTCGCAGGAATAAGATAGTATAGTTTTTTATTCGTCGAATAAAGCAAAAACGAAAAAAATCGGTTCATATTTACGTATTTTAATGCATGAAGGAAGAATACCTTGCAAGTCAAGAAATGGATTCATACGTGTTATCTTATGGAAAAATGTTAATGCCCTATATTGGCAGCACTGATTAATCCCGGTTGACCAAACCTTGGCCATTCACTAAGTCAGGATGTAAGGAAGAATCGTACCAAATTTGGTTATTCTAGCTTTTATCATTTAGGAGGTGTTCCATGAACAAACACACAAACCAACAAACACACGCTTCAAAATATATTATAGTAGATAAGCAATACTTTACGAAAATTTACTTACTTGTCACCAGTAAAGTGGTACCCCTGATTGGAGTACGTGATTATTATATTTGATAGTGTCCTTAATGTAAAATTTCATGAAAATCCGTTCTGTAGAAGCCGAGAACGAACATGCGGACGGACTGACGGACGGACAGACTATAATAGGCGCTCACGCTGGAAGCGAAACGCTCCTAAAAAGGCATATATGGGGGGAAACATGAAAATAGGCAAAAAAAGTCATTTATGGAATCTTGCCTGGACTTCCGGGCTCTAATTATAATTATCAGTATATATTTCCGTTGCTGTGTATGAAGATTGATAATTTCGTTGCATAAAAAAATGCGAAGCGAATCTCTGGTTTATTAAAGGATTACTTGAGGTTAATTGTGCGTTGACACAAAAATACTGATCTATGCATTTATATGTATTAACTTACAAATTTTGGTGTGCCCCCAAAATATTTTTAGCTTTTGGGCTGGGAGGCTAGTTACTTTGCTGAACAGCGATCGGATTACTGATGGTGGAATCCTTGATTCCGAAATACGTATTTAGGCAATTTTTTAGAAAGGAAGTACTCGTGTGTGTTGTTTTATTTTGGTTAGTTTGTATTTGTGTGTGTGAACAAAGAAAAAGGGTCCCTGGCATTGGAGTAATTCTCGCTAAACCTAGGGTGTCCATGCGTCCCGGTTTTCCGGGATTTATCCCGGATTTTAGTCATTGTCCCGGTGTCCCGAAATTTTTTTTCGGGACGCCCAATTGTCACAGTTTATAGGAGCACTCTCCGTACTTGTTTTCAATGATCGAGATTTCCAATGCATACGTTTTCTTATTAATTAATTGCGTGTTTTCTTGGTTTCACACGTTCACTGTTCGAACGGTACGTTTAAAGGAGTTCTGTGATTTTGTTGATGTAGAGTATAGGAAGTTGCTATCTCATTCGAAAATTCGTTGGTTATCACTATGTACTGCAATTGAACGAATTCTAAAAATTTTTTAAGGCTTAAAATATTATTTTATGTCTGATGAAAAGGCTCATATTTTCTTTTTGAATTCATGAATAGCCAGATATTAAATATTGAGAAAACAAACCACTATTATAGAGGTAAAAACATTGTTGAAGAAACAATTGAAATGATTGCTAGTAGAATATCTGATAAATTTTTGCCTATTAAAATTAAGAAATATTGCAACTATGTAAAGTTGAAGAAACAAATAAATTTAGCAACGAAGTCATCGAATTTTATTCAACAGCGAGGGAATATTTATTAAAGTGGACTGAACCATTAAAGCAGTATACATTTTTGAAATAGTTGACTTTAAAATTTATTCCAAAGTAGGATGATGCTGCATATTCCTGTGTATCGCTTGAAAGGAATGGAAATAAATTGACTGAAAATATTCTGTACGAACAATTTGTATTTTTGGAGGAAGTGATTAGCAATGAAATTGAAAACAATGTAAATTGGAAAACGATGAATTACAACGAGAAGTGGATGACTATCTTTATGAAAATGGAATTTATCTAGCAAAAAAGTGAATTCATTAGAATTTGTTGGTATCCGTTTGCAAATCCGGGTCACAAAGCAGGCTGCGAAAGAATTTTTTCTTTATTAGACGCTCAATGGACTGATGAACGGAAAAGATTAGAAATCAGTACAGTTAACGCAATACTCATATGTGTCTTTAATTTAAAAGATCTTAGTTGTGAAGATTTTATGAATTCCATAAAAGCAAATAAAGAAATATTAAAAGCTGCGCAAGGATCAGCCAAATATAAATGTAAAATTAAATTTCAAGATTATCATTTGATGAATGGAATTTTTTGTTTTAAAAATTCATAACTCATTAATGAATTCTTCTTCATTTAATGATGAATGTTTTCTTAGATGATAATGGTTCATATATGTACCTAGTATTTGATTTTTTGTTGATTTTGTAATAAAGATTTTAATTTTTGATATTTCATTCGTTCATGTAACTTTAAGTTGATTTTTGTTTAGTGACAATAGTGTTTTTTCATGCTTATTGACTTAAAACAAATATGTCATGTAATTTTGAGTTTATAATAGTGATCAATATTTTTATGTTAATACGATTTATACATTACAACTTGTTTAATTTGTAATTATGATATGCGATAACAATTTGGATGATTCTATAAATCACTGTTTCTCAACCGAAAATCTGCCGTGGACCGGTAAATATTGTGAACGTTCAACCAAGGACCGGTAAAATTTAGCAAACTACATAATTTTTATTTGTTTTCTTCAATGAAATTTTATTAAAAGATAAGAATAAAATAAAGTCACAAAACTTTTTAAACAATTAACTGTCAAAATAAGAATAATTTTATCTTAAACTTTCCACCAAAGTTTCGCGGACCGATGCACAGTGGTCCGGATCCAGAAAAAGGCGGACAAAAGTCGATTTTTCGACTTTCTTGAAAAATTCTTAGGATACCCAAGTTGTGTCGTAGAAGGTCTGGAGCATCATGCAAAACACTTAGTTTTGCGTAGAATCTATTATGAAACTGAGTGTATCACTTCAAAATCACGTTATACTGCATGAAAATCTTGTTTTTTATTTTCTTCGAAAAATACATCACTTTAACCATTTTTTGGCTATAGTACATACTGAAAATTGGCAAAATGACTCTGCATGATAGTAATAGGGATGCATTACTAGCAAAAAATATGCGTAACTGTCTTTCAGTAATTGCCGTGTTCCTTGTAGGAACTCGTGAAATGCAAGTAACATTTCAAGAAAATTTCGTACATATGTTGCATTAAGTAAAAAGTGCCATGGTGATTTTTATGTCAGGTATAGTGTACAGTATTAGGAAGATAATAATGGAGAAATCATCTGCCTAAACTTGCCTAACCGCGGTTGAGAAGGATTAAAAAGCCTCTCTACCACGTACGTGAAGAAGGGTCTGCGCCGTATATGAACCACGGAAAGGAAAGTTGCGGTAAAATATTTGTTCCTCTGCAAAATGTTTGAATGCTTTAATTAATATTTATTGAGAATTCTTCTCTTCGCTCTCTTCTCTGACTGGTCTCCCGGCGACAGAAGACCACGAAAGATTCAAAGACTGCGTGTCCCTCTAGTCTTCCCTCAGCCCCTCAGTCTCTGAGCGACAGCACGGGACAGGCGTCTGGAATTCAGTCGCCGGTAGATTGCAGGCAGACTGACGACCGTCTGAAAACCCTCATTGCTCACAATGTACTTGCTGACGCCGGGAGACCATTCGCCAAATCCAAACATTTCACATTGCTTTGTTATTGGTTAACCAGGATATCCTTTTCTCTGCCTCTTCTACGCATGGTCTCCCTATACGCCAGTTTCTTTTTCTCCGTGTATGTGCTGACATATCATAGTGAGTCCTCTGTTCAAAACAGTTTTCTGTTCTGTTTACTAAAGTGACTTTTTTATTCCTGAATTAGTTGACAATTTTAGTGATTACTTCAAATTTAGTGTTCATTTGGTTTGACAACGCTTTTCCATCACCGCCCAAAGGAAATTTATAAAGGTGGGTTTGTGGATCAGCTGTTATTGAGTGGGCTATACTTCCAATAGGCGAGCTGTCTGAGGAAGCGCAGGAGTCACGAAGCAAAGACTTAGAAGATACCGTGAACATCACGCTCGGAAGACTTCTAGACTCCATACAAATGAAGACGTCTTTCGGAGACTCCTACTAAGCTCCGATCCACTAATAAGTACATTGGGTACTGCACTAGAAAAATTCCGTCCAGTGGGAACCTTGCCTCAAGAGGTCCGTGATCTTTTTAAGGAATCCGAGGAATCAGTGGACGAGGTCGGATCTGATACAGAGGAATCTGAGGCGGGATTTTAACATTCCACATTGAATAAAATATTAAATATGTACCATATGTAAATATGTATCATATGTAAATATGTTTTATATGTAAATATGTAATACTTGGGACTAGGTATTATGAAAAGCGAAGTAGAAACGGCGATACTGGAACTAAAGAAAGGAAAAGCTACAGGCAACGATGGAATACCGGCAGAGGTACTTGAAGTCATGGGATCGGAAGGACTAAAAGTGATTACGAAACTAATTAACAAGGTTTACGACTCGGGAGAGTGGCCTCAGGATTTCTTAAATGTAACAATGATCCCTTTAAAAAAGAAGCCAAAGACTACAGAACGATATCCCTACTTCGAAGATTTATTTTTTGGCTAAAAAATTTAGGATTAAAGCACAAACAACCAAAATGATTGTATTCACGAAACCAATTCTACAATATTATGGATTTGCATTTGTAAGCGCAACAACAATTAAATTATTATCGTTTGACGATATTCATGTCGAATTTCTGAATTTTTGAAAGAATTTCCTTCCCCGACTACACCCTTAATGCTTTGATTTTCGATAAAAATAACTGTGAAATTGAACTCAGCGTACCGAAAAACCTAAAAGATGTCATTTTTGTTGCCGTGGGACAAAAATTTGACTTTTGTCCCTGTTTTTCGCGATCCGGACGACTGTGCGATGGTTGAAACACACTGCTATAAATCACAATTCATGTGCAGTTTGTACGTTCCATTCTTATCAATAATTAATATTTTTTATTAAAGAAGTCAAATATCTAACAGATTATTCATTCTGAATAATCTGTTAGATAATTGACTTCTTTATGTGATCATGGCTTCAATTTCCTTACGTGTAAAATACAATACGTTATGTATTTAATTTTCAGTGTATAAATAAAAATTGCAAAACTTTATAACAGAAAAAAGTTTAAACTCATCCTATTTTCTTATTAATAGAGTAACAGAAATATACATTAATAAAACAATATTTTAATACCTCGAACTACAGAAAATGATTAAAAACGCATTTGTCCACGTTATGTCCCGATTATATCCCGGTAATTTCCCGGTTATGTCCAGTTGTCCCGGATTTTTCATCCTCAAAATAGGAAATGTCCCGGTTTTGCATCCTCGGCCTCTGGACACCCTACCTAAACCCGGAGTGTGTGAGATTGCGTGTGTGTTTGGTCACTGGCGTGGAGTAAATTCCGCTAAACCAGTGTGTGTGTATTTTCCTATTAAAAATATTTTTATGGTTATTAGGATGTTCCTCCATTGCTCTACGATTATTACAGAATTTATTCACCATTATTGGCAGCGACGCAAAATCCGGTTCCGGCGACTCACATTCACTTGAATAAATGAAAAAATTAATAGTGTCTAAGTAAGAAAATTAATTTTTAAGATCTAAATTTATTTAGGAGAAACGGTATTTTTGGGTATAATCAGCCACGAACGACAGCGCACTCAATTGGTTTGGATTAAGAACCGCTGGTTTATAAATACACTCCAGATCCTTGGCTTGCAAAATTTTGCAGACAGAGTGACCAAGTGATAGAATAAGCATTTCATAATGGTATATGTAATTCCAATTTTACAATGTATTTGAATTTTCCGCCATAATCTTATACATTATGCACGTAGTGAAGCTGCGGCCGTGCGTATGAAGCTTCGCGAAATTATATCGGCGTATTTCTCGAGAACCGTTCTCGTAAAGATATGCGGTAAACGGCGTTTTGTTTCTACTGGCTATGAGGTCCCTGGAAAAATATTTTCGTTTGATAAAGTGTCCCGGGTTTGAATCCAGGAGACAATTATATTTTCCCATAAGTTTACACGGGATTTTCGATTTTTCTGAGTGCAAGGTTTTTTCCTTCGTTCATTAAAATACATAAATATCGACCGATTTCCTTATTTTTTGCTTTATTCGACGGCTAAAGCTCAATTCTATCTTACACCTGCGATGCTTACACGTTAAACGGTCGAATTTTCCAGAAATACGCATTCTTTTTCGAAATGTTGCGGATTTTTCGTACTCATTCCGGGCGTTGCCAAGGAGAGACTCATTGTTGGCTCCGATTCATTTAAGGCCAATTAAACCTTCAAATAGACGAAATAAAATCGCTATTGTTATCTTCTCTTCATTGATAATCTAAATAAACGCTCGCCTTTATAGTAGGTCCTGTAAGAAGTTAAAAGAAGTCGTTGATAGACACTTGAAGGCAACTGCTTGTGAGTTCGTCTATAAGGGTGCAACAATAATCATTGTAAGGTAAGGTAGAATTAAAACTTTTTCCGTTTTGAATATACCGCGATATTAAACTAGTATTGAGTAACTCTGTAACATTGTGATCACGTAATTGCTCTAATATATTACTGTAACATCGCAGAAAATTTAAAAATGACAAGGGGTAGACCAGTGAAAAGGAGAGCTATTAGCCCAGCTACAGCTGCCAGAGAAAGGAAGAGGAGCCAGAGATCAAAGGAAGAGTATTGTAGGAAAGAGAGAGAAAGAGATGCGGAAGCTCATAGGATTGCCCGTGAAGATGAGGAGCGGAGAGTACAAAAAAGACAAGAAAATAGGGAAACACGTCAAATGAATAGGGAACAAAGAAGATCTAGCATAGGGCCGAACTATGTAGATTATTTACAAGCGTAGCTGCAACGGGTTGCTAGTGATAATATAAAGTTTCAAGGAATACCACAGAAATATGTTCTGCGCGCTAACAATTAGGAATAAGACATGAAAATAAGCTTTCTATGGATATAATAAATTGTAATGGCTAATAAAATTCATACTAGTTTCGCCAAAGTATTGATGTTGCTGGGTTGTCGCTTATTATGAATGATCTCCGAGTGAACGTTCTTTCCATCTGTACGAATACGTCCGTTATGACATGTTTTAAATTCTAATTCAATTTTAAGCGGGCTACGTAAAAATCACGCATGAATATTTCATATTTTTGTGTCATTTTTCGTTCCCAGAACCAAAATAACTTTTGTGGACAGGAGCCAAATTCAGTTAAAAATCTTCAATTAAATTTCGCCCGGCAGAGGCCCGCGTCCCTGTAAATGAGCAAATTGGTAGCTAAAAGTATTCAAAATATTGACAGAGAAAAGTGCATTGCGATTAGGCTTGGCCTCGCGTAGCTTTGTGTATCGCGGTACTCGTTTTATTGTGAAATATTAATCCTCAAAACAAAAAGTATTTTCTAAAGAAAACTTAATGTATTCGTCCGTCGGGATTTTGCAATTTTCAAAAAGTTATAGATAATGAAATAATCTCAATCTTCATCAAAAACATTATTATACTGCAATTCCATCATTGCATATTCTCTTTAGAGAATAGGTATTTTTTTATAAATCAAAATGATGAGGTTAAAATCAGTGGCGTTTGAGACACTGCATAATAATTAGAACCTATTCTCACTGTGTAACGATGAATTTAAATAAAACAAACTTTCTGGGATCTTACCATGGCCTATAAGGGAGCGGACGTGTTTCTGTGTGCTCTCTAAAGCAGGTAGTGAGCGGCCGAAGCCGACCTTTTTACTTTCTCCATACGTAGTAATAGGAAAGTATTGTATTCACGAAAAAAATCGACTTCGAGATTTCAACGGAAATACACGTTTTGAGGTCTCTAGGACACGTTTAGACTATGTGTTTAGACTGTGTGTGCGTGTGTGTATGTGATTGTGGGCGCACTAACTCAAAAAGTACGTGCTATATCGCCACCAAACTTCATATATAACACTTTAACATGAGCACAAAGAACTGATTAGTTTTTCGACAATAACGGGTAACCGGAAGTCGAGGTTTATTCGAAACCCGATTCGGTTTTTGCGATATTTCTTCGTTAAAATATCATTATTGTATGTACAATTCTTTACAAAAGTTATAGAGAAGGTAATGTCCTACAACTTTCATTTGAAACAATTTTCTATTGCAGTTATTGTTTAGGAGTTATTTATAAATAACCGGTTTTTCGGTTTTCTCCTTAAAAACATCGTTATTGGTAATCCTCGTGAGGACCAAAGTTGTAGAGAATAATATTTCTTCCAAGTTTTGTTTGAAACAAATTTTCGTAGAACCATCCATTTCGGAGATATTTTGCTTTTTCTTAATTTGCAGTATACAGTGCCACCACCATGTAGCGGTGGATTATGTAAACATATTCAAATATACCTAATTGACGGCAAGAAGGAGGACTGTATTCTTTTACAATAGGAAAAGATAATTTTGCCTCATAATGCTATTAATAATAATTTAAATATCCATACCCAAAATATGGAGAAAGTCATGTGTTGGCCACATCAGATTTTTTTGGTGATCGCCCCTTCGTTCCCCGGCGGTTCTCGATGCCTCGGCCCCGATTTGCCTCGCTCGTCAACATCGAAGAAATCGCATGAGAAGCAGTAATTTAAAACGTTACTTCTTTGCTCATTGTGTATAGCTCTGTCTTTCTGTGCTCGGTTATCCACGAGTGAAATGAGTGATTACAAGTTATTACCATCAGAACGTGTGTTCTATTGCCGGCTCAAAGCTCATGGATTTAAATATTGCCTTCGTGGACCCTCGTAGTCCTCAGATCATCTGCCTCACCGAGACTTGGCTCAATGAGTACGTATGTGATAGTGAAATTTTAAGTAATTACAATGTTTATCGATCATCAGTGATCGGGAGGGGACGTAGAAGAGGTACTCTCATTGCAGTTGACTTCATTCTATCAGCTGTAAGACATATTAACCTTGAAACCGATTGTGAAATCGTCTGGCGTGAGCTTCGCCTTAGTTGCCTTCCTCCAACCCGTGTATATGTTGGTTGTGTTTATCTTCCCCTTCCTGTGAACAATAGTGACCTCGAAAAGTTGCATTCATCGTTACAACTAGTATGTGCTGTTTTAACGGAGCGTGGCACATTCGTTTTATTTGGTGACTTCAAGTTTTAAAAAATCTTGGCAATCTAATTTATTGTATAATACATTGCTGCCAAGCAGTAATTGTAACTGCTCTCAGATTTCATTCCTTTTGAAAATTTTAAGCGAATTTTCCTTGTCTCATCATGTTAATTTTCCTAGTTGTAATAGAAATTATTTAGACCTTATTTTTACTCCTGATAATTTTCATGGAAGTTTTTGTAATTTTTTAACTGCTACGGTGTCTGAGAAAGAATTACTATCTGACCGCCAGGCGCTGTATCCTATGTTGTAATGAAGCGGTTTAAATATCCTCGAAATAACATTTCGCTTAGGTATAATTGGAAAAAGCCCGATTAGAATAATTTCCGCGAGTTATTACGCCGATGTCCTTGGCATTTAATTGATTGTACTGCAAATGCTAATGAGACTTGTGATCAGTTTTGCTCATTGATTGAGAGCTGTATCACTGACAATGTCCCTCTGTTAAATGTTAAACCGTCTAAATACCCACACTGGTTTGATAGATCTTTTAAACCAAAAATCTGATGACTTTCTCCATATTTGGGGTACAGATATTTAAATTATTATGAATAGCATTATGAGGCAAAATTATTATTTCGTATCGTAAAAGAATACAGTCGTCCTTATTGCCGTAAATTAGGTATATTTTGAATATGTTTACAGAATTCACCGCTAAATGGTGGTGGCGCTGTATACTAGAAAATGCAAAGCAAAAACCGTTATTGTCCAAAAACTAATCAATTCTTTGAACACATGCTAAAGTGTTATATATGAAATTTGGTAACGATATGGCAACTACCTTTGAGTTAGAGCCCCGACAATCACACACACACACACACACACACATACGCAAACACACAGATATCATTCCGAAAATAGTCAAAATATGTTCTAGGGACCTCAAAACGTGTATTTCCATTGAAATCTCGAAATCGATTTTTTTCGTAAACACAATAGTACTTTCCCATTACTACGTATGGAGAAAGTAAAAATGTGATACCGAAGGCTGCAATTATTATGATTTAATCAGGTTTTACTTCTAGTTTTGAAAACTTTTTTCCCATTTTTTTTTAATTTCATGTTTTATATTTACTTGAAAACATTTCTACAGTTCCTAACACTGCCTAAGAGAAAAACTTTAATAGACTTATAGAAAATTAGTCAAGACTTTTTACTTTCTCCATACGTAGTACCTAATGGAGAAGTATTGTGATCACGAAAAAAAAAGACTTCGAGATTTCAACGGAAATACACGTTTTGAGGTCTCTAGAATAGACTAATTTCGGAATGATATCTGTGTGTGTGTGATTGTGGGCGCTCTAACTAACTCTAACTCTAACTTGCCATATCGTTACCAAACTTCAAATATAACACTTTAGCATGAGCACAAAGAACTGATAAGTTTCTGGACCATACCGGGTAACCGAAAGTCGAGGTTTATTCGAAACCCGATTCGGTGATTGCGATATTTCTCCGTTAAAACTTCAATATTGTATATACATATTGATACAAGTATTATAGAGAATGTAATTTCCTACAACTTTTATTCAAAACAATTTTCCTTAGCAGTTATTGTTTAGGAATTATTTAGAAATAATCGGTTTTTTTGATTTCCGTCAAATAACTCCTTAAAAACGTCCTTATTGGTAATCTTCGCGAGGACAAAAGTTGTATAGAAAAGTCATATCCGGCTAAAACATGACTATCCATATTTGGGGTAGAGATATTTAAATTATAATGAATAGCATTATAAGGCAAAATTATTATTACGTACCGTAAAAGAATACAGTAGTACTTATTGCCGTAAATTACGTAAATTTTGAATATGTTGACATAATCCACCGCTACATGGTGGTGGCACTGTATACTGCAAAATAAGAAAAAGCAAAATATCTCCGAAATGGATGGTTCTACGAAAATTTGTTTCAAACAAAACTCGGAAGAAATATTATTCTCTACAACATTGGTCTTCACGAAGTTTACCAATAACGATTTTTTTAAGGAGAAAACCGAAAAACCGGTTATTTATAAATAACTCCTAAACAATAACTACAATAGAAAATTGTTTCAAATGAAAGTTGTAGGAAATTACCTTCTCTATAACTTTTGTAAAGAATTGTACATACAATAATGATATTTTAACGAAGAAATATCGCAAAAACCGAATCGGGTTTCGAATAAACCTCGACTTCCGGTTACCCGTTATTGTCGAAAAACTAATCAGTTCTTTGTGCTCATGTTAAAGTGTTATATATGAAGTTTGGTGGCGATATAGCACGTACTTTTTGAGTTAGTGCGCCCACAATCACATACACACACGCACACATAGACATCATTCCGAAAATACTCTAAACGTCTTCTAGGGACCTCAAAACGGGTATTTCCGTTGAAATCTCGAGGTCAATTTTTTTCGTGAACGATACTTTCCCATTACCACATATGGAGAAAGTAAAAATATTAGATTTTTTCGGTTTCCGTCAAATATCTCCTTAAAAACATCGTATTTGTTCATCTTCGTGTGGACCAAAATTGTAGAGAATAATATTTCTTCCAAGTTTTATTTGAAACAAATTTTCGTAGAAACATCCATTTCGGAGATATTTTGCTTTTTCTTAATACCAGTATACAGCGCCAACATCATGTAGCGGTGAATTCTGTAAACATATTCAAATATACCTAATTGACGGCAAGAAGGAGGACTGTATTCTTTTACAATAGGAAAAGATAATTTTGCCTCATAATGCTATTAATAATAATTTAAATATCCATACCCAAAATATGGAGAAAGTCATGTGTTGGCCACATCAGATTTTTTCTATATGCCATTGTAAAGTAATTTACGATATAATTAGGCAAACGACTTTTACCATAGTTATCAAAATAGAGCAGCATAATATATATTAAAAGCGCTAGGTTATTTAAAAGGAATAAATTATTTTCTACAAATAACAATCGACCTTTAAATAAGGAATTTAGAAAACACGTTTTTAATGTAGAAATAAATTATCCGACTCCTCAGGGTTATCAATCGAAAGGTTTTCAGTGAATTTGAAGCGGTTAGAAAAGTAAGATAGAGATGAGAGAGAGGGGGAGGGGAGGGAAAGAGGGGGGGAGGGAAAGAGGGGGGGAGAGAGGGGGGGAGGGGAGGGGGAGAGAGAGAAAGAGTTCGGAAGCGAAGAGGAGAACGGAGGAAGTGGGAGGTTGACAAGAAGGTTTGGAAAAACAGGAAAGGAGGAGTATTCCTGACAACGAAATTTTGAGAATTCGAATCCCTCTTCGCGGTTACAAGTACTAACTTAATTCATCTAATTCTATAAACGACTGTCGCGCTTAAGATCACAAATTAGGCTCGGGGAGAGAGATTTGAATAAATGATTCAAACAACTACCTATAGAGGGACTCGATCCTACATAATCCTCTGGTGCGAAGGGGAGAAGGAGAGGGAGGGGAGGCTTCGATGGCGTATTTAAGTGAATTCTGCAGGAGAAAGGACTACTTCTGGTTATCCATTTCGGAAGAAGAGTAAGAGAAAGAGAGGATGAGGGAACGTGGGGTAGGTTAGGAAGCGGGAGAAGGGGGAGGGAACGTGCTTGGGGGGTGGGGGGGGGAAGGAACGTGAGGGATGGAGGTAACGTGGTTGATGGGGAGGAAGCGGGAGGGGGAGAGAGGATAAGGTGGATGAAGGGGGATGTGGCTTCCTGTGGGGGGTGGGAGGCAACGTGGGAGAGAGAGGGAGCGCGGAAGAAGGGATGTGAGGAATGAAACGGGAATGTGATAATGTGGAGTGAGGAATGACATAAGATGCTTCGCTTTACATTCCTCGTGGCTTTCCTAGTCTCATAATCAAGCCCGATATCTGGCTGCAATCAGAGACTTTAAATTAAACTCTTCAAACCTAACATCATTATTGAATTTTATATTTCTGTTTCCTTCGAATCCGCCTTGGTAGTCTGTGATTAAATCTTATTCGGGGAACAAACCAGTGAAAGAAATTTGTGAACACCTGAAAATTTTTCATTATTCTACTTGAATTTTAATTTGCGAGACAGCAGCGTAGGTCTTAGGAATCGACTTCCCTACACAAACCTATCCGTCGTATCATTGTAATTATCAGTCCTTTCGAACAGAACATTTGCCAATACGATGTGTTATTTTTTCACATTTATTCTAACATAATTGTTAACCCTTATTTTGTATCACAATTAAAATTTAAAAGAACCAACCCGAATAATTATACAGTTATAGAAAACATTGTGTTGGTGAAATTTGTATGCAGATAGGCATATGCTGGACATGAGTATTTCTGAAAAGACAGGAAGAATTTTGCATACGAGTATATAACGAAAACGTAAATCTACGAAAGGCGTTAAATACTTGAATTAAGAGGAGAGTGATCGGAGGGAGGACAGGTTGGAGTGGTGGGTGGGTTGGGTTGGATAGAAGAAAACGAGGGAGAGAGAGAATGAACGAGCTGTTTCACACCGTAGGGAACTCACCTCGTGTGTCCATCTTCGCAAGAAGGGATCAAAAGATTCATCGCTCTCGGTTATGAGTGGGGATAAGCATCGGCGCCGATTAACTAAGAAGCCGCCTCATTGGCTGGCCGGCGGCGTCGAGAGACAATGCCTCCGAGGGAAACCAATCCGAGCAAAGATGAGTCAGAGAGAGAGAGGCACTCTCCCTTTTTTCCCATCCCCTTTCATTTCACTTACCCGGCGGCAGCGAAAAACTCACACCCTTTTCCGCCTCCTTTACCTTCACCCCTCTTCCCTTATCAGGATTCAACCACAGTCCCTCGACCGTCATCAACACCGCATCCTCTGCTTCATATACCTACCCTTCCCCCCCTCTCTTTTCTCTGCTTTCCAGTTTTACTCTCCGTCTCTTCCCATCATCTCCTCCTCCTTCCCACTCTTTATTATTCTTTCTCCAATATCGCCCTCTACGACCCCTCTCGTACTTTTATTTTATTTGCTTCTCCAATTAATTTTCTCTTCCGACCTTTTATTTAAGTAATTTTAATTCTTTCCCTTGCCTCTTCTTCTCCATCTTCCACCTCTGCCGCCTCCGCTACCCCTTAAATTCTCTGCTCTCTCATTCTTCTTCTGATAAACCTTGATATTTCCCTCTCCTTTCTGCTCCTACTTCGCCCCTCCCCCCACTTCTCACCTTCTCCTTCCTTTTCCTCTTTCTCCATTTCCTGCTCCTACTCAGTCTGTTTTTATCACTTCTTTTTCTCGATTCCCGCATCTTCTAACCGTTTCTTCACCGTACCTAAACCCTTTTCCGAATCCCTGCATACCTTGAGTCAATTTCGCTTCATGCCTTGAATATAGACTTCTCCGCTCCTTTCTCTCCCTCTCTCTCTCTCCCTCCCCTCCCCCTCCCACTCCCCCTCCCCCTCTCCCCCCCCTCTTCAAACCACATCTCACTTTTCACTCTATTACCTCTTTGTATTTTAGTTAATTTTCCTTTCGCCTCCATCTTGTTTGGCGGAACATCGCTCCATTTTCTATGCCTCCACAGTTTCCGCATCATCGCCCGCTACTTCCTTCCCGGTTTTAGGAGTGGTCGTTTTCTCTCTCTCTCTTTATTTCACTCCGGTTGAGGTAAAAATGCGAAATATTGGTTAAATTATTGGTATTGTAATTAATATGGCAAAAACGTAAAGTGGCCATTTTTGGCATCAAAGGACTGTTCAGTTATTTAAAATACAGATAATTTGCCGTCGTTAATTTTAGAAAAGATACCATAATATCATTTTATAATATTTGTTTCATGTAGATAAATTATATTGAAAGTTTTTAACCTTCATTCATGAAAACGTCCGATTTATCAGAGTAATTCAGTGCCTTTCATTATCTATTCATGTTTACGAATAGAGTTAAATATATATATTATACATGAAAATATGAAAATCGGCAGTAACATTTCTACCAGACACAAATTGGTTCGAACAATCGTTCTACTAGTGAGAGTCCGCTTGTACTGGCTTTATATGGCCGCCTGGTTGAGTTCCAACATATACCTCCAGGTTACTTGTGCAGTACATTTTCTCATCATAGAGTGCAAATATTTTATTTGGCTAACTAAGTATTTATTGTATGAAGCCATATTTACCCCGCAAAGATTCTAACTGTTTATCTATTGTAACTTGTTAAGATAGACTGTAATTTTTTAAATTATCTAAATTGTTTTCACATAAATCTCTTACGGGGCAAGTTTATCGTTATATCGTCTTACTGCTCGGGTATCCATAGCGTCATACAGGATAGCGAAATCGCTGCAATGACATGGTAATTCGCAAATTTTTGGAGATGTACCATCCGTATTGAAAAACTCATCCACGATTATATGATTACATTTTCTTACACCATTTATATACAGTAATCCAAATAAAGCTTCTACTTCTTGTACGTATAGTGTCACGATCAGGGGTGTACTGGCCTGAAACATTCATTTATGTGGATTTTAAACTTATCGTTTACATTCTATAGCATAAAAAATAGCTTCACGAATATTTTCTCCATGTGTATTATAACGAAAGAACCTCATACAAGTTTTCAACGGAAATAAACGTTTAGAGGCCCCATGAATACGTTTTCGCTATTGTCTCAATGATGTCGTTGTGATTTTGTGTGACATCAGAAAACTTTATGATTAACATTATTATTAGTGAATTAAGGTCTGAAAAGTATTCGACGAGACTTGTCAAACGGAAATGGAAGTATACTCTTGTCACTTTTTAGTTTTTTCTAAATATATTCTTGAGGGCTCAAATTAAGACCACTTCCCTCTTTTTTAGTGTAAACTCTACCTGGAGGATGACAAAAGCATTACATGAAAAAAGACAACAATCCTATAGTAATATATGTATACCATCAAATAAACTAATATACGACACAGATCTTAAATCTAATATCCTGGCAGACAAATTAAAAACCACAATGACGAAGGGCACGCATTCCGACACAGGCAAAACCCAACAAGATGACAATATTCTATTATCCTTAAAATATCTTCCTATCCCCACAATACATCAAGCAGACTCCATTGAAATCTATAAAGCAGGACTTACGCCCCGCAGACCTCCCGGCCTTGACGGAGTTACAAACAAGATATTAAAAAATGCCATTCCATTTCCAGTAACCATTCAAGTACTATCAGATATATGTAATCATCAACTCCTATTTACTAAAATGCTAATTGTACTCAAATGTCCTCCTCTTCCCGAAACCTGAAAAAAATTCATCGCAAATCGAAAAACAAAGACCTATTTCCCTGTTATCAGCAATCAGAGAAACCTTTGAACGCACAATTCTAAGCAAACTAATTTTATTGAGATCCACGACGTCCAAAGATCCGAACAACTTGGATTTAGACGCAACACTACAACGAAGCACCAGGTGCTTCATCTGGCCGAGTGAGTAGCAAAGGGATTTAAGAAGAGTCTACGATAACATTTGGTATAAAAATCTGATATTAAAGTTATACTATATCGGCCTACACGTAATCTTAATAAAAATCATTGTAAGCTTTCTATCCAACCGCACATTTCAAGTCGCAGAAAACACCACACTATCTGGTACGAAAAACACCAAAACTGCCTTTCCTCAAGGATCCATACTTACTCCGTTCCAATTCAATATCTATGTATCTCTGCCAGACGTACTAATATGTAGCGATCCCCCGACACGCGTGACCACGTTAGACAACCACGTAAACAAAATCGGAAAATGGACCACACAATGGACGCTAAAATTAACCCAGCATAATACAAGTACCTTATATTCACCAATCGAAAAAGTCAAAATCCTTCCAAACCTCTTATCCTAAGTGAAATACCTATACCGAGGCACTTCAACCACCGATTTATCGGAGTTATTCTCGACGAAAAACGAAAAATATCCATCGGCATAGTGAAAACAACCGCTATAAAGAAACAGTTCTAACCCCTGTTGTGTCCCAATAGCGTCATGACCGTGAAAATCAGAGTAAAACTATTCACAGCCTTAATAAGACCCTCCATCACACTAGGTTCCATACATCAAAGAAAAAGCAGTGAATCCCTCGAAATCTTTCAAAATAAATGCCTCCCGCTTATCTAAAATCAAATCAGGCTAACCTGCACCAGTGATATAAAAAGTGCCTTATAAATCCATCTTTCCGACTGCATTATCGAGCAAGCCCTAAATTTAGAATCAAACCTTACAAAAACCGGCAACAGATGGCCAGTAAACAAATGGAACTACAATGATACTTGAATAAAAAACGCAGAATGTCCAAAAATACTCTATCATTAAAAAATAAATAAAAAAAGATAATAGAAATTAAAAACTTCAATAAAACAAGTAGTTTTAGTTGCGTGTTGTCCTCATATCGTAAATAAGAAATAGCATTAGATGAGTTTTGAGACGGAAAATTAAAAACTAAATAGTTAATTTCGAAATAAATAGAAAACTTTTGTCAAAATATCTTGCTATCTCATACCCAAAAAGAGAATTGACAACAAAAGAAAACCTATGAAAAATACATTTTAGCTCCGATAAACAGAACAATTTTCAAAGCATCACGCAAGAGTTTTCACCCATGAAATTTCATATAAGTTGTCTCATACGTTACTAAATGTTTTCATCTTTCTATTTCGCCAAGAATTCTCTCCGCCCAAAAGTCGTGTTTTCCGAGAAAAACTCAAACGAATCGATTTCTAACATATACCTCCGAAAAATGAAGAAACATTTTTTCCGATGTCTGGTTTCCACTTGACTTCCTCTCCTCTCACTCCCACTCCTCCTCCTCTTTCTTCAACCCTCTTGAAAAAAACACTTTCCATCATAGCATTTCCCACACCATTCTCTTAGGTCGCTTTGTCCGTAAATATTTTTCCACGCCCTGGCCCACACCTTATTCCTAAAACTAACGCTCTCCCTCCATCTTTCTCCCTTTCACTACACTCTCAATCGCACCCAACCCTTTCATCCTTCCATTCCAGCACACATCTCACAAATCCAGACGGCAGCTGCTGTAGCCTCAATTTTCTTCGACAACAGAGGGAGGATAAAAATGAAGAAAAAAGAGACGATGAAAGAGGAGAGAGAGATGAAGAAAGCAAAAGAGATATTTTTTTTTGACGGAAGGAGAGCCTGTGCCTGTCAGTGCGCGTGAGTATGTGCTCGTTGGGGGGGGGGGGGGGGGGGGGGGGGGGGCATGCATGCGCCTTCGAAAAGGGGAAAATGCGGCAGCTGGGTTCGTAGGGGACCCAAAGGATTGTGTTACCTTGACATCACGGGTCGTCCAGTTCATGTATATCCATATTCCCAAAAATTGCCAGTCTCGTATTTTCGATAGGTGATGGGGAAGAGGCGCTATCACCATAGAAACAGAGATGAGGAGTGAATTGCGCATGATCCTGGTCTCCCATAAAACTATCCCATTCTTGTATAGCAGTTGTGTTTGTGTGTTATTTGCTAGCTAATCAACCTCGGAGATAATTATAGCCGTAACTCTTTCAACACCAGACAACAGTATGACAAAGCGTTTCAAAATTTCAGTGGTGAAGTGACGCACTATAGTTATCATCAGTTCCCCAATCGGAGGATTAGTTGTGGAGGTCCGCAGCGTTGGCCACCGAAGTAACGAGATCTCAACACGTTCGGTTTCCACGTGTGGGATCATATTAAGTTATAGCGTATGAACGCAAAGCGGCCACAAAAGATGAACAACTGCATCGAAATTTCGACGCTCCAAGATGCATAAATTAGCCCTAAGTGGTCATGGGAGATTTCAACGCCAAGGCAAGGGCACACAAGGAAAATGACAGCGCAGTTGGAAAATGTGGCTCATCGATTACGAATAAGCATTCGACTCTATCCAAACTTCGCTGGTGTTACTTGCAATGAAGAAACAAGAAGCAGAAAAAACGAACATAAACTTGATGAGGAATATGAACGAAAACACGGCATCGTCTGTCCAGCTGCGTGATGAAATAGGAGATTTTAAGACCTAAATCGGAGTGAGGCAAGGAGATGCTACGTCTCCTAAATTAATCACAGTAATTCTGGAGGAAGTATTCCATACGCTAGACAGGGAAGAATAAGTGATAAAGGTAAATAAATAATAATATAATGATTCACCTGCGCTTTGCGGATGACAAAATTATCGCAGGAAGCCCAAAAAACTCCGTTGAAGAACTGAAGGGCTGTATCAAGCAAGGCGAGAAGCTAGAATAACAATACAATTTAATTAAACAACAGTCAAGTACAACTCCTTAACAAATCCTGAGAATAAATATACCAAACTATAGTCGATCCGAAATCGGAAGACTCCTGGCCTACTTAGAGCAAGTAGCCAATCACGAACGTTTCCCCTTCCATCGCCCCTCTCAACTTTCGTGCGGGAGAGCAGATATCGGTGCACGCTGCCAGCTCTTGCTCAGCTGATATACTACGCAGTTTCTAAATAAAATACTTCCCATCCTTCTTTTTGATCCACAGCAAGGAAACGGCGGTAGAAACGGCAACGCAGTCCGATGCGATCTCTTCGAGAGCAGGAGTGAGACTGGTTTCCTCCCCACTACCTTCCCAAACAAACAGTCTCCTATTGGCTGCTGCTAACTGGTGTCCGCCCCTTTTTCGAGGCCGGGAGTCTTCCGATTTCGGATCGACTATAGCAGAACTCGATGATGTAAACGTGTCAAATGGGGTCAACCCATACTACTGACGAATCTCTTCTAGGTGATATCAAGAGGAGAGTGAAGATGGCATCGCGTGTTTTTGGGAAGAATGCAAACATCTCAAAAATAAATACCCTAGTCTAACATGAAAGAAGAAAGCACGGCCAATGTATTCTGACCGTTCTGGATGTATACATCAGCCACTGGAGAGTTATGAGGTGTATATTGAGGAAACGTTCCTCTAATTCACCCAAGAAGACGTTAACGTATCAAGTTGCCATGCGAGTACACATCGTAGTACCGTTTATTTGTGAGTGGTGGCGCCCTCCGAAGGAAAATTTGTTTTTGTGGAGCACTATTTCCGCCAGCTCCGTAACGAAATGGGAGAAGGGTCTTGCGTCGAATGGTCTAGAGCAGTGGTCTTCAACCTTTTTTGAGTCACCGCCCACTTTTACCATATGTTGTCCTTTGAAATAAGTTCACCGCCCACCCAGTGGCGTAGTGAGGGTTTCTGGCGCCCGGGACAAAGAAGAATTTTGCGCCCCCAGTAGCAAAGCGATTTACGGAGGTATGGTAACCCTAATACTAGTGGGATTGATGTTAGATGAGATTACCGAATACGGTCTCAGTGGTAATAACAGTGTTTAAAAATTTATGATTTTATATATTTGATAAAATTAAACTTAAACGCTTCGCTGCTTCTGCGAGACTCCGACCACCCTCATAGGCCTTTCGATTTTACCGCAGCATGGATACATTGTCGCTAGTGTAGTATGATATGATACTATAGTTAATGACAAACGAACTGTAACATAAAATAGTTGTACAGAATATGTGTGCGTATCATTAAGCTTTTTTAAAGAATTTTATTTTTCAGTGTAAAAATTAGAATAGCATTTGGTGAGTTCTTTAACGCCCACCAAAAATCCAAAAACGCCCACTGGTGGGCGCTATCGCCCACCTTGAAGACCACTGGTCTAGAGTCAAGAGATTTTTTCGGGGCGGACAGTCCTTCGTGGTGGGGAATGTTGGTATAAAGGAAGCAGACGTCTATTGTCGTCATGATTCTGTTAGGTGGGAGAGTGCAGGGGTGAGATCTGAGGCGTTGAAGAAAGAGGTTAGTATCTTTAATGAAAGATTGTAGGTGGGAGCCCACAAAGGCAGAGATACGTTCAGTGGGAGAGCTGTAGCTGGCAACTATGGAATTATGGGATATTGGGTTTGTGGATTTTTTGGAGAAGGTAGAAGGTTGGGCTGCGAGGTTTGTTGGGAATCGTAAGGGGGAAGGTGGAATCGGGAAGGAATTCTTGTTTTCACACGGATCGCAGATACGTGAATATTTCGGATGAGTGGCGGTCGGTGAGGTTGGAGAGGAGATGGAGGTAGAAGGTTTGGACGGATAGTTGGCGAAATGTTTCGTCGTTGTAATGGGAGTGGTCCATTACTGCCATGGTGGTACCTTTGTCCGCAAGGAGAATTATAATATTGCTATATCGTTTAAGTGTCGAAGTGGCGTGTCTTTCTGCTTTGATCAAATTCTCATGGTGTTCCAGAAGGTCGAGAAAGCCCGGCTGGGCGAAGTAGTGGAATATTCTATACGGTTTGGTGGCGGGAAGGGGAAAGAGATTGTGATGTATTGGGAGGGAGGACTAAAGCTGAAAGGAGTTGTGGGAGGGCGTCGGGAGAAGGTGAATTGTCGGATTAGTGCGGGGAGAGCTTTAGGCGGAGTGAGCGGATATAGGCTTGTATGGCGATGAATGGAGAAACCAAATAATCATAAAAATATTTTAAAAAAGGAAAGTACTCACACGGGTTTAGGGGAACGTACTCCACGCAAGAGACCAAACACACTCAAGGTCACACACTCGGAGATTAGGGGGAATTACTCCAACGCCAGGGACCATTTTTACTCACACGCGCACAAATACACATCAGCCAAAAACCAAACGCATGTACTTTCTTTCTAAAAAATCTGATGTGGCCAACACATGACTTTCTCCATATTTGGGGTAAAGACTGTGGTGAACTGCAGCCGGTTCGCACCGGTTCGCGCGAACCGGTTGTTAAATTTTGAAGCAATTTTAGAACCGGTTGTTAAAAATTTCTACAGAAAGTCGAGTCCGCTCGATCCATTATTCGCACCCGATGGATGTTTGGTTTCATAAGAATTATTTCCCAGTGTTGAATTTGGTTAGAGTAATATAATATTACAATTGAATAAAATATAATCCAGAACATTAAAATATCACATAAATTAACAGCATATAGCAAAAATAGCTAATTTTGAAAATGATTTACAAATTTAGTACCTATATGAATTTATCTTGATCCTTTTTATACGCGTCTTAATACTGGCGGCTTCCTTTGACACGCATACACGACACCTGCGAAAATGTCGGCTTTCCTTTGTAGTATTCAAGTACGCCGATAATTTCAAGATATTATAAAAATACGCAATTTAAATTATCGAGAAAAATTTCGGCAGTGCATTAATAATTTAGAGCCTTAGAGCCTTTTCTTCTGTGACATTTAATAGCACAATAATTAGCTAAATGGGTTCTTTCTAGTGACAAATTAAATATGTGGTGTAAATTAATCGTGTTGAATTCATTTTAATCCCTAATATCGAGTTGGATTCTTGGTGTAGAAAAGGTGATTTATTGAAATAAGATAAAGGGCGCATATTTTTAATTTATTTGTTTCATTAGTCCAGTTCATAGATTTTTTTCTTATTTAACGCTTCTTTTTTGTTAGCTCCTTGCCCCTCGTGCTGGTTTTACTGACTATTTTTCCCTAATGAACGTCTCGGTACTAAACGAAATAACAGCCGAATAACTTCAAAACTTGTAACTACAGCGCCACGGTCGTGTTGCGAATCAGAATAGGGAACCGGTAGCTAAAATTTTGACAGCTCACCACTGGCTATAGGCGTGATCGGAATGAATCTAACAGCTGTAACAGTAATGATATATATATATATATATATATATATATCGTGTTAAAAAAATTGGCAATATGTTGTATAGCCTTATCGTAAAAATTCATTTTTTAACGTTGGGGTCTTTTAAGACCACACGCGCCTACTTGCGCGACTATTTCGAACTTATATATTCTTCTCTTAATCTCTCAGAGAAACGTACCTGTCTGTATTTCTTTTTATAAAATGAAGCGTTTCCTTTTCGCCAGGGCCATGTGAAAGCCTTTACCGGGGAATATAATGCCTTTCAAGAAAAACAAGAGTAGTGGAACACTGGCAGCATCGCTGTTATTACATATTTTAGATTTTATCTCTTCACTTGACGTGAGACCTCTGCAAATACTCTTCTGCATTCTGGTTTAGGAAAACATGCAATTCTTTATCAGCAAAGGGAAAACCCTTGGCCTGCACAGATTCTTTCCCGGAAGACCGCGGAAGGGGAGAAGGACCCCGCATGAGTGTGCACTTGTCCCGAGATCCTATCTTTTCACTGGTTTCTTCGTTTTCCTCGTCAACGCTATTGCCAATTTCTCGCACTAATCCTTACGACCTTCCGTTTATGCGAGAAATTTTGTTTCCACCACCTGTCTGTATGTTTCAAGCTACTTTGTGTGTCTTCTACATCTCACGCCGACACGACTCCAAATGAGTACCTGTGAGTTTCGTCTTTTCGCAAAAGGGCAGCATCTAACTACATATGCGACTCCGCGAAAAAGCTAAGTTAACGGGATCGCCACCATTGGAAAAACGCATTCATTTTGACCCCAAAGTTTGAGCTAGGTGCACAATTTGCCCGAGAAATGTGGACATAAAAAAGAATCAGCGTTGCAAATTCTGCACCAATATGATGTGCTTAAATCACATGAAAACTGTATGCAGTGACTGTGTTGTTAAATTTCAAGAGGTTAAATAAATGTACGTGGTGTTTATGCATCCAAAGTGGTTTTGACCCTCTAGTTCAGTAATACATACACATCGAGTACTATAACCGTATTTTTATTCTAAAGAATTTGAGAAGGTGGAGATCATACATGAGTGAGAGAGAAAGAAATTCATGTATCCAAGTAAATGTTTATAAGTTACTGTACATTTATTTGCAAAGATTACTCGAATTATATTGCAAAAAACAAATAATGCACTCGAGTTAATGTAATCATATGCAAGGTAATGATTCTTTGGGAGGGAAAAGAGCTGCATATTACAGGAAAAAATTCACCCATTAAATAACGTACTAAACGCATATAACAATTATATAATATTTAAACAAAGTTCATAGAAGGCCTTAGTGGAGAATAAATTCATTTATTAACTCGCTATGAATTTACACAGATGATTCTGCATTATTGCGCGCCAGCGACACCCGAAAAAAGCAACTAACGTAAACATCAGAAATAATTAAAGCCATTAACAATATGCAAAATCTGATGGATGCACATTACTATATAAGGTATTAGACTTCTCGTCTAAAATAATTGTTACGAAAATAAACAACACGGCAGAGATATTAACATTTCCTTTTGGGGTCTTTAAAGACTCCACGCGCCCACTTAAGTTACGAAATGCTACGCGCCTACTTAAGGGTTAAAAACGTCGTAATTGGTCATCTTCGTAAGGACCAAAGTTGTAGAGAATAATATTTCTTCCACGTTTTGTTTGAAACAAATTTTCGTAGAACCATCCATTTCGGAGATATTTTGCTTTTTCTAGTATACGGCGCCACCACCATGTAGCGATGAATTCTGTAAACATATTCAAAATACATATACCTAATTTACGGCAATAAGGACGACTGTATTCTTTTACGATAGGAAATAAGAATTTTGCCTTATAATGCTATTCATAATAATTTAAATAACTATATCCCATATATGGAGAAAGTCATGTGTTGGCCACATCAGATTTTGTAATTATGCCTCGCTGAAATATTTACTTTTATGGCTTGAAAAAGCAACGTACAGTTGTCCATGACTGAACACTGACTGGTAAATGTACGTTAATAAGCATTATAATGTAGAATATAATGATTTTACTTACAAAAAACGTAATATTCCAGTATACAATAGACGAAAGAAGGTTCAATTACTTTCATCAATAAACGCTTCCTGATTAATAATCAATATCTATTTAAGTTGCTATCCATAAACATCGATCGTTTCGTTGCTTGAAAATCGGTTCATATAATTTACCTATTTTATTGCATGAAGGAAGAACACCTTGCAAGTCAAGAAATGGATTCATACGTGTTATCTTATGGAAGGAAGTTAATCCCCTATATTGGCAGCACTGACTTATCCCGGTTGACCAAACCTTGACCATTCACTAAGTTAGGATGTAAGGAAGAATAGTACCAAATTTGGTTATTCTAGCTTTTACCGTTTAGGAGGAGTTCCATGAACAAACACACAAACCAACAAAAACACGCTTCAAAATATATTATAGTAGATTATGCATATTTATATTACAGAATAATCGGAATAAAAACACCTTCAGTTATAGTTAATTTATGGGTTGTCTGTGCACACGTGAAAGGCTTATAACCACAACTTTCATGATGTCGTAACTCTATTGGTATTTATTTTGTAGGCGTTATATCTTTTTACCTATGGAATTTAGAAGCATGTGGCTGAAAACGCATGAGGTGCATACCTCCTGTTTAAATAGAGTAGTTAACTTATGAAAGTCCCTAAGTTAGCCGTTAAAAGATGAAGGTTGTGAACTTTCATCACTTTAATCGATGTCTCGTCATCTTAGAGATGAATAGAGACACAAACCTACACGCATAGTTATAAAAAAACCTAAAAAGGCTTTTATTTTGCGATTGAGAAAAAGGTTATAATCTCTTTCTTCAATGCCAACTCAGTGAAGCGTGCACAGCGACAAGACATGGGGTTTAAGGGAACCCAGGAGAGTTTCCAATGGCAGTGGGAGCGAGTTACAACATCGACTTAAAATTTGGCATCGCTAGCAAAGCGCATGCCATGAGCCTACTCCACCCCCCTCCACAAACACCCTTCAGCACACCCAACACCCTCTGCCACGTATTTCAATCCACTTCTACTCTGATATTCATCCCTCCTCCCCTCCCCTTCTTCTTTCTTCCTTTTCTCTCTCTCTCTTCTCCTTCACTCCTCTATCCACCTTTTCTCCTTTTCTTTTCATTTCATTCCTCTGACTCATTTCCCTCTCTTTTATTCCTCCTGATTAATTGGTTAGATTGGAGGCTTTCCTAGGCTCAATCTCCAATGAACAACTCTTATCTATCTGTATCCCCCTTTCTCCATCATTCCCCTTTCTCTACCTCGTCCTTCGCCTTTCATTCCCCCCTCCTTTCCTAACTCTCCCTCTTTCTCCTTCCTCATTGGATGAGTGGGTGGGATTACTTTCTCCGTTTCCCCCGCATAATAAAGGCCTATATTTATCTGTTCCTCATACCCTCACCTTTCCTCTTTATCCCCTCCCTCCCCATCTCTTCCTCCCCTCCCTCCTCCCATCTCAGCCGGCAATGGCAGGAGGATGTGTCCTCCTTCACTTCTTTCTCCTCATTTGGAAGGGAACGAGAGCGAGAGAGTAGTTAGGGGGAGGGAGAAGAGCGTGTGGAAGGAGCTTTACACGTTGGCCAAAACCCCTTTTTGGGACAAGGATAACCCCGCGTTGCCACCGGGAATCCCCTCTCACGTTGAGAGTGAAAAGTGTTGGTGTGTGCACGATGGAGCTGGGTTTGAGGTATTAGGATAGGGAGTAGGGTGGGTGAGGAATGAGGGAGGGGGTGGATAAGGGAAGAGGGAAGTCGTTAACGGTCTTGGCAGTGCCTCCTCCCTCTGCACCTCAGAATTCCATTCTTCCATCCCGCATGCCTGACGCCGCCCAACTCATCCCCCATTTCCCTCCTTCTTTGCCCCTTCATTTAATGTCTCTTCGCCTTCACTGCCCCTCCCATTCCTCATCCCCATAGCTTTAGCCACAGTTGAGCAGGTAACATGTATAAGTGAGCCTTTAAGTCGATCTTTAAAGCACTCCATCCGCAGGTGAAAGCCTTACTTGGGTTTTCACCATACCGATATTGCAGAGCAGATAGCTATCAGCAATTCCATTTCAAAGTGTGCGTCTCGTGGCATACCGAATTTTTCCACGAATCGGGGTTGTGCCTTTGCTGGAAATATATTATTTATTTTGTTTACATTGGGTGTAATGCTTTCGTCTCAAACGTGGCGGGGAGGGGGAGGCGTAACATATGATAAATTTATTTATTGCTATGAAGATTTATTCGTCTCTGATAAAACATTATTATTATTATTAAACTAATTATGGTATTAGTGGGTTTAAGACAATGATGAATTTTTAATGTAACTCGAGTAAATATACGGGTAATATATACTCAACTCAATAGTCACCATTATTTACGGGAAGCGGTTACAGGTCCAAATCCGGTGGAAGTGCTTTTCAACCTGGGATCGTACCGTCCAACACTTGCGTGGTTTTAAGAGCCCTCTCAAGTCAATGCTCCGTCCTGCAGTTTTCCTCATCGATGCTCTACGTATAGACCCTCAAACGCACTCCGTCTTGCTCGTTCTTTTGTTAACATTAAAAAATCGGTACAAAATACATTGTACAAAAATTCTCATATACTAATGCGTCGTTTAGTTATCTTTATAAAATGAAAATCGTGTCAGCCGGTTTTTAGAAAATCCAATTTTTGTTAAAGTTGCCCAAGAATAAACTAGCCTTATATTCATTCACTGAGAAAAATGAAATACGTAGTATTATTGTAGATGTATACTCAAGTACGGGAAGGAATTTTATCAAAAACGTTCTAGCCGTTCTTGAGAAAATTAAATTATTGTTAAGGTAGCATAGAATAAACTAACCTTATATACATTTCTTCAGAAATATGAACTATTTAGTATTATTGAAGACGAAATCTCAAGTAACTGTACAATATTTGATCAAAAACGTTCTAGCCGTTTTTGAGGAAATCAAATTGTTGTTAAAAATGCGTAGAATATACATCCCTCAATTATTGAGCAGCGTCAACCATTTCTTCATTGCTTATACTCTGTATGATAAAATGCCTAAGTCCAAGATTTCATTCATTTTCGCTCTACTGTTTAGACCCTAAAGCCAATAACATACAGACAGACGGCATTGCGAAAACCACTTTTTCGGATTCAGCTACACATAAAACGCATATTTCCGTCAAAATCTCGAGGTCGAATTTTTTCGCGATTAAAATACCTTCTCTATATACTTCGTATATGAGAAATAAACAAGCTGGGAAAGTGAACAACGTACCACAAATGGGCGCGTTTCGTGCAATGGAGTATTAAAAAGAAATTATATACCTGACGTAAGGGAAATAGAGTTTTAAAGTTCTTTTCTTCATCGTAAATAATCCATTTTCTTCCTATTTAAAAATATTGCATGCACACGTAAGTAAATTAAACGTTTGTTTGTGAGATTGTTTATGTTAGCAACAATAAAGAAGTAACCATGCAAGACATTTTCTAAGTTCTACTCGATTTAAGACGTTTTTGTTTGATTTTCTCAATAACGGCTACTTCTATGATAAAAATGTATAGGAAAGGAAATACTCTTCTTTACCAGTTCTACAACTTTTATGTGAAAAATATTTTGATATGTGCAATACTTTACGAGATATGACAAAAATTTAATTTTTTGTGTCCAGTAAAGTGGTACCCCTGATTGGCGTACGAAATTCATTTTTGCGATTTTCTTCTTATATTTAATTCTAAGTCCTTAATATCAAATTTCATGAAAATGCGTTCCGTAGAAGCCGATAACGAACATGCGGACGGACGGACGAACAGACCGACCGACGATAATAGCGCTAACGCTGTAAGCGAAACGCGCCTAAAAAATCGGTACAACATATATTGTACAAACTTTTTTATATACTAATGCGTTGTTTATTTATCTATTGATAAAATGAACTATATAGAATCGTTATAAATATGAACTTAAATACCTATAGGAAATTTGATGAAAATCGTGTTAGTCGGTTTTTAGAAAATCCAATTGTTATTAAAGTTGCCCAAGAATAAACTAGCCTTATATTCATTCATTGATAAATATGAAACATGTAGTATGATTTCAGACGTAAACTCAAGTAACTGTACGAAATTTGATCAAAATCTTTATAGCCGTTTTTGAGAAAATCAAATTGTTATTAAAAATGCGTAGAATAAACTTTAATTATTGAGCAAGCCAACCATTTCTTCATAGCTTCTGCTCAGTATGATAAAATGCCTATGTACGAGATTTCATTCATTTTCTCTCTACAGTTTAGGCTCTCGAGCCGCGAACACTCAGACCCACAGACAGACAGACGGCATTGCGAAAACGACTTTTTCGGACTCAACTACACCTAAAACGTATATTTACTTCAAAATATCGAGGTCGACAGTTTCGCGATAACAATACCTTCTCAATATACTTCGTATATCAGAAAGTAAAAAACAGGTGGAATACTAGGATGTATCCCTTACAATTTAATGTAATAAACCGCCTTTTACTTGCGCGCTAGAAAATGCGAAGGTAGAACTATGGTTTTATTTCTTATGTTCCGTCTTACAATTAGACTCGGCTCGAAGCTTACATGTCGAGGCTTAAATTTTTAGTCCATTTATAGGTGAATACTAGCGTTTGAAGAGCTCGCTAAGAATCCATAGAATTATATCGGCAGAATATATGTAATTCGAAGATGAATTCCGATGACTATTCAGATAAAAATAAAGTACGCGACATATGAAACAGAAATTACTAATCTGAATGATTTTGACGAAAGGTGGAGAAATAATTTTATGGTTTAAGGTATTTCACTTACTGTGGGAGCTCAGCAGCAATAAACTGATGATAAAAATATCATATTATCATCTAACTTAGTGTACGGAAAAGTGAATGAGTTAACGGAAAACAATAAAGGAAATAAGGCTGGGGTGTTGCGAAATTCTGCTTACCTTTGAAAGGGTGCTTCGCCTACGGAAAGTTTGGGGACCACTCAATGGTCCGGAGCTTACCGAAAGCCAAGAGGAGAAGGAAATATCCGATTGAACACGAAGGGTCCCACTGTGCACACATAACGTGAGCTTGAATAGGAATTATTTTACCAACGTAGCTACCAACGTACACACTAGAATTGGCCTGTCACAAATCTTTTGGCTAGACTTCTAAAGTACGTTGAAAAATATCACACGAATTGTGGCGATGAAAGCGAAGCTAATCTTTATTAATACAAGTTAATAAATTGCATATTGTTATTACAAACTTGTGCGTTTCGCGCGATTCATTCATTAATGGTTTTCAATCTTAAGATTGGTTTGACATGACTAGGGAATAAACACATATGATGTGGTGGTTTCCCGTTGCCTTCCACATCAGACACACACGCATGAGTGATGAAAATATGAATTATAAGTACGAACACAAACATCCATGCCCTTGGCGGGATTCGAACCCGCGACCTCACTGACGGTAGGCCAATGCGCTAGCCCTTCCGCCACCGGATAGAGTATACGAAACCAAAGGATATAGCTTGAACGAACATTTATAAAACAAAAACAACTTTATCATTCTAGAATATTCAATTGGATGAATTTTGTATTTACCTTTATGTTTATAGTGCATCCATAGGGTAGATTCATTTTTTTAGAAATATTTTATTTTCTTTAAAATTAATTCCTGCATACGGGTCTTTTTGTAGGGGTGATTATGATAATTTGTCTAGAATTTGCTTGTGTCCCTCAGGGGAAAATGTGTTCCGTAAGGATGATTAAAGATTAAAACTCACAAATATCTAGTGAAAAGTATTTCTAAAACATTACACACCAAAGTCAAAACGATAACATTCTCCTAATCTGAACTCTACATGACAATTGTAACAACCGAACGCTCTAATGTGTTCTGTTCCGTATCCATTCGACTGATGGGTGGACATACATACGCCTCATCCGATCCGAACTGGTGGATGTCCTGCCTTAGACAGGCATTAAGTGGGGAAAAAAGTTGTAGTTCTTAGCGGGAGGAAGAGAGCGGAGGGAGATAGGTCTCGGGGGAGTGAGGAATGGGGAAGGAGTTTGGGGACGCATGAGAGGGATCGCCCTCCTATAAACGCGTTTTTATTTCTCCTATTTTCTCTGCTTTCCGCGGGATTTCCTTCCTTCCTCTCCCTTCTTCCTGCATACCTCCGCCCCTCTTGCATGCAATGCAAAAATCCCCATTCCTCCTCCTCCACGGCAGCTCCATCGATTCCCCATCTCAAGGGAGACGCGGGCCGCGTCAAGGCCTCCTCCAAATAACGCCCACCCCCCTCCATCACCCCATTAAATTCCAGCCACACACACACACACCCCCTCCCTATTCTCTCCCTACTCCGCCTAACTCCATATTACCCCACACTCCCAATTAGCCCTCACTTCCTAATTCCCACCTACAACAATCTATCTCCATTCATTCCTACGATCCACTTCTTCATTCTCTTTTTGTCTATACATACAAAATCGCACTTCTCTCTTCAAATTAAGCATTAATTTTCCTCTCGTCTCGCTTTCTATCACTCCCCATGAGAGTATTCTCCCCCATCTCTCCTCTCCTCTTTCACTGACCGCTGATATTTTCCTCTTTATCCACACTACACCGCCACTCTCCTACACCAACCCAACCACCCCACACTCCATTAACTCAATTGAATTTCTCTCTCCCTCATTCTCTCCTCCCTCACGCCGTCTCCTCCCTTAATATCTTACCTACCTAAATCTTCTCCCTCCCTACATTCTTCATTTCCTATTTTTTATACCTCCCCCCTCCCTCCATACTGCCCCAATCTCTCCCTGTTGATAGAGACGATTATCTCCCTATAAAGATCCTCCCTCCATACGGCATATTATTTCCTATCATAATCTTTTCGATTCCACGCGTTGGTCTAATCTTCATCCTTAACGTTTCTTTCCAGTATCTTATTTTTCTCTTTTATTTCTTTAATAAGATGTTCAAATTTCCCTGAGCGGTGGTGTATTCGCTTTGACCTTTACCTATTCTTTCCAATATATGGGGAATCTTGGTTGTTTGAATTTGGGTTGCACAAATAATGATTCGTAACTTCATCATCGTTTACGATTTTGAGCTATTTGTCTTGATGAGATATTGGCATAAGGCTTAACTGATGGATAGGATGATCCCAAGATCCTTATGCGATAGTCATAAGCTGTAATGATGAGAAATGTGCAAACAGGTGAAAAAATCTGCTAGACTGGGAATCAAACCCGTGCCTTCCACTTGCTGGGCGCATATTCTGCCACTGAACTGTCCTGTTTCATAACGGGAATCTTCTTTTATTTCTTCAAGAAATATGCAGTGTTCTAGTCTAGCTTTCGCTTAATAGTACTAAATTTATTTTAATAGGCTCTCGGGCTTCTGCTCCTCGCCGAGCCTCGTACCGCTGTACCATTGTTTTCGTGACCACTCTCCTTTTGGCACAAAATTTAGGTAAAAAATTAGTAAGCCAATAGTTTAATATCACATTTATTAATCTCTCAATTAATCGTTTGGTGACCGACTACGAATTTAATACGTAGATTGATATCTGGATATCGCCGCTTGCTTAGGCGACTGACCGACCTACTACAACTTTAATTCTTCTAAGCGTATCTTTAACTAATAGATCGATTTTTCTTTGAGTCAGTTATTCAAAGTTCTCTTTAAATACAAACAATCAAAATGTCTCATTCTCCACATGGTGGAAGTTTTTCATTTAAAGTGCGTGATGTTTGACAACAAAATAATCTGAAAAATAATTAAATTTTGCATCAAATATACCTTTAAATTGACGATATATAAAATATCTATGAATACATAAGAGTCATACATAAAAGAGAAACAAATACAAGAAATTCCAAATTCGGATCTTCGTCATGTCTAAATGAATTAATTCATATAACTCAAAGAAAAGCAAAGTGCGGGGAATTTTTTTAACAGTTAAGTACATATCTTTTTTATGTAAATATTGTCATTATTTACTATGCGTTGACCACTAACCATGTGGCAACGCTGCTTAGACAATATAGGTTGATATTTATTACCATATATGAAAAATATTCTAAATAAATCAATAAATAAATGTTTGTGCATTTGTCCACATAATCTAAAACTTTTCGATACAGGGTAAATTTTACTACTGCAATGTTAAGTGCAAAATCAATTACATAATACAAACGTACCTAAGTTTATTATATTCCGTCCTTCAGACTGATCCTTTAAAGTGCTTACACTGGAATCTGTATAGCTATAAATGTCATTTAGCTGGATCATCAAGCTTAATTTTATAAGAGAGATTTAATCTAATATAAATATTGTTAAAAAACTATTAATTTAAATTTTTACCTCAATTTATTTTACTCAATCTCTGTTATTCGACAAAAACACTGCATTTCTCGAATTCCTCAACAAAAGTAATGAATGTATCCTCTAAATCTCTAGCGGGAGGTATACGTACGTTAATACATCTGCTCCAGCAGTCCAGTTTGGAGGCGCTTGTTCAGCATTCGCAAAAACCACTGGCAGCGAAAGCATAAATTGCCGTTATGAACTTCAATAAAACTATCGCATCTACCATTCTCTAAGTATATCTTTCTTTCCGGAAGATCCTTTCAGTTATAGCCTAACAGGAGTGTCTCAACACCAAATACCAAAAAACCATGTTTCGGCGGAAACCTTGCTACGGAACCTCGTCAACCGATAGCCTCTCTCGATCTTCGTGGAAAGGGCCTCTTCCTACGCAACTACACGTCCCTCCCTCCCTCTTTCCACCTCCCTCCCTCCCTCCCTTCCACCCCCCCTCCCTCTTTCCACCTCCCCAATATATCCCTCCGCGGCCCCTTCACTTCCATCTGCGAGCGGAGGGCGATGGGAAGCCTCCCTCCAACGATAAAACCTCAATTGCGAGAAGAGAGAGAGAGAGCAAGGCCCGATATGAGGGAAAGATCGCTTCCCCATATACCACATGCACTTCCACCTGCTCCCTCCAACCCCGCCCGACCACAATATCCACCGCCTATAATGTCATTCTCCATATAACCCCCTTCGGCGCATCCACCACCACGCGAACGCAAACCGTCCCCTGCTACAGCCATAACCACACGCACGCTCACCTCCATCCACCTTTATGACCTCCTATTCTATCCTCCACGATCCCCACTACACTTTCCTCCTCCCGACCTCTCAAATTCCTTCCCCCTGCCGCTCTCTCTTTCATTTTCCTTCCTCGGCATTCAACTTATCCCTCTTAACCTCATATTTCTCTGTATATCATAGAAATTCTATCGCGTTTTCTGGAACAATTTCTTTCTAAAAGTTACAAAATAGAAACTTGTAACGTGTTTAAAATCACTCGTCGAAGTTTAACTGAAAGCGCCTCTAGTTCGGGATATGAGTATTTGGTTTTAAAATATCTTTATTTCTGTTGAATAAAATGGGAAAATGACGAGCGAAACAAATAAAAAAATCTTTTAATGGCTCCGTATCGTTTTTCAGCGGAAAAGTTTTCGAATACTCAATTATTAATACATATTATTATAACATCTTTTATATGCGTTCGTCCGATATTATATACATACAGTCATGCCTCGTTTAGCGCATGTTTGTTTAGTGCAATTTTGATATAGTGCAATTGGAATCCCGTGGTATACATTTTTATTTATTTTTTAAAATAATAAATACTATGTATGGTACGTACTGCAAAATGAAAATACGGTGCGCATTTTTGCTGGCTTTTGTATGCTTCAAAAAATTAAGGAAAGCTGTTTTCACGTAATCAGTTCTCATGACATATTTGCGATGTTTTGTTTAATACCGTATTTACTCATGTAACCCGCGAACTCCTATTTTTGGGCCGGTTCGGAGGGAAAAAATTAATTTGAGCCAGATTAAGTTTTTTTTAAGTCACCGATTCCTACTCCCTGAAACAAGTTCCGCTCAAGTTAAGCATCTTCTCCCTTCTACATGATGCAATTTATTGGATCGTCCCTTTATGATTATACTAGGAGAAATCTCCTCACCTATAGTCCTCTTCTGTTAATATCTTAACTGTTTTTGTTGTATTATTACGCAACTTCGCCCCGCTTCTGTTTTTGAAGTAATATTACGAACAGATGTTGAGCTTCACGAACTATTTGTTCATATATGAACCGGAACTTCCTTAGGTGGATGAGGAGTTTTTTCGCGTATCGTCTCATGAGTAAATATTGGAATGTTACCAAAAAACGAGTCCAAACACTTGAGATGTGGATTTCCGTCTTCCTTTCGAACGATGAAATCTTTCATTCGCAACAAAATTTCACCACTCCAAATTCCTTGAAGTGGATGAGGGATAAGGACCAAACTTGAACCTACCTGTTTTCAAGCCAGAAAACCCTCAGTAATCATTGAAGTAATCAGTTAGTCGGCGTATTCTTTCTGCCTAATTTTTCGAGTTTTTGCCTGCAGCGTGGGCGTAACTTACACGTTTGCTTGGTTGCATAAATACGCATATACTTCGTAGAATTCGACGTCTTTTACGAATATAAACGTAGACGCAAGTATATTGCAGAGAATTTACAATCGATACAATTTATATAACCTATTCAGAAATCCTCGTGTAAGACGCGCACCCCCTTTTTTCCCCGGCGTTTCGGGAGAAAATGTGCGCGGGTTACACGAGTAAATACGGTATCTATGGCAAAATAACATTTTTCGCAGGGAAATAATTTCAGTAAATCATGGCAGAAAGGAGAAAATTGAGTAAGGCAATAAAAGTGTAGAAAATAATCCTAAATTATCAAGGAAAACATAAATCTTGAGGAAAAACTTAAAGTGATTCAGTGTTTTGAACAAGGTGAGCGTCAGAGCAATATTGCACGTAAGTTTAACTTCACAACTTCTACAATTCATACAATTTTGTTAAATATAGACAAAATAAAAAGTTCCATTGAAGCAGCCAGTGCAGTAACTGCGAAGAAACACGATCACTTATTGTTAGTAACATCCTTGAAAAAATGGAGAAACTCCTAGTGTTGTGGATTGATTCTAAGCGATCTAATGAACACATGCCCCTTAGTCAAGCAATAATTTGCAGTAAAGCACTTTCCCTGTTTGAATGTGTAAAGCAAGAAGAGGGTGGAGATTCTTCAGAAATATTTCATGCCAGTTCCGGTTGGTTTAAAAATTTTAAACGCCGCGCAAATATACATAGCGTTCGTTCGTTTTTAGGTGAATCAGCAAGCGCTGATAAAGTTTCCTGACGAATTTCAAACAATTATTGAAAATGGTGAACACCCCCACACATACATACAATAAGTAATCTACGCGTAGATTTGAGCGCTGCAGTGATGAAAATGATAAATCGCAGAAGCTAGCGATCTATACATAAATGCGAGCACCACTGCGAAAGATTTAAAATTGTACTAATATTGATTTTTAATGATAATTAATAATAAATAAATAAAAAATAACATTAGCAAACCTTGCAATTTCGTGAACTGATCACAACTAAGTACATGTTACAATCGGTTTGTTTAGCGCAAATACCGTTCGGAACGTATCCTTTGCGCTAAACGAGGTATGACACGCGTACGTACGCGCGCACACACACACATATAGGGGTAGACCATTTTTTGTTCTTTCATATCTTTTGAACGAATGATCAGATCGTAAAGATAGTTACATTGATTGAAAGCTTGCGGATGGTTTATAGCAAATAAACATGACGTATCACATCTACAAGTTAAACTGCTATTGTTCAAACTTCCAAAATGTCTATTTGGTTGCGATGGCTCTCCGGTTATTCTGGTGGCGTTTAAGTAGCAAGAAACTGAGCTACTGCATAGACACAGCATTCTGTGCACCTGCGTTTGAAATGAAAGCGGGAAATAAGGATCTCAACGTGAGTCATCCCCCCTGCCACCCACCAGTCTGGTGATTTGCAGGGTATCATGTAGATGTAGATTTACGTAGTAATCCATGAGCTGGAGTCAATGGAGTCTGAATACAAATTTAAAAGCGAAACACCTTTCTACTTTCTCATATAAGAAGTATATTGAGAAAGTACTGTAACCGCGAAAAAATTCGATCTCGAGATTTTGATGGAAATATACGTTTTTGGAGTATCTGTGACCGAAAAAGTGATTTTCGCAATTCCGTCTGTTTGTGTAGAACCTAAACGGTAGAGCGAAAATGATTGAAATCTCGTACTTAGGAATTTTATCATACACAAGAAGAAATAATTGAAATTGTAGAATAATTAAGGCCGTTAATTCTAGGCAATTTTGTCAACAATTTGATTTTCTCAAAAACGGCTACAACGATTTTGATCATATTTCGTACAGTTACCCGAGTTTACATCTGCAATAATACAATTTAGTTCAAATTTCACAAAAAAATGAATGAAAATTCAAGTTAATTCTGGAAAATATTTAATATCAAATGGATTTTCTAAAAATCGGCTCTCCGAACTTCATCAAATTTCGAACAGTTATTAAAGTTGATGTTTATAATGATTGCATATAGGGGCGCGTAAGACATTGTGCGCCCGTAGGCAGAGTAAATTTTTACACCCTCTCAAACTCATACTTTTTGCCATAAACTTTAAAAATTAAGCACAATTTTTTTTTAATATGGCGCCCTCGCGCCGCTTAAACTTCGGCGCCCGTAGGCCTAGTGGATAAAGCGTTACTGTACATAGTTATTATTTTTCAATAGTTGAGAAAGGTTGTACAATCTATATTGTACCGATTTTTTATTGAAGTTCTATCCTGAAAACCTTAGATCAAAGCGAAATAATTACGTAATGAAAATAACATAATTTAATGAAAAGAATATGACATCAAAATCTTTTATAAGGAAAAAATAGTTTTAAATTTTCTTGTTTACTTCTTATTTTCTATTGTGCCTAACTGGATTAAAAAAAGAGATACATTTTTCTTTATTTTTAACGCTATTATAATCGTAATGCGCATTTAGGTATTGAATAATTACTGGTTTTATTGCTTGATTATGTGAGTGTGAGCGTGAATGAGAAGTCGTGAGTCCCTCCCCCCTCCCTCTCTCTCCTTCTCTCACTCCCTATCTCCCTCCCTCTCTCTCTCCCTCCCTCCCTCTCTCCCTCCCTCCCTCTCTCCCTCCCTCCCTCTCTCCCTCCCTCTCTCCCTTCCTCACTCCCTCCCTCCCTCTCCCCCTCCCTCTCCCCCTCCCTCTCCCCCTCCCTCTCCCCCTCCCTCTCCCCTCCCTCTCCCCTCCCTCCCTCTCTCCCACCCTCCCTCTCCCCTCCCTCCCTCTCTCCCACCCTTTCTCCCTCCCTCCCTCCCTCTCTCTCTCCCTCCCTCCCTCTCTCTCTCACTCCCTCCCTCTCTCCCTCCCTCTCTCACTCCCTCTCTCCCTCCCTCTCTCCCTCCCTCTCTCTCTAGGGTTTTCGCAGGTTTTTTTCACTCCCCTTCAGTTCGCGGGTGTTTTCCTACGTGGTTTTTTACCTGGTTGGCAATGCCTGGGTTTTTACCGCAAATACTCTATCTTTCTTAGAAGCCTCTGTAATGTGTAATTTCACATTAACTTGTTCTGTTCTCGTTGTGTTTATTTGAGGCAACATTCTTTTTCGTTCTAAATGTTTGTTTGTGTGTGTGTGTATGTATATATGTGTGTGCGTATATTCATGCTATTACTTTGTAAGCGTTAACGAAGTGTAAATGGCCAATTGAAATTGGGCCATCCTATGGAGCAAAGGAAGAACTTGGTCTAGGTTTGCAGACCGTGGGGTCTCTTATACGCCATGCGGTCAACAAAATACTATTTCCATAAGAATTCATGGGAAATGCTGTGGAGAAACCCTAAAATGCCATGCAGCCCTTCACTGATGTGATATAAATATACCTAAATATTAACTTACGATCACGGGAAATGGATTATTTTACGCAAGAAAGACAGAATATTTTAATTTTGTCCATGTTTCGTGGTATTACATGCTAAATCGTTCGAAATTTTCATTTAAGCACAAAATTTATCGGTTTAGATGTCCATTTTCCGGGCGGTAACAATGTTAAATTTCTTAATTGCTGTCCTCTTCAAAGGGAGATATACACTTAAAGATTCATGCAAGGAAAATCCACGCCGTGGCACGCCGTAGAGGAAGAATAGCTAACGCCAAGTTATGCCTAAATATAGTCTATGAATACTATTAAAGTGAGTCAAATGATTTTAAAGGAATATTAGAACATTGTTATCTTTTACCATTAACATTGAAAGATTAATCGCAACATAAATCGATACACCCACTTACATTTGTTCGGTAACCAAGATGTTGTTTATTGTTTACGTTTTGGCTAATAGTATTGACATAATGAACATATCTTTATTGCCGCTTTAAAGGATTCTGTGCTTATATCCATGTGAATATTAAGTAAGACGTTAATGCGTACAATACAATACATAAAATAATAAATGTTAACGTAAGCATCGCTTGCGTAATTAAGGAATTAAGGAATTTGCCCCGAACTATAAAAATCGTTTGCCACTCTTTTCCGAGCGAAGCCGGGCGTTTCAGCTAGTTACGTATATATAAAGTTGAATATCTCCGAAATGAATGGTTATACGAAAATTTGTTTCAAACAAAACCTGGAAGAAATATTATTCTCTACAACTTTGGTGCTCACGAAGATTACCAATAAGGACGTTTATAAGGAGATATTTGACGGAAACCGAAAAAACCGATTATTTATAAATAATTCCTAAACAATAAATTCTATGGAAAATTGACTCAAATGAAAGTTGTAGGAAATTATATTCTCTATAACCTTTGTATAGAACTGTATTTACAATAGTGATGTTTTAACGGAGAAATATCGCGAAAACTGAATCGGGTTTCGAATAAACCTGGACTTTCGGTTAACCGTTATTGTCCAAAAACTAATCAGTTCTTTGTGCTCAACCTAAAGTGTTATATATGAAATTTGGTATTGATATGGAAAATACTTTTTGAGTTAGAGCGCCCACAATCGCATACAAACACGCACGCACACAGACATCATTCCGAAAATAGTCTAAACGTGGTCTAGGGACCTCAAAACGTGTATTTTCGTTGAAATCTCGAAGTCGATATCTCCGAAATCGATGGATCTACGAAAATTTGTTTCAAACAAAACCTGGAAGAAATATTATTCTCTACAACTTTGATCCTCACGGAGATTACCAATAACGACGTTTTTAAGGAGATATTTGACGGAAACCGAAAAAACCGATTATTTATAAATAATTCCTAAACAATAACTGCTACGAAAAATTGTTTCAAATTGAAGTTGTAGAAAATTACATTCTCTATAACATTTGTATAGAATAGTATATAGGATAATGTGGTTTTAACGGAGAAATATCGCAAAAACCGAATCGGGTTCCGAATAAAACTCGACTTCCAGTTAACCGTTATTGTCCAAAAACTAATCAGTTCTTTGTACTCATGCTTAAGTGTTATATATGAAGTTTGGTAACGATATGGCGCGTACTTTTTGAGTTAGAGCGCCCAAAATAACACACACACACACACACAGACATCATTCCGAAAATAGTCTAAACGTGTTCTAGGGACCTCAAAACGTGTATTTTCGTTGAAATCTCGAAGTCGATTTTTTTCGTGATCACAATACTTTCCCATTACTACGTATGGAAAAAGTAAAAAGGGATAGAAACCACGACAAATTGGATGTTTGGAATGTAGAAAAAAGCTCTTTAACTGTACAAGTAACTTCCGACCTAAATTTCTCCAAAATATAAATATAAGTAAAAACCGTGAAAGAAAGAGAGAGCTGGTGACTTGCCCAGCATTGCAAGACTGCAGGTTACATACCGTCGTAAGGGTTAAGAGGCGGAGACCAACGCATTTCCTGAAATTATTCTCGGTGGTGCGAAGATCAAATATAAAATATCAATTTCGTTTGATGACTCTCAAGAGCCCGCCGGAATACTTCGAGTTCACCTCCTATGAGTCAGAGAAAAGTACACATGCCTATGAACAGCATTGTTCCCGCAGGCCTGGAAAACAGAGCAGAAGCGCAGTTAAGCTCTGAATGCGTTGCGGACTTGAGAGTTTAGCGATAGTATATCCACACTGTAATTTCTATCAGACAGTACTATTTCCTCCCTTTCTTTCTCTCTGATCTGTTTACCACAGGGACTGCAATCTCATATACAATTTAGCTTGCAATTAACCTAAATCGTGGAAGACAGGGGAATGCAAACAATAATGTTGGAAAAATGAAAACGTCCGCGTTTGTCACGTCTTCCCTTGTTTGAGGCATTAATAATAGGTGAAACACGACCGTAGTGTCAATGTTAGGTACAGACTAGAACGAAGACACACATATTAGAACATCACTGCATCTGCGTATTGAACTGTTCATGCAAACAACCTCTCAACACTCCGGAAACAAAGGCACGTGGCTACAAAACACGTTCTAGTGAAACAGGTGTCCGTATTAACGATTTTGTTCTTAGTTCCCGAATTTTGTCGGAAGGCCGTCTCAAGCGAATTTCAAGACAACTAAGAAACTCACAATCTAATACATGATACTAATATATAGGTAGGTCGTTGCGCATCCGTGTCAAGAATCGATAGCTGTGCTATGCGATAGTCTCGAACGCGTGACGTCAACTGGTCCGCAAGTAGTCGGCTGTTTCAAGTGTATACCGAGTTTACTTACTTGTTTCAATTAAGTGCGCTTTTTTGCGAGTGTGTGAAAGCGATTTTTAGAAATCACTATTTGTGCAGTATTTGGCTGCAACAATACGGATCTTCTTACCATATTCCTTGAATAGAGTCTTATTTATTAACATGATGTGATTTTGTATATAGATTACGGTGTCCCACAAATGGAATTAAAAAAGAGGTTGAAACTTTTTCCTGATGGTACTCCCTCATTTGTTTCAACTATTAGTAAAAATATTCCACACACATTTTGAGTGCAATGTTTAAATATTTAGGGGTGGTGCATTGCGAGTAAATTTTTGATCTGAAGATGGGAAAAGCTGACTTTTTTCCTAAATATTCTCAGGTTAGTCTATGCTATTGTGCACTTCATTTGCATTTTATGGTTGTTTACAAATACTTTTATGATTAACGTAGTATATTTAATCTTATTATATTTTATATTAATATTATCTGAAAGTTTCAACTTCATCGGTTTATTAGTGTGGACAGCAGAGAAAAGTTTTTCACAATGTTATGCTTATGGGAAAACGACACCGTCCGGAATTTCTGGAGTCGAACCCATGCCACTAGGTAGCATTCGCATTTTTTCTGAAGGTTTCCTCACATCTTCTACAATTTCTACAAATTTCAGATCTCCAGCTCTTGAAGTTTGGGTTTTATCGCCAGGGCATTAATTGCACTCGGGGACTCTCTGGAGTCGAACCCACGACACTTAGGTGAAGTACCTTAAATTTGCTGGAAGTGTCTTCACACCGCTACAATCTCTGAACGTTTCAGCTCGATAGGTCGATTAGTTTGCTCTACAGATTATTTTGAATTTCTCACAATGTTATTCTTATGGGAATTTTTATCAATTTTGGGAATTTCTGGAGTCAAACCCATGGCACTTGGGTGAGAGATCCCATTTTTTCTGGCGGTTTCTCAAGAAGATCTACGACCTCTGAAAGTTTAAACTCTCCAGCTATTGTGGTTTGGGCTGGACATTTAATGTTGAAAAGGCATATAGCACACACAGAAAAAAAGATTGTTCCAGCTATTGGTGCACTGTCAAGAATAAGGGATGTGGTCCCCATAACAGACCTAAAAATGCTTATTTTGAAGTTGTTCAGTCTCATCTAACTTATATGGGTATTATCTGGGGTAGAGCTAAAAACAAAGGTTGCACAATTTAAAGATTCTGCAAAATAGAATTTTAAAAATAATATACAATTTATCATTTATATACCAAATATGTTTATATTATAACCAGAATTATGTGTTGATTTTGTGGTCAAGTATTCTATGTTAATGTATTTTTTTCAGATCACTAATAAAGTAATTTTAACAAATACTTTTTCCAACAAAATAAAGATATTCATTGCCACAACACCAGAACCTCCAAAAATTTTTTTACTCAAGTTCCCCATTCAAGTAAATATGGGTCAGACAGTTCAAAATACAAAGTCATTTATTATTATAATAACTTGTCCCTACATGTGAAAGAATCTTCAAATGTAACTGTATTTAAGAAAAGACTCAATGAAACATTATGGGCTGAATACCTAGAATCCTAATTGTTTTTCTTTTTTCCTTTATATGGTTACTAATTACTTATTTATAGCTACTCTATTGCTTTGTCTTTTTATAGTCACATTTATGTAATGTAATTTACTTTTACTTCAATATAAGACTGTTATATTTGTTTTATGTTTTATTGTTCTCAGCTATATGTATATGATTTATGTAATTTTTTCTGCCATTAACCTGTTGTATTAAGTAATAGGTTCTATACTTTATCCAACTTGAAAGTTTCTTTTGTTTATTCTGTTTTGTTTAATTTTATAATGGCATTTGTCAACATTTTCAAGTGAACATTTTTAATTAGATATTGTTCATTTACATTGCTCTTTTCTTGATGGATATACAAAAAGTTTATACACTTGTATCCATATATCGTAAGTAAGAAGCAGCTTTATATAATTAGATAATTACATGTAAGAAGTGACTTTATATAATGGAAGATGTGCCTTCCCCAATTTTTCCAAGCCCCCCCCCCAACATGTCAATAAAATTATCATGTCCTTCTGACCACGGAGAGCATCTTTAAGCTTTGCAGTTGTTAGACAAAAGGAATTAATTGTGCGTATGGCGGACGAGATATGAATACGCATCAATTGGCAGAGGTGCCCCAACTCTTTAGGATCACAGTTAATAACTGAAAATACAGTGTGACATAATAAAAGACAAAAAGCAACAAATGTATTTATGACTTCTAAGTATTATAATGCGACATAATTACTAGTAACCACAGGCTGAAAAGAATCTAAATTACGGTCGCCATCTAATACGTGCCCGTAATAATTTTAACGCCGCGCTTCCGTCTGCGGACCAAGTGACGTCATGCGCGATGTGGTCTCGTTTTCATTCTCCGGAACGACCTAGCGTATATAGTAGTACCATGATCTGATATATAAAATCGACTCCGTCGTCGTCGTCAGTGGGAAATCGGAACTGTGTAATGCTATTTCTAACAAACTTTCCGAGTAGCTAGAAGATTGACATTTTGTAGGAATGTTCACTTCTTAAAGTAGAAGCCATTTACAAAAAAACATTTTAAAATCTACCCGGGTTCGATTCCCGAGAATGATTTCCATTCCTCATAAGATAACATGGAAAAATCGATATTTCGACCTGCAACCTTATTTTATTTTGCTTATTAAAATTCACATATTTGACCTACGATTTTCGGACTTGGACTGTATTAAAAAAAAATAAATGCAGTTTCTTATTCTTATCGTCTTTTATTGTTTTCGAATCTAAATCTTTCGAATTTAACGTTTTAATATCATATTTTGACAAAATTTAGCTTTTTTAACGTGAAGTTGCCTTGCCAACCGATTACATAGTTAAACTCGAAATCCTATTACTCTCACGTTCTCTTCGGACCTCCATGGACCCTCCCGGCCCAATTCATAGGTATCAGAGATATCTCAGAATTAGTTTTTACTTTCTTCAATATACGTAGTATAGAGAAAGTATTGTTTTCATGAAAAAATTCTAAATCGAGATTTCAACGGAAATGCACGTTTACAAGCAAGCTTTGAAATAAATATTAAACATATTTTTCTAATTTATAATGCTTTCATCCTTTGGTAAAAAATGCGCAAAAGGTGAAGTGATTGTATTACCATATAATACATAATTTTATTCGCCAAAGACGTCTGGCATAACCCGGGCATCGCCGGGTATTTTCAGCTAGTATTCCATATATTCGAGGCCGGGGGAAATATTTGTTCTTAAAAACCTTGTATTCGTGTAAGACAAGTACGTATTAATGTTGGTTTACTCTATTCCCGTATAATAAAAATTCCAGTCTTTGTAACTCTGCTTTTAGATCTCAATTTTCAACCTTTATGCTCTCCCATTCCACCCTGTCCTGAATTCCGTTCTCATTGCCTTCACTTCCGAACATCCCCATCATCCCTCCTCGCCTCTCACTTTCAACAAATCCACTCACTTCATGCTCTGTCCATATTAAATAACGAAGATAGGTAGACAGTGAAGTTTATTCGTGATATTTGATCTCGGAATCACGGAAGTATTTCAATACGACTTGAATTTGTAGACTTCCTTACCGCTGCGCCTGAGCTTGTATAAAAACTCTCAGCTATCATATCGAGCAGCGACATTCTTTCCATTTCTACAATTCCCCGCATAGTCAAATATTTTACATTTTATAACTAGGGTATGGATGTTTCGGGTTTTACCCGATTTTCACCAGATTTTTACCCTCCGAATGGCTTTTTTGAAATTCGGGTAAAACCCGGAAAACCCCGAAATCATTAATTTTATCACACAAAACTTTTTAGATTAAAAATTTTATTTTAATGCTTTTATGCATCTAAGAACTTGGATGAGCTCTATGATGTTCGTTGAACTGAAATATATATAGTATTATATATTACATATACTAATAATTATTCATTAGCAAATCGAATATCCATTTTACTTGATTTTAGAATTAATTTCTACATTTGTCCACCCATTCTGTACTCGTGTCGAGCCATATCCCTTCATCGGAGGTTAACTCTCCAGCGGTTAAGACTACCCCTTTTCGCAGCTATGTACCTCCCGGCTTGCGCATTTGGGGACCTTAGGCTTGTAACATAGCTATACAGTGTAACATATGTCTGAAAATAAAAAGTGGTGCATTGTGTATCTGTCAGAGTAGCACTAAATTTTCAAATTAAAGAAAATGCACACTCGACCGAAGACACCAATACGCTCGATATCACTCGAATCTACAATAAGCCATTTAGTTTATTATCATACATCGACACGGTGAGAGCGCTATTGGCAAAAATACTTTTGCGTATAAATAGTTAAGAGATTTAAAGTCTTATTTTGATGAGGATATTAGTAGATGTTCAGGTGAGTATGAGAAATATTTATTAGTCCATTACTAGTACATTCGTAAACTTACTTTCTAACATAAACTGAATCTCCTTGGTTTGATAGCATCTTGAATAGGCAAGGACGAGTCTTACAATTAGCTGGCCGCCGTTAGATCTTTGATAGGAGAAGAATGAGATATTAAGAAACGGCCTGAGTGAATATTAGTTGGTAATGCCACGAAGAAAAATTATTTTACAAATATATTGTTTTCAAAAGAAGTTGAGTAGGGGGAAAAGAGCGTTCCTCTCCCATTGGAGGTGTAAAACAAAAGATATGATACTTTCAGCAATACCTAAGGTTAGTAAAAGGGTTTGATTATTCATTTCAATGGTGTTGCTGATTGTTTTATACACGAATAAGAAAATACTTAGATTAAATACTTGTTACCCTCTGAACAGTCCAGTAGAATTGTTAAGTATCTCTTTTAAGATGAATATTCTGTGTACATTGTAGCTTTGAAATAAAACATCTGCCAATTGATTCATTAACAAGGAAATCAAGCCAACATTGCAGATGTTTACGTCTTCCATTCGTATGATTTAATTAAGAGACATCGTGATCATCCGATGTGGATGAATTTGTGATATTTTTGCTAAATGCTCTAGTGACTGTTTTTCATTTAGTTTTTAATTGCTTTTGTGATTTTAGTGAAAAAAATTGATTCCTTCACTATGGGTAGAAAAAGAAAAACACCATCAGATTGTATTTTAGAATACCCCGACTTTAAGTTTTTCCAAACTACAGACAATAGTAATGGAGAAAATGCCATAGTATGCAAATACTGTTGCCTAAAAATTGTGGTTGATCCTAGTAAAAAGCCCTTTGATAGAGTGAACGAACATATTGCTAGTTTAAGACACAAAAAATTACGTTCTGAATTTTTAAATCCTCTTCCCTCAGCATAACAGCAACAAGTGACACTTAATGATGTACTAGTAAGACAAAGAGAGAAGGAAAAAAGGCAAGAAGGTACAAATCATGATTTTGTTCGTGCCGTTTGTCAAGCTGGATTGAGTCTTAAAACTTGTGATGGTCCAATAGGTAATTTTTTAAAAGAATATTGTCCTGCTACGAAAACTATGCCAAAATATGAAATGTTACACAAAAAGTATTTGCCTGAAGTATACAACCAAGAATTTTCCAAAATAAAGGAATTGATAAAGTACTCAAAAATAAGCTTTATTATTGATGAAAGCCGCGATGTTTTAGGACGACCGACTGTGAATACAATGTTAACATATTACGATGAAAGTCAACAAAGAAAATCATTGTTATTGGTTGACGTTTCTTTTGTGACCAAGATAAATAGTGTTACTATAGCCACAGTTTTAGGAAAAACATTGGAAAAAATTGCATAAAATGGGTAGACGTTCTTTGTATAGCAACTGACAGTGCCGAATACATGAAATTAATGGTTTCAAATCTTAAAGTTGGAGAAAATATACCTCGTCTATTACATATTACGGATATTTCTCATTTAATTCATGTTGCTGTGGACAAAGCAACCAATTGCCAGGGAATGACTCCGGCAAGAAAAATAATTGTTAAGTTAGGAGCTATTTTTAAACATTCGCCGAAACGATTTGGTCAATAATTAGAGGCATGCGAAAGTGCAGGTATTGTTGGAGTAAAACCTCCCACTGTAGTACCGGTTCGATGGACTAGCTTTTATGAAAGTTTAAAAATAACTATAGCAGTGTGGTCTGGTATAGAACATTTTTTGAAGAATTCAGAAAAGGAAAATAGTAAGAAAATATTAGAAATCAGGAAAATAATTGAATATTTTGAAAAAAATGAATTATACGCTTTACTCTTATATTTAGAAGAACGATTGATGCCTATTATTGATTTAGAAAAAAAAATTGAAAGTGGAACTCCAATACTACATCAAATTGATCATATTATCAACATTCAGCTTAAGTATCAAATGGAACTCCCTTGGAAATTGCCAGAAACAGGTTCATTTGCAGCTGTCCTGAGAACAGTACCTAGTACAATAAATGTAATTGCGGCCATTACGGAATTTTCAGAAGTTCTTTCTTCAAATGGAATGCTACAATAAACAGAAATCTTGATATATCTGTTAAATCGTTTTGGAAAATGGCATCTGTATTTTATTTTAAGAAATCTTTGAATGACCATGATAACCACGCTCTCGTACAATTTTTGGGCACATATGATAGTCTGGATGAGCAGATTAAATCCGAACTTACTGCCTATTTATTAGAGGCAACACCTCTGAACAAAGATTTGGATGTTATTAAGTTTTGGGATGATTGTGGTATCCGATACCCTAAATTAAGCAAGTTTGCCCTAACATTACTATGTATGCCCACGGGTAGCTGTGATGTTGAACGTTCATTTTCTCATTTACGTCATTTGCAAACTCCAGAAAGGAGTAATGTTACGGAAGAAAAACTCTCCATGCAAATGTTATTGTATGTAAACCATAAAAATAATAGTTAAATAAATATTTAAAATTTTTAATATTTTTTAAATCATCCGAATTACTCTATGTTAACCCCCGATATTTACCCAGATTGAAATTATTTATAGACCACGATAAATTTATGCCATATTTAGACCCGATTTTTACCCGAATGCAAAGAAAAATAATGAAACCCGATATTTACCCCCCGAATGGATTTTTTTTAAACCCGAAAAATCCAAACCCTATTTATAACCGACTTTACTCGGACGTTATCGTTTTAGTTCACTTTGTACGCCTCTGAGTTCAACATTTCTCAGACGTATACTCACGGCATTGAGGATCCGTTCGCTTATCTCCGACTTGTGATTTGACCTATTGACATTTCGCTCTTTTGTCCAATATTTCATATATTTTACACTTTAAATTATTAAAATAATATATTTTCTATCTATATCAGTGTTTTCATCTCTCGCTTTTCGGCATCCTGTCCGTTCGGCATCGTACCTTTCGGCATTGTAACTTTCGCATCTTGTCCGTGAACGTGTTGTTCAAAATTTTTACATGATAAAATATTTGAAAGAAATATCCTACATAAAAGTATGGAAATATGATTGGGAGTTACTATTTCATTTAATGTTACTCCGATAAGCGTCTCGTGACGTTCTCGTATTAGTCTCAAAATTTAGAAATCCTCCCATTTTCTATATTTTGTCCTTTCGCCGCCACGCAATTTTCTCTCCGCCCTTTATTCGTTTTGTTTACTTTTCCGCTTCCTCACACAATCTCTTCCATTTTCCACTCCTATTTTTCTTGCAGCCAACTTCTCCATTCGTGTTTGATTCTTCTCATCATCTCCCTACAACGCCTCCCCCATTCAATTCCCTGTCTTATCTCCTGCCACACCGGATCACGCCCTCCCTTTTCACCCTATCCCTTTTCACCCTATCACTACCCCTCCCGCCCTACTTCCCTTTCTCTCTACTCTCCTCTCTTGCCCACGATCTTATTTTTTCTCTCTTGCCATAACCTCCGTAAGCCTTATGAAATCCATCTCTCTTCTACTCTTCCTCTTTTACTTCCTTCCTCCTATTCATCCCTATTTTATTTTTTCCCTTTCCACCCGAACATTTTTTATGTTCCTGTCCTTTTCGATGAAATGTCCACGTTTTCCCATGTTCCTTCCTTTTCCTCCGCCATTCAAATCCATCTTCTTTTCCTTCTCCCCTTCTCCTCCACCTTCCTCTCATTCTCTCTCTCTCTCTCCATTTCTCTCCCTCGCTTCCTACTCCCTTTTCCTCCCAACGGAAATATTTTCATTGCCTATCCTCCACTTTCCGACTTCCTATACCCATCTTTCCCCTTATCCATCTCAATAATTTTTACTTTCTCCATACGTAGTATGGAAAAGTATTGTGATCACGAAAAAAATCGACTTCGAGATTTCAACGGAAATACACGTTCTGACTATTTGACGTTTAGACTATTTTCGGAATGATATGTCTGTGTGTGTGTGGATGTATGTGAAATTGGGCGCTCTAACTCAAAACATACTTGTCATATTAATACTAAATTTCATATATAACACTTTAGCATCAGCACAAAGAACTGATTAGTTTTTGGACAATAACGGTTAACCGGAAACTGAGGTTTATTTGAAACCCGATTCGGTTTTTGCAATATTTCTCCGTAAAACATCATTATCCTATTTACTATTCTATACAAACGTTATAGAGAATGTAATTTCCTACAACTTTCATTTGAAACAATTTTCCATAGCAGTTATTGTTTAGGAATTATTATTTTAAATAATCGGTTTTTTCGGTTTCCGTCAAATATCTCCTTATAAACGTCGTTATTGGTAATCTCCGTGAGGATCAAAGTTGTAGAGAATAATATTTCTTCCAGCTTTTGTTGGAAACAAATTTTCGTAGAGCCATCGATTTCGGAGATATTCAACTTTTTTCGTAATATTCCGTTTACAGCGCCAAAACGACGTATCGGCGAATTCTGTAAACATATTCAAAATATAATTTACGGCAAGAAGGACGACTGTATTCTTTTACGATACGAAATTATAATTTTGCCTCATTATGCTATTCATAATAATTTAAATATCTATACCCCAAATATGGAGAAAGTCATGTGTTGGCCACATCAGACTTTTTTCGGATAAACCTCACATTTGCCTCAGACGACGATTTTGAAAGTTGTTGGACGGGAAAAATTTCTCCTTCGCATTACTTTTTATGAGGAGTAAGATTAAATAGGCGAATGTATTTGGTATTAGTGACAAATAATTGTGTGCGTTAGCACGTTCTGTTTCACTGAATTAATACGGTTCACACGCTGTCATTAGGACGATACTAGAAGCAAGGTTACTGAGATTCAATGGCGAATTCTGGGTGTCTTTGGAAATACGACGGAGGTTTGAAATGCTCAAAGAAAGTTGCTGATGAATGTTTTACAACATATTAAGGGATTTTCTTCTTACACATTATGATTCGGAAAATCCGTAATTAAAACGTTTTATTAATTCGTCAATATGAGTGTAGCATACTCATCATTTGCATTTTAAAATTACTTAGGATAAACTAGGTGTCTTGACTTGAAACGAGGGGAATTCCAGAAAGAACGACAGTTCTGTGAACATAGTTTTCAATCCAAAATACTTAACATTGGACGGGGTTTTGGCTGAGATTGCATATTTCATCCTATTTTTTAAAATTATTTTATATGCCTTAGTCCTATATTTATTTATTTTAAGGTAGACCACTTTTTGTTCCCTCATACCTTTTAAACAAATACTCGAATCGTAAAGAATGTTACATTGATTGGAAGCTTATGGCTTGCAGATGGTTTATAGCACATAAACATTACGTATCATATCTAAAAGTTAAACTGTTATTGATCAAAATTTCCAAATGTCTATTTGGTTGCGGTGTCTCTGCCGGTTATTCTGGGGGCATTAAGAAGCAAGAAATTGAGCTACTCCATAGTCACAGCATTCTATGCTCCTGCGTTAGAAATGAAAGCGGATCTCAACGTGAGTTGTCATTTTGACCAATACAGGGTGTCCATTTAATCTCTCCGGTATTTTATGAAACTATATTTTTTTAACAATTTGAAATATCGGAGAAATCCATACTGCGAATTGAAGTTGATAGAAAGGATGATCCGAAGATCCTTATGCAACAGGCATAAGCTGTTATGATGACAAATGAGAAAACAGGTGAAAAAATCTGCCATGAGAGTAAGGGGTTTTCTTTGATGTATCTCTTTGAGGACATCTGTTGGCGCTGATTGATACTAGCATCGCTAGCTTGGTCCCAACCTAAGAATATATTCTCTTTCTGAAACAGGAGGATTGGTCTGCCACGGTAGTTCAGTGGTAGAATATCCGCCAGGTAAGTGGAAGGACCGGGTTCGATTCCCGGTCATGGTAGATTTTTTCACCTGTTTTCTCATTTGTCATGCGAATTGAAGGCTATCTCAAACAGTTTTAGGTAGGGAGTTGGCAACATGGTTGTGCGCATCGTTGTCTGCGCAGTACACCACCGTCTGACCTATGTGTCATTGTGCCTGAGTGCAATGGAGACTCCACAACTGTAAGCACAGTGCGCTCTGTGGTTTGCTGAATTTAAATCAGTGAATCGCGTGCAAAGAGAATTCAGACAAACGTACAACAGAGATCCTCCCACGGTTAAAACGATCAGGCAATGGTATCAAAAGTTTAAAGAAACAGGTAGTGTCTTGCCAACAAAGCAGCCTGGCCGAAATTGATTATCGACTAGAAATCCGCCGTGCGACAAAAGTAGCGCACTTATAAGTTTATTAGTCTCAGGTTTTAAACATTTTTAGTTATAAATTTTTATTGTTTTTCTTTTTCTGTTATATCTGCATTGGTTTAAAAAATATAGCTTCTTAAAATACCGGAGAGATTAAATGGACACCGTATATGGCGAGAGAAGTTATTACGTTTAATTGTATAAAAATTATAACTTATTTCTATTGTCATTTTATACATCTATAATGCTCACTATTAGTTTTAAAATTTGATTTTTTTCATAAAACAAGTGTGTACTCGTAATCGGTAGACGGTTCCTTTGCGAAAGTATTTTTATTCCTCACGCTACGGTAGATAGCTTCTGGGTAGAAAAGTATCTTCGAAATTTCAAAACTAGCGAAATGGGGAGCCGTGGTGTAGTGGCGAGGGCGTTGGCATGCTACGCCGAGCATACCCGTTCAAAACCTGCGAAAGTGGGATTTTTTAAATAGATATTGTGGCCCCCTATTTGCGTGTATAGAGGTGAACACCAGAATCAACGCTTCATCCTTCGGAAGGGACATAAAGCCGTTGGCCCCCCTTGGTGCTTCTCGAAAAGCGTAGGCTATTGCTGGTACCGGGTTTCTCATCTTATTTGCTTTGTGATTTAAACTAACGAGCCTACTAGCGCTAGAGTCGTATTAAGTCATAAAGTTCCACAAATCACGAACTTTGATATAAATCATTGTAAGAAAACGATTGAGGTAAATTATTTACGTTCGTTATTTTTCATTTGATGTTACTCATTTTCGCTCCTAAAAGATGAAAACAAGTAAGAATTTAAAAAAATAAAATCTTTTAGCTTTACAAAATAGATTAAAACAAGATAAATTTCCGATTATTTCTTCGATATAAAAGATTTTGGCGTCATATTCTCTTCATTACTATTGCTTCACATATCATTAACGAAATAATCCATAAGCTGGAATCAATGGAGTCTGAATACGAATTTAAAAGCAAAAAATATTTCTTGTTTCTCATATACGAAGTATATTGAGAAAGTATTGTAACCGCAAAATATTCGATCTCGAGATTTTGATGCAAATATACGTTTTTGGAGTATCTGTGTCCGAAAAAGTGATTTTCGCAATTCCGTCTGTCTGGCTGTCAGTACGCCTGGTCGCGGCTCTAGAGCCTAAACGGTAGAGCGAAAATGAATGAAATCTCGTACTTAGGAATTTTATCATACAGAATAGAAGCTAAGAAGAAATAATTAAAATTGTAGAATAATTAAGGGCCGTTAATTCTAAGCAATTTTATCAACAATTTGATTTTCTCAAAAACGACTACAACGATTTTGATCATATTTCGTACAGTTACCTGAGTTTACATCTGCAATAATACTATTTCATTAAAATTTCTCAAAAAATGAATGAAAAGTCAAGTTAATTCTTGGAATACTTTAATTAATATTGGATTATCTAAAAAAAACTGCTAATACGAATTTTAGCAAATTTTGAATAGTTATTAAAGTGATGTTCATAATGATTGTATATAGTACGTATTTTTCAAAAGACGCATTAATATATGAGAAAGTTTGTGCAATGTGAATTGTATCGATTTTTATTGAAGCTCAACCCTGAAAACTCCCGAGGAAAGAGAAATTATTACGTAAATGATAAGTAAATCAATAGTAATGAAAAGAATACGACACCAAAATCTATTATAACCGGTAAATAGTCTGAAAAGATTTTTTTTTTACTTTCTCATATACGAAGTCTAGTATTGATCAAGTAAGTCTGATTTTGCTCATCTACAAACTTGATCTTATACTTATATTGAAAGTGACAAATATCAAATTTGTATTTCCTAAGTTAATTTACTCGAGATTTATCGTCGAAAAACCAAATCGATGCCCCCCAAATCCCCACTTAAATTTTTTTTGAGATACACCACATAGCCTATATTTTAAGCTGGACCAGTATAAAGATACGCTGAAAGTTTCATAAAAATTCGACCAGCCGTTTTTGCGTGATGCGGTAACAAACAAACAGACAACAATTCTGCAAACCGGTTCAAACACAAAAAAGTAAAACCCCGACAAAAAACATATGCACAGACAGAGGTTACAATTTTATTTATATAGAATTCAGGATATTTTCTGACCTCTTCGATGAACAATTCCACGTCAAGTTCATCAGCTGCCATAAGTATGTCGCGGTAGCTAGACGCACGTGTGCATTCACCAATGCCTACTAATGTACTGATGGAACGCAGCGTCGCCGCAAGGGACCTGCGTTCGGGCAGTCCCCGCAAGTCAACTTTCGGACGTTGCAGCAGCGCACGTTCGTGTGCATCCACCAATATAAATCTTAGTACTGTTTGGATGTACGTGGACGTGCGGCAAACGGACGCAACGTTCTTTACCGCCCGTGTGCACCGGACCTTAGTACCGAATGTTTATCTGCTTGTTTCGCCATCAAGCAATATGGCTGCCACATACCGACATGCCTCACTCGTATAGTCGAAGTCGGGTATCCAGTACTACGTATACATCCGTGGGATTTGGTTCTTTTTTACTACGTCACACGAATCGATGGCTATTTACACTTCTACAATGAATCCAGATTGAACTAGGGCTGCGTTATAAATGAATTTTAAATATATAATACACAAAGCATTATCTCCGTATAGATGCTCGTTTATCCACCTTGGAATACTTCCTCTATTTTCTGCCATTGCGCTATTTGATCGGTGGGAACGCGGGGCTTAGATTGAAAAAATACTTTTTCCTTCGATTTAACAAGGTACAGTCATTTACTTTAAGCTTTGGATAAATTGGTTGAAACACTTATTTTCACGACAGGGAAGAGTTTTTCGAAATTCATTCATAGAAGCCGTGAAATTCAAAGCCTTACTTCTATAGCTTATTAACATTCCTTAAGTTAAATTATTTCTAAAATGGCATGTGTACTATTCATATTATTGTTATGCGCAGCAACTGCTTTTTGTATTAGAATATAAAATTTCCCGTTTTTGGCTTATTATACATATATTTTATTAATTCAGTAAATAGTTAACAAAACTATCTGTGTTTAACTTCAGTTTTACGGGTACAATACATGTCATTCGCTCATGCTTAAAATATATAAACGTTCAGTTACTTGGATATCGAAGCAGCTCGAAATTATTTCAATATTTTCCCAAATAATATATTCTCCGAACGAATACAAGCTTTCAGCCACCATTCTCGTCTCTCAATTTTTATAACTAAACTTATGGCCATTCCATGTTATTTGAAATTCATTCGAGCTTCGGGAGGTCAATTCAGTATCGACGTGGATCGAGGAAATTAGAAAAAATACTCCTATTTAACCCCTTTCTCTTCTCGTAGTCACGTGCCAGAGAGCGAAAGAGGTCTCTAAGGAAGAGGTGGTGGGGCGTTCGAGAATCCACCATAGTTCGATAAGCGCCATCGAAATTAGCGGAAAGTGAGAAAGGGAAGGTGCAAGGAAGGATAGTGGAAGGGAATGAAGGAGAGAGGGTGTGGCAAGAAGAAGGGAGGAAGTGTTGGAGGAAGGTTTAAGTACACATAATTCCGGAGATTTACGCTCCTTATTCATCGAGAGATTCGCGTTGGATAATCTGCAAGAGAAGAGGGAAGAGAGTGGATGAGGGGGGAGTGGAAAGAGGGAGGAGGGAGAGGGAAAGGATGAGGGGGGAGGGGAGGGGAAAGAGGGAGGAGGGAGAGGGAAAGGATGAGGGGGGAGGGGAGGGGAAAGAGGGAGGAGTTTTCGTGTGAGGAATGGGCCGAGGTGGCTTGTGGATCCGTGGCCCCCTGGATAATTGGTAGGGATGGATCGCAGGAGATAATGCGTGGAGAGGAGAAGTGGGTGGGCAGAGGATTTAGGAAAGACGACGGCGAGGAGAAAGTCAATTGAGAGGACGAAGAGAGAAAGCCTCGACGGAAGAGAGCGTCTTCCCTGTACCACTGCTCGCACTCTCTCAGAATCAGCACTTATAAAGGAGAAATACTTTTGAGTTCGCTTTTATTGAACTGTTAGCTCAAGATTGTTGCATGCTGGTAAAATGAAAATAAATTTAAAATCTGTCTGAAAAAATTTAATAAACCACTAGTTTGCTGACCTGAGGCCGGTCCTGGACTCGTGTATGGTAACCCTAAAGAGTTCTTGGGTTCACTGCACTGCTGAGGCAGCGGATGCGTTAGCGCGTAGGGTTTTTGAGCTCGCTAGGGTTTTCTTAGGTTAGGTTTAGGTAGGGTTGCCGACTCTTTGTGACAGCCAAGTAGGACATTTACACAATTAAGTAGGACATTCCAAAATTTAATCTTAGTTTCACGATACTCTTAGCACAAAGAAATGATTTACATTCATATTGAGATAAAAGTATGGGAACTTACGTATTATTCCCATGCCATACTTACGTACAACATTAACAGAAACTGATTTGCCTCTCTCGACATTCACAAACCCAATCACCGGACAACGGGGAGGGATACTTTGGTTCCGGGCGAGGCGAAGGGCGCGGAAGCGCCCGGAGACGACTACAAATATCCATTAAAACAAAGCGAGCCGAAGGCTCGCCAATATCCTCTCCATTTGCGGCACAACAATCAAACGAGATGAAAATATTAACAGAATAACAACGCACTGTTGGATTTACGATATTTTATTATCACTTTCGTACGTATTTATAATTTATTATTATTATTCTGTTAATACTTTTATGGTATGGGGATAATACGTAAGTACCAAAGTATGTAACAAATTGACCAGCAATTGGGTGAAACTTCTCTCTAATTGGTACAATTTCCTCAAATAATTTCTGTCTTTTTAATCCCTAAAATATTATATTAATAGTATCAACGGTATTGCAAAAATCTCGATACTTTGGAATATATCATTAAAAATGAAAAGGGAGCTAAAGTCTATAACCAATTTTTGCTAAACACAATTTTTTCCAAAATCAGCTCAAACAAGCATAGAAAAAGATAAAAATTCTTTTTCCAACTTTTCATTTCCATTCCACATTGATCTTCAAACCAAAAAAACTGATCCTCCTCCTAAGCGAATTGTTATTTTCGATTTAAATTTACACATTATATACATCATTCTAGACATGTAAAGCATCCTATACTATTGAGGTATCTTAAATGCGAAATATGAGTGGCGAAGATGTAGGTAGGGTAACCACATATGGTTGACGATTTTAAGGAACAGAGCCTTTAAAAAAACGGAACTATTAGAAATATTATGGGATTTTTACTTTCTCATAGAGGAAGTATATTGAGAAAGTATTGTTATCACAAAAATTTAGACCTTGAGATTTTTACGGAAATATACGTTTTAGGTGTCGCTGAATCCGAAAAAGTGGTTTGCGCAATGCCGTCTGTCTGATACTGGCTCTAGAGCCTAAACGGTAAAGCGAAAATGAATGAAATCTCGTACTTAGGCATTCTATTATACCGAACAGAGTATATGAAGAAATGGTTGACATTGCTCAATAATTAAGGGAAGTTTAATCTACGCATTTTTAACAACAATTTGATTTTCCCCAAAAAGGCTACAACGATTTTCATCCATTTTCGTACAGTTGCTTGAATTTACGTCTTCAATAATACTACATAGTTCATATTTCTCAAAAAATGAATATAAGGATGGTTTATTCTAGGCAACTTTAACAGTAATTTGATATTCTGAAAAACGGCTAGAACTATTTTGATATAATTTCGTACAGTTACTTGAGAATACGTGTACAATAATACTACATACTTCATTTATCTCAATGCATGAATATAAGGCTAGATTATTTTTGGGCAAGTTTAACAAAAATTGGATTAAAAGAATGAGAAGGATAACGTAGTAAAAGTTCCACTTTTATTAACAGAAGAAGCGACCGGTTTCGACTAATATGTAGTCATCATCAGGTACACAAACAAGAAGCAACACATATATACGGAATCGGATGGGAGTGGGGGAGGGAAATGTGTAGAGGGGACAAATGAATGGGAGGGAACCTTTCCAAATACAAAATCCGCATAACGGTACCAAACAACAACATTATTAATGGCCGGAAATTTAGAACTAAAAAGTTTGCATACAAAATTATTCATAATAATATCGGCAAGGAGAGGTGACAAAGGAGAACCCATAGCTAGGCCTTCTTGTAGATGGTAAAAAGTCTTATTAAAAGCAAAGTAGTATGGGAAATGCACACTTTGATAAGTTCACACATGGAGATAATCACACTGGGATGGGTACCTGAAGATATTACGATTTCTTCACAGAGTTGAAGGGTCTCACGGGGAGGAACACTAGTGAACAAGTCTTTCACATCAAAGGAAACAAGTTTGTATGAAGGTAAAATATCTAAATTATTTAACTTATTGTTAGTAGTTAAGCATGTGGAGTTTTTAATGCCATATTAGACAATTAGACCTATTTTTATCTTTCCTCAATAGCTTACATACGTCCATTAAATTCACTCAAGAGATTGAAGTAGATTACTCCCTCAACTTCCTTGATTTAACTATAAATAGACGCACTCACACCTTACAAATCGCAATTTTCAGGAAACCGACTTACACCGATCAAACCATTCACTCTTCTTCTTTCCACCCCACTCCACACAAACACGCGGCCTATCACGCTCTTATACACCGGTTAACCCACACCCCTCTCTCACAGGTAGAATTTGTTAAAGAATTAAATGTCATTAAACAAATAGCCACCGCCAACGGTTTCCCACATAAATTAATCGACACAATCCTATTTAGAAAACAGAGGAAACTAACCCTTGAACGTTGTTTCAATACTCCGCCCTCTGTTGGTGTAACCCCGTTGGTGTAAAGTACCTTACATCCACCACATTTTACGGTTAATTGCGAATTGCTTCCCCAAAAATAAATTACGCACAGCTTTCTACACCCTCAATAATCTAGGAAAATTTTTTTATAACAATAAAAATAAGGTTGACCATTTATTTAGGAGCAGTGTCTATAAAATCTCATGTAATGACTGTAATGCCATTTACATTGGGCAAACAGGGAGAAATTTCCACGTTAGGACCACCGAACATAGAAAATATTTCTTAGAAAAATCTTTCAAATCACACTTTGCCAAATGCTTACTCGAATTCAACCATTCTTCCAACTTTAACCCAGAGGTAATTCATTTGGCAACTAAAGACCCCAGTGCAACGATTTTCCCCGCACCTACGCACTTAACGGAGCACTTAACGAAGGAAAGGCGATATTCGATGGTTGGCGTTTTTCGTCGCGTTTATTCGACTGGGGTCGCAAGATTTTAATATCCCATTCCATTTATCTAGGAGAGAAGAAATCTCGTTTGCAACTTTTCGTAAACTCTATAAACTCTTCATACATTTCATATATTCAATGCTTGAAATGGAAAATATTACGAAACGGAACTCTCGGGAGGAAAATATCACAATTCGAAACATGCGCGGTCTGGGTTCGTTCCGGCTCATTCCGAGCACTGCACAGTGATCTAGAATCTGAAAAATGCCGCCAAAAATCAAATTTTCAACTTTTAAAGACCGGAAAAAAACGTACATGATCATGAGTACAACTAATTGGATCACCAAATTGTCATATAGGTGGCTTTCTAAGTGCTTTCTTAATACCTTTTTTGGGACCGGAAAGTGAAACTTATGTTCCAACTTACTTTTTACGGTAAAATTTGACTAATTTTTTCGGAATAATTATTACAGTATTTTCAAAAATAATCACTGACGTAGGGAAATATATACTATCTAGTATCCAGCAAATATAATTAAACACATGTACAGATTAAATATGGCTATAAAAATACGGTATTATTCGGACAGGTCAACTTCCATATATAACTTGAGCTACAAACCTTTCGCCGCCTCCCCCTGCGAAGTTTTTTGGAGGAATATATAGATAGAAGTGTTGTTAAAATAACACAATTACAATGTTTTGCGGAAGATTGCAGATGTAGGCAAAAAGTCGGTATCTTGTGAACCCTGTCGCCTAGCGGGCGCGCCTGGGCGGCAACCAACGCAAATGCACTTCAAGCATATATGCAGGCGGGCGACTAGTATGACTCGTATGACTGATTGTAAGATAACTGTTCACGATCAGTATTTGAACCTTCCCTTTATTAGCAGTGTGGCACTCTGACGTGTTTGACGTATATTCGTGTGTTTAATACTAGTTTGTCACCGTTTCCTGTATTATTATAGTTGTAATATTCAAGTGGTATTATATTCATTTATTTTATAAATATAGTTATAATATTAACGTGAGGAAAGCATTCCATGTGCAAGTAATTATCGACGCTGCGGTATGGAAATCTGCAAAACACGAAGAGAATTATATGAAGTCTTCCACCAAAAGTCTGGGCAAGGAAAGGATCAGCAAAAAAATCATTTGCTAAATCACATCATCATTTCCTTCAATAACGATCAACTCTCCAAAGATGACGAGAAGAAGATGCGATGAAGTGTCAAGATTTTGTAGCAAAGTGTTTAAAAAGCTAGAAAAGTGCCACAGAAAAGAAACTGTATTTTTAAAAATAATGCTAGTTGACTTGAGGAGAAAGTTATTCAGTTGGTGGTATACCTCCGGAAAAATCAGATCCTCAAGTGAATAGGGGACGACCTAGTGTGAGTTTTGAAGAGAGTAGCCAAAGAAGCAAGAACTGAAAAACCGAAGAACTTCGCCGCGAAAATACTTCCTCTCAATTGGCCTTCGCTGCAAAAATGAACCTTAGGCATGAAGGAGAGGATAAACCTTCTAAATTAGTGAATGAAGTTATATTCACTACTCCAACAAGAGCTGAGAAAATGGTCCGAGCGTGGAAGTCTTCCAAGTCACGCATTGAAATTAAACCGTATTCTGAGGACGAGGCTATTTCTTTGATTCTGGAGGCAAATTTAAGCCAAAGGCAATATCAATTAATTCGAGTGCAGGCCAAAGAAAGACATGCCAATATATATCCATCTTATGAACGGTTACTTAAGGCTAAAGAGCGCTGTTATCCTACAAAGAACTTAATGCACTTCACAGAAACCTCTGCAGGGTTTATTGGACCATACTACATGCCGTACTGGTTATTTACAAGATTCCGTGTTAGCATCCTTGGACATTTCTCAACCCAAAAACTTTGCGTTGCTGCGGAAATGGGGTTGCGATGGTAGTAGTGGGCAATCAGAATACAAACAAAACTTTTCTGATCCTAATTTACATGACAGTCACATATATCTATCTTCTCTTGTGCCCATACAGTTGAGTTATCAGCAGGAAGTTTTTTCAAAAGACAAAATAGTTATCTGGAATAATCCACGTCCATCGTCCCCAACATATTGTAGGCCTATTAGGATGCTATGGAAAAAGGAAACAACTGCGTTGTCACTTGAAGAAAAGTCCTACGTAGTAGACCAAATTGCATCTCTTCAGCCAACTGGCATTATTACGAGTGCAGGGCAAGAAATCAGTGTTACACATCAGCTTAATATGAACATGATAGAGGGGAAGATATGCAGCGCAGTCACAAAAACTTCTTCAACGCAGACCTGTTACATTTGTGGAGCCACGCCGAAAGAAATGAACAATTTAAACGAGGCAGTCAAAAGGCAAGTTGATACAAGTATTTTTCTGTTCGGTCTCTCCACGCTATATGCATGGATTCGGTTCTTGGAGTGTGTCCTCCATCTATCTTATCGATTGGACGTGAAAAAGTGGCGGGACCCGGAAGATAAAAAGAAGTTTCAGGCCAAGAAAGCACAAATAAAGGAAAATATAAGAGCACAAATGCGCTTGCTTGTTGACCAGCCAAAAGTAGGGGGAAGCGGTACCAGTAACGATGGTAACACAGCGCAAAGATTCTTTCGAAATCCATCTCTAGCTGCTGCGATTACTGGTGTTGATGAAGCCCTAATAAGACGGTTTGCCACCATCCTGCAAGCTCTAGCATGTGGTTATGATGCGTGTGAGGTAGCCTTAGAAGAGTTTGCCTTAAAGACCGCCAAGATCTACGTGGAACTACACTCGTGGTATTATATGCCCATATCAGTGCACAAAATCCTTCTCCATGGAGCAGCGGTCATCTCTATGGCCCTGTTGCCCATAGGACAAATGTCCGAGGAAGCACAAGAAGTGAGAAATGAAGACTTGAAGTCTTTTAGAGAACACCACGCCCGGAAGTACTCGAGATCTGCAACAAATGAGGATATATTTCGAAGACTATTGCTTTCATTTGATCCTCTGATTTCATTCATTTGGAAACTTCCGGGAAAGGTCAAAGGATCCCCTTCTGTTGAAGTAATTAGTCTCCTAAAGGCACCAATCTGTCCACCAGAAACGCCTCGGGTTCGAGTATCGGCAGAAGGTTCTACAGATACCGAATGTAGTGAAGAGTCGTGGAATGGAGATGACGAATCTGATGATTGAGGTTAGATTTTTATTTATTTTTTTACCTTCTTGTTGCTCTGATCTTAATTTCCGCATTAAACACCTTGATTTCATGTTATGCAAATCTTAAATAGGAAATTTTGTTGAGATCCGTTAAAAAAAATTTATGTCATGCTTGGCCTATTCTTTCCACATTTATTAATATTGTGTTGTTTATGTATAAGTTGTAAATGTTAAATTTGGGTAAATATATGCGGAAAATTAAGTAGGAATACCTGTAATATAAATTTTATTATTTTTTATTGTGGCAACCCCGCTTTTTATATTTATATTAAACATCTTGAGTTTGTTTTTCTATGTTGTAAACTTTTTTCATACTAAATTTCGTCGATCTAACTAATATCTTCCAAATTCATAAAAATCTATAACTTCTATTTTGCAATATTGGCACCCCTGCTTAATATGTTAATATGTCCGAATATGATCCCTTGATTTGATATGTAAAGATTTCATATATACTGAAATATATTAAAATTAGTTGTGACGACACCTTCAAAAACCATTAAATCTTTAAAATATTATTTTGCAGTATTGGAACTCCTGATGAATTGATGCAGTCCAAATATGTTATTTTGGCCTTGTTTTTAGTTTTAAATTTTTTGTATAAAATTTGGTTTAAATCGCTTTGGCCAATTTTTCCCTGATGTATGCAGATTAATGGACGGACATCACGACGATAATAGTGCTTTTCAGCAATGACCGAAAAGTACTTAAAGTTGAATTAATAATTAAGAATCTAATATTATTAGGGGTAGAAATTGGTACAATGTCCTTAAAATTGTTAAATACGAGTTCCTGACAAAGATTTGAGGTATTATACCGAGTATGAGATTTTTGCCGGTTTTTTTCGATTTCTAGATCACAGTGCACTGCTTTTATTACATTAAAATACGGAGCATGTGGTTACCCTAATTGTATCTGAAATCGATACATCTATTTTCATAAAAAAATACCGTACAAAGTGACTCCCATATTGATTTCACAGAGGACGCGGGACATTTAAGGAAAACATTGGTCGAAAAATACGGGACACCCCTAGATGTAGGGAAAGAGGTTGAAAACAACAATGTGAATTCTACCCATTAAGTTCCGGTAGCCAGAGCTGCAAACCAGTCTAAATTTTGGAGTGGTTCGGTTAGTAATTTAAGACGATGGTCCGGTTGACGGTTCGGTTCATAATTCACTCTTTGGCAGTGTTTCGGTTTGCGGTTCGGTTCGGTTCAAGCAAAATTGGAATTTTTTCATTATTTTTATCGTGCGAATTGTAAGGAAATACTGTTATCATGAAGAGATACTTAAATAAAATATCATATACAACGTAATTAATACATTACTGTTAAATAAGTTTGTTTAGCACTTTAACACGGAAGCAATGAATACGTGTTTTCATTTATTATATAAAATGCGCTTGAAATAATCATTTATCTATTTGTTATATTTCACTTATATTTTATAAGTTGTTACGTTTTTTCGATAACATGCGTCTTTTTCAGTGCATTGAACTTTTCATTCTTCTTAAAATTATTCAATTATCTAAAAAACTATTATCTTATTTATGGTTACGGATGCACATACACTAGATAGACTGGATACACCTACTACTATTCCTTTTATATATAAACGACTTAGATAAGGTTATTAAAAGTAAAATCAAGTTATTCGCGGATGATACAGTACATACTCTACAGAGAGATTAACAGTCCTAATGACCAAAGATTACTTTCTAACGACTTAAATGCAATTCTTGAGTGGTGTAAAGAATGACAGTTAGGATTGAACTTAGGAAAATGTTCCTTTACGAGACTCTGGAGAAACAAAAACACTGACGCGACGAATTATATTGTTGAAGGCGTCCAGCTAAATCTAGCCGATTCTGTCAAATACTTAGGCATTACTTTAACAATCAACCTCTCATGGGATATGCACATACGAAATATATGTGGGAAGGCGAAACAGAAACTAGGATTCATCAAACGCATAGTAGGTAAAAGTGAGGAAAAGTCAAAGAGACATGTTACTTCTCGTTAGTAAGACCGCTATTAGAGTACGCGTCGAGCATATGGGATCTGTACGAGAAAGGATCAATCTCAGAGTTAGAAAGAGTGCAGCGAAAAGCCGCTAGATTCGTCAAAAATTGTAACCATAGAAACAAATGTGTTACAGGCTTGATACAGGACTTAGGATGGGAATCACTAACTGAGCGCCGACAACGCTCTAGGTTAAAACTACTTGAAAGATTTAGAACGCTTACATTCTCCAGCGACATCGAAGAACTAATAAGAGCGCCAACTTATATTGGTAGAACGGACCATCTTCGTAAAATAAGAGAGATAGCCTGTAGGACTGAGAGGTAAAAATACTCGTTTTTTCCTAGAACGATAGCTGAGCAGAACAGAAGTTACGATAAAAAATCAGCCGACGTAGGGTGATATACATCCTCATTATTAACGGCTTTCCCTTGGTGCTATTGCACCCCCTGCCACACATCATTGCGGTGGCTTACAGGGTGAACTGTAGATGCAGATGAAGTCGAACCCGAGTTTTACTTGCCGGGCGGACATTCTACCACTGAACTACCGTAGCAGATTAAATCTCCTGTTTCAGAACGGGAATATTTTCTTGGACTGGAACCAAGCTAGGTATATGCTAGTATCAACCATCCCCAACGGATGTCCTCAAAGAGATACACCGAAGAAAACCCTCTCAAATGGTGATAATTACATGTTATAAATTGATGGAAAGGGTGGCTGAGCTTACTATGAGAAATATTTCTAAACATAAATTTAAAGGCAACAGAGAAGCTGATTCAATGAGCTTAACATTAAGTCATTTCACACCAAATTTACTCAAATGAAGATAAGAAACTAGGGATAGGAATGTGAAGATTAATCAAAGTGTTTAAATTATTCACAAGTGTAATTGCCGATAATTATTCTTGAGGACGCTGACGTCGAGAGGAATCGTATTCATTATTCTGTATGGAGAGAGTCATGTGCTGGAAACATCATATTTTTTATTGCTCATAAGTCCTAAATATCATAAATAATATATACCTATCCGTTAGAAAGTAAGAGAGAACCTGCGTACGGACGGGCGTATAGACTGCATCTAATACGCACTCACTCTGGAAGCGGAACGCACCTAAGAATATAAGGAAACCGAAGAAACCGATCAATTATAAATAATTCCTAAACAATAACTGCTATGGAAAATTGTTTCAAATAAAAGATGTAGGAAATTACATTATCTATAACATTTGTATAGAATTGTGTATACTATAATGATGTTTTAAAGGAGAAATATCGCAAAAACCGAATCGGGTTTCGAATAAACCTTGACTTTCGGTTAAATTTAGTATTAATATGACCAGTACATTATGAATTAGAGCGCCCACAATCACATACATCCATCCACACAGACATACACACATACATCATTTCGAAAATTGTCTAAACGTGTTCTAGTGACTTCAAAACGTGTATTTCCGTTGAAACCTCGAAGTCGATTCTTTTCGTGATCACAATACTTTCCCCATACTACGTATAGAGAATGTAAAAATCGCTCGCAGTAAACTCGGAACGAGGCGCTTACGTGTCATGTCTCAGAAGGGGAAAACAGCACTGCTTTTAATGCGTTGTATATCCTCAGGAGATATAGCACATCTCAGGGAAATATTGGACTTACTTTTTCATAGCTTCGCCGTCCTTGGATACTTTGTTACGCAAAAATCCAGTCTTTCTCTCTCTTTCGTTCTCCCATTCCCTACAATCCCTGCCCTCCTCCTCCACTCTATCTCCTTCTCTCCCATTCCCTTCCCTCCTCTTCTCTATCCCCTGCTCTTGCTTTCCTGCCGTCTCCTCATCTCTCCCTACCTGTTTTCCTCCCCGCATACGTATGTATGTATGTATATTCCCTTTGAATGTGAAAAATCCGTCCACCTCGACCGGTTCTCAGGTCTCCGCCTCTCGGTATACTGGTCGACTGGGCATGAAAATTTACGCTTCACCAAGACACGTGATGAATTTAGCCATTTATTTCCTTGTATTCATAAATAAAGAATTGCTAAGGCCGTCTGGGGTCCTGGCGCACATATGTTTAGTAGCTCTCCTACCTGTTATCACTAGTCTATTTATCATTTTCTGGTGTTCCGTTTCCTTTCTTGGTAGAAGTACTTGATCATCCGCGTATTTCACTGTTCTTATAATCCTTCCTCCGATTTTGAAATCTCCCGTGCCTTCTAACGCTTCCTGCATTAGCCTCTCTTCATATATATTGAATATAATCGGCGATAGACAGCAGCCCTGTCTTACTCCTCTACCGATATTTACTCCGCTGGTGTCCGCATTCTCCAACCTAATCTTTAAAACTTGATTCACATATAGATTCCTGATCAGTCTCCTGTCTTTCCAGTCTACACCTATATCCGTTAATATCCTCATCAGCAGTACCCAATTTACTCAATCAAAGGCCTTCTGCCATACGACGAAACATACGCAGCAATCTTGACTGTATTCTATTGCCCTTTCTGATATGATTCTCACTACACCGATAGCATCTCTGGTTCCTCGTCCTTTTCTGAAGCCGAATTGATCATCCCCTAGCATTTCTTCGGCCTTTTTCTCTAGTCTTTTATTAAGTATCCTCGTGATGATCTTCGAAGTGTGTCACAGTAGGGATATCGTTCTGTAGTCTTTACACTGCATTGCCTTTGGCTTCTTCTTTAGAGGGGTCATTGTTACATCTAAGAAATCCTGAGGCCACTCTTCCGAGTCGTAAATCTTGTTAATTAGTTTCGTAATCACTTTTAGTCTGATCCCATGATTTAAGTACCTCTGCCGGTATTCCATCGCTGCCTGTAACTTTTACTTTCTTAGTTCCAGTATCGCATTTTCTACTTCGCTTTTCATAATACATGGTCGCAAGTTGTCTTCTTCAATGTATTCTCTTCTTCCAGTTCCATTTGTACCGATCCTGCCTGCTTTTTGTATAGTTCTTAATGTATCCTTCTCATACCTGTGCTACATCCTTTGGTTCTACGACTATTTTTCCATCTGTATTAATAATTCCTTTACCACGAATCCCATTAGACTTCTTATCTTCTAACTCCAGTGCCCTAGCGTACATCATATCATACCGTCCTAACTTCTCCATCTGTTGTATTTCCTCACATTTTTCTTCTATCCAAATTTCCCTAGCTTTATCTGTTATCCTTCTCAACTCATTGTTTATGGGTCTATAATTGGCTCTACCTTCTTCACTGTTAACATTTTTCCATTTTCTTCTCTCGTCCATTTTCTCCAGCATTTCCTTAGTGATCCATGGTTTTCTGCCACTTACGGACAGCGAAGAACGATTTTTCTTTGTGTTGGTTCTTGCATGCGACCCGGACCATTTTGTTGCTATAAAGAAAGCGGACGATGCTTTTCGGAATATTATTATAAGACAAAAAACGAAGCTGAATTTGTTCTTTCAAGAAAATGGCCGTGTTACATTCTAAAAGGAAGATTGCGTGTACTATGAGCCATGTTGGCTATTTGCGGAAAGAAACAACCGATTGTAAAATGACGTATGAGTTAAGGGAGTGAGTGCTTGGCAGAGATTAAAAAAACAGAATCGAAGATCATGAAAAATTCCAGGTTCATATTGCATCATTTGTTGTTTATGAACCGTGGAAATCCAATAAGACTAGATAAAAATCTCGAAAGTCAGTTATTAAATGAGAATTTATTTTGGTGTCATGTAATAAAACTAACTTGGTATGTATAACATCCCTCTTAGGGGACATGTTATGGTGATTAGGGAGGAGATGACCAAAGGAAGTATAAAAGCGGCAACCTTCTGTCGGTTATTGAATTACTGGCCATGTATTTATAAAACGATTAATAAAACATCCTAAAGGTTTCGTACGATACGTTAGTACTGATATTCCAAATTAACTAATGGATCTTCTCTCTCAACAAATGGAACTTAAAATTTTGAACGAGGTTAATCAGACACCTTTTTTATGCAATAATGGACACTAAGCAAGACGTGGCGAAGATAGATCGAGTCAAATATTTCGATACGTTCAAATTGAAAAGATTCAAGTGGGAAACCAAGTTAGCTGAAAATAAAGGAGTCTTTTCTCGGTGTTAAGGAAGTTTCATACCAATCAACAGTTGGTATTGAAAAAGAAATTATTGGATATATCGAGATTAAAGGATTGGATATATCGAAATGTCACGGCCAAGCGGTTATGAGTGGAGTATATTCTGGAGTTCATGACAGAATTCTGGAAAAGGATAGAAATGTGTAATTTGTGCATTGTGCTTTATATAACTTAAATATGTTCCTTAATGATTCGGCTAATGGCATACCAGGAATTTCTTCATTTTACAGGAAAATGGAGAGGCTTTTGGTTTCTTTTGTAAAAACCATTAAGAGATGGCCATTAATTGAATCTTTCATAAGCCTAGAAAAGAATTAGTCTAAAAAGGCTCTGTCCAACTAGATAGGCATTAAGACACGATTCATTACTTGCAGTAAGATAAAGATACGCTGAAATACTTTAAGGTTTGTCTAAAATTGTTCTCATAATGAGGAAATATATTAAGTAAAGTCACTTAAGAAAATATTGGAAACATTTGTATTTACACTTCTTGCTGTGAGAGAATAAAAAATATGTACTTCACTTGGTGAACGCATTATTTGAAATGGTACAAGCAAAAAGCAAAGGTTTAGATGAAGTGGTAGACAAGTTTAATGTTCTACAAACCCAAACGACTGCAAGTGAATCATATGAACAGTTAGCGGAGTTAGAGAAAGGAGCAGAAAATCTAGTGAGAAAGTACAGCAAATATGTCAGCAAGCACAGCTGATTTCATTTCGGTCTTGCTTAAAACTTCACTTAACTTTCAACTGTGAATCTGCTACTCAATGAAAATGCTGCGCTATCTACCAGTTTTCCAGACCTTTGTACGGTGTTAATGTTATTTCCAAATATTTCAGTCATTTCGCATACGAAGTAATGGAGGGCACACGCGAGGAACAGACAACATTACGCTGCTCTGAAATATCAATGATGATGATGACCAATGTGCAAAGTGAATCCTGCCAGAATTCGCTTTGCAAATTTGTTCAGTATGCTCGCGAAATATGGGCAGTTTACAATTTTTAATCTGTTAGTCTTCCGGTCGGTTTTACAAATTGGGCAACGTACTTGTTTATCAAGTTTTAATTTCTTAGTTGAAGGTTCGCCTTAGTCTTCTTCAATTTGAATATATGCAAACTTGATACTGGAAGCTATCAACAGAGATGATAGTATAGAAATTTGAGCACGGCCATTGATGTGGGGTTGGATTAGAGTTACTGTTAGATCTTTCAGAAACAATTTTCGACTTTTGTATTAAAATGGTGTGTCCTGAATAGACTGCAAAATGTTTCGGGCGTTGATTCCAGCTACATTCATGATTAAATAAAAAACGACGAGAAGCTACTTATTACATTTCCTAGCCGCATTGTAGCTTGCACATATTTGATCGGTTGTATCCACTCTACCTTTCTGGAGTTGTAAAAACTAATAACTTCACTTAATTCCTTTTCAATTTCATTAATCTTTCAGTCATGATGCAGTGATGACAGAAATAAGACACTTATTTTTCTTCGGCACGTAAGAAAAGACCGATTTTCTTTGAAAGCCAAATAACGTTGATTTGATTGCATGATTTTTTGGATTCACAAAAGAAGGGGTTTCTTTTTTTATTATATCAACCATTGTAGTGTTCCTGTCAATCAGATATTGACAAAGTGGATAACTTGCAAACTAGTTGTCGATTGCTATGTTGCGGCCACAGTTTTGTAGATGAGCTGCATTCCTTTATACAATTTCGAGTTATATCGTGACATCACAGGAAAAAATGCGTTTCTTAGGATGATAATTTTGAAAGATTCCCCCGATTGTCACGCCAGATATAAAAACAAACTTTGTACTCATTCGTTGCGTAGCAATCCAAAATGAAGTATATATCAGTTAATATGTTTAAAAAATACACGATGATGGTTGGTGATAAAAATATGTCGTTATGACAATGTGCGTTTGTTTTTCCTGCTACGACAAATGTTAACTGGCGGCCGACCGATTGCATCTGCGGTTGGAAAGGTGCGCCCAGATGGCAGCACTAGCGAGCGAATCGTGGAGCGTCGCAGCGTACGCCGATGGCAATTAATTCTCTCGTTTTTATCTCCGATCCTTTCTTTCTCCTCTTCACTATTTTCTAATTAAAGGCGGAATTAATTCTCGGAGATAGGAGTGAGCGCCCCGGAAATATATGTTCTCTGCGTTAATTGGTGCCATGGACGGTGGTGCGTTTTCAGTGGAATAGGGTATGGCGGCGGCGGCGATGGGGAAGGACCTTCCTACTCCCCTCCCCCGACTCAATTGGCTAAGTGGGACGAGGTTTAAGTCTTTGCGATATATGCCGGCGATAATTTCCATCCATTCACTTTCTCTTTATATAATTTACGGTCGTGAAATGGTCCCGTTCTAACATAGCTAGAGGAAGAAACTCCAAATTAATCTTAAACATCGCCAATGACGGCGATGCGATCTGAAATCCGGGAAGCATAACGAATGCTTGTTATAATAAAGATTATGCTCTATTGGGAATCAGATATGTAAAATGTATTGACCATTGGAACAACAAGGGAACTTTTTGCTTTCATACTGAATCTTATTACCAACTAATCCAATTAATTATACACTCTTAATGTTTATACTAGCACGCCAGCGGCCTGATAGAAACACGCTTTACAGGTGTTGCGGGTGAAAGAAACAACTTCCGAAAATCTCTCATCGCAACCCATTCGGAAATCTTAGAGGAACACCTTGGACGAACCCTTGGCGAATAACTTTGAAAGACATTTGGGAATTCACGTGAGAAAACGCGATCATTGTTGACTCGTACGCACCGCCCCCGGTGATGAATATTTCTTGTTTTACGTTTTAGTTTTATGCACTTTTTATTGCGACCGTGTCTTCCTGAAGGGGAGCTTTTATGCTCTTACTCTGACTTCGGCCATCTTTTTTTACGACCACAACCGAAGGGAAGCTCTTTTGTTGAGAAATCATTTCACCACCTCTCTCCCTCTCTCTTATCTCTCCCTCCATCTCCCCCTCCCCCTCCTCCTTCTCCTCTCATTATCCCCCATCCCTCTCTCTCTTCCCTCCCCTCTCCCTCTCCATCTCTCTCCCTTTCTCGGCCGCAGCGGCGTAAAGTTTATGGCGCTTCTACTTGAGGCGGAAGGGGAGAACGCAGGAGGGAGGGAGGGAAGAAGGGGAAGAGGCTTAAGGGAAGGAAGCGATGTCGAAGAAGGTGCAGTGCAGAAAGATGGCGGAGAGGGTAAGGGAGATGGGAGGAGAGAGGGAGCAAAGTGAGGATCTGATCTGTGCTTCGTCTCATGTCCTTCATTTACTTTTGTGATTGCCGCTAGGAAGAGGTTTTTTTTTTCGAAATTACAGCAATTCAAGTTACGAGTGGTGTGGGAAACAGATTATAATGAAAAACTCTCTGAGAGCTTTACAAATGCAGACTGGATGAAAAGAAAATTAACATTTTACCACGTAAGGAACGTGCTTCATTTTGCGTACACTGTGTTCTGTACTCAGAATTATAAATTTATACAATTAATAATTTTATTAATAGTTCTTTAGAAACTGGGGTTGTGCCAAGGCTACTGAAAATAGCCAATATTATTCTCTGTAGAAAGATTAAAGGAACTAAAAATGCAGAAGAGTTTCGACCAATTAATATGCTATGTGCAATAGAAATGAAATTAGAAAAGATAGTTTATAAACAGCTAGTTGAATATATTACCGCGAACAATATAATTGATTCGTATCAATCAGGTTTCAGAAGTGGACACAATTGTGAAACTCCTATACAGTATAATCTGCATGACTGGAAAGGATGTATTGATGATGATAAAATGATATGTGCTGTATTCTTAGACTTGAAGAGAGCCTTTGAAACAGTGAATAGAGAAAGGCTATTATTTAAGTTAGGATGTTATGGTCTTGGGGGGTAGTCTTTAAATGGATTCAAAATTATTTAAATGATAGATATCAGGTGGTTAAATGTGAGAATAGTATTTCCACTAAAAGGAAGGGGAGACTGCAGTATACCATGGTATACCATAAGGTAGCTTGTTGGGACCTTTGTTGTTCCTTTTATATATCAATGATTTGGGAAAGTATGTAAATCAATGCCGATATCATCTGTTTGCTGAAAACCCTTTAATTTATCTCTCTGGGGAAAGTGTAAGTGATATAATTAATGTTATGAATTTAGAATTGCTAGTGCTTAGTGACTGGTTTAAAGTTAATAAGTAAAAAATTAATGTGGGTAAAACAAATATGATGCTAATAGGTTCGAGTTTGCAGTATCAAAGTTTCATAAACGGTAGTGTAAGGGTTGTAATGGATAATTGTGAATGGACAGTTGTTGACTCTTTTAAGTATCTGGGGGTTGTCATAGATAGAAGGTTAAAATTTGATGAACAAATAAATTTCGTCTGTAAAAAAATTGCTAAGAAATTAAATTTTATCTCAAGAATAAATAAATATTTATGTTTACATTGCATTAAATGTATATTTAACTGCATAGTATTACCTCATTATTATTATTGCGGTACAATATTATATCTAGGAAATAAAACAAATAAGGTCAGAATGCAGGTATTACAGAATAGAGGTGTGAGACTAATTTTGAAATGTCCCACACTAAAGCCCCATATATGAAACATATACTGTCAATATATGTAGATATATAGGCTGTATATGGGCTTATGATATATGAGCGGCCAATATATGTCAAATGTATGCAACAATATATGGAATTACCATATATTTTACATATATAGGAAACATGAGGATTTAAAATATATTTTTCATCCAGATATGGCTAAATATATGGATTTAAAATATATGAAAATATATTTAGTATTTTATATATTTTTCATGTATGCGAAATATGTGGAAAAAAATATATTTTCCTTCCATATATGGATACATATACGGATTTAAAATATATTTAAATATATTTAATATTTCATACTGGTTTCATATATGGGAAACATGTTGAATAAATATATATATTTGAAACCCATATATTTACCCTTATATGATGACTAATATATGTGAATTTCGGAAATATTTCATACATTCTCCATGTATGAAAAATATGACATTTTCTTTAACACATAGCTAAATATATACCTTCAAAATATAAACTATATATCTTGCAGTATATGACTATTTATGCATGATATCTGGAATGAAAATATACTTTCAATATATCTCACAGTCAATACAAAGAATCCTAACTTGGTTCCATCATCATCATATAGTCTCCATATATGTGTCCATATATTTAACATATATATGTGCTTTCTTGGCTCCACTTATTTTCCATATATATTGCCCATATATAGCTCAATATATGTGAATATATATGAAATGGGCCAATTTCTAATAGAATCCATATATTTTAAAATATATGTATAAATATATTACTTCCCATATATTGGCCATATATGGGATTTTAGTGTGGGGTGATAGATACACTAAAATAGATGATATGTTGATAGCATTAGGGTGGATGACTGTAGAAAAGTTAATTGAATATCAAGTGCTAGTCTTTAAACACAAAATAAAGAGTGGTATGACGACTAAATATTTTGAAAACATCTTAATACCTAATAGGGAAATACATGAATACAACACTAGGGCAAAGGATAATTTTCATTTATCTTCAGTAAAAAAACAAGAAACCCAGGCATCTGTGTATTACAAAGGGATTATGTGTTATAATGCATTGAATATGGATTTAAGTGTGCAAGTATAAATTCGTTTAAGAGGAAAGTGAAAGAATTATATGTACAGGGGTTATGATGTAGAGCAAATTTGTGGTTACTTAAATGTATTTAAGGAAGTTATATGTAGAGGATTTATGATGTATATCACATCAGAGATATATTTATATTTCATTTTATCGTTGTTTGATTTTTATATTTTTGTACTAGTGTATATGTACAGGGGTTATGATGTAAGGAAATTTTTGGTTACTCAAATGTATGTATGTACAGGATTAATGATGTAATGTATATCACATCATAGATACATGTATATTTCATTTTATTGTTGTTTGATTTTGTTTTTGTACTGGTGTTTGACTTAGATGCTTTCTGTATGTATTGTTTGTCATACATGCTTCCTGTAATAATTACAATAATTATTATTGACTCTCTCATGTATAAGAAGAGCAGTGCTAAATAAACACTATTATTATTATGTTTTAGAGAATTGTTGCCACAAATAATTACATTCTCGGAGGAACGTCATCAACAATATGAAGAACTAAGTGATGTTTCGTGGCTTAGAGACCAGGCATTTCTTACAGATATGACGGCAAAGTTAAATGACTTAAATTTAGAATTGCAAGGCAAAGATAAAACCATAATGCACATGGTAAGTGCAGTGCAAAGTTGCTGTCAAAAATGAAAACTATGGAGGTCGAATCTTATAGCAAAGGATTTAAAACACATTTTCCTAATTTGCTACGGAGATAAATAGATACGTAGGTATTCATCCACTTATTCGTATGAAAATAATTTGACGATTTTGAATAGTTTAATAGAAGAGTTTGAAAAACGTTTTTCAGATTTCCGCAGAATCGAGCCCATTGTAAAATTTATTATGTATTCTTTTGCTAACACTGACCTGGAAACTATTTTGGAGATCATAAATAATCAGTTGCGCATTATGTTGCCGCACGTACTTAGGCAACGATTACGCTGGGTGCCGTTCTCCGGTTACAATGTTGTGGACTGTCATTTTTAAAAAGAGAAAAAACAAACGGAAATGATTGTTCTTTATTAAACACTTTGCGACACTGCTATCACAAGCAATCACACCGTCCACAAACTACCAAGTTTACAGCATACTGCATCAGTCTATTGTCTCTACCGAAACACATATTGTCCTCGGGAATCCTTCAGATGGCACACCGCACGCCGTCGGCAACATCCCACGGTGAAAATAGGCAACACGTCTGAACATCCCGCCCACCTTGGAATCACGTTCCAACATCCATGTATGTACTTACAACATTGACAAAAGCCTGTGGGTGAGCAAAGCCAACGTCCCTAAATTCCTAGCTTAAACATCACCTAGTTATGGTGCACTAACGAGATATTTAACTGAAAACCATGAGATGTGCGGGTTATGCCCAACAATCGAAAACGGAGGAAGTGTTTTGAGAGAGGCATCCCAAATGAGGAAAAGGAACTTGCATCTTCACTCCGTCAGGGGCCATTGAGGACACTTGCACAAGGGTAGAGAGGCCCAAGGAACAGGAAATGGAGGGATCGATCCAAATTTGGTACGATTACTGAGGGCTCTCAGGAATAATTCATGATCGGTTTTGGCTTAACTCTGCCCGTATTATTTTTAAAATAAATATATACTTTATATAGTTTTACAGCGCATAAATCGCATTTAACACTAATGCCCACATTCTAAAGTTTACCTTAAAGAAGGATTGGAATGGGTCTTGATTTGATAATCTCCTTCCTTCATAAGTCTTCCAAAAATGAATTAGTTGTCTGGGTTAGGTAAAAGATTACGCGTTTGGTTCCATAACACAAGCAAAAATGATTTAAATTAATTTATTTTTACATAGGCTCCATATACCTTCAGAATACCTTACATATATTTTCGTTATTTGGTATCTTGCAAGATCGCTCTGGAGGGACTATACATAGGGTTAGCAGGCGTCCTGATTTCTCCGGACCTGTCCAAGTTTTTCTTCTGTCCGGGGACGTCCCGGCGGGATTTTTAATGTTCCCCGGGGTCCTAAATATTTGTGTTAAGGTAGGAGTAGGGGAGTCGCTTTCAAAGTTTTCGAACTATTCCCTTTTCTGCTACTGAGATGTCACATCTATTATCTAACCATGAAAATGGTAAAACATTTCAAAATTAGGATATTTTTATCGCACATTATATTATACTAGCAGAAATACTCGGCGTTGCCGGGGAAATGATATATTTCATTAATTTATGCATGGAAAATTGGGAATATTTGCCTAATTTTTTTACTTAAGTTACTGTACGCTGAAACATGTTATTTAAGAATTCAATCGGCCGCCGTTTTGAATAAAACGGGCAGAGAGAAACTAAAACAGCTTATGAATTATTCCTGTGAGCCCTCCACAAACGTATAAGATTCTAGAACATATAATCTTTAGCTCTGTTATGCGCTATTTAGATGTTCGTTCTTCGATAAGCAGAAGCCAACACTGGTTCCGGAAAGGATGGCCATATGAACCGCAGCTCGTCCTGTTCGTGAATGATTTGTTGCCATGCGGAGGAAAAAATCATTCAGGTTGACGCCGTTTTCATTTACTTTAGAGAGGCGTTCCGTAAAGTACGACATAGTAAATTAATAGGAAAGCTAGGAAAGTGCGGCATCAACCCGAATATCGTGAGTTGGATAAAAGACTTCCTCTCCAATAGAGAACAGTTACTAGTCATCGATGGGAAATCTTCCTACCCGGTTAATGTCGCATCAGGTGTTCCAAATGAAAGTGTCATATCCAATACTATTCCTAATATACATATACGATATCCGCTCGGTAGTTCGCTGCAAAATCAGACGTTTCGCAGATGACACCGTTTTATATAAGGAGATAATGAGCCAGGATGACCAAAAATCGCTCCAGGAAGAATTAAACGCCCTTTCAGCATGGTGTCAAGATTGGCAAATCGAAATTAATTACGGCAAATGTTCCCTTTTGAGTTTCTGGAAGAGTAGGAACAATGAATTAAACTCAGAGTACAGAATTGATAGATTCAATATCCAATCTGCAGAATACGTTAAATATTTAGGGGTCACCATTTGTCGCGAACTATCGTGGAATATGCATATTCGAAGGATCGTAGGCGCAGCTAATAATTGGCTCTGTAGGCAGAATAGTAAGAAGTAGAACAGAACAGGTACGTGAAAGGTGTTATTTATCATTGGTCAGATCTCAGGTCGAATACGCTTCCAGTATACGTTATATATCAATAGCAGGATTCGGTAAAATACGTGTAATTTAATGTTTAAATCGGCCGTTACTTTTAATCCAACTGAAAGACAGACACTAAAACACCTCGGTGGCCTTCCCCTTAGTGCTCCCTACAATCTTGCCGAATTTGGTCGGAATCGGTCGAGAAATATGGGCGTGCGTAAGTTCACAGTCACACAACTCGTATACAGTGCGGTCGCATTTTATGCGAATTTGAAATAGTGCGGTACAGAAAATATTAATAAAGTCTCACTTTATGCACAAAATTTGAAATAATGCGAATCCCAAAAAATTCGGCAGGAATCAGGTATGTATTTCAAAACTGGCAGGCCGAGTGTATTTACGCTCTTATGACATGTCGGCGCCACTTTAGCTGGTAAACAGAAATGCCCACAATTCTTTGACAGTATCGTGTGTACCACGCTGTTGTTTACGTGCATCGGAAATTCTGCCAGTGATTTTGCTGACTATTGTGCTGTTATTTTAACATTCACTGTTATTATAATTTAAAATCTTTTTTATATCCCATAACAATGTCATCAAAGCGTTCATTAAGTGGTGGTGCTAGTGCTAGTGATGAAAAACGCGCCCAAAAATCAATAACTTTGGAACAGAAGTTAGATGTGATAAAACGCTATGAAGAAGGCCAAACAACCGCCATAATACGCCGTGCTGTTAATTTAGGAGAGAGCACTCTGCGAAATATTAGAGATAATGCTGAGAAAATAAAAAGCAGCATTAAAGCAGGTATACCTTTAAGTTCGAAAAAATCGTCGTATAACCGGACATACATAATGGAAAAAAATGGAAAAAATGCTGGCGACATGGCTGCAAGATCAACGCCGACGTAATATGCCCCTAAGCCCAGCTATCATTTGAGCTAAGGCACGAAGTATTTTTGATTATTTGAAAGAAGGTGACAGTCATGCAAAAAGTTTTACTGCAAGACATGGCTGGATTTCCAATTTTAAAGTCCGTCATGATTTTAAGAATATAAAAATCTGATGTGGCCAACACATGACTTTCCCCGTATTCGGGGTATAGATATTTAAATTATTATGAATAGTATTATGAGGCCAAATTATCATTTCGTATCGTAAAAGAATACAGTCGTCCTTATTGCCGTAAATTATATTTTGAATATGTTTACAGAATTCACCGCAACATGGTGGCGGCGCTGTATACTGGTAATTACGAAAAAGTCGAATATCCCCCAAATGGATGGTTCTACGAAAATTTGTATCAAGCAAAACCTGTAAGAAATATTATTCTCTACAACTTTGGTCCTCTTGAAGATTACCAATAACTATGTTTTTAAGGAGATATTTGACAGAAACGGAAAAAACCGATTATTTATAAATAACTCCTAAACAATAACTGCTATGGAAAATTGTTTTTTTAATCCCCTCCCCAAATGTCCCCGCCCTTTGTGTCTCGCCTGATGATTGATCGAGAAACTGCCAATACAATTTCTCGCCTGACAGTTGTTCGAGAAACTGCCAACGTAATTTCTCGCTTGATAACTGATTCGAGAAACTGCCAATACAATTTCTCGCATGGCACTTGTTCCAGATAGGTCCAATTTCAATTTTTAGCCTGATTTCTGGTTCGAGAAACTGCCAACACAATTTCTCGCCTGACAGTTGTTCGAGAAACTGCCAACGTAATTTCTCGCTTGATAACTGATTCGAGAAACTGCCAATACAATTTCTCGCCTGGCACTTGTTCCAGGTTGGTCCAATTTCAATTTTTAGCCTGATTTCTGGTTCGAGAAACTGCCAACACGATTTCTCGCCTGACAGTTGTTCGAGAAACTGCCAACGTAATTTCTCGCTTGATAACTGATTCGAGAAACTGCCAATACAATTTATCGCCTGACAGCTCCAGAAATGTCCAATTCAAATTTTAGCCTGACTGCTGGTTCCAGATACAATTTCTCGCCGGACAGTTGTTCGAGAAACTGCCAACGTCATTTTTCACTTGATAGCTGATTCGAGAAACTACCAATACAATTTCTCGCCTGAAAATTGATTTTTCTCCCCTGCGTTTCCTTCTCTTGCATGCTCCTCCTTTGCGTCCCATATCCTTACGTCAGCTTTTATTGATCGATATGATGGATTAAATTAAGTTCCAATTCAGAAAAATGGAACCTGGCAAGGAAGCCAAACCTGGTGTCAGAACAAGTTTTAAAGGAAGAAGAATTTCATGTTGAATTACAAAATTGATTCATCAGACTAGATGTGAATAAATGTAATCATGATCTCAATCAAGGACATGAATAACGGAAAGGTGTTTGAAGTGTATTATTTTAAAGCAGAAACTGGCAACCGTATGAACAAAATTCTCTCGGAAATTTTTCATTTCTCATACGCATAGAATATAGAGAAATTATTGCAATAATGAAAAAAATGACTATGAGATTATGAGATAAATAAGTTTTAGGTGTCCCTGATTCCAGAAACTGGCTTTTCTCAGGATATCTGACTCTGTTCAGCTCTAGAACGTTAATGGACATACTTGAAATGGAATTATGTTCCGTATTTGTGCATAACTTTATCCAGAACAAGCTTTGAAGAGATTAAAGATGTAGAGGTGCAACGAAAAACGTAGTGAAAAGGCATGGGGAGAAACAGTGAGACTGATGGATTAGTGGTTCACAAAGTTACAAGAAAAGGGCTTACATATAAATACGAAGGACTTATCCTCCCTGGAGGTTTTTGTTAAAAGAATGACTATCAGTCCATTACTGGGATGTCGTCTATATGCTTTTAAAAATTGCAGTGGGAGACTTCAAAACGGACTTTTTGAAATATATTAATGTCAACTATTGTACTAAAATATAAAAATTGACTAAAATAATATAGAATGTGATATAAAAGTCTTCTCCAGAAAACATTTAAAATCATTTAAACAAAATGTTAAGGGCAGTTAAAAAAACTATTGTAAAAATAGATAAGACCTAGATTAAACTCAATTAGGATAATAAATTTACCTTTAGAATGTAATTGAAAATCAATTCCAGCGAATTCTCCCACACTAAAATCCCATATATGGCCAATATATGGGAAGTAATATATTTATACATATATTTTAAAATATATGGATTCTATTAGAAATTGGCCCATTTCATATATATTCACATATATTGAGCTATATATGGGCAATATATATGGAAAATAAGTGGAGCCAAGAAAGCACATATATATGTTAAATATATGGACACATATATGGAGACTATATGATGATGATGGAACCAAGTTAGGATTCTTTGTACTGACTGTGAGATATATTGAAAGTATATTTTCATTCCAGATATCGTGCATAAATAGTCATATACTGCAAGATATATAGTTTATATTTTGAAGGTATATATTTAGCTATGTGTTAAAGAAAATGTCATATTTTTCATACATGGAGAATGTATGAAATATTTCCGAAATTCACATATATTAGTCATCATATAAGGGTAAATATATGGGTTTCAAATATATATATTTATTCAACATGTTTCCCATATATGAAACCAGTATGAAATATTAAATATATTTACATATATTTTAAATCCGTATATGTATCCATATATGGAAGGAAAATATATTTTTTTCCACATATTTCGCATACATGAAAAATATATAAAATACTAAATATATTTTCATATATTTTAAATCCATATATTTAGCCATATCTGGATGAAAAATATATTTTAAATCCTCATGTTTCCTATATATGTAAAATATATGTATACAAAATATATGGTAATTCCATATATTGTTGCATACATTTGACATATATTGGCCGCTCATATATCATAAGCCCATATACAGCCCATATATCTACATCTATTGACAGTACATGTTTCATATATGGAGCTTTAGTGTGGGTTGATCAGGAAATATAAATACTTGCCTGGCTCATGATCTGTTTACTGTTCATTATTTTCTTCTGGTGTCCGATTAGGGTGACCCCAACTCCTGTGAGTTCTATCACTGTCCACTGTTGTTATGTCTCTTTCCTAAAAGGCCTCCCTTGAGTGATTCAATCCATTCATCCACAAATGCACTGTGTCATATCTGGTGAATCTGGTGCCAAAGGATTTGCAGCTCTGAGAAAGTTTAAATGACATTAATTAAAAACAACTAGTGGCCCATTACTGCAATTGCGGGATGTAACTTTCGGTTAAGTTTTAGGTTCTCATTGTAAAATATAAATACTTTCACGCTGCTCCGGAGAAAACGGAGTCCGTCGTCTAACGTTCTCGAATTAATAGAAGGATTCATAAAAATATGACTTTTTTTTTAGAATATAGCATAATCCTTGAAAATCTTTTGCTAGGAATTTTTTGTCAGATGGCTTTCAAAGTTAAAAATACCTTTTTTGATAAACATAGACGTTAATATAAAACAAACCTTATGCATACTCCAACGCGAGAGATAAAACAAGTTGACGAGGAAGAATTTGAGTTATTAAACAGGTATTCGATATGGAACCACTTTAAAGGATTATTGGAAAACAGCACACAATACAACTCGTTCAATTTTGTAGAGAAAATTTGATAACTATAGGATACACGAAACATATCAATGAAAATATAATTACCTTTCTCCTTATGCACAGCGACTCAGTTATCTTGGCAATGGGCTCCCATTTGCGGTGTGAAACGAAAAAAGCATTGTATGAGAAATGGTGAACGTAATATTCACAATTGCTAGTTATTAATGTGTTAAAGCTAACTAACTAACAAGAACAAAATCAGAATTATGCGGTTAAGATTCCCTAAATATTATTTCCTAACGTGCCTAACGTGAAAACAATTCGCACCTAGAAAACAGGAAATACGAAAGTGACTGAAACATACAGATATTCTGTAACGTCGGTCTTACACTAATGCTACTCTAAATTAGTTAATGCGTTAGTTAAAGGTTAGTGGTAAAGAAATTTTCTTCTACCCTTCGCTGGGGCCGGAGCATCGTCCGTCGTCCATCGGTGGGAGTGCCATCTGCGTCGATTAATTACTGACCTTAGGGAAAATGCATTCCATCGGCGAATCCTTTGGACGCTCCGCAGTCCTTGCGTCGACGCACGACATCTCCGGTGCGACTTGCATTCTCTCAGAAGGCTTGATTTGGCACTGAAAAAACACTACACACGAACTGTTCGTTCCTTGGTTCACAGTTCCACTTTTGAATATACACTAAATAAAAAATACTTATTTTCGTAACACAACACTCCCGATTTACAAGTCGCACAATAGTCAGTTTTTTTTCAAGGTTTCTGCCACACTCAGCAATCCTCGTAGCTTTCCATCTGGAAATACAAGAGACCAAAATTACAAAATTTCTGGGTTAACAGTTACTTACAGAGATTATAATGTTGCATTTTAAAATACGTAAGAATTTAATATGAAATTTCGGCAGGTACAATGAATAGAATTAATTTTCTTCTTTTTGGCGCGTTTAAAAAAATGCGCTTATAGTTTCACTTTGGCGTCTGCCTGTCTGTAATGTTTCCATGTGAAAGCAGACCGCAAAGGGGCCCTGTGCAGCCGCACAGAGGGCACTTGCCTCAAGCCGGTCCTGATTTTCAATTTCTTTTAATTTCGTTCTTCACCATGAAATGAATATATTTGTAAAAAAATAATAATAATAGGAGATAAACATTGAGTTAATGATTCACGGATAATGTGATCATAAAAATATTTAACTAAGTTGCCTTATACCGCACAGCTAATGATTGAAATTCTGACTCACCTGCTAGCTAGTAAATTCAATCTTGTATCGCTATTCTGCTAAATCACAAAATGTATAACCTCGAGGTTATGCGGCTTCCATAACTAACTTTCAATCTACGCAATGACGAGCGCAACTCCGCTATCTCCTTTGTCAAGTCGCCAAGGGATCTTTATTAATTAGCATTTAATGGAATATAAAAAAAAGATTCTATCGCTGTGTTTTTAATGTAACTTTGCGCTTATTTCCCATGAATATTTAATGTATAGGTGGTTTATATTAAGCAAAAATATGTCACTATAAACAATTCCCTACTGTTTCAATGTTTGCAAATAAATCCACACGTGTTGTAAGGTGCGTTAAAACTTATTACTGTTGCTCTCCTTTCTAAATTACAGTGAGTGCAAGTGTTTACTAAACAGTTAAACAACATTTAGCAAGTGAATGTTAAATCAGCTGTTCCAAATGTAATTATCATATCTGGGAGTCACTTTACGATCAATAATCGTCCTACAATTATGATTGGGCAACATAAATTTTACGAGACAAGGCTTCCTCTAACGCTTCAAAGCTACTGAGAAAAATTTGTTAAAAATAGGAATATTGTATTAAAATATTAAAATTTCCACTATGTTAGAAATTTTAACACCGTTAGGCGTAAAGCAAAAGAAACAGCGAATTATACCGGATAAAAGAGTCATTTAAAACAATTTACAAACATAACAACATTAGTTTTAAAAATTGGAAGCAGGTGAACCAATAGATAAGTTTTTCACCTATGGATATTAAAACACATTTCATTCATCAGGAATAATTTCGTCTTGATTAAAAACATGATACCGTGATAAGAAACGCTATTCCTGCTTGAAAGGCTTTCCCTAAAACACAGATTCTCTTTGTCATTAGAGGAGTATATGAAGATTCGAAATTTAGCATCACAGATATAACTGGATTGATCAAATTTTGAACATGCATGCCATAGACGTGTTCGTTATCACCTCAACTGAACGTGGAGTGGGAGAAATAATCAGATGTGGTTTCACTCGAAACTCCGAAAAAGGAATCACTAGAATTCCTAACAGGGGCGAACTGTATCGTGGGAGGGTTAAACCTACAAAATTACAGTTGTAGAGTTCGGTCTAGGACAACTGGCCGCGGGGCCAACTGGCCGCGAATAACTTTCTGGAAAATGGTCTGTGATTACTGAAATACTGTGCAAAGGTTGTGAACCCGATAACATTGAAATGGGTTTATTTAATTATTATTAAAATTACAAACAATATTTTACAAAATATGAGAATACCTAGAAATTGATTATAAAACATAATTATTTGTAACATTTTGATAAGTTTTTTGTTCATTACACGTGAAAAGAGTATGAATAATAGACTGCGGCAGAAAATAAGAATAGCAAAGGCAAGGTTACATATCAATGAAATTTATTATAAAATATCAAAACGTAGGAATTAATAATAATACAGAAAAATTAAAATATAGGTAATATCGTAATACAGATAATAAAAAAAGTTAGGCGTCCATTTCAAAATTATCAGCAATTCCCCTTAAATATTCGATTTTGTCTCTATTTCCGTAAACTGCAATAATTGCTAAAATTCTAGCATCCGCAGCTCTATACTTTTTCAATTCTACGGGAGGATTTTATCCTGCTATTAACTGCTCATAATAAAAATCCCTCCCACGCTGAACTTTACGTAATCCGTTGATAAATTTCCAGATGTTAGGACCTCCCATTGCTGTTTCGATCGGAGGATTACATTGTATCACATATGTTTGACGATATTAAGGGGCAGATCCTTTAAAAACACGCGACTATTATACATTTTAATGCATTATAACCGACTTATTAATTGCTTTTTATAATAAATAAATGAATGAAAAATTGAAAGATTTGAAAGCAAAAAATTAAATGTGATATAAAATTTTTCAAAATTAAATTACTTGAGTAAATGAGGAACTACAAAAATTTCTCACATTTTACTCAAAACATACATTTCCGTTGAAATCTCGAAGTTGATTATTTTCATGAAAATAATACTTTCTCTATACAACGGTATATGGAGAAAGTAAAAAGAAAAAATTTTCATAAACGCACTTGAAATATTCACATGAATTCCTTCACCGAATTACATTTTAGCCATTGGTTCAAAAGACGGGTTGAATATTTTTGTTAGAGTGATTTTTTGGTTGTTTCTGAAGTAACCAGTTGACTGTGGAGAAGGGATATATATTTCAATGTTATTATTTTCGAGAAACTTATTCGCGGCCATTTGGCCCCGCGGTCAATAGGCCCCGCGGCCAGTCGGCCGTCGCCAGTTGTCCCATTCCGGTAGAGTTGGCTTCTTTATATAGTTTGAGTAAATGTGAATGAAAAATCTATAAGAGAAAATACTTAAATTAAAAAATCTGATGTGGCCCTACGCATGACTTTCTCCATATTTGGGGTATAGATATTTAAATTATTACGAACAACATTATAAGGTAAAATTATGATTTCCTATCGTATAAGAAAACAGTCGTCCTTATTGCCGTAAATTACGTATATATTGAATATGTTTACAGAATTCACCGCTACATGGTGGCGGCGCTGTATACTGGTATTAAGAAAAAGCAAAATATCTCCGAAATAGATGATCCTACGAAAATTTGTTTCAAACAAAACCCGGAATATTATTCTCTACAACATTGGTCATCACGAAGATGACCAATTACGACGTTTTTAAGGAGATATTTGACGGAAACCGAAAAAACCGATTATTTAAAATAATAATTCCTAAACAATAACTGATATGGAAAATTGTTTCAAATGAAAGTTGTAGGAAATTACATTTTCTATAACATTTCTATAGAATTGTATATAAAATAATGATGTTTTAACGGAGAAATATCGCAAAAACCGAATCAAGTTTCGAATAAACCTCGACTTCCGGTTAACCGTTATTGTCCAAAAACTAATCAGTTCTTTGTGCTCATGCTAATGTGTTATATATAAAGTTTACCGATATGTTAAGCACTTCTTGAGTTAGAGCGCCCAAAATCACATACGCACACACACACACACAGACATCATTCCGAAAATAGTCTAAACGTGTTCTAGGGGCCTCAAAACGTGTATTTTCGTTGAAATCTCGAAGTCGATTATTTTCGTGATCACAATACTTTCCCATTACTACTTATGGAGAAAGTAAAAATGCCTGATAGAACATATGCCTCCATTGAATAAAATACAGCGCCAGGTTTCAAAGCTGCCAAAGATCGGCTTACCATCCTGCTGGGTGGAAATGCAGTAGGAAACTTCCAATTGAAACCGCTAGTTGTGTACCATTCGGAAAACCCACGGGCGCTGAAAGGACACGAAAAAACTTTACTGCCAGTCCATTGGTACGCAAACAAATAAGGCTGGATGACTGGCTCTGTTTTTAGAAATTATTTTGGAAGCCAACTATATTTGGAATTAAAACATTACTGCATGCAGGAGGGAATTCCATTCAAAATTCTTCTGCTGCTTGATAATGCTCCGAGTCATCCCCCAGCTCTTGAAAATTTTTCCTATAACATCAAGATCGTGTTTCGGCCTCCAAATAAAACGTCATTTTTAAAGCCTATGGACCAATGTGTAATTAAAACCTTTAAACCTTACTATTTTAGGTCAACATTAAATGCACTTCTCAAGGCGATGAACGACGGCAGAACAGCAGTGAAGGAGTTTTGGAAAGCATTTAACATCAAAGATGCTATTAATATCATCAACATTTCGTGGCAACAGGTCCCTAGGCAGTGTATGAATGGAGTATGGAATAAAATTTGCCCCCAATTCTACCACGACTTAAGAGTCTTTAATATTGAAGACAACATAACAACTGCTAATAAGGAATCTGTGAAGGTGGCGCAGAAGGTAGGTTTGGGCGAAGTTGATGAAGAGGACATGGAAAATTTGCTTGAGTCACACACCCAAGAATTAACAAATGAAGACTTGCTAGAATTAGAAAAGGAAAGGCAGCAGGAAGGATGAGAGAACACCACCAATCAGCTAACACAACTGACGGTAAAGCGACTGGCACGGGCTTTTGACCACATTTCAGCAGCTATTGCCATTTTTGAAGGAGACGATTCAAACATAGATCGCAGTTCCCTGGTGGCGCGGCAGATGATGGAATGCGTGTCTGCATACCAAGAAATCCTGAGAGAAAAAACGAAGAAAAAAACTCAAACCACATTGGATTCTTTCTTCAGCAAAAGAATTTTAATGGAATCAGGCCAGCCTTCAACACCAAGCGCGTCCTAATTTGGCGCCTGTTGCATCTCCTGTTCCTTCAGTGTCGTCGGCCTATGATTATGATGATGATATAATAATGTAATAAAAAATAAAGACGACATTAACTAATAAAATTATCATGTTTAAAAGCAAAAATACGTTACAATGGTTGTAAATTTATGCGCTCCGAGAACGCGTCCCCCCAACTTTACATTTATTCCTATGAGAAAACTAGCCTTGAATTATGCGAGTTTTGAATTATGCGAGGTCTTCAGGAACGCATCCCTCGCATAAAATGTATTTCATACTTGGCCTAAAAAGTGCCAGGTATTCTATACATTGCCTAGTCTTTCTATAGAATGCCTGGATTATACACTTTGCCTGTAACATATATATCGTATATGTATTATATATTTACCATTACCAGTTGAATACTTTCAATGTTAATTTGTACGGTGAAAGGGTATTTTATTCCTAGTTTTGACTTTAATACATAGTACGTAATTTTGGCTAAAATGTTTCATAAGCTAAATTTCACTTAAAATGATGAATAAATACAAGTTTGTCTGGACATTGTGGAACCTATACGAACGAAATGGTAATCTATCGCCTATAGGAAGCAATATCACTAAACGAGCAGCGTTCAATCGCGGCGCTTAAATTCCCATCATCGCGGCGAAATTAATTCGGCCTGGGTGGAATTCTGCTTCCTTTTATATTTGCGAAAGAGTCTCGTTTTATTTTCCCTGCTTCAGGAAGCTTCCGCTGCACCCTCTGCCACCAAATCCTTTAATCATTAAAAGACCCTTCCCTCCAATTAAATATTCCTTTTCGATTTTCTTTTTTATCGCCACACGTTTGGTGCATGTTCCTTCCTTCCAACTCCCTCCCCTTTCATTTCATTCCTTAGGCTCTTTCTCCATAAATCCTGTTCGACTTCTTTCACCCACTTTCTCTCTTTTCCTCGAAAATCCTCCTTCCTTTCCTTTCTCCCACCTTTTATTCTTTTCCTCCAATCTTTCCTTCTCCCCTCTCTACCTTCTTCCACATCTCTTCCTCTCTCCATTTCCCTATTTCCTCTATTATTTCCTCCACATATTTCTCATTCGATTCATTCCTTCCACTCTTGCTCTCACTCTCCTCTTCGTCCTTCATTTCCTCTCCCTTTCCTTTTGGCCACTCTTCCAATCCGTCTTTTTCCACATATTCATTCTTCCATCTCTTCCTCTTTATCTAATCTCCTCTTTTCCCTCGCCTCTTTATGCCTTATTCCATTCCTCACCCATTCCCTACATTCGTCAATTCTTTCTCTTTCCTCCAATTTCCCACTTTTCTCCCTTCCTCCATCACTCCTATCAACCGCTTCCTTCATTCCTTCTCCACTTTATCACTTCCTTTCCATTTTTCTGCCTACTTACCATTAAACGTTGTCCTTCCTCCTTCCGTCCCATCTAACAGACACAAACTACGTACTCAGATGTCATAATGCCCCAACATTATTTTTATTCCATATCCGACCTCTTTTATTTTTTCCTCCCCCGATCTCTCTTTCGCCTTTTTCTTACCTCTTTTGTCGACGTGCAGTAAGCTCCCACTCCCACTGCGTGTCTCAGTGTGTAGTGAAAACAAATAAAACTCGACAATTCAGCTTCTGTTCTCTTTAGGGATAAAATGAGGGATGGATGAATACAAGTGGCGGGCTTAGACAGGGAGAGAATTGAGAGGCATGGAAGCGAAAGGAGGATGGGAGAGGTGTGAACGAGGAAGAGAGAAAGGGGGATTCTGAAGATGGGAGTGGAATGCCATAGCTTTGAATGGGAGTGGATCGGAAAGGGGAAATGGGAAGAGTGAGAAGAACCGTGAGTGTATTTGGAGGTGGTTCATGCTAAAGCTTTGTAGTTGCTGTTGTTAAAAGTAGGCTGTATTTTGAGGAAATTGGAGTTAGGCAAGCGGTTTAACGAGAAACACAGCAGTAAAATTAGAAAGAAGTGTATTCCATTATTTCTGTCCAATAAGACGCTATTTACCTTCCTTGCTCTCAGACTACGAATCTCCATCTTCCTCACCTCGCTCATTTTATTCCCTCTCACCTCCCTCATTGCCTTCCATCTCCACCACCATCCCGATCCCTCCTCTCCCCCTCATTCCCTCTCTCTCCTCTTACTTTTTTCACTCTCCTCTTCTTCCATCTATCTCCTACCCTCTCCCTTCTACCTCTCTCCTCTTATCTCCCCCTCCTCCCCTCTCCCTCCTCCCCTTTCCCTCCATCCCCCTCCCATATTCCCCCTCCCTATATCCCCCTCCCTTCTGATTCACTTTTCTTCTTCCACCACCCCTTCCCGCCCTTCTGCGAGTACGAGATATAGGTGATCAAAGGTTGGGGCTGGATTTATATATGTAAAAGAGAATAAACATAGCAGGTTCTAACAGGCGGATGTAACTCATGAATTGATAGGGGTAGAACTAAGCACCAGAAATGGTGGGAACATTGATAATATAGCATCCTATAGACCTCCAGGTGACGATCTCTAAGTGATTCATTGGTTAAAAGAAATAAATTGTCAGGCTAAGGAACTTAGTAAGACAGCAATAGTTGCTGGCGGGGGGTAGGCTAGGTAGACGGAAGGGAATGGTCTCAGGCAGGGGGAGGAGAGTTGCGTTAATCTACATCTACATGTTAACCTGGAAATCACCAGATTGGAGGGTGGCAGGGCGTCCTTATACGGGAGAGGGTATTTACCCAGTTAGTGGGCACTACACTAATACAATACAAAGTATTTCTACCTTCTGGTAGGTTTTAGTAACACATCACCAAATCCTGGCTATCCAAAGCCTTTCTCTTAAAATTCTAATATACGATGCCTTCTTTTAACAAATCTAATATCTTATCCTCTTCCTACTTCTTTGTCTCTTTCCCAGCATTCCTCCTTCTATGACTTCTTTCAAAAAACCGTTCTCTTTCAAATTTGGACTCACCTATTTCTTCTGTCTATCCCATAGTACTCCAAGTTACTCTCTTCCTCTGCTATAATCGAAACTTCCTCATTCGTTTTCCTCTCTGTAAATTGATTTTCTCTATCATACGCAATAGCGACATCTCAAACGCCTATAATGTGATTTCTCAAAAGTAAAGATGCTCGGAATAGAAAGCAGCATGGTTTTCGGAGATGCAAGTCATGCGAGACACATGATATTGTAAAATCAGCGGACAACTGAATAGGAGTAGATACACTATCTTTAGGCATTAGGATAGCCTTCGACACCATTTCCCATGCAAAAATTATGCAAAAATTAAAGGCTTATTCAATTAACGAGAAAATTGTAAATTGGATTGCTTCGTTCCTTTCGGATAGAAACCAGAAAGTATGCAATTTCATCAGACGTCGTCAAAGTGACTATATATATATATATATATATATATATATATTTAGGGCAACTGGGTGTTGAAGGAAACCCAGTGAACACTTACCAGAAGTAGTGCCGCTGGGGTGTTGGAGAGACACATTTGTAGAGGTTAGAGCTTTCGGCATGATCCCTTCGTCAGCACAAGCGAGACACAACTGATATGGCAGTGACACTGGGGTGAAGGTGCGGGGGTGGAAGGGAAGGGAGCGTGGAAAGGTCAGGGATTGGAGGATGTAGAAGGGGGAAGGGGGAGAGGGGAAAGAGAGGGTGGAAAGAAGGAAATATTAACGGATATTGAGGCCGGGAGGAGAGAAAGAGTTTAAGATTTGGATATGGGCCAGTTCCCATTGACGGAGTTGGGGGGCGGAAGAGTCGTTTAACATGCCCTATAAACCCATCCTCGAACTCATTCTCAATCCCCACCACCAGCATCACCTACCCCATAACATCCTCTACCAACTGTACCACCCGTAACGTCATCTACCTATTTACCTGCACCCAATGCCCCGCCTTTTACGTCGGACTCACCAGCAATTCCCTCAACATTCGCATGAACGGCCATCGCAACAGCGTTAGTCTTAAACGACAGCTACCCGTGGCCGTCCATGCGAATAACCACAATCTTAGTTTCAGTGTTTGTTTCACGGTGAGGGCCATCCGCGCCCTCCCGGACGACGCTTCCGCCCCCCAACTCCATCAATGGGAACTGGCACATATCCAAATCTTAAACTCTTTCTCTCCTTGCGGCCTCAATATCGTTAATATTTCCTTCTTTCCAAGCTCTCTTCCCCCCTCCCCTTCTGCATCCTCCAATCCCCGACCTTTCCACGCTCCCTTCCCTTCCACCCCCGCACCTTCACCCCAGTGTCACTGCCATATCAGTTGTGTCTCTCTTGTGCTGACGAAGGATCATCCCGAAAGCTCTAACCTCTACAAATGTCTCTCTCCAACACCCCAGCGGCTCTACTTCCGGTAAGTGTTCACTGGGTTTCCTTCAACACCTAGTTGCCCTAAATATCCTTACCTTTCCTCTTCCGTAGTGTGTGTGTGTGTGTGTGTGTATATATATATAAATGATTTAGCGGATAATATAGTGTGTCTTAGCGGATGACACACACTTGTGTATGGTGATATCAACATAGTAAATGACCAGGAGATTTTGAAAAGGAATCTTCATGCTATTACGAAGTTTTTTAAAGATTGGCCACTTGATCTGAATATAGTGAAATGTGCCGCAATGAATTTCACGTGGTTTATTAATTTCGTCGGTTACCCGTACGGAATATCGGGATTAAAATTAAATACGTCAATGGCTACAAACACCTAGGAGTCACACTCAGTAGCAACATGTCCAGTAGGGAGCATATCAAAACCGTCACAGCATCGGCAAAAAGAGTTTTACATTTACATTAATACCCTGCAAGCTGCCAGAAGCGTTTGTCAGGGGTTGTCACAGCACCAAATGAGCTCTTAACTAATGCCTCTGTTGGAATGTCTTATCGCGTCTGGGAAAAAGGATCTGTAGTATTTCTCGGTTCTAGCTATTGTTTCGACATATTTTCTCCTGCACTCTGATCTAACATTACGTTCACTAACACCGATGGGGACGACTATGCCGCCTACGTCTTCAACGAATTCGGAGCTTTTAAACTTTTCAAACGGTTTCCTTTTGTACTCAATTCTTCTACTCTTCAACGTCTGCCATTTCAGATCCCTCAATATCTCTGATACACTCGCATCATACCGATATTCTCCTTTTACGAATCTAGCCGCTATTCGCTGAACCATTTCGAGCTCCCTAGTTAGGCCCTCCTCGAAAGGGTCCCAGACGGCGCAACAGTATTCCACGACGGGTCGTATTAGGGAAAAGTATGCGAATTCGTTCACATTCGAGGGGCATCCCCGCAGGACTCTAGAGGAAAGCCCTTGAATTCTGTTTGCCGATGCTATAACGATTTTGATATGCTCTCAACTAGACAAATTGCTACTGAGAATTACTCCTAGGTATTTGTAACTATTGACGTATTTTAGCTTTAGTTCAGATATTTGGTACGGGTAACGGTTGAAATTCGTGGAGCGCGTCAAGTTCATTGCGGCGCATTTCTTTATATTCAGGTCGAGTTGCCAATCTTTACACCATTTCGTAATAGCCTGAAGGTCCTTTTGCAAATTCTCCTGATCGTGTATTGTGTTCATTTTTCCATATACAAGTGTGTCATCCGCAAAGAATCTAACTTTACACTTTGTGTTATCCGCTAAATCATTTATATATATAGATAGAACAAATGGTTGACATTGCTCCATAATTAAAGGAAGTTTATTCTATGGATTTTTAACAACAATTTGTTTTTCTCAAAAACGGCCCTAACGATTTTGGTCAAATTTCGTATAATTACTTGAGTTTACGTCTTCAATAATACTACATAGTTCATATTTACCAAACATGAATATACGGCTAGTTTATTCGTTGGCAACTTTAAAATTAATTTGATTTTCTCGATAACGGCTATAAAGATTTTGATAAAATTTCTTACAGTTACTTCAGTATACGTCTGCAATAATACTACATATTTCATTTTTTTTAAAAATAAATATAAGGCTAGTTTATTCTTGGGCAACTTGAACAAAAAATGATTTTCTAGAAACCGGCTCATACGATTTTCATTTTCTAATGATAACTAAGCGACGCATTAGTATATGAGATATTGTACAATGTATGTTTTATCGATTTTTTTAAGGTTAGACCGATTGTAGTGATCATAAAGGAAAGTGTGCTATTTGTAGATACTCTAATCAACCAACATCAAACGTAAGGATAGGATTTAAATAAAAAAATGCTTTAATTACCTTTTAATTATTAAAAATAACTTTATTCATAAAGTTTCAGGTGCAATTGTTTGGTAGTTAATGCAGTCATATTTATCTTCAATTCCTCTATGGTTTTTGCAATAACAATGCTACTACTGTGATTTATGTACAAACATAAACCACCGAAAATTTTGTATTACGAAATCCGTTTTAAGTATTGCTGGAAGGACATATTATAAGCTTTTCAAAATTATTAATACGACTTCGAAACATTTCCCGTGTTACCCTTTTCGGCCAAAATTGATAATTTAAAGTCGGCGATTTATTCCTAACGGATTAGTTTAATTGTGGCCATTATTGTTTCTCGCGCAAGCATGCAACGAATTAAGCCCTGCGAAAAGGATTACGGCTACCAAACCAAAATGGCCACAACAATTCGTACTAAGGATTAAAATCCGACATGTTAAATTCCGTAAAAGGTGTCCTTAATTCAGTACGCATGCGTCTTGCCCCCCGACCGTTTAATCCCGGGCACACCTGGCTCTCATTTCGTGTCTGACTTCAAAAGGATTAAACGGACGCGTTAAAGGATTCCAAATAAAAAAGGAGAACAGGAGAACGCCATTATACGGTGCATCGCGGAAAATACAGCGCGCATCTTTCGACAGAGAGTTCACACTCTTAAGCTCCGTCGCGTCTGTATTCTTCTCGTCTTCACTTCAACGCCGTCGTAAAACTTATTTAGCGAGTACGACGCAATTAATTTCCTGACAGCTAATGCGAAACCTTCAACATGGTGAAGGACGGAAAAATGGTCTATCCTCTTGCAGTAATATGTCTTAAACACCACGAAAAAGCTTTCGTTTCTCCCGGAATGAAAATGATGTTTCTTCGAATAAAAATTGTTTGCATTCGCCAGCTGTTGAAATGCAGGATAAAAGTGTATCGCCTCAATTGCACGACAGATTTGTCCCGAAAAGCCTCATTTCACCTTACACGCAGATTTATTCGATTTAAATAGTTCTTTTTTAAACGAAATACGAAAATAAGAGCTGTGATATCGCAGCAATATGACCGTCTTTCGTATTATCTACTATAACGCCATTACTATTAAGCTACGACCAATGCAAGAAATTCGATATTGTAAAAATTGGAATTTTCAGAAGCTGTTTTGTCCCTTGTTTTGGCACTCGTTTTATGAAGATAACAATTATAGGGCACTTCTAGATGAGATAGAGTCTTGATATTTGGTAAGATTATAGGTTTAAGGTACCTATCAATTAAATAAATCCGATTTCAAGGCAATTACAAATTTTAGGGGTTTTCTCCCCTCCCCCATTTTTTCCCCATACGAGGATAAGAATTATGAGGCATTTCTAAATGAGCTGGTGACTTAGAAAATTGCACGATTATAAGTTTTTGGTCACACCTGATGGAGAAAATCCGATATTATTAAACTTACAATTTTAGGGCATATATTTCCCCAGTATTGCCACATACGACGATAAAAATTATAATGCACTTCTCGATGAGCTTTGGACTTGAAATTTGGCAAAACTGTAGAGTATTCATTATAACTGATGGAAAAATCTGATATTATAAAAACTATATTTTTAGGGGTTATTTTAACCCCATTATTTAAGATAGACTGAAATGGTTGCAGAACCTTCTACTAGAATATTGTATTTTATATCACATTTATAAAATTTCTCCATAAACTGCATTGGCGGTGAATATTTCATCATCTGAAGAATCTATGACATACAACTGGCAGTAGGTACTGACTTCCATTGAATTCCATCGGGTGAATGAGCATGAGATATAGCGTGATGAACTTGACCATGCACGCGAAAATTATCAGGACCATGTGCAGAAATTTCATCACTTGCGACTCCCGTTGATGCGAAGAAAGCGAACTCTGTGACCGTACCTACCCCACCTTAGAGGAGTCGGGTTGGGAAGGGAGGGTTGTTAGTGATAGGTAGCTCTAACGTCCGGCGTGTGATGGCGCCTTTGCTATCAAGGGCCCGCCGGGAGGGAGTGGTGGAGCGGGTGTTCTCCAGGTGTATACCAGGAGGTACGGTGCCCCAGGTGACGAAGGTGGTTCGGGAAGAGGTCGTTGGCACGGGCTGCTCTAGTCTGCGGGTGGTGGCGCATGTTGGCACCAATGACGCCTCGAAGCACGGCTCCGAGGAGATTTTGAGTTCCTTTAGGGACTTAAACTCCGAGGTCGGTCGTGTGCGAGAGGAGTCTGGGGTTGATGTGCGTTTAACCATCTGCAGCATTGTCCCGCGGATTGACTGTGGCTCTGAGGTTTGGAGTAGGGTGGAGGGGCTAAACCGAAGGCAATGGTCTTTCTGTAGGGACATGGGGGTGGATTTCGTTGGCCTTCGTCCGATTCTCGGATCGTGTGGGCCACCCCTAAATAGCTCGGGGGTTCATTAAACGCCGGAGGCCTCCCAGGTTGTAGCGCGTAGGATCCTTGAGCATATTAGGGCTTTTTTAGGCTAGAGAGCAGGGTAGAGTATAAGCGTCTTAGGTGAATGGGTGTAATTGAGAGGGTAATAGAGAACAATATTACGAGAAATCCGGCCAATACCGCAAATAAATTAGAGTTACCGAGCGATGAAGGCGCTGACATCCGTGATGTCAATAGTGTTAACGTTTGGGATTTCGATAAAAATGGTGAAATAAAAGGCGATCAGAAAGAAAATGCTATATCAACCAATTGGCGGAATAATAGTATGAAGAACGCATGTATTCCTAAAACGATTACGAATGGTAAGGCTGAGGTTTATCTGAGAAGCGATAGTGAGAAATTAAATGTCGTCGTATTGAACTGCCGCAGCATCCGTAAGAAAATTGCCGATTTTGAGCATATTATTCGCAGCCTAGAAGCCGATGTCGTGATCGGTTCGGAGAGTTGGCTCACTGACGAGATTGCAAGTCAGGAGGTATTCCCTCAAGACTATAGAATTTCTAGAAAGGACCGTAGTATCCGGACGGGAGGTGGAGTATTTATAGCAGTCAGCAAGGCATAAGAAAGTTTTCCACTACCGATTAATGACGTCGAAATAGAAAGTGTTTGGTGTGGAGTTAGAGGAAGCGATTACGCTATAGCAAATATATGCGCATTTTATAGGCTTCCCAATGCAAGTTTAGACATAATTCATAATATCGAGAAACAAGTAGCAACGCTAATATCGAAAAATAAAGAGAGGGCCATTATAATAGGAGATTTCAACTTACCTTCAATAGACTGGAATCATAATTGCTTTGATCCCGGTGGTAGAGAGCGTGAACCATGCGAAGCACTTAAAGAAACCTTCGTTAAACACTCGTTGTGTCAGCTTGTAAAATGTCTCACGAGATCGAACAATATATTAGATTTACTCGTAACGAACTACCCCGAGCGTATGAACAAGCTTTCCATAGAGGAAGGAATAAGCGATCATAATGCTGTGTACGTAGAATTTAAGCTGAAAGTGGAGAAACAGGTTAAGGCTAGAAGACGCGTATATATGTACTCCAAAGGCGATTTCTCGAAATTTAGGTCTTTTTTAAAGACACAATTCCCTTATTTCTGCGAGGCATCTATCGACGCTAGTACAGAGGAATTATGGTGCGTGTTCAGGGATATGACGCGAGAGGGTACGATAAATTCATTCCACATAAATTTAAACGTGATAGTGCGGAACCAAGATGGTACAACCAGAAAGTTAGATGCGCTCTTATACGGCAAAGAAACCTTCACGCTCACTTAAATACCAATTCTTCAAAAGTCACAGAGGAACAGAGGTCAATGATACGGCATCAATACAGAGAGGCGCGGTCAAGAGCTAGAGTAACAATGCGAGAAGCATTTAATGATTACAAAAACAAAGTTATGCATAATAATTTGAAAGAAAATCCGAAAGCATTATGGTCTTACGTTAGGGAGGCCCCACCATAGCGTCACTGAGAACGGAGGCAGGTGATGTAGTACACGATAGCGCGGAAAAAGCGAATTTTTTAAATGAACACTTTCAGCAAACCTTAACTTCCGAAAGCAACGAATTTGAGGAAGCAGCGTTGAAAGATGAGGGAAATTCGATGGAAGATTTGATATCCTCTGAAACAGATACCGCGCACCAACTAGAGTCGATTAAGGAAAATAAGTCTCCCGGAACGGAGGGCATACCCGCGCGTATATTAAAAGAGTTAGCCTAGGTAATCCCACCTTGCTTGAAAATAATATTCGAAAAATCCGTTGCACATGGTACCGTTCCGAAAGACTGGAAACTAGCATACGTAACGCCCACCCACAAAGGCGGTGACAAACAGAATCCCAAAAATTATAGACCGATTTCCTTGACGTCATTATCGTGTAAGATTCTAGAACATATAAACGTTAGCTCCGTTCTGCGTTATTTAAATGGTCGTTCTTCGCTAAGCAAAAACCAACACGGGTTTCGGAAAGGTAGGTCATGCGAAACGCAGCTCGCCCTGTTCGTAAACGATTTGTTGCAATGCGGAGAGAAAAATACATATGTTGATGCCATTTTCATTTATTTCAAAAAAGCGTTTGACAAAGTACCCCATAATAAATTAATAGGAAAACTAGGAATGTACGGCATAACCCTAATATCGTGAGTTGGGTGAAAGACTTCCTCTCCAACAGGAAATCTTCATTACCGGTAAAAGTCGCGTCAGGTGTTCCACAGAGAAGTGTCATAGACCCACCACTATTCCTGATATATATAAACGATATCTTCTCGGTAGTTCGCTGCAAAATAAGACTTTTCGCAGGTGACACCGTTTTATATAAGGAGAAAATAAGTCAGGACAACCAAAAATCGCTCCAAGAAGATTTAAACGCCCTTTCAGCTTGGTGTCAACATTGGAAAGTCGAAATTAATCGCAGCAAATGTTCCCTGTTCAGTTTCTGGAAGAGTAGGAACAATGAATTAGACTCGGAGTACAGAATTGATAGATTGAATATCCAATCTGCGGAGTTCGTTATATATTTAGGAGTCACCATTTGTCGTGATCTATCGTGGAAAATGCATATTCGAAGGATCGTAGGCGCAGCTAATTAGAAATTGGTCTTCGTAGGCAGAATAGTAAGAAGTAGCACGGAACAGGTACGAGAAACATGTTATTTATCATTGGTCAGATCTCAGGTCGAATACGCTTCCAGCATATGGGATCCGTACGAAAAGGGACAAATACTTGAGTTAGAAAGAATCCAACGCAGAGCAGCCAGATTCGTAAAGCAAAAATATGAGCAAAAATTAGGCGTCACATCACTCTTGAAGGAGTTGAATTGGATATCGCTGGAGGATCGCAGAATTAGCGATAGGTTAAGGCTTCTGGAGAGGAGATCTCAGGAATACTAGAGGCACCTGCGTACATGTGCAGGCACGATCACGAGAATAAAATACGAGAGATCGACTGTAGGACCGAGCGATATCAGAGCTTGTTTTTCCCAAGGACCATACGGGATCATAACAGGAGAGTGATTCCCACGAGGGGCGTTATTAGGTAAGTTTTGGTGTGCTGCACTCCCTGCCACCCACCAGTCTGGTGATTTGCAGGGTATCATGTAGATGTATGTTCTAATGCTTGATTTGAAATGTTTGTAATGAACAATTTCTCTGTTCATAAACAATTTTTGGAACTTTGTATGATAAACTGCACAAATCAAATTAACCCCGTGTAAGAGCAATTCCTAAATTTTTCATAGGATGGATTTTCTGTTTCAAAATTTAAAGTGCACACAAAATTGACGAGTAACGTTCAGCGGTCCACAACAATATTGATTTACGGCCTCTATAGACGAAGCTAATGTGTGTTGACTTTGTCATTACCTTCGTCTTATATTTTCACGATGTATGTGAAACTTCCGTCTCTAATTACTTCGACGCGCTTCCTCAGACGTAACAATTGATACTCTACCGGATTACTGGACTCGATTAGCAAGTCTTCTGGCTTCAATATGTAATTTTGTTGGTGCAATTCGACGTCGCTGTCTATCTATCGTATTAGATCCTCCTGTTCGTGCCTACCCATGTAAGTAGGTGCCTCTAATAACCCTGAAACCTCCTATAATAGAACTTCCGACATAAATTTCTCCAGAAGCCTTAACCTAGCCTTAACTCTACGGTCCTCTAGCGATATCCAATTCAACTCCTTCTAGAGTGATGTGATGATTAATTTTTGATCATATTTTTGCTTTACGAATCTGGTTGCTATTCGTTTCATTCTTTCTAACTCAAGTATCTGTCCCTTTTCATACGGATCCCATATGCTGGAAGCGTATTCAATCTGAGATCTGACTAATGATAAATAACACGTTTCACGTACCTGTTATGAGCTACTTCTTACTATTCAGCCTACAAAGACTAATTTCTAGTTGGCTAAGCCGTCGAAAATGTATATTCCTAGAAAGATCACGACCAATGGTAACTCCTAAATATTTAGCCTATTCATTTCATCGATTTTATACTCTGAGTCTATATTGTTGTTCTTGACCTTCCAGGAACGGTGTTTAAATCTACGTGGAGAGATTTTTGGTCATTCTGCCTCTTTATTTCGTTTTATAAGACGGTGTCATCTGCGAAAAGTCTGATTTTGCAGCGAACTACCGAGCAGATATCGTTTACATATATTAGGAATTGTAGTTGGCCTATGGAACTTCCTTGTGGAACACCTGATGCGACTTTTACCGGGTAGGAGGATTTCCCATCGATGACTACTAATCTTTCTCTGTTAGAGAAGAAGACTTTTATCCAACTCACGATATTCGGGATTATGCCGTAATTTCCTGGCTTTCCTATTAATTTCCTATCGGGTACTATCGAACGCCTTTTTAAAGTAAATGAAAACGGCATCAACCTGAGTGTTTTTCTCTCCGCATTGCAATAAATCCTTCACGAACAGGACGGGCTGCATTTCACGTGACCTACCTCTCCGAAACCAGTGTTGGCTTTTACTTAACGAAGGACGACCATCTGAGTAATGCATAAAAGAACTATAAACGATTTTATATTCAACTTTCTTAAACGATAATGACGTCATGGAAATCGGTCTATAATTTTCGGGGTTCTCTTTATCGCCGCCTCTGTAGATCAGCGTTGCGTGTGCTAACTTAGTCTTTCGGAACGTTATCATGTGCAAGGGATTTTTCGAATATTATTTTCAAATAAGGTATATTTTAGCACTTGCGCGAGTATGCCCTCAGGTCCGGTAGACTTATTTTGCTTAATAGACTCCAGTTGGTGTGCGATATATTTGTAAGAGATTATCAATTCTTCCATCGAATTTCCCTCAAATTCGTCGCTCTCCGAAGTAAACACCTTCAGAAAGTGTTTATATAACAAATTTGCTTTTTCTGCGTCGTCGTGAACTACATCGTCTGCCTCAGTCCTCAGTGACGTGTTATTTATGATAGATAAAGACAACCTGCTAAACGATTATTTCATAAAACCATTGAAAGCATTAAATGATAAAAGCGTTTATTATTTACCCGCTATGAGGAACGACCTAAAGACCGACATAGTACTTTATGATTGGGAATAGGAAGGCAATTAAGTGCAATAAGACCAAACAAATCTCCGGGCACCGAAAGAATTCTAGCTCGGGTATTCAAAGAATTTGCCGAAGATGTAGCATCTTTTCTTAGGATAATATTTGACAACTCCATTTCCCGCGGAGAGGTCCTGAATGACTGGAAGTTAGCGCACGTGACTTCATTTCATAGAGACTGCGACAAAGAGTAACCAGAAAACTAAAGGCCTCTTTCCTAAACCTCAATATATTGCAAGATACTTGAGAACATACTCGTTGGCGTTTTCTTGATAGTAATTCATTGTTAGACAATTGTCAGCATGGCTTCAGGAAGGGTAGGTCTTGTGACACCGAGCTCTATTTCTGAATTATATACTGAGAAGCGGAGTATATAATAGGCAGGTGGATCTTCCTAGATTTTAGGAAAGCTTTCGATAAGGTACCTCCCAGAAAGTTAATAACGAAATTAGAAACCTTAGGCATTAATTCCAAAATTATTAGCTGGATCCGTGAATTTTTTAATCATAGGAAACAAAAGGTTGTTATAGATGGGAAGCCCTCGAGCTTAGAGGAGGTGGTCTCTGGCGTTCTACAAAGTATTCTTTTTGGACCGTTGTTATTTTTAATTTATATAAATGATATGAGCTCAGTAGTTAGAAGTAAAATTAGGCTTTTCGCGGACAACACCGTCATTTATAGAGAAATAAACAATCCTGAAAACCACCTGTATCTCCAAAATGATTAAGAAGCTATTTCTGCGTGGTGTAAGACATGGCAGCCAGAAATCAACAAAAAAAAGCGGCGGTATTTCTGAAGAACAAAAAAAGCTCGTTGTTTATTAATTATTCGTTCGGCGGAGTGAGGATTCCTATTTCATATTCTGTTAAATCTTTATGGGTTACGATCCATCGGGATCTCTTATGGTACACCCACATTCGCCGTGTGATAGATGCGGCTAACAATATGCTGACCTTTATAGGAAGAATATTTCGAAATGGCGCGAAAAAAGTGAATGAATTACTGTATGTATCCTTGGTTCGACCGCAGGTCGAATATTCGTCAGGGTTGTGTGGGATCTTTATGAAAAGGTGCAGCGCAGGGCAGCTAGATTCGTAAAGGAAAAAATTACGATAATAAAGAAACCGTTAGGTCATTAATAGAAAATCTGAAATGAGCCTCGTTAGAGGAACTTACACTGCAGGCCAGACTAGAAAAATATACGTCGGAGGGACTAGCGGATGAGATAATAGATCATTTCTGAAGTCCGACATATTTCGGAAGGCAGGACAGCGAGTATAAAATCCGCGAGATCGATTGTAGGACAGAGCGATACAGAGGATCGTTTTCCCCTACATCTACATCTACATCTACATGATACCCTGCAAATCACCAGACTGGACGATAAGAAACCATAATAGGAAGAGGTAACGTAGGAAATCTAGGGAACCTTGCTGCACTGCACCCCCTGCCGCCCACCGATATTTTGACTTTTATGGTACTATGTAGATGTACTGTAGTCATCACTGTGGAAGGGATTTTCTGGTCGCACTGTAGGTTTCTCGCGGGGCCGTGAAGTGCGTCACAGCGAGGCGTCGGAGAATCGCCGTTATAACTCCCATTTTGCTCTCTCCCACGAGTAATTAAGCAAACCTCTCTAGCAGAGCTTCGTCGCCCCTCGACCCAATTACTGACCTCTCTTGGCCACACACAATGCACTACCCACCACTAAGTGATCTTGGCACTGCGCCCCAGTCTCCAGAATCATTCCATTATCACTTTTAATTGTCCTTTGCAGTGAGTTTCATTTAGGACCTAAGCATAGTTTCTGAATGGTAGAACCGGCTTATTTATCGTGTAATACATTACGCTGATTTCCTTTTAAATAAAATATATTTGGTTTGTCTTTTAGCTTTTGGCAGAGGAATGAAAGATTAAGTGTAATTAATTATGTTGTCAACGATGGAGATGAGACGGAAGGGGAAGGAAGTCGCTTTGAGAGGGATTCGAATTGGACAAAATTTCAGATTGAAATAAGAACAGAGAATCGATGGAAAGCGACGTCTCAAAAATACTTTATCGGCAAAATTCCAAAACACAGAAACCGCCTTCATTTGATAAAACTATTTTCCCTTATTTTATTATTTTTTTGGCATTTTAATCTTAATGCGGGGAGAAATATTTGTGACTAGGAATTTTCTTTATTATTCTCGAATACTAGTATAAAAGTCCGTCACCAGGACGGGCTTATCTTTAGTTAAACGTAAAATAGTTGTCTATCTCCCTCCCTTCCCCTTCTCTCTCACTCCATCCCTCCCTTTCACTCCCTTCCTCCCTCTCACTCCCTCCCTCCCTCTCACTCCCTCTTTTAGCATAAGAAGTTTCGAACTGCAGGCGGAAAAAGATGAACAGAATACAAATTATTTTGTCTCTTTCAAATGGGTCAGACTCGAAGATTGTAGGTCAATTCTTTCTAATTTAAATATAAAAATCGGTACAACATACATTGTACAAACTTTCTCATATACTAAGGCATCGTTTAGTTATCTTTATAAAAATATGATCTATGTAGAATTATTATAAACATCACTTTAAATAACTATACGATATTTGATGGATATCGTAAAAGCCGTTCTTTTAGAAAATCCAATTTCATTCATGTATAATAAATACTTTTTGTTACATAAATTTTTCAAACCCCTCAGATCAATTGAGTACACACTATATTGAGAAAGTATTGTTATCACAAAAAATTCGACCTCGAGATTTTGACGGAAATATGTTTTGGGTGTAACTGAGTCCAAAAAAGCGGTTTTCGCAATGCCGTCTGTCTGTCTGTCTTTCTGTTACTGATTATAGAGCCCAAACGGTAGAGCGAAAATGAATGAAATCTCGTACTTACGCATTTTATCATACAGAGCAGAAGCTATGAAGAAATGGTTGACATTGCTCAATAATTAAAGGAAGGTTATTCTACAGCGTATGTTGCACCGATTTTTTTGAAAGAATTATATCCGGCCACTTAAGGCTCTTTAATATTGTTTCATATACATCTACATAATACCCTGCAAGTCACCAGATTGGTGGGGGCTGGGGGTGCAGCTTCTCTAGCGTGAATCACTCTCCTGTTATAATCCCGTATGAACCTTGGGAAAAACGAACCCTGATATCGCTGTGTCCTACAGTCGATCTCTCGTATTTTATCCTCTTGATCGTGCCTACGCATGTAAGTAGGTGCCTCTAATATTCCTGAGACCCCCTATAATAGAACTCCGGACTTAAATTTCTCCAGAAGCCTTAACCTAGCGCTAATTCTGCGGTCCTATAGGGACATCCAACTCAACTCCTTCAAGAGTGATGTGACGCTTAATTTTTGCTCATATTTTTGTTTAACGAATCTGGCTGCTCTGCGTTGGATTCTTTCTAACTCAAGTATCTGTCCCTTTTCGTACGGATTTCATACGCTGGAAGTGTATTCTACCTGAGATCTGACCAATGATAAATAACACGTTTCTCGTACCTGTTCTGTGCTACTTCTTACTATTCTGCCTACGAAGCCCAATTTATCATCGGCTGAGCCTACGAGCCTACAGTGAACGATCAAATCGACGAAAAACCGAGACAATATCTTCGTCAATTACAGGTGTGGACGAAGAAATCATAAAAAGATTTCAAGTTGTATTCCTGAAAATAACAAATAGCTACGACATAAATATAGATAGTTTCCAACGATATGCTTTAGAAATAGCGAGAAAGTATTCTTGGTATAGTATGCCAACAACAGTTCACGAAATATTAATGCACAGCTCCCAGGTTATATCGCCTGCAATATTACCGATTGGGCAACTGTCTGAAGAAACGCGTATCAAGGACAATAAAGAATATCGTGAAGGATTTCACGTAAGTTTTCCAGGGTAAATATAATGCAGGATATTTTGCACCATCTTTTGATTTCCTCTGCTCCATACATCTCAAATATAAGGAAGCTGCTAAAAATAATGTTTAAACATTTTTCCAAAGATGTTTTACAGCTTCTACAAGCACCTGATGTCTACACGTCTGCAGCACAGGATGAAACAGATCAAGACCTACCTTTTGCTGGCACATCAGCAGACACTGACAAAGACTCCCTTAGTAACTCAGATTAAACTAAATTTAAATAACTACTTGTAAATATGCATAATTAAATTGAAACATAAAATATAATATTTGCTAACTGGTTTTATGTGTGCTTTTTCTACATGGTTTTGAATTTTAACAGCACATTAACCATCCTAGTGCCTTTGTAATGAAGTTATAACATTTTACTAAACAAATACAGATTCATTGTGGTCAGTAAAGGTTTTGGCCGGTACTTACGTATTAACGGAACTACCGAACTATAACGGAACTACCCCAAACTGTATGATATTAATGAATACCACTATTTCAACAATATTACATTTATTTCATAATTTAATACGGAAGGTAGTTCCGTTAAACTGATTGGCCTGTCTCGACATTTACAAACCCAATCACCGGACAACGGGGAGGGATAAATTGGTTCCGGGCGAGGCGAAGGGCGCGGTAGCGTCCGGAGACGACTACCCATTAAAACAAAGCGAGCCGAAGGCTCATCAATATAACCTTTCAATGTTATATCCTCTTGACTGTTGCGCCGCAAATTGAGAGGATATATTGTCGAGCCTTCGGCTCGCTTTGTTTTAATGGGTAGTCGTCTCCGGACGCTTCACCTCGCCCGGAACCAAAGTGTCCCACCCCATTGTCCGGTGATTGAGTTTGTTAATGTCGAGACCGGCCAATCAGTTATGGGTTAGCAACAGTCAGACAAGATATAATAAATGTGATATTGTTGAACTAGTAGTAATTAATATCCTCTAGTTCGTGGTAGTTCCGTTATAGTTCGGTAGGTACGTTAATACGTAAGTACCAGTAAAGGTTTTGGCCGTTTTCCTAAAAAATCGCCCCTGTGCGCCGCTTACCTTCTTCCACGCCGCCTTCAACCAAATTTACTCTCTCTCTCTCTTTCTCCCCTTTATAGGGACCATAAACAATGATACAGGAAAAAATGAATTCTACAAACTCAGAACGAAGATGAAATGCTCGCTTCGGTTGGTGAGATGGAGTTTGGCTGGCGCCCATAAAAAGTAGATGTCTTGGAGAGTGGAGAAAAAGAAGAATGATATAAACAGAGAAAAACTCGTCAGAAGGTACTTACCACATATTATGTGTTGCATATTTCAGATAACTAATGTTGATTTGAAAAGTGACGAACGGCACCACGTGTAGACTTTTATACCACGCAATATTAAGCAAAGGTTTCACTGAGTACCTAATCAATGCCGCATTGGGGCGTGAAGAATGCAAAATAATGACGGCAAACTCAGAAACGTGCAAGGAATAGATAGCACGGTTCCAACGAGTGTCTTCCGTTTGAACTTAGCAGTCGAAATCTCTGAGAACGGCTCGCTTCGGCGTAATAACGACGACGAAACTAATCTTCTCAACCAAAATATTTTGAAGAGTGAGTTTGTTCCGTATAAAGTCATACTTCGGGATTACCTCCCGTTAACAGTTTTCGCATAAACAATCCTACTGCTTAAACTAGCTGAGTGCACTGCTTTTCACACCGGTATATGCCGTGTGAAAGGTTTAAATAATTATTTTGGTTTTCCTTTTTAATAACATGGGAATGACTCGAATTCCGTGTGTAGGACTTTTGTCATTAACATTTGAAAAGGTAATAAAATCGACGCGAAGTTTTCACCATCCTACGAGGAATTGAATATACAGTAGTGCCTTAATCATATGGTAGAATTTCGCTTTGAATTCGAAATTTCTCGAAAATTATGTTTTTTGTCAGATATTAGGCGATTTTATTGCCATTTTAACTGAGTTCTCCATGACAACCTACATTGCTGGATTTGAAATATATCACTCGATTTCAAATTTCATTTGCTTATCATGTATTCTGAACGTGAATGACCTTTCGCATTACATTAGAAGTTCATAATCTATATAGCCAGGCTGTCGTGTCCCGCGGAAGATATAGCGGATGAGAGAAAGATTTGTTGTAGCAATTAAAATTAAAATTAGCCTATTAATTGATATGTTTTGTCATTTGGTAAAATGAAAGAGCGATTGCAACATTTATTAAAGTCTAACTACCCACTGGCAAACTAGACATGTGACTTAAATCATCATTCAATATAATACAAATATAATGATAACGATATAATTAGAATTTTTTGTAATATTTATTAAATGTTCAGAACGTGCAATTTATATTTTCAGCAATACCTTTTATTTATTGGCCTCCCCTTCATTTAGGGCTGAGCATTGTTGGCAAAGCGGAGACTTACGTGATATGATACGAAATGAAATTAACCAGTGTTTTATGTTGTGATGTAGCAGTACATCCACTGAAAACCAACGACATCAGCATTCTGAAGAATTATTACCGTTGACTGGTGTATAGCCCGTCAGAAATGACGTGAGCAAAGATTCAATCGTTCAAGCTATTTATTGAGATCGAATTGACATGAGAAACATCAATTGTCTTGAATTTCATTTCCCTTTCCTTCTCTCTCCCTCTCTCTCGTATCACTTAAAAGCATTCAAAGCACGTTTACACCCATAAGGTTTGAAATAATAATACGATATCGATGTCTAACAATGGAATTGGTAGGCAAGGCAACATCCCGGTAAAATGGCAAGATTTCCTCAAACTGTGTGAATTTTAAATTAAGCGATTTCTGCTGTATGCGGGAAAAATGATCAGACTAAGAAACTTTATAGCATGTTCTTCAAAACGGTTTATATCCGAAGATTTTAGATCAAATATTTCTCATTTTAATCTAAAAAGAATGAAATCCAGCATGTCGAAACCTCCATTTTTATGTGTAATCTTATGGGAAATGGAAATGTCTTCCTCGGATTCGAACCCGAGATGTTTTTCGAGATTTTTTTTGCCATCGCCTTAAAATATGTGAATCGAGCATACTTGCCAAATTTACAGTTTCTATATCTTTTCTTTATCGAGTTATTCGCATTTATATATGATCACCAACCAACCCAACCCAACCAACACAGTAATAGTACTGTAAGAGATTAAACCCGTGACTATTTTTAAACATTGAATGGTTTTCACACTGAAAAATATTTTGATTCACTTTTCACATTGAAAAAACAATAAGTAAACATAATTGTTAACTGTTCTTATGGTTACAAAAATATCAATGAAAATTACCCTCGGCAGCGTACGAATCGCTACCAGCAAATAGAAAATTTATCATAACAACGAAACAATAGTATCACTCTGACCTACTTAACATAAATTCAGACGAAAATCGAAATATCCATCCATCCATCCAAAATCGGTACAACATACACTGTACAAACTTTCTCATATACTAATGCGTCGTTTAGTTATCTTTTGAAAATGAAAATTGTATGAACCGGTTTTTAGAAAATCCAATTTTTGTTAAAGTTGCCCAAGAATAAACTAGTCTTTTATTCATTCATTGAGAAAAATGAAATATGTAGTATTATTGCAGACGTATACTCAAGTAACTGTAGGAAGATTCATCAAAATCGTTGGAGCCGTTTTTGAGAAAATCGAATTGTTGTTAAATATGCGTAGAATAAACTTCTCTTAAATATTGAGCAATGTCAACCATTTCTTCCTAGCTTCTGCTCAGTATGATGGAATGCCTAACAATAAGTACGAAACTTCATTCATTTTCGCTCTACCGTTTAGGCCAGTGTTTCCCAGCCTTTTTAGAGTCGCGGCACCCTTAAGTGACTTTTCAGAATTTGGCGGCACCCCTCTCTATCCTCCATCAGTAATAATCGTGGTGAAGTTGAACCCCTAACCCAAATCTCCGTATATTCTTTCATTTCGAAGTGCCTTTGCGAGGACATGAAGGTCAACTTAACTCTGGTTTGCATTCTTGAAAGCCGACGATACAAAATGAGGCTAAAAATGGGAAAACAGTATATTTTTGCGGCACCCTTCAGCACAGTTCACGGCACCCCAGGGGTCCGCGGCACACAGGTTGGGAAACACTGGCGTAAGGGAAAGGCGGAATTTTCCCACCACTCAGTAACCTTCCATGTTCAAATGGTCATCGCCTCCCTCACGCTCCCATACCCTGTCGCCATGGGGTCCAAATCCCAACCAAATTCACTTATCCTAAAATCCCTTGGTTCGTTCCAAAGAATGTGATATTAAGATAATATCTAACGACTTTCGGAAATTCCATGTGTAAATTTACCTATTTAAGAATTCCTTGAACCTTATAAATGCCTATAGTGGGAGAAGGGAAGTTTTCTGCAATGTTTCGTCTGCCACAGATGCCCTCATATTTGGTTATGTTCCTCTATCTCATTTATAATTTTGTTTAATTATTTTATGATTCTTACAAAGTAAATAATTTTACGGCTTTATTTAGGTTATAGAATTATGGCATCATTGCGAAACCTTGTTTTTACTTTCCCCATACGTAGTAATGGGAAAGGATTGTGTCACGAAAAAAATCGACTTCGAGATTTCAACGGAAATACATGTTTTGAGGTCCCTAGACTACTTTCGGAATGATCTCTGTGTGTGTATGCGCGCGTGTGTGCATGCATGTGTGTATGTGATTGTGGGCGCTCTAACTCAAAAAGTACTTAGCATTTCGGTAAACTTCATATGTAACACTTAAGCATGAGCACAAAGAACTGAATAGTGTTTGGACAATAACGGTTAACCGGAAGTCGAGGTTTATTCGATACTCGATTAGGTTTTTGCGATATTTTTCCGTTAAAACATCATTATTGTATACACAATTCTATACAAAGGTTATAGAGAATGTAATTTCCTAAAACTTTCATTTGAAACAATTTTCCATATCAGTTATTTTTTAGGAATTATTTATAAATAATCGGTTTTTCGGTTTCTGTCAAATATCTCCTTAAGAACGTCGTTATTGGTAATCTTCGTGAGGACCAAAGTTGTACAGAATAACATTTCTTTCAAGTTTTGTTTGAAACAAATTTTCGTAGAACCATCCATTTCGGAGATATTTTGCTTTTTCTTAATACCAGTATACAGCGCCAGCACCATGTAGCCATGATTTCTGTAAACATATTCAAAAGATACGTAATTTACAGCAACAAGGACGACTGTATTCTTTTTCCATACGAAATGATAATTTTGTCTCATAACGCTATTCATAATATTTTAAATATCTATACCCAAATACGGAGAAAGTCGTGTTGGCAACATCAGATTTTTTATTTCGTAAATTTTCTAATATTTCTCTCACCAAATACTTTATAACCATTATAAAGGTATTTCTTGAATTGCGCGCGTTTACTTCACGCGAATCAAGGCGGGCTCTAGCAACAAGCGATCTCCCCGTGTATTTTAGAAGCCCACAGTGAGCTCAACACAGGCCACCGATTCCATGGGACCAATTCGTTGTGGGCACTGCAAGCGCATGCGTGAGAGTCACGGCAAAAAGGCGGTCATAAATGCTGGTGATCGAGTAAACGTTTTTCATCCGTTTTTCTTTCGCACATTGTCGAAATATGACTTTTTTCTCACTTTTTATTTTCTCTCCTTCCACTCACTTCACTACAGTATTCTCGTAAACCAACGGAATAGTGATCGGAAGGCACCCTGCACCGAATAAGAAAAAGGTCGCTTCAGTCTTCCTTTGTTCTCCATGTTAAGGGATAAAACGAAGCAACCTTGGATCCGTAACAGTTTCCAGATGGAGGAGACTATAGCCTGGGAACGACGCGAAGAGGGAATTTTGAGGAAAGATATGTCTAAGAAATTTAAAAGCTCTTTTGGGGAAAGAAAGAATTTTTGAGGATTATGCCCGTTTTCAAATGACTTGGCGAGTGAGATTTCAACCGCACTCGGTACCGCTCGTATCTCTCCGCTGCCAGGAGGTGGGGGTGGGGTAGGGTTTGGCTGTGTTGGAATAATCCTATAGTTGAGCCCCCCCCCAAGAGAAAATCTTGGGTACTCGCCTGATTTAAATATCTATACCCCAAATATGGAGAAAGTCTTGTGTTGGCCATATCAGATTTTTTATTTTTTTCGGTGTTTTCTCCTTCTTTGCCTCCCCCGTTTTTTACTGGTTGGTGTGTTTCTAGATATTCACCATGTACGGTTAAGGAGTTTTTCGTTTTTTGAAATGTTCGAATTAATTTTTCGCAAAATATATTTCAAAATGTTTTTTTCGAAAATTATTTATCAAAAATAATTTGGTATTCTTCCAATATACGGTCTATAGTCAATATGTGGTCTATTGTTGTAATTGGCAGATAGGGAAAACAAATACAATGAGAAAAATTTTATTTTTAAAAACAATAAAAAATACAAAAGAAATTATTTATAACGATAGACCGTGTACGACATCGTATGCGGTCTATGTTATCCCGGATCCCTTTCGAAAAATAAGATTTTGAGATAACCCTTTCACGCAAAACGAAAGCTTGCACACCGATGACTTATCTGCCTGTTGCGACATTTACCCACCCTATCACCGGCCAATGGTGAGGGATTGTTTCGTTACATAGAGGCGAAGGGCGCGATAGCGCTCAGAAACGCTACACCCGATATAAAAGGCATTACAATCTAAAAAGAAAGCGAGTCAAAGGCTCGCTATGTCTTCGGTTACATGTAATATTTACCCATGACTGATCTGGCTGTGTCCCATTTACCCACCCGATCATAGGCAAATGGGGAGGAATAGTTTCGCTCCAGAGAGGCGAAGAGCGCGATAGCGCTCAGAGACGGCTACAACCGATATAAAAGGCATTATAATCTAATACCCTCTGGTACTTGTAATATTTACATAGAGATCCCACGAGCCTCTCAACAATAAATATTTACATAGTGATCCCATAAGTCACCAGCATGTACATTTTGATAGAGATAACATAGACCGCATATTGGAAGAATACCAATAATTTTGTTTAGAAACATTTTTCAGTATGATGCTTGAGTAAATATTTGACTAAGTTAACAACATAAAATAATTTAAATTTTATTGCAAAAGACTTGGTCGGCCCCTGCTACAAGGGTAGAGGTACCTGAGATTGGATTTCGGTCTGTCTCTCGAGGGTCGGACTTCTATTCCGAGCTTTGGAGAGGATCCCACTTAGCCCACACAAGCCGTAAAATATATTTCATTTTCCTACCGTAGGTTTTCAAATACGAGTCTTGTCGATTCAAAAATTCGTTATGAATATTAAAAAATCGCGTTTTTATGTGAAAATATTTCGTCGCCTAGGTGATTTGAATTGTAGCTGATTTCGCGTAGGCACGTATGACTTAGTGGGATTGTAATTTTGCGTCGGGTCTGCCCATATATTCAGGAAATGTAGGTGCTATTTTGAAGTTTCAACAAGTTTAGTATACAGTAAGTATAGGTAGGTATATAAAACGACTGTAACGAAAATGAATATATATTCCATCAATCACTGATATTATTCAAAGGAATGTTCCTAAATCTGATATCACTGCCTAATCAAATGTCCCTGAGCACCAGTTGCAGTCTGACAATCCACAATAAACGTTCAAAATATTTAACCGAATATGATATAGGAATTCTCAATCCGCCAAACGAATAATTAATATGTAGAGAGCTATTTTTCTCCAGTATCTGATAAAGCAGCTTTATTTTGGTCGATTTCTATATTACCTTCCTTACATCACGCTGAAATAGCTTCTAAATCATTTTAGAGATACTGATGGTCTTCCGTATTACCTATCTCCCTATAAATGATGGTGTCGTATGCGAGAAGCCTCATTTTACTTCTAACTACTGAGCTGATATCGTTTATATAAATTAAAAATAACAATGGACCAAGCAGAATACTCTATAGAACGCCAGAGACCACTTCCACTAAGCTCGAGGACTTCCTATCTCTGAAAGCCTTCTCCTTCCTATGATTTCAAAATTCACGGAACCAGCTAATTATTTTGGAATTAACGCATAAGGCCTACGAGAGAATGAATCGTAATTGCTAAATATTTAAAAGAATCTGAAATAGGAATCCGTCAAACGAATAATTAACATCTATCGAGCAGTTTTTGGTTATCCAGAAATTGACGACGCAGCTTTTCTTTTAGTTTATTTATACCAGCTATTCCTTACACCACCTATAAGGAGCATCTAGATAATTTTGCTTATTTTCCAACAAATACCGGTTCGTCCATGAATAGTATAATTTTACTTTCAACTACTGAACTGATGTCGTTTATATAAATTAGAAATAATATCGTACCAAGTAAACTAAAATTAATAGACAGGTCCGAGACTTCGTGCAAATCCATTTGGGTAGGAAATGCGTTAGTGTTGAATTGAAAACATAATCAAAATAACACACCCCTTTAACAAGACAGACTTATTCCACATAACACTGTTATTCGATGAATAATCACCATCATAGGAGATGATAGTGATTATTTATCGATAGTTGTTACATAGGGTGTTGTCTCTTCTTTTTCGACCGATAAATCGGTAATGCAGGAAAATTCAAACGCTACCCAGTCACCTGACGCATCTCGCCGTCCGAGCAGCCCGCTCCCTTCACTTCACCCTCTTTTTTCTGCACCACGCCATTATTTTTTCCCCTACAAGAATGGCCGCACGTGCCTTAACTGAAGAATGCTATTTCTCTTCTACGAAACAAATGTCCCCTTCTCGAAACATAAACTCTCTAAGGCGCGCTGCTAAAATACACTGCCTACGAATGGCACGGAAATTAATGAAAAAATGAAACGTCGTCCATAGTGCATCTTTTGAGCGGAGCGCTCGTGTCGGAGGGGGTGTGCGCGGATAGGCAAAGTAGGTCGAGCAAAAGAAGGTAGGAGGAGTGGGTTTGATGCATCTATTGAGGTGAGGGGAGGGAGGAAAGAGAGAGAGAGCATTTGCAACGAAGCAGAAACTCGAGTGAAATAAAGGGCTTCCCTTTTGCCTATTTCGGCACGGCCATTGTGAAAAAAAATCAGACGAAAGAGGAAGAGAGAGGGATGGAGAGAAATGATCTGATGCAAGGATTGCACTCATTGTGCGTCTCTGCCTTGAAGGAATTTTTAACCCACATCACTCTTCTGAAACTCCTTGCCTTCCCTCCTTTGCACTCCCATACTTTCTCCCTCTTCTTCTTCCACTTATCCTTCGTTTCCACTCTCAGATTCCCTCATCTTCCTCAGCCTCTCTCTCTCACTCTCTCACACTCTCTCACTCTCTCATCGCTAGCTCATCACATTTCCTTCTCTATGGAGACGTCGGACTTAAATTAGTTGTCTTAAATCTATTAATATGGGTCGTAAATAGACTTAGAGCAGAGCTTACTCATTTGTGATGCATTTTGAGGTTTTTCAAAATGAAAGCTTGTTGTTTTAAAAAATTTATGAATTTTTATCATTCTAGGTAGAGAAAACTGAGGTATTTTATTTTTTGTATACTATATACCCCTTTATAAGTTTTCGACCTGGAGATTTTCACTGCAAAAATTTAAACATTCATAATTGTATTATTAACAATAATATCAGTTTGCTTGGGATAAATTATTCTCTACACTCTCGCGTCATATCTTTAAATCTTCATCAAGATTTTTCTGCGCCTGCACTATCTGTACCATCGCAGAAGTCTGTATATTCATTTCGTAGAAAGTATTTAAAGTTGGGAAATCGGCTTTGGCGAACAAATAAAATTTCCATTTTGCCGTTACCTGTTGATTGTTGATAGCGACACGTAAGCTTCAAGACTATTTTTATTGCGCAACGATATTTTTTATCCATAGCAACAGCTGATAAATTTGTTTAGGTATTGATTTTCCATGTAAAGATTATTGGCAGTTTTAAAAATTATTCACGTTGTATACTTGCCGATAATTATTCCTGAGGACGCTGATGCTGAGAGCAATCATATTCATTACTCTCTATCAGATCACATCAGTTTCTCCTTACGCATAGAAAGAGCTTTTGCAAAAGAAAATGAATTGATAATTTACGACAAAAGAGTAACCGTAAGTATTGCTACTGCTAATTTCAACTGAGATATGTTTTAAATAATTTTCGATTGTTTCATTGATTGCTAATAATTATAAAATAAATCGATGTCATATATATAATTTTTCCTTGATATCGCTTCTGATATACGGTTTTGCAGAAGTTATAGGTACATTGATATTTATCTTTATTTCGAACATAATAATATAAATCGTAAAGAACGCATTTTGAAACTATGTGTAGTTTGAATAGATCCCTCATATCAATTAAAACTTTAGTACTTTTATATTTATATTAGAAAAATATTTCAAGTAGAATAATTATTACGAGTTTGTTATTGATTTTTTCATATTTTGACTAGATTTGCACTGTTGTCAATCACCTTAAATTTCAGTCAAAAAATCATTGTTTGTTTATATTTAAAGACCGCTTTCAGTTTTTGGATGTGACATTAATGCATAGAGTATTTTTAGAAGACTGGATGAGATATTTTATTGTATTTGTTAGGTAGTGTACGGCATGCTTTTAGCAGTCTTCAAATGGCTGTTTCGATTAATATAAATAAATTTGACAATCGTATTTATATATTTAAAATATCATTTATTTAATTCATGATAAATTCCGTTAAAATCTGTAAATACCATTTGGAATAAAATTCCACGGATTAAAAGCGGATTCACAGTATTGAATATTTTCTCTATTATTCTGTAAGGAGTTTTTAATCCCAAAAATATCCGCTTAGCAGTTCCACGAATGAATGCATTAAAATAGATAAAGAAAAAGATTTAATGCTAATTCCCAGAAAGGTTGAGGTGCAAAAAAAACTGTCAAACTTGGGTCACGTAGGTACACAGAGCTCAAAGAGGTCGGAGAGTTCAATTTGAAACTAAATTCCATTGCTTCGGTTTCGTTAAAGAGTCAGAGGTAGAGCTTTGGTATGCTTTCTGAGGTGGATGTCAATAAGTCTTAATGATATTCGAAGAGGGTGGTGAAACTTGGGCTTGCAACTGCAGATGCTTGCGTAGGAGAGATGGAGAAAGCAGGAGAGAGAGGAAGAGGGGGAGTATAGTGGGGTGAAAGGGGTCGTAGGTGTCGGCCTCCCAAAAGGGATCGCTTTAGCCTCTTCCTTGTCCGCCTGTCGCATTAGCGAACCGACTGCCGTCGGAGGCCTTTCGTCCGACTTTGGCAACTCTTCTACTTGAACTTCATCCTATCGGAGTGACCCTCTCTCATTCCCACCCTCCACTCCTCTCTCCCTCCCCTTCGCCTCTTCGGGAGAGGCGTCTCTCACTTTGATTGATGTCAGCCTAAGCGGTCCCTCCGGGCAGGGGTTACCGTGGAAACGACCAGGTCCTTCGCATGCCCTGGAAGGATGTGACGTTGACAAAGCGCTGGCTTCTCTTCTTGAGGTAAGAGGGAGAGCCGTTCGGGGGGAAGTGGAGGGTTGGGTTGGTGTGAGAGGGTCCTCATTACCTACTCCTCTTTTCTCACTTCCTGGCTTCTGATATGCCGTTTGCTTCACCTATTGTCCTATCTCTTTCTCTCTCCTATTTCTAACCCTCTCTACCCCACACTTTTCTCCCTCTATTCCTCCCCTCCCTCTCTCTACCCTCCTCTCTCTCTACCCTCCTCTCTCTCTACCCTCCTCTCTCTACCCTCCTCTCTCTACCCTCCTCTCTCTCTACCCTCCCCCTTGATCTACACCTCCTTCTTCTCTCAACCCCTCCCGCTACCTCTCGAGCGAATATGAATGGTTTCGTTTGTGTTTCGAGGCTAAATTAGTCGTTCGCTCGCTCTTCGAATTACAATTGGACTTTAATCAAGCAAAGTCCAGTCCACTTTGAATTTTCTTAACGGGGTGAAGCATGTATTGGCTTGCGTTTCAATAACTGCTTTTGTCGAAGGACAAGTGGTAATTTACGGTTTACTTAAACCTTGCACAGTATTTAGCGGCTGATGCTCTTCAAGTAGCAATGCTGCTTACTCGTTGCGGAGGGTCTTTGGTTATGATCTTACATTTTGAAAACATATTTTTCTGCTTTAAGCTGGTTAAATTAACCTTCATAAATGGAGCATATTTTTTTATGATAGCACTAAGCGACATTATTGAATCATCCTACTTTATTCATGTTACAAATAGTAGTGCTCTGTCCATTTATTTATTCTTAGAAATAAATGAAATGATTGCTGTTCCGTCTACATGGACTGTAAAAGGTAAATTTCCTTAAAAAGCTTCACACTCATGAGCGAATCCTTCCCTGAATTTTCTTTGTGGAACTCATTATACATGCTTTAAAAACTTCATAAATAACATTGTAAGATCCATTATTTTATAAATACGAACTTAATGAAAAATGAAGCCATAACAAGAAGTCTAACATTTAGATTCCATAATGTTATTTAAGTTATGAAGATGTATATTATATGAACCGTATGCCTAGATTTACATGTTCTTATGTGGTTTATAACGGTTTAAATTTTGGCAAAATGCCATTGTATTAATCCTTTTAAGTAAATAATCATATGTTTGATCGGTTAGAAATACAGCGATTGATTAATATTAAATTCTATAATGTCTCTCAGGGAGAACACTCGGGATGTTGCATCAAGCGTCAACTTCCACCGATCCTCATGGACTGTGAACTCGATGTAGTTCTTATTAGGGCATAAACAATCTGACTGAGTTTTGTTAAAGTTAGGCAAACTGAATGCCCTATGAATTTTAAGCTGCTCAAATCCATTAATAAATGCCGGGGGAAAGCTAAAATTACCCATATTTTAAACGTTTAAATAGTTACAACATGTAAAATTTGAATCGAACGGCTATTTTAATCGCAGGTTAATTTTCCCACCATATTTTGCCTGCTCTTAATCAATGTAATAATCCACCGATCTCTATATTATTCCACCGTTTTCTTCCCCGCTCTCCCTTCGACCCCCATTCCCTCTTTCCACTCCATACCCAGACTCCTTTATCAGCCCAACACCCCCTCCCGGCATTCCGATCTCCAAGAAGGAGATTGTGCCCTCGAGAAAAACAAGAAATGATCTCTGAGGAAATTCCACTCTATATCTTTTGTTCTCTCGCGTCTTCTTTCTCCATCTTACTCTCGCAATCCCGCAAAAGACCTCCCTTCCATGCTTCATTCTTTCCTCAAAGACATTACCCCAGTCAACACCCGCCCCTTCCCTTTCCTCCTTCCCGCATCCATCCATTTCTCTATTCTCACTCACAACCTACAGTATAACACCTTCCTTTCTTGCTCTACTATCTTCCTTAACTGCTTTCTCTTTCCTATTCTCATTCCGTCTTTAAATCTTTGTCCCTTTCTCTCCCTCTCTTTATTCGCGATTCCGTTTCATATCAAATTATAAAAATCGGTACAACATACGTTATACATACTTTCTCATATATTAATGCGTCGTTTAGTTATCTTTAGAAAATAAAAATCGTACGAGCCGGTTTTTAGAAAATCGAACTTTTGTTAAAGTTGCCTAAGAATAAACTAGCCTTATATTTATTTTTTTAGAAATATGAACTATACAGTATGATTGAAGACGTAAACTCAAGTAACTGCGAAATTTGATCAAAATCGTTAAGGCCGTTTTTGGGAAAAACAAATTGTTGTTAAAAATGCATAGAATAAACTTCTCTTAATTATTGAGCAATGTCAACCGTTTCCTCATATACTCTGCTCAGTATGAAAAAATGCCCAAGTACGAGATTTCATTCATTTTTGCTCTACCGTTAAGGCTCTAGAGCCACTAACAGACAGACAGACAGACAGACGGCATTGCGAAAACCACTTTTTCGGATTCAGGGACACCTAAAAAGTATATTTCCGTAAAAATCTCGAGGTCGAATTTTTTCGCGATAGCAATACTTTCTCAATATCATACATATATAAGAAAGTAAAAAGTATAGCGAAATAATTACATTTTCAAACCTTTAACAGTCTCCATGCACAACAAATATGTAACGTTTCTTAGAAGATGATATACAGAAATTGGTGTATACATGCTTATTATGCAATACTATTATTCTTGAATTTGTACTTTTTGTTACTCTTAGTAGATTTTAATAAATCTCTGCATGTACTAGAATTAATCATCTTAGAAATTCTGAGAGAGACATTGAATAGTTAACCTGGCCACTACTACAAACTGAAGGCTGCAACTTACGATAGACATCTATTCATACGCAGCGGCATACAAAGACGTTCTTTCGCCTGAGGAGAGATGTAACAATTATGGATGACTTTGTGTATGTTTTCTTATAGTATGTACATATATTTTGGAGAGTCATTTGAGCGGTTTCCGAAGCGACCACCTCATTTTTTCTCCTATCAGCAGACGGCAAAGTTATAATTTAATCACGGATTTTGATAAATAAATCGTAATTCTTAAATATTTTTAAATAAAATTTCAGTTCTTAAGTAATCAAATTCTAAAGTATGCTTACTGTTTGTCATTCAACAGAAATCCGAACGAAGCACGCCCGGAAATGTGAAATATGGAAACCGGATATTTCGATACATTTCAAAAATTTCCGAAATGTTCGGACAAAATCCGGGCGGATATCAACCAATGACAGACCACAACCGTTTCGGATAAACGTTCTTATACTGTATAAAGAAAACTGGAAACTCTGTGTATGCGTAAATTTAAAACCGTATTCGGGATCTACTGTATTAGATGACGTCAAAAGCACACTTCTTCGCTTGAATTCTGCTTGAAATTTCATTATATTCTATTAACTTGAAAAGGCGGACAATTACACGTCCGGCTCAAGCATGAGGGAGGACACCATTTTAATGTCCGGAAAGCCGGACATGTGGCAATCCTACTCGAGCTTGGACAGTAGTCTCTGAAGAAATGGCGTAAAAACTTCAGACTACTGCAGAGATTCAGATCAGACCAAATAAAAGATGAACAACCGTACGTAATTAAGAGCTCATCATACGTAGGGCGCTACGATCACATGGAGAAGGTATGAGATATTGATTGTAGGACGGAGAGATACATGGGATTCTTTTTTACTTTCTCATATACGAAGTATATTGAGAAAGTATTGTAATCGCGAAAAGATCCGACCTCCACATTCTGACGGAAGTATACGTTTTAGGTGTAGCTGAGTCCGAAAAAGTGGTTTTCGCAATGCCGTCTGCCTGTTATTGGCTCTAAGGCTTAAAGGGTAGAGCGAAAATGAATTAAATCTCGTACTTAGGCATTTTATCATACCGAGTAGAATCTATAAACAAATGGCTGGCATTGCTCAATAATTAAGGGAAGTTTATTGTACGCATTTTTAACAAAAATTTGTTTTTCTCAAAAACGGCATTAACGATTTTGATCAAATTTCGTACAGTTACTTGAGTTTACGTCTTCAATAATACTACATCTTATACATATTTTACAGTGTATGTGTGTGTATGCGTGTGTGTGTATGTATGCATGTTCTTTATACGTTTTTACACCGTTGAAACTATCGAATTCAAAAGTGTCATGGGCCATCCTATGGACCAAAGGAAGAACTTGGTCTAAGAATAAGTTTGCAGACCGTGGGGTCTCTTATACCCCATGGGGTCAACAAAATACTATTTCCATAAGAATCCATGGGAAATGGTGTGGAGAAACCCCAAAATGCCATGCAGCCCATCACTGATGTGGATATAAATATATCTAAATATTAACTTACGATCACGGGAAATGGATTATTTTACGCAAGAAAGACTGAATATTTTAATTCTGTTCATGTTTTGTCATATTACATGCTAAATCGCTCGAAATTTCCCTTTAAGTTAAAATTTATCGATTTAGATGACCATTTTCCAGGCGGCAACAAAGGTAAATTTCTTAATTGTTGTCCTGTTCAAAGTTAATATCCACACCGTGGCGTGCCGTAGAGGAAGAATTGCCCTTCGCCTCGCCCGGAACCAAAGAAATCCTCCACGTTGTCCGGAGATTGGGTTTGTAAATGTCGAGACCGGCTAATCAGTTTCTGTTAATGTTGGTTTAAAAATAAAATATCCTAAATCTAACAATACGTCAAAATATCCTTTCAATGTTATATCCTCTCAAACAATCATAACAGTACATGTTCATTTTTAAGGTATTCCCGTTAACAGTAAAGTACCCTACTTACATTTGTTCGGTAACCAAGATGTTTTTTATTGTTTAGGTTTTAGCTAATAGTATTGACATAATCCACATAATTTTATTGCCGCTTTAAAGGCTTCAGTTCATCTATCCATGTGAATATTAAGTAAGACGTTAATGCGTAATTATATTAATGGTAAAACTTGACAATACAGTACATAAAATAGTAAATGTTAATGTAAGCTTCGCTTGCGTAATTAAGGAATGGGAAACGTTTTCCCCGAACAATAAAAATCGTTTGCCACTCTTTCTCGAGCGAAGCCGGGCGTTTCAGCTAGTAGTTCATATTTCTCAAACATGAATATAAGGCTAGTTTATTCGTTGGCAACTTTATCAATAATTCGATTTTCTCGATAGCGGCTATAAAGATTTTGATAAAATTTCTTACAGTTACTTCAGTATACGTCTGCAATAATACTACCTATTTCATTTTTCTCGATGGATGAATATAAGGCTAGTTTATTCTTGGGCAACTTGAACATAAAATTGGATTTTGTAGAAACCGGCTCATACGATATTCATTTTCTAAAGATACCTAAACGACGCATTAGTATATGAGAAAGTTCGTACAGTTTATATTGTACCGATTTCTTCAAAGATAATAAGGGAGTATAATAGGAGAATAAAATGAAAGGTCAGAGATAATCTCCCTCTGCCCCGCACCAATTGGTGGTGTCTTTCAGGGTATTTATTCCGATGTAGATCAGAGTAAGTGTGCTAAGTCAACGCATCAACATATTTGAACAACATACACCTGCCAGTCTGGCTCATATTATGAAAATTTGTCTCTAGATACATAACAGGAACGAGAATCGTTTTATTTATCATTAGTCAGATCTCAGGTCGAATACCTACGTGTCCAGCGTATGAGATCCGTATGAAAAGGGACAGATACTTGAATTAGAAAGAGTCCAATATACAGCAGTCAGATTCGTAAAACCAAAATATGAGCGTTACATCACTGTTGACGGAGTTGAATTGGATGTCGCTAGATCAGTGTTTCCCAACCTGGGTGCCGCGAAGTGTTCTGAAGGGTGCCGCAAAAAAATATTCTGTTTTCCCATTTTTAGCCTCATTTTGCATTGTCGGCTTTCAAGAATGCAAGCCAGAGTTAAGTCGACCTTCATTTCGTCGCAAAGGCACTTCGAAATGAAAGGAGATATGGAGATTGGAGTTAGGGGTTCAACATCAGCACCATTATTACTGATGGAGGATAGGGAGGGGTGCCGCCGAATTCTGAAAAGTCACTTAAGGGTGCCGCGACTCTAAAAAGGTTGGTAAACACTGCGCTAGAGGATCGTAGACGGCGCTAGGTTAAGGCTTCTGGAGAAATTTAGATCGGAAGTTCGATTAGAGGAGGCATCAGGAATATTACAGGCATCTACCTCCATGAATGCTCGAGGATAAAGTACGAGAGATCAAACGTAGGACGGAGCGATATCAAGGTTCGTTTTTCTCAAGGACCTTACGAGACCATAGCTGGAGATAAAGTGTTAGGTAGGTTTTAGTGCGCTGCACTCCCTGCCACACACCACTCCGGTGATTTGCAGGGTAACATGTAGGTGTAGATGTGTTAATGAATACAATATCATCAAGTAGCTAGTAGGTTTTTACATTTTCATATTAGTTAACATTAATTGTTAATTATTAAATAGCAATTCAATAATTTGCTGATTGACAAGTTTAGGATTTATAATAATATAATGGAAGCTACATAAACTTTAATGCAAGAACTTAATTAAGCATTGTCGTGTAATAAAAGGACATTGTCAATAAACTATTCTTCCGTCGAAGCATTATGGTGAAAATAAATTTTAAGTTAATCAACCGGATCCATGGTGATAAATTGTTAACCAATAGTTTTTCATTTTTTTGGAAAGGCGAGAGTTTTAAGAGAGTTTTTCAATATTAAAAGCAAAAAAGAATCTTTCTACTTTAAAAACTTCTCGCATAACTCACGAATCTCCGCCCAATTAGGGGGAAGTATGGGCAGTTTGACGCGTAATTCCTTCCTTTAGAAAGTCGAATATAAGTATAAACATTAATGTGGAAATACGAAGTGCAGAATGTCCTGCAAACTAGAGGTCTACTGAATTGACCACCTCTCTCGATTCGTCCGAATAAGGGTCGACTTACCCTTATCTCCACGACTACCAGGGGTTCGCTCCTCCCTCGCCGCGCGCACACGCACGCATACGCAAAACCCACAACGCTACGTCCGTGCACCCAGCTACTCCTTCTCTCTAAGTTTCTCTACAAAAGCAAACTTCCTCTATACGCCGAAGTCTCATTACACTTCCTCTCTCTCTACACTCGAATTTTTTTATGGCCCTTTCCTTGTGGCTCTTCTCCAAATTTCTTCTCCCCCTCACTCCTTCCCCCTATTCTTCTCCAACCCCTTCTCTTCCTCTGTCACCCATCATCCCTCCAGATACTTCAACAGCCTTTTTCTCAGACAATTATTTCCCTTCCCTTGCACTTACCATCCTGCGAGAAGCAAAACAATTTTTGCCGACTGAAATGCTCTTAACTTTCAAGTGATAACTTCGTCTAATTTTCTCATCATCGTTTTTCGATATTTTTGTTGGTACAGACATACTTTCGCCAAATAGAGTGACTATTTACTTTTCTTGCAGGAAATTTTTATTTTGAAATTAATTTGGAGAATTCCTAAATGGAATTTCTCAGAATGTCTAATGTCGAATTCCTCTCAGATACCAATACCCTTTTCAATTTTGCAATATCAGTCTCTTAAAATATCATTAATATATCTGAGTAAGCTACTTATGTCAAACAATCCTGTGCCATGTTCTAACATTGTAACTACTTTCAAACGTTAACTACCAGTTGGCGTAGAGTAATGTAAAAGATAAGCATTATGAGTCTTCCTGCTATGAAATAGATAAACTGAAAACAATTTTTGTAAAGTGTCCCGAGGAAACTTTCGTCACAGCTTTTTGGAAGTATGGTTTAGAAGTTTGTTTTGCATATATGCAGAGAATTTACTAGCCGCCATTTGAAATAATAATAATGGAAACATTTCAAGTTCAGTTGTTGAATGTCATTGGTTGTTGATGAAATTGATTTGACCGTCCTTGACTCTCTGCTTTTTACTTTCTCATATACGACGTATATTGAAAAAGCATTGTAATCGCGACAATATTTGACCTCGAGATTTTGACGGAAATATACTTTTTAGGTGTAGCTAAGTCTGAAAAAGTGGTTTTCGCAATGCCGTCTGTCTGTTATTGGATATAGAGCCTAAACGGTAGAGCGAAAATGAATGAAATCTCGTACTTTGGTATTTCATCATACAGAGAAGTGGCTTTGAAGAAATGGTGACATTGCTCAATAATTAAGGGAAGTGTATTCTACGCATTTTTAACAACAATTCGATTTCCTCAAAAACGGCTCACACGATTTTCATTTTCTAAAGTTAACTAAACGACGCATTAGTATATGAGAAAGTTTGTACAATGTATGTTGTACCGATTTTTTTTTAGAGGATGACGTATTGCATTAAACACCACTGGAAAATTTGTGTTAAAACCTACAAATAAGTTCAATACCTAGTCGGGTTAAATTAACCTTTTCTCAAAAATTCCTTTTTTCTCCAGTTTCTGTCTAGACTCTAGAGGGAGTTAGATAAAAGAACTTTCACTTGAAGATTTGAGGTGTTAAGTCGGGACATGCGGTTGCACATTTACTAAATACTAGCAGAAATTCCCGGCGTTGCCCGGGGAAATCTGGCTCAAATCCGATCGGAATTCTAGATGATACATGGTATTTAAAAATTCACTCGGCCGCCGTTTTGAATAAAACGCGCAGAGAGAAACAAAAACCACGTATGAATTATTTCTGGGAGCCCTCCACAATCGTACTAAATTTGATTCAAATCAATAGTAGGACTTGGGAAGATACGCTTAGTTTAATCAGTACCCGCCGTCCAATTACGGATAAGGAAGTAGTCGTTTCCCACCTTTCTCAGTGTGTATAAGATGTAGATTTAACTGTTCTTTGAGAACAGGAAATTTGTGAGGACAGTTATTTTATTGAACAGTTTATGCATCAGAACATTTCGTAAAGAACTGTCCCGTTCTTTCTGCCTCATCTCTAGATAGCAATACACAGTTATTTTGCTTTTTCTACAATTAATATAAAACATTTGGGACTAAAAGGTAGCTTACGACCTTCCTATTTTCGAAGAAAGTATTTCTTGAAAGTTTGATTATTCCAGCTTTAACGGTGTGGAAATATATAGAAGCACAAACAAACAAGCTTTCATAAATATATAAGAGATTCATCTTATAATTGTATTGCAAGTGACAAATATCAAATTTGAACTTCATAAGTTAATTCACTACGGAGTTATCTTCGAAAAACCAAATCGATTCCCCCAAACTCCCACTTAAATTTTTTTTGAGATACACCATTTTATAAATATTTTAGAGTGTGTGTGTGTGTGTGTATGTATGTTCTTTATACGTTTTTAAAACGTTGAAGCTATCGAATTCAAAAGTGTCATGGGCCATCCTATGGACCAAAGGAAGAACTTGGTCTAACAATAAGTTTGCAGACCGTGGGGTATCTTATACCACATGCGGTCATCAAAATACTACTTCCATAAGAATCCATGGGAAATGGTGTGGAGAAACTCTAAAATGCCATGCAGCCCTTCACTGATGTGAATATAAATATACCTAAATATTAACTTACGATCACGAGAAATGGATTATTTTACGCAAGAAAGACTGAATATTTTAATTCTGTTCATGATTCGTGGTAATACATGATAAGTAGCTCGAAATTTTCCTTTATGCGTAAATTTAATCGGTTTAGATGTTCATTTCCCAGGCGGCAACAAAGCTAAATTTCTTAATTGTTGTCCTCTTCTACACGTAAAGATTAATGCAAGGAAAACGCACGCCGTGGCGCGCCGTAGAGGAAGAATTGCTAACGCCAAGATAAAGGGTACAATGGATTCATGCCTATATATAGTCTATGAGTACTTTTAAAGTGAGTCAAATGATTTTTAAGGAATATTTGAACATTGATATCTTTTAACATTAACATTGAAAGATTTATAGCAACATTAATCGATACATCTACTTACATTTGTTCGGTAACCAAGATGTTGTTTATTGTTTACGTTTTGGCTAATAGTATTGACATAATCCGCATAATTTTATTGCTGCCTTAAAGGCTTCGGTGCATCTATCCATGTGAAGATTACGTAAGACGTGAATGCATAATTATATTAATGGTACAACTTCACAATACAATACATAAAAAAGTAAATGTTAATGTAAACATCGCTTGCGTAATTAAGGAATGGGGATCGTTTGCCCCGAGCAATAAAAATCGTCTGCCACTTAAAAGAAAGCTCTTTCCCGAGCGAAGCCGGGCATTTCAGCTAGTCTTAAAAATATTTTAGTGTGTATGTGTATGTATGTTCTTTATACGTTTTAACACCGCTGAAGCTATCGAATTCAAAAGTTTCATGGACCATCCCATGGAGCAAAGGAAGAACATGGTCTAGGTTTGCAGACCGTGGGGTCCCTTATACCCCATGGGGTCAACAAAATACTATTTCCATAAGAATCCATGGGAAATGGTGTGGAGAAACTCTAAAATGTCATGCAGCCCTTCACTGATGTGGATATAAATATACCTAAATATTAACTTACGATCACGAGAAATGGTTTATTTAACGCAAGAAAGACTGAATATTTTAATTCTGTTCATGATTCGTGGTATTACATGATAAGTAGCTCGAAATTTTCCTTTAAGTTAAAATTTATCGATTTAGATGACCATTTTCCAGGCGGCAACAAAGGTAAATTTCTTAATTGTTGTCCTGTTCAAAGTTAATATCCACACCGTGGCGTGCCGTAGAGGAAGAATTGCTAACGCCAAGATAAAGGGTACAAATGGATTCATGCCTAAATATAATCTATGAATACTTTTAAAGTGAGTCAAATGATTTTTAAGGAATGTTAGAACATTGTTATCTTTTACAATTAACATTGAAATATTTATCGCAGCATAAATCGATACATCTACTTACATTTGTTCGATAACGAAGATGTTGTTTATTGTTTATTGTTTACGTTTTGGCTAATAGTATTGACATAATCCGCATAATTTTATTGCTGCCTTAAAGGCTTCGGTGCATCTAACCATGTGAAGATTACGTAAGACGTGAATGCATAATTATATTAATGGTACAACTTTACAATACAGTACATAAAATAGTAAATGTGACTGTAAGCATCGCTTATGTAATTAAAGAATGGGGAATGTTTGCCCCGAACAATAAAAATTGTTTGCTACTTAAAAGAAACCTTTCCCGAGCGTAGCCGAGCGTTTCCGGTAGTATCCTATATTTTAAGCTGTACCAGTCTAAAGACTAATAAAAATTCGACCAGCCGTTTTTGCCTGATGCGGTTTTCCTAATATATTTACCGAAATTGTTTTCCTAAAACATTTCTTATTAGACTTCTTCGATGTAATCAACCGTTAGCTTGAAATCAGCGATTTCTCTTACGGGTCCCCCCCCCCTCCCCCCCCCCAAAACCTCCCCTCCCCTTTGTCATATTTTTCTCATCTACAAACTTGATCTTATACTTTTATTGAAAGTGACAAATATAAAATTTGAACTTCCTAAGTTAATTTACTCGAGAGTTATCGTCGAAAAACCTAACCGATGCCCACCCAAACCCCCACTTAAAATTTTTTTGAGATACATCACATAGCCTATATTTTAAGCTGGACCAGTCTAAAGATACGCTGCAAGTTTCATAAAAGTTCGAGTAACCGATTTTGCGTGATGCGGTAACAAACAAACAGACAGACAGACAACAATTCAGCAAACCGGTTCAAACGTCTTCTTGTGATGCAAAACACAAAAAAAGTAAAACCCCGACAAAAAAACAAATGTACAGACAGAGGTTACAATTTTATTTATATAGATTTCGATCCCTAATCATATACACCGCTCCCCGGTTATAACGCAGGGATCGGGGGAGGAGCTGCGGCCCGTGTTATAAGACAACCGCGGTATAACAGAGGACATGACTTTTCATTTTTTTTTAATTTCTATACTTGCTACGAACAACAAAATTCAAATAAAAAACAATATACAGTGAGTAGAATAAATTTATTTAATCGATTCCTTAAAACGTCAGTATATTTTGTTTTTACTTTAGTACATACTAAAACAAGTTTAAAAAATGTACAACGTATCACAAATGGGCGCGTTTCGTGCAATGGAGTATTAGAAAGCAATTATATACCTGTACGTAAGGGAAATAGCTTTTTAAAGTTCTTTTCTTCATCATAAATAATCCATTTTCTTCCTAGTTAATAATATTACATGCACACGTAAGGAAATTAAACGTTTGTTTGGGAGACTGTTTATGTTAGCAACAATGAAGTAACCATGAAAGAAATTTTCAAAGTTCAAATCGATATAAGAGTTTCTTGTTAGATTTTCTCGATAACGGTTACTCCTACGAAAAACTGTGTAGGGAAGGAAATACTCTACTTTACCAGTTCTATAACTTTTATTTGAAAAATATTTTGATTTGAGGAATACTTTACGAGATATGACGAAAATTTAATTTTTTGTCCCCAGTAAAGTGGTACCCCTGATTGGCGTACGTGATTCATTTTTGCGATTTTCTTATTATATTTGATTGAAAGTCCTTAATATCAAATTTCATGAAAATCCGTTCCGTAGAAGCCGAGAACGAACATGCGGACGGACGGACGGACAGACGATAATAGGCGCTCACGCTGTAAGCGAAACGCGCCTAAAAACGACTTTCTTTCCAAGAAATAAGGAGGAAGACTCGCGGTATATCCGATTCCGCGGTATAACCGACGGCGTTATAACCTGGGAGCGGTGTACTCTGCTATCGGTAGCTTTTAAAATTAACTTATTTCTCCTGAATTAGAATTAAAAATTAATTTGAAATTTCCTAAAACTAAGGGAAGTCGTACCTGGTAATTTTTATGCATTGCCACCTTTTATTTTCAGTTGGCTAATATTCCACTATAACAATCACGTGAGCATCTTTATTTTCAAGGGTATCTATGACGACCTCTATCTTCCATCCTGGAAGAAGGATTCGGATTCGGGAAAGACCTTCTCCAGAGCCTATCGAGGATAATTCCCTCCTCCCCGGTTTTCCTGGAACAGAACGGGGTTGGAGAAGAGTAGACACGGTAAACATCGCTTTTCCATCACTATTCTGACAGAGCATTCTTGGGTTCGGAGAAGATTTTGTTAACGGAGAAGAGGGAAAAAGGAGATGAGAGGTAGATGGTCAGCTATTGAAATATGTGTCCCAATCAGAATACGATACCCAAACCATCCACGCCATCTTATATTCTTCCCCTTCTTGAACACATTATCGGAGAGGCAGGTCATGCGAGACACAGCCCTATTCACGCATGATATTGTGAAAGCAGCGGACAAAGGAATAGGAGTAGATGTAATATTTTTAGACATTAGGGGAGTGTAATTGGGCTGCTGTTGTCTTTGATACATATACCTAAATGACTTAGCGGATAATATACATATAGTGTAAAGACAGACTCTTCGCGGATGACAACCTTGTGTATGGGGAAATCAACACAGTATATTACCTGAAGAATTTCCAAAGTCTATTACGAAGTGGTATAAAGATTGGCAACTTGACTTGGATATAGATAAATGCAACGGAATGAATTTCACGCGTATCAGGAATTTTGTCCTTTACCCGCACGAAAAATCTTGATTAAAACTAAAATACGTCAATAGCTACAAATATTTAGAAGCCACACTTAATCCCAAAATGTCCAGTAGGGATTACATGAAAATCGTCAAGGGATTTCCTCTATAGTCCTCCGTGGATGCCCCTCCAATGTGAAGGAAACTTTTTTCTAATCCAACCCCTCGTGGAATACTGCTGAGAACTCCGAGACCCTTTCCAGAAAGATCTAACTAGGGAGCTCGAAATGGTACGGCGTAGGGCGGCTAAATTGTAAAGGGATAATGTCGGTATGATGCGAGTGTATCAGAGTTCCTGAGTGACCTGAAATGGCGGACATTGATGAGTAGAATAATTGAATACAAAAGTAAAATATTTGAAAAGTTTAATAGCTCCGAAGTAGTTGGAAACATACGCCGTTTAGTTGTACGCATCGGTGTTAGTGAGCGTAATGTTATATCAGAGCGTAGGAGAAAACACATACTAGAGCATTAGTTCGAGTTCATTTAGTGCAGTGACACCCCTTGCCAAAGGTTTCTAGTGGAACGCAGGGTATTCATCTCTTCCCCCATCCATTCCCGACTCCTTCCACTTCTTCCTATTCTTCCCCCAGCCACACACCAATTGCGGTGACTTGCAGGGTATTTATTCATATTCAGAGACCAAGGCTCACCGCATAGGAATGGTAAATGGAGAGAGGAAGAGAGAAGGATGCGTCTGAGTGGAAGGAGGAACAGGATGATTGGTGATCTTAGCCTCCCCCCATTCCCTCCCCACCCGTCCTCCAAATTCCTTCCCTCTGCCCTTCGGAGCAGCCATTTCCGCGTGTCTCGTGGCTAATTTCCCGCATTCACACTCAAACACGCACGTAGTCTATCCTTCTCATTCCTTTGTGTGAACACTTGCTTTGCTATGCGAACTTGGTGTACTTCGGGGTATAGATTTGGGTTTGAATGAGGAGGAGAAGGGGGCAAGAAATCCGAGAGAGGCCGGGATGGGAGTTTAGGGATTGGGAGTGTATGGAGGAGACCGAGGAAGACAGACAGACAAACGACTTTATTGAGGGCGAAATTGAGACTATAGTATTGTCCCTTCTCACATTTAACCCTGCAAGGGCAAGAAGAAGAGGGATGTTAATGGCTGAAAATTGAGACTCTCTTTTCTCTCATACTGCAAACCTCGCTAATTATGTCTTCTCTTTCGCGTCTTACTGCAGTGACATTTGATCGCTCGAAGACCATCAAACAGTTCTATCACTAGAGGGTGGTTGTTTGATAATATTTTTCTCTCCAAAGAGAGAGGATGAGGTGGGGGAGTGATAGGAGGAAGTGGAGGAGGGAGAGAATATGGGGTGATTAGGGAGGAGAGCTCGGTGAAAGCTGAAGGAATGCAGAAAAGAGACGTTCGAGAGGACAGAAAAGATTCTGTTATGATAGCTGGAAATGCGGAAAGAGGAATGTTTATACGAAGCAAAAAAGACAAGTAGTATTAAGGAACTGGAAGTTTAGAGAAGGTAGGTATTTGTTTAGGATAGGTTAAGCACAAAGAATGAAGCGGGTTAAGAGAAAGGTTTTAGTGTTTAGGTGAAAGGTAAGCGTGAGAGCGACGGTTGATGAAAGGGAAGGATGGCGGAGGAGGGTTGAAGTAATTGGGAGAGAGAAGGGTGCTAGGGAATAGTGGGATTTCGGTAAATAAAGGCAGCGATCTCCATTCAGATAGGGTGCGGAGGCGATGGAGGGAGATGAGAGGGAGCCTAAAGGAAAGGAGGGTCTGCCTCAGAGATGAGTTATTGGGATGGACGAGGAAGATTTCAGTACTGAAGCCATAAATGCGGGCTGCATAAAGGAGGTTCCCCGAATTGATACATAACAATAGTTCTAATTTGTTATCGTTTCAAAAAAATTATAAAATATCCAGAGCATCCAAAATATTACATCCAGCATAATCGGATAGAATTATATCAATTTTAAATACTCTTATTTATTCTTAGTTTATCGTTTATATTTCCCATTGTGTTAGGTTCAATGAAATTTCAAAGCATGGAAAATTTAATACATATAAATCTATATTTGCTTCATATCACATATTTTGGTGGGTGGCAGCGAGTGTAACCTACCTAAAAGTTATCTATCGCAGGCTAAAAATTTCCTATTGTGAACTCGTGTTTTCCTCGGAAAAAAGAGCCTCGATGACGCTCCGTCCTATAGTCGATCTGCCACCCACCAGTCTGGTGATTTGCAGTGTATCATGTAGATATAGATCTCATGTATTTTATCGTCACGGTCTTTTCTACTTATGTACGTTGGCGTTTAATTTTTACCTAGAACTTCATCTTTTACACATTCCAAACTTTCTTTCTCCAGAAGCATTTAAAATTGAGTCTAGTCTTCGGTTCTCCAATGATATCCAGTTCAATAATGAAGTGACGCTTTCCTTATGTTTATACTTTTGTTTTACGTATCTGGATGCTCTGCGATGCACTCTTTCAAATCGAATTATATGGCTCTTCTCATATGGATCCCATTTACTAGAGACGTATTTCACGTGTGGTCTACCTAGTCTGCACGTTTCGTGTACTTTTTCTTCACCGCTCTGAAATATTCTGCCTAAGAAAGCTAATTTTTTGTTAGGTGCGCATATAACTCGGCGAATGTGCATGCCCTACAAAAGGTCACGACACGTTGTTCCTAAATATTTAACATTCTCAGCTGCTTGAAAAGTCATTCCATGGATTTATACTCTGAACCCGAGGTGTCGGACAGAATTTTCGGGATCGCCACAATTCTGAACGGATCAGACTTTTACATCTACATCTACATAATACCCTGAAAATCACCAGATTGGTGCGTGGCAGGGGGTGCAGCACATCAAAGCCTCCAACATCTCTTGCGGAAATTACTCTCCTGTTATGATCTCATAGGGTCCTTGGGAAAAACGAACCCTGATATCGCTCTGTCCTATATTCGATATCTCGTATTTTATCCTCCTGATCGTGCCTACCCGTGTAAGTAGGTGCCTCTAATATTCCTGAAATCTCCTCTAATAGAACTTCCGACATAAATTTCTCCAGAAGCCTTAACCTAGCGATAAGTCTGCGATCTTCTAGCGACATCCAATTCAACTCCTTCAACAGTGATGTGACGCATAATTTAATCGTATTTTTGCTTAACGAATCTGGCTGCTCTGAGTTGGATTCTTTCTAACTCAAGTATCTGTCCCTTTTCGTACGGATCCCATATGCTGGAAGCGTATTCGACCTGAGATCTGACCAATGATAAATAACACGTTTCTCTTACCTGTTCTGTGCTACTTCTTACTATTCTGCCTACGAAGCCCAATTTCGTACTGGATGCGCCTACGACCCTGCGAATATGCATGTTCCACGATAGATCACGACAAATGGTGATTCCTAAATATTTAACGTACTTCGCAGATTGGATATTCGATCTATCAATTCTGTACTCTGAGTTTATTTCATTGCTCTTACTCTTCCAAGAACTCAAAAGGGAACATTTGCCGTAATTAATTTCGATTTTCCAATCTTGACACCATGCTGAAAGGGCGTTTAATTCTTCCTCGAACGATTTTTGGTCATCCTAGCTGTTTATCTCCTTATGTAAGACGGTGTCATCTGCGAAAAGTCTGATTTTGCAGCGAACTACCGAGCAGATATCGTTTTTATATAGGAGGAATAGTAATGGGCGTATGACACTTCCCTGTGGAACACCTGATGCGACTTTCACCGGGTATGAAGATTTCCCATCGATGGCTACTAACTGTTCTCTATCGGAGAGGAAGTCTTCTATCCAACTCACGATATTCGGGTTTATGCCGTATTTTCCTAGTCTTCCTATTAATTTCTTATGGGGTACTTTATCGAACGCCTTTTTAAAGTCAATGACAACGGCGTCAAGCTGAATTTTTTTTCTCTCCGCATTGCAACAAATCATTTAGGAACAGGGCGAGCTGCGTTTCGCATGACCTACATTTCCGAAACCCGTTTTGGATTTTACTTAGCGAAGAACGATCATCTAAATAACGAATCACAGAGCTAACGATTATATGTTCTAGAATCTTACACGATAATTACGTCAAGGAAATCGGTCTATAATTTTTGGGGTTCTCTTTATCACCGCCTTTGTGGATGGGCGTAACGTATGCTAATTTCCAGTCTTCCGGTACGGTTCCATGTGCAACGGATTTTTCAAATATTATTTTCAAATAAGGTGCGATTACGGAGGCTAACTCTTTTAACACTCGCGCGGGTGTGGCCTCAGGCCTGGGAGACTTATTTTGCTTAATCGACTCTAGTTGGTGCGCGATACCCTTTTCAGAGGATATCAAATCCTCCATCGAATTTCCCTCATCGTTCATTGCTGGTTCCTCAAATTCGTTGATCACCGAAGTGAACGCTTTCTGAAAATGTTCATTTAACAAATTCGCTTTTTCCACGCTATCATGAACTACATAACCTGCCTCCGTTCTCATTGACGCTATGGCGGGACCTCTGCCGTGATCCATTCTAACGTACTACCCGACGAATAAAGCAAAAATAAAGAAAACCGCTCAGCATTTTCCAGTAGCTTGGCTTTCTCGTGAATGACAATTGACCTCAGCGAGATTTTGTTGCGAGTTTGGGTCTTGATTCACAGGTTTAAAGCATACGGATTCCTAGGTACAAAAGACTCTTTTGTACTCCATGAAGTACCACTTGCAACACTAGCTCTAATCGCTTCTTCACTTTCCTTATCGATTTTATTGTGGACTCGGTCACACCAAGTAATTTACCAACTGATGAAGCCTATCTAAAACTTCAATTTTCTTCTCCAAACTCGTCACTTTTTTCGCCCTTTTTACCGACTTTTCTCTCATTTCAATCATCACTCCTTTTGGGGTCATGATTAGGCAATACTACAGAATAACTGACACCCCTAAACCGCTTTCCGTAAGCCGAATTCGGACTTTCGCGCGTCAGCGAAATGAACAAAAATTTCGAGTGCTGCTGGTTGCCAGCCACCAGGCCACCAGTTTCCGCCGCGTCGGCAGCTTTCTCTGTACAGCAGTGTTTATTTGTGCAATTATTTAAATATTTTATTGCATTTTGCCCTATCTCTCTATATTATAAAATCGACGATTGCGTCTAAAAGGTCTCTGCTCAAAGCAACTATACATTTATACCATAATTAGAAATTTTATAATATTTTTTGGCTCTCTGGGAACGGAGTCCCCCTACAACGTATAAATCTATATTCGACTTTCGTCATTCGACTTTCGTACGCGTTTTCAGGAACGTATGTGTACCAAAGTAGGGGGTTGCCTGTATAGTGGTAATACTAGTATAATGGTAATACTAGCGTGCTTGCATTCTGCAAGCGCATTGGAATTGGTGTTGGGCACTTTTGCGTTTAAAATTTATTTTTATAATATATTTATATAATAAGATGAGCTAAAATGCTTGCAGGATGCAAACACATATTACTAGTCGTCCTATATCCTCCTATATCCTCTGTAAGAAGCGTCTATAATGATAGGATACTAGTTGTTTAAAATTCAAAGATGTTTTGTGTACTATTACTTTGTATTACTTTGTATTGTGTCTCATGTCTTTCGGTCACGTGATGGTTTGCTGCATTACCTCAGGCGCTGCCATCGTGATGAACAGTTCCCAGTTCGAAAAGACTCTTCCCCGGGACGGACACATTTTACGGAGCTCCTGTTCTGTGAATCCTATCTTGTGAAAAACCGTTGTGTTAAAACCGTCATAAGTTTGTTCATAAATAAGTGCAAAATCATGAGTTCTTTAATTCTGTTGAACAACTTCTTGTTCCTCGAGTGATTTGAAAACAACACGTACTCATCTTTATAGTGAGCGTCATTAATGTGAATTGTGCATTTCTTTGTTACTGTGCTCTCAGTGTTAATTGTATTTCTTGTGCTATTATGTTCTCAATGCTGTTCGTGTATTTCATATAAGTGCCTCATGTTGTGTTATCAGTTGCATATTTCGGTTGAACGATCCTGTGATTGTGAATACAGCGCCACTATTTCAATTTATACAGTCCACTAATTTCCTAAAAACAAACACTAGTTAATGTGTACTTGCATTCTGCAAGCATTTTCTCATACCTTAATGTGAAGAGTAAGAGCCGAGAAAACACTCAAATCGGCGCAGAGGTGGAAACTTTTGCGTTTAAAAATTATTTGTCTGCTCTTACTCTTTATATTAAGGTGAGAGAAAATGCTTGCAGAATACAAGCACACATTAACTAGTGTCCTATATCCTCCTCTGTAAGAAGCGTCAGTATATAATGATAAATATAAACAATATGAACTTTAAACATTCAATTTCTCTTCCGCCTACTGTACGACAAAACGATATCAGGATCCCTTTTCCCAAGGACCATACGGATCATGACAGGTGAGTGATTTCCGCGAGAGAAGTTATTAGGTAGGCTTTGGTGCGCTGCATCCCATGCCACCCACCAATCTGGTGATTTGCAGGGTATTATGTAGATGAAGATATAGGCGAGTATTTTTGGGAGTAATACTCGGGTATTCGTATTGATTTTAAAATTATCGTTAACGTCTGGTGTTTTAAAATATACAAATCTCTTCAACAAATTTCTACATTTTTTCAACAAGTTAGGAAAGCGTACAACGTATCACAAATGGGGCGCGTTTCGTGCAATGGAGTATTAGAAAGCAATTATATACCTGTACGTAAGGGAAATACCGTTTTAAAGTCCTTTTCTTCATCATAAATAATCCATTTTCTTCCTATTTAATAGTATTACATGCACACGTAAGGAAATTAAACGTTTGTTTGGGAGATTGCTTATGTTAGCAACAATGAAGTAACCATGCAAGAAATTTTCAAAGTTCAAATCGATATAAGAGTTTCTTGTTAGATTTTCTCGATAACGGCTACTCCTACGATGAAAATATATAGAAAAGGAAATACTCTACTTTACCAGTTCTATAACTTTTATTTGAAAAATATTTTGATTTGAGGAATACTTTACGAGATATGACGAAAATTTAATTTTTTGTCCCCAGTAAAGTGGTACCCCTGATTGGCGTACGTGATTCATTTTTGCGATTTTCTTATTATATTTGATTGAAAGTCCTTAATATCAAATTTCATGAAAATCCGTTCCGTAGAAGCCGAGAACGAACATGCGGACGGACGGACGGACCGACCGACGATAATAGGCGCTCACGCTGTAAGCGAAACGCGCCTAAAAAATAGTATTTGGGAAATACAAGTGCATTTAAAGTATTCATATTTAACTTATTTCATAACTAAACGACGCTTTAGAATATGGGAAAGTTTTTACAATGTATGTTGTACCGATTTTTAGGCGCGTTTCGCTTACAGCGTGAGCGCCTATTATCGTCGGTCGGTCCGTCCGTCCGTCCGTCCGCATGTTCGTTCTCGGCTTCTACGGAACGGATTTTTATGAAATTTGATATTAAGGACTTTCGATCAAATATAATAAGAAAATCGCAAAAATGAATCACGTACGCCAATCAGGGGTACCACTTTACTGGGGACAAAAAATTAAATTTTCGTCATATCTCGTAAAGTATTGCTCATATCAAAATATTTTTCAAATAAACGTTGTAGAAGTAATAAATTAGAGTATTTCTTTTTCTATACATTTTTATCGTAGGAGTAGCCGTTATCGAGAAAATCTAACAAGAATGTCTTATATCGATTTGAACTTTGAAAATTTCTTGCATGGTTACTTCATTGTTGCTAACATAAACAGTCTCCCAAACAAACGTTCAATTTCCTTACGTGTGCATGTAATATTATTAACTAGGAAGAAAATGGATTATTTATGATTAAGAAAAGAACTTTAAAACGCTATTTCCCGTTACGTACAGGTATATAATTGCTTTCTAATACTCCATTTCACGAAACGCCCTCATTTGTGATACGTTGTACACTTTCCTAACTTGTTTAATATTGATAAAGTTTTCACACTATATATTTTGGTAACCATTATACGAGTAGGAGGGTCAATTTATGTGATTGCTGATTTATTTTTAGTAATACCTATATTAAATATATTATTTCGATATGATTAGAATATTATTGTATAGCTTTTAATGTTCCGTTAGGGTGACAAACAGAAATAGAGATTTAAGCCAAATGCCATTAGCTACATAAATCCGTCTCCCGAACAAATCGCCCAAACTCCTCCTTCACAATCACAATGAACCGATCTCTGTAAAAACAAAAAGACTTGGTCCTCTCCATCCATCCATCCATCTCCCCCTCCCTGTCTCCTTACATTCAATCCGCATTCTATCTCAAATTTCCAATCATAGACATCTCCGTGAACTATCTTCTAAAATCTCAGAAATAATTCCTCAGTTTTTCTCTTCCTACTCACCATCTAATCCAGAAACTTTTATTGGCATCTTAACGGACTCGCCGCCTTTATCGAGTGAGACCCTCTCCTACAGCCCTCTCATACACTCTCACTGAACCTCCAAAAATCCATTCCCCCACCCCACTAACACACTACCTCTTTAGTCGATATCATTGGCCGATTTGCTCCAATCACATCAGGCCGCATGAGTCAGCGATATGACTCGATATTGGATTTTTTTGCTCTCATTCATTCTCTACCCTCTTCTGATAGAGAGTCTTCTTCTTCTTCGTTACCTACTATTTATTTGTCTTTGTCTTTTCCACTTCTTATTTCACCATCTTCCTTCTCACGTTGCTCTTTCTCTCTATTATTCCTCCTTTCATAACCTTCTTCAGTTCCCATGTACATACCATATAATCCATCTCATTTATCTTCACCTCAAATTTCGCTCTCTTTTCCTTTCTGTCTCTCCCTCTCCCCTTCTTTCTCTCTCATTCCTTTAATTTTTATGAGATTCTTTTCATTGAATGCTTCTTAAGAACAGTCTTTTTCCTCGACAATGGAATTAGAGCTCATGATATTGAGAAAATTTTCCGCATTTCCTTAATTTTGAAATCATTAACAAATTCGTTTTCTAACTGAATGTAATTACCTCAAATAAACGCCAGAATAAAATACTGAAATAGTAAGAAATAAATAATTTTAAAAGTAATCTATTGTTTTCAACTTGGGGTTAATTTGAAGACCGGGAACTTATTGGAATTTCAATAACGCAAGAAAAAATCTACGATCGTATTACATATTTTGTTCTGAAATTCCTAATTTAAATGAGTTATGTCATGGCCTTTTTAAATGGAAAATTCATTGCTTTTGTTTAGGTCGAATAATTGGTGACTGATAAATATTTCGTGAATTCACCAATCAAGCATTGTGGCGTCATCTTCATATGTAGTCATAACTGAAATTTAATACGTTAAATGATTTTTATCTTAAATTAGATGCAATATTTGGACCATAAAAAGAAAAGTAATAAAAACTGCTTCCCCTTCATTTCTCCCACTCGCTCGTTTGAGAAGAATCAGCAGAGACAGAATGCGAGCGAATCGCTATCGTGTCTCCGACTTGATTGAACATTTGGAAAGTATTAGTTCCTTGTACTTCTCGTTACTTCTTGATTTTATTGGGTCAACATGCACGAGCGGATTCATCTTGATACTTGTAATACATATCGGGATAACTTCGGATTAAATTTAAAATATACAGTCCCCGAGTGAAATCCTAAAGACGAACAGCAGAGCGTAGTAAATGAGAAGAAGCGAACTTACACGCCGGGTTAGGAATCTCTCTTGGTAACCATGTTACGATGCAAAATGGGATAGATTTGCTCCGGTGGACATACCTCGTTTTCTGCTCTACATTTCCTTCTCCTTTATTATTTTTCTTCTCCATCCTTGTCCGAGAAATCCATAAAGAAAAATAAAAACTATGAGACTTTCTGCTACGATCCCGAAACTCTCCCTATAAACACGCATTCCCAGTGGTTCCATCTACCGCCCAATCTGCGCTTCAAACCGCTCCATTCTCCCTTTTTCTCTTTCTCAACACATTCTCCTCTTCCACTCCTATCCCATCTCGTCTACTCTCTCTTTCTCCCTCCCACAAAACTTCTAGGGTTGCTGCTTTCGCTGAGCTGTGATATGCGGGCCCCCTCCCTCTCGCTCCCCCTCTTATCAGCGACTTGGTTGAAGATCCCGGTTGGCTGGCTACGGCAGTCCTCTTTCTGAACTGGGGGCATATAGGCGGAGAGAGAGAGATGCTTAATGGGAGGGATCCCTGGGGTGAGGGGGAGGGGGAGGCAGGAGGGGGGAATTCGTATGGGGAGGGGGAGGCGAGAGAGTGAGGATAGAGCGATATTCCCCTCTTCTATTCTGGCAGCCGAGCGATCACTGCAAGTTTTTCACTCCATCGGAAGCTTGTTTACACCGAACGCCATTTTGGAAACGAGATAATCCGGGAGAAATTTCTCCAAAGCTGACGGATTTTTACCGAACGACTGATTTTGCTTCTTCTTTTCTTCTGTGACGCATTAAGTCTCAATCAGATAGCTACAAAATCAGAATACGGTGAAACCTGCCTAAAGTGATACATCACGGGACTACTCGGATGTGGCCATTTTAGAAAGGTGGTCAATATAGCCTTTGTACGGTATGGAAATAAATACAGAAAAATCCAAGGTCATTCTTATATCAAATAAAGGAGAATAAAATTTGAAAATAAGTATTGGAGGAAAGATATTAGAACAATTTTCAGTTTATAAATACGTTGGAAGCATCATAACGAGAGAAGCAAAATCTACCGATGAAATCAGAACTAGAATAACGAAAGCAAAAGCCGCTTTCAGATGAAAGAAACTCCTACTAATTTAAAACAGGAAATCTGTAAGAAGTTGATAAAATGCCATGTATGGAGTATAGCTTTGTATGGGGCAGAAACATGGACGCTAAGGAAAAATGATATAAAATACTTGGAAAGCTTCGAAATTTGGACATGAGGAAGAATGCTGAAGATAAAATGGACAGATATGGTGAAAATCGAGGAAGTATTACGAAGAATAGGAGAGAAGCAAACGATTATACAGACTATCAGAAAGAGGAAGGCGAACTGGATTGGGCATTACCTGAGAAGAGAGTGCATGATTAAAGAAGTGCCAGAAGGAAAACTGGATGGAAAAAGAGAAAGAGGTAGGAAAAGGTTTCAGCTAGTAGACGACTTGGAAGGGAGAGATAGCTATCAAGACATGAAGAAGCCTGCGGAAAATAGGAGTATATGGAGAACCAGGTTTAACCATGAATAATCACGGATGTCTACAGACAGACTACCTATGATGATGATATATTCATCTGCTCGACAATTGGCTGTAAAATCAGACTTTTCGCAGATGACACCGTCTTATATCTCCTACTAGCAGAATTTCCCGTTGAATTTCAACGGATTTAGTGAACCTAAAACTTCGAGCGTGTAACATGTAAGCATCACGAGAATAAGATAGTGCACAGTTATAACCGTCGAACAAAGCAGAAGTGACGAAAACCTGTTCGCATTTACCCATTTAGATGAGTCAAAGAAGAAAATCTTGCACTCTGAAAAATCGAAAATTACGTGTAAACTGTTTCTTTAAATATCTCCATAAAAACGTCGTAATTGTTCATCTTCGTGAGGATCAATGTTGTAGAAAATAATATTTCTTCCAAGTTTTGTTTGAAACAAATTTTCGTAGAACCATCCATTTCGGAGATATTTTGCTTTTTCTTAATTTCTAGTAGACAGCGCCACCACAATGTAACGGTGAATTCTGTAAACGTATTCACTATATACCTAATTTACGGCAATAAGGACGACTGTATTCTTTTACGATACGAAATAATAATTTTGCCTTATAATGCTATTCATAATAATTTAAATGTATATACCCCAAATATGGAGAAAGTCATGTGTTGGCCACATCAGATGTTTTTAGTTTTTTCTTTGGGTCCTCTGAGTAGGTTTTCTAGCTGGTTTTTTCTTTTTGATAGGAAGGTTGCGAGTGCTTTAACTCAAAACTTAACAATCAGATAAGCACAGAACTTTACGTACAAGATTTTAATTCGAAATTCAAGGTCTGAAAGGTTTAAACTGAAATTGGTTAACCAGAACTGGAAGTTTATATGTGTCATTTTTGTTTTTTTCCAAATATCTACTTTAGGACTTAATTTATTGAAATATTATCTACCTATTATCAAACTTGCTGAGAATATAATCCTCTATAAATTTTATTGAAATATTTTTTCATAAAACTGATTATTTCGAAGATACTTCTATTGTTGTTCTGAATATACGCAAATCCAAATATATAAAGCAAAGTTTTGGTCCGTCTGTCTGTATGTATGTCCTCTTAAAACTCGAGACCGGCTACATATAGAGCCACTAAATTTTGTATGAAGATAGTCTATACTTCGAACCAGGTTTTCGTTGCAAGTGCAATTCTCTCACCCACCCTCCTCCAAAAGAAGACAGGGAAAGCTAAAATAACATTTACTTATAACTCAAGAACGGCTTAAGATAGATGTAACATATTTAGTTTTAGAGGATTTATGTGTGAGGAATATGTAAAGCAATTCGAAAACGGCTACAGATACAGCCATGAAATTGTATATGAGGGTAGCCCATACTTAGAGCTAGATAACTATAAATTTACTAATTTTAGAAATATGTAATTATGTATTTTTCTCATTACACTATTGAAATGGTTTGTTGTAACTGAAGCCTCCTCACAGCGTAGGGCGGGAGGCGGAAAACTGGGAGTGGGAACCAGTGCATTTAAAAAACTCGCGGCAATTCAGTAGAATATTTGCTGTGGCGAATGCGTCACAGACCCTCCTTGAGAATGTATTTCCCAGATTGTAGTTTTCTTGGTGTTGTGTAGTAATTATTTTAGGCTTTGGGTCGGGAGTTGAGCCCCGAAGCGGCCGGGTGCAGAGCCCCTTAGTACGTCTATAAGCGATTCCTTAGTGTCCTTTGCGATGATAATATATTCTAATTATTGAAAACGATGCATGCGTTCAGTTGTTATTTTGTTATCCATAGCAACAACTAACGATTTTGTTTGACTATTGTATTCTCAATATGAAAAGTGATTCAAAGCATTTATCGCTGTGAAAATTATTCAGTGTTTAAAAAATTTCAGTAGTGTAATTGCTGATAAATAATTATTGTTGAGGATGCTCATTTCAAGAGCAACCATATTCATTATATCAATATGAATCAATAATGTGCTGATCACATCAGATTTTAAAATTTATTTATGTGCGACACATGTAATCACAAATATGTGCTCGTCTACAGAAATAATTGTTTTTCTTAATTCTTACCGCCATATAATCAATAAAAACATGGAAGAAACGTATCCCACACATAACAGTCAATTCGTCATAAATAATTCTGCGCGGTATTCTCCGCGATATCATTCCACCCCCTTCCGTATCCACTTTGCCAACCTCTCCTCCTCCTCCCACTCCTATTCCGACTCTCAAATCCCTCTAAAGACGAAGAAAGAGTTTATTCAAATATCCGCTTCTCTTTCATTTCCTTCTATTCCACCCCCTCCCCCACGCGACCAACGCACTACCCTGGAACGATCTGTGGCGGTGGTAGTGAGAACTCTCCTTCGATCGGAGAGCCGCGGACCAGAGTTGTCCGCCTGCAATTTCCAAGCATCCGGGGATTTTCCATTCTTTCCAGAAGAGTCATAATATGCATACGACGGGCGATTTCGCTTCTCCGTAGAATGTTGCACTGCCTCTCGAGTCACAAAACCACCGTCCCACGAGAGAGGGCGACACAAACAAAAGAGACTTTGGCGACCGACATATGCACGCCTGCGCACATATAAATATGTATGTACATGTCTGTGCGAAAGTAAGAGAGCAAACACACGAGTTTACAGAGGAAAAATCTGATGTGGCCAACACATGACTTTCTCTATATTTGGGGTATATATATTTAAATTATTATGAATAGCATTATAAGGCAAAATTATTATTTCGTATCGTAAAAGAATACAGACATCCTTATTGTCCTAAATTGGGTATATTTTGAATACGTTTACAGAATTCACCGTTACATTGTGGTGGCGCTGTCTACTAGAAATTAAGAAAAAGCAAAATATCTCCGAAATGGATGGTTCTACGAAAAATTGTTTCAAACAACACTTGGAAGAAATATTATTCTCTACAACATTGATCCTGACGAAGATGACCAATTAGGACGTTTTTAAGGAGATATTTGATGGAAACAGAAAAAACCGATTATTTTTTATAAATAATTCCTAAACAATAACTGCTATGGAAAATTCTTTCAAATGAAAGTTGTAGGAAATTACATTCGCTATAACATTTGCATCAAATTGTATATACAATAATGATGTTTTAAGGGAGAAATATCGCAAAAACCGAATCGGGTTTCGAATAAACCTCGACTTCCGGTTAACCGTTATTGCCCAAAAACTATTCCGTTATTTTTGCTCATGCTAAAGTGTTATATATGAAGCTTGGTAACGATATGGAAAGTACTTTTTGAGTTAGAATGCCCACAATCACATACACACACGCACGCACACACACACAGACATTCCGAAAATAGTCTATACGTGTTCTGGGGACCACAAAACGTGTATTTCCGTTGAAATCTCGAAGTCGATTTTTTTCGTGATCACAATACTTGCCCTATACTACGTATGGAGAAAGTAGAAAGATAATTTACGTACACTTTGTTTTCTATTTAAAAAATCTCACCAATGGGAGACTATCAGCTGCGTCGTTTATTGGGGTTGCTATCCAGACGATTAATTTATTTTGCAACATGTTACTAGTTATTTGCTGATAAGTATAATTTTATCGCACTTTTTCTACGTCGGCAATGTAATTATAAATCTTAGCAGATTTATTTTTGGTTCAAAAGGGCAAGTTGATTATTTAAGAGAAAATCCATAATCAGATAAGTGAGAACTGTTTTCATGGAAGCATGGAAATATTAAATAGGTAACCTTTAGAAAAGAAAATAATAATAACAATGAAGTTCCTATAACAATTAAAGCAGAGTTTATCACGTATGCGAACGTATTTAACGCTGTCTATCCGTGTATATCTATATATGAACAATCAACTATTTTCTCGCTAGATGCTTGGAAAATTCTTTTTGAATTATATTAATTTATGAGTTTTCCGACTATTGGATTATACATGTAACTCTTAATTTTTTCACTACGTGACTTCAAATTTGAAATAACGAAATCAAACGACCGGTGCAAGAGGACTGAAGTATTCACGAATTGGAGTGGGGATCTACATTCCATTTTATCTCCTTTCTAAAGAAGGAAGCAAACCACAGACATGAACATTTATATATAAGATTGCCTCTTACTTTGGCAGTCGTGTCTTTTTTGTATTCAGAAAACGTGCTAAAAATATAAATCGGCGTTGCTAACTTTTAATATAGTTTTTTATGTATAGAGTTCACAAAGTTTGACATAGTCTTGCGGTTGCTCCAAAATATTTCTCCTCGGGAGAAATATTTGTACTCACTGTGGAGCCATAAATCATTAGAAAAAATAAATCCATAATAAGGCATATCTCAACCTCAGAAAAGAGCTCCATTTTCAATCTTTTCCTCCAATGGTATGTGACGAACGAGGGAGAAAATTAAATTAGTATATGCGAATATGTGAGCGCGGTTGAGTTCAAGTAGGAATTTTATTGTTGAAAAAGAAAAAGCTTTTTCTACACGGCTGCGTCCTTTAGTTTCAGAATATAAACAGTCTAATAGGACAAGCGCTTAATAGGTACGTAGAATCCACTCGAATTCACAGAAAACACCGGCTAATATCTTGCCAGATGTATCGAGGAACAGAATTATTTTGTTGAAATCTGAAATTTTCCAATCCTTCTGCTGTTTGGTCTCTGTCTTAATTCAGTCTGATTTGTGCATCAAGTCAAAGTTCCCGGCTATTTTTCTTCAATCAGTGTCAGATATATGTCTTTTACTGGAATGATGTTCTTAGGAGATATTTCAATTTCATCGATAAGCTAAATGGTGGCTCCGTAAAAAGTGGATGGAGATATTTATCCCTAATATATTTATTATTCGCCGTGAAAGCTCTGGGGATAGAATACAAACGAATTTAAATCATAAGCGATATTTGGAGCTCATACTTGGTTTGCGTTACGTTTCGTGACGAATGCACAGGCGTGTACCAAATTCGGACTAATCCTTCGCCGAGTCAAGAAGAGACGCGTGGAGCAACGAAATTAATTACTCATCGCGAAAAAGATCACGCGAAGAATGCGCCGTGACATTATTGACAATCCAGAGATCTCTCAATGGGCAAATCCAACTATTTAGAACTTCCCTAATGAAAAGGCAGCATTGGCGTCGGAAGACTCGTGCGGTGGGAAATATGGCCGCGCGGTAAGAGGCGACTAATGAAATCTGCAGAACTGCGTGAGAAATAAGCGATGCTAATGAAGAGGCGATGGCTGTACCGGCGGCCTGTTTTTGCGAGAACAAGTGGCGTGTCATTACGCTCCCCCATATTCAAACGTCGAATATCTCTCACTCCATGTCTCCCCCTATCCCACGCTATTTTCTCTCTCTCTTCTTCTCTTTATCATTCTGTACTCCCCTCCACCTACTTACTCCTTTCCTTGATGTTTCTTTTTGCCAGCCCAATTCCATACATTTGCTCTTTTTCCCATGAGTCTTTCGGAAGTCCTCAAGCAGAATACCTCTCCTTTCTCCCTCCTCTCCACCCTTCCAATTTCCTGAGAACTCCTTGTTTTTGCCGTCCCATATGCATTAGCTTTTATCCCCTCCCCCCCACAATTCCCCCTCCCTGAACTAACTTTCCGCCGAGTCTTTATTGTTGCTTCTGCCTGGCGCATGACCTACACATGACGTTTTAATACAACCCCGTTTTAAGACCGTTTCTCGGGAAAACTGGAGCAAAATGATTCAGCCGTGTTTTTCTTATAAAGTACTTAATAATTTAAAGGGAGTTATGCTGGATGTATATCGATTTTCTTTTCTTTTCGTGGTACCCTTCTTCTGAATTAATACATAAACATCTGAATAGACTAGTACGGTGTTCATTGAAGCGATTTAATAAACACGGAATAAAAAATAACAATTGTCTTACTGGGTCAAAGATTCTGAAATCATGGATGCAGAACTACTTATCACAAACCGATTATACATCTACATCATACACTGCATGCAAGCTAAATGGTGCATGGCAGGGAGTGCAAATGCCCCAAATATGTTCCTAGCAAATCCTGTTGTAATCCTTAATAATCATGGGGAAGAGCGATTCTTTATATTGCCCCCTTCTACAATAGATCTCGCGAATCTTACCCTCATCGTCCTGTCTTCCGAAATACACGAATAAGATTCATGATAAGGTTTGTAACAGGGACAGCCAAACTTACTCTCGGAGCCGCATACGACAAGATACAGAAGTTCGAGAGCCGCATGACACATGCTCGTAAAATTACGACTAGTAAAACAAAACCTGAATCCGAAGGATTAAAGATATAATGAAAATCCATTTGGCAACCTCAACGCGTCTCAAGTCACACTGCGTCATTGTGTTCTGTGGCAAAAACGATGACAAGCCTCTGGATTGAAATTTAAAAGAACCGCAATACCAAGTTAAAAGAGCCACATGCGGCTCACGAGCCGCGGTTTGGCCAACCTTGGTCTATAAACTTATTCGTTAGCTTCTCAGACATTTACTTTTCTCTCACATTAAATCTATCCCGTAATCTACATTCTTTTAACGATGCCCATTTTAAATCTTCTATTAGCTCTGTTTATTGCAGGGATGGCGAACCGCTGACAAGCGTGTCACAAAGTGACACGCCAAGGACTTTAGCCTGACACGGAAGAGAAATTGAAATTCTAAACTCTAAAATTTAGCCTGTATAAGGAAATGGATGGATGTAAGCGGGGAAACCCAAAAATTTACCTCCTGTGAGGTTCCAGTCTTTTTTCGAAAATGGTCCCAACGGTGACCGTGCAATGTGCAATTCAGCACGGAATTTAAAATAAATAATGTTAAAATTATTTTTGTGAATAGTGACCATATTGAGATGTCAGCGAAAAAACAAAAACTTAGCAACGTTCCTAGTGGAAGTGGAAGACGAAGAATGGACTGGTAAATTTAGTGTTATTGAACGAAATTGTAAAGAGTTTAGCATTATTTGTAACGAATCAATTGTTTCGCGTAGTCATAATGTTAAATGTCATTTTGAAGCTAAATACACGAATCTTTTGTCATTGTCGAGTAAAGAAAGAATGGAACATTTTATGCTACTATTGAAACAATATCAGGAATAATCCGCGTTTTCGAAGCAATGTTTCGCCCATAAAATAATATAATAGCTGTTAGTTTTCGTTTATTATATTGTATTGCACGACATGCGAAACGACTTTCTGATTGATATTTCTTGAAAGAAGCTTTCATCGTTTGGGTTCGCTATTTGATGATATTCGCAATAAAGATTTGATGATGAATCGTATTAAATAACTGCCTATTAGTAGGAATATTGTAAAAGACCGAATTTTGTCTTACGTCTTCCTGTTATTGTCAGATTATTTTCTAAAAACACAATGAGGGAGGAATTAGTTAAATTGAGAATATTGCCGGGAAAAATCACAGGGCACAATAATATGAATGAATTAAAACAAGTCATACAAATGGGCATCAACTTAATTAATATTGTATCGGTAACAACTTATGTAGTCCCAAGCATTATTGGCAAAAATTTGGAATTGTCCAATTTATTTCAAAAGAAATTCAACGCCCTTCGCTTAAATTTCATTGCATAATTCACTAGGAGGCACTTTGTACGGAAAAAGTTTAAAGACACTTGGAAATGTGATTTCTGTTGTTACAAAAATTGTCAGTTTTATAACTGCTAGCGCTCCTAATAAACGAGAGTTTGTAATTTTTTTAGATGAGGTTCAGGTTTGCTTATGTGCAATAGTGTCCGATGGTTGAGTCGCGGTCAAGTTTTGAGCCGTTTCGTTGGAGTCTTATTGTTAGAGCAATGAGAAACCGGTTGGATGCGTTCCACTGGTGAGACGCAAAGTTTCGAATATAACTTTTATAAAACTTGGTACTTTCCTGTTAACGGGAATACCTTAAAAAATGAACGTATTGTTATGATTGTTTGAGATTTTTCAATTTTTCAGAGTGCAAGGTTTTTTTCCTTCATTCATTAAAATAGGTAAATATTGACCGATTTTCTTCTTTCTTGCATTATTCGACGGGTAAAGCTTTATACTATCTTACTCTTACAATGGTTACACGTTATACCGTCGAATTTTTCAGAAATACGCATTCTTCTTCGATATTTTTCGGATTTTTCGTACTCACCCTGGGCGTTGCCAAGGACACTCTCATTGATGCCTCCGATTCATTTAAGGCCAATTAAACCTTCAAATAGACGAAAGAAAAGGGTAATTGTTATATTCTCTTCATTGATAATCTAAATAAACGCTTGCATTGACGTCGCCTTTATAGTAGGTCCTGTAAGAAGTTAAAAGCAGTCGTTGATAGACACTTGAAGGAAAGCAACTGTTTGTGAGTTCGTCTAAAAGGGTGGAACGATAATCATTGGAACTAAGGTAAGGTAGAATTAAAAAATTTTCCCCTTTGAATATACCGCGATATTAAACTAGCATTGAGTAACTCTGTGACATTGTGATCACCTAATTGCTATAGTATACTGCTGTAAAATCGCAGAAAATTTAAAAATGCCAAGGGGTAGACCAGTGAATAGGAGAGCTATTAGCCCAGCTACAGCTGCCAGAGATCAAAGGAAGAGTATTGTAGGAAAGAGAGAGAAAGAGATGCGGAAGCTCATAGGATTGCCCGTGTAGATGAGAAGCGGAGAGTACAAGAAAAACAAAGAAATAGGGACACACGTCAAATGAATAGGGAACAAAGAAGATCTAACCTAGGGCCGAACTATTTAGATTATTTGCAAGCGTAGCTGCAACGGGCTGCTAGTTATACATTATGTTTGTTTAACTGTCGATAGAATTATACCTACTCATTTTACACATTTTACAGTGAATCATTTTACAGTATATCGTTTTACAGTGGATTTACAAAGTGTTATTATTCCATATAGTTAGCATGTCATAATTAGTACAGGAATATGCCGTATGTTTTTATGTTTTTACGTAGTAAAGACAAAACAATTGAGTATAAACATTACTAAAGTCTTGTTAGCCGCACGATCACACAGTCGGAATATGATGTGTAACCATGCTCGTAAACTTATAAACTCAATATCAAACCCAATATGTGGATAATTAATCCTCTATAGGGAAAAAATGGTCCTGAGCCAAATTGGCGCATTCGGGACTTTTCGGTAGAACCTCCATTATATTAAAATATACTGTATCCTGCCTCACCAAAGTATCACAACACAAAGACCTCCTAAAATGATGAAAAGTCATGAAAGAAGAGCGATGGGGCCTCAAGGATTAAGAAACGGCGCGCCGCGGCGGAAGAAACAAAAGTCAGATGAGCCAAAATGGCGCGTCCGGTCCTTCTAGTGTTAAATGGCTTAATGTTTTTTTTGCGATTTCGTACAACATTTTAATGAACTACACTTTAAACTTCAATGCTGTGGTCAGTTCGTATTAATAATGTTTGAAAATATTAAAGCTTTCGCGAAGAAGCTTGAAGTATTCGAAAAAGATTTGTTTCCTGAAAAATTAAAATACTTTCCATCTCTTAATAAACACTTCGCAACTTTGTCTCTTTTCACTGAAGACACGGAAAATAAAAATGACATTTTGAAAAAGTACTCCTAAGTAATTGAAGATACAAAGAAAATATTTCTGGAAAGCTTTTACTAATTTCGACAAATGGATACAACGTTACAAAATCTAGTAGTAGATATCGCCTTGGCAATGATTTAACTCAGTGGTCTTCAAGGTGGGCGATAGCGCCCACCAGTGGGCGCTTTTGGATTTTTGGTGGGCGTTAAAGAACTCATCAAATGCTATTATAATTTTTACAGTGAAAAATTAAATTCTATAAAAAAGCTTACTGATACGCACATATATTCTGTACAACTATTTTATGTACAACTATTACAGTTCGTTTGTCGTTAACTATAGTATCATATCATACTATACTATAGCGACGATGTATCCATGCTGCGGTAAAATCGAAAGGCCCATGAGGGTGGTCGGAATCTCTCGCGGAAACAGCGAACCATTTAAATTTAATTTTATCAAACATATAAAATCATAAATTTTTAAGCAATATTATTACCACTTCGGTAATCTCATCTAACGACAATCCCACTAGTATTAGGGTTACCATACGTCCGGATTTTCTTAAAATTTACCGAAACTTTTTTTTCTGGTTATGCCCACCAAATCTTAACTTGAGCAATTAGATACCTTGTTTTTTTTAAAAAATATACTACATTTTAGGTTTAAAATTAAATTTGTCCGGGTTTTATTATCAGAATATGGTAATCCTAACTAGTATGTACCATTTAGGAAAGAAAGTATAATCGAATTTTTCACCAGTTATGCCAAGATAATGATGAGCAGTTTGTTCGCTTGTTGTTACATACTGAAGTTCGTTGGCCCTCGAAAGGGAATTGTTTGACACGTTTTGTAGAATTATACGATAGCGTGTTGTTATTTTACCTTAATGGAAACAAAATTGACATTTGCAATAATTTAAAGTCGGTGAAAAAGGAAGCTCTTTACTTGGCTGGAATATTTAAAAAATTTAATTAAGTTAACTTACAACTTCAAGGAAAGCAAGTGACACTCATTGATTGCAAAAATGTTATTTCGGTATTCATTGACAAATTGGATTTATTAAAAAAAACATCCTGCAAAAAGAATTTCACCAGTTTCCGGAACTACACAACATCAAAGATGATCCTACAGCTGAAGACAGACAAGTTTGCAGATCACCTTTCTGTCATTAAAATTGATATGATGACTTGTTTTCGCGATGTCATAGATTGAAAGTTGATGCCTGGATGGTGACTCCATTCATCACATACTTATGTGTGAGATGTGGTTATTGAATACCAAGAGGAGATAATAGAATTAATTCATGATGATGAGTGTAAAGCCAATTTCAACCAAGGTGGATATGTACAACTTTGGCAGAACAAGAAAATGCCCTCTCCGTATCCACGCTTGTGGAAGAAAATATTGTTTCTCTTGTTAGCTTTCCCAACTTCATATCCAGTCGAGAAGGGGTTCAGTGAAATAGACAATCTCCTGTCCAAAAAAAGAAACCGCTTACAAATAACAGAAAGCGGAGATCTTAGAATGACCATTACAGACATTGATTCCCTGGTATGTAGCACAAAGTACGCATTGGAATGTATGCCAAATGCTTATTTCAACACTGTTTAGGGATTAATAAACATAATTAAATTTGATATCTTTTATTTAAAACTTTATTGTTAAGTTCATATGGTAGATGGGCTCAGTGGCCGGGGGGGGGGGGTGATTATCGAGAAGCTTCCCGTTAAAAATTATGTCGATGGGGGGACGGGGGGCGGTTGGGTTGGGTAAGGGTTAAATCACTGCGCGGGCCAGATGTAGCCCGCGGGCCGTGGTTTTCCGCTTTAAAGGCTTCGGTGCATCTATCCATGTGAATATTAAGTAAGACGTTAATGCATACAATACAATACATAAAGTAGTAAATGTTAATGTAAGCATCGCTTGCGTAATTAAGGAATGGGAAACTTTTGCCCCGAGCAATAAAAATCGTTTGCCACTCTTTCCCGAGCGAAGCCGGGCGTTACAGCTTGTATTTGCTGTGATAAGTTCCGATATTTACTTTATAGTAAAATTCATATCAATTCACATTCACATTTACGTTGCTTACGAGATCTTCACTCCGAGTTTTCATGGAAAATTGAATGGAATAAATGAGCAACCTATTGTTAAGTTCTATTAATGAAATCTTATAAATATTTGTCAATGTTGGTTTGTTGTTTTTTTTCTATCACTCTGTCCCCATGAAAGTCAGTGCAACCAAACTTTTTCACAGGCTTTCTTATACCCAGGAGCAGGTTTTAGGCTATACGGAGTTCCAAAATTTTAAGTTGGGGGAGCGCTACACTGGGGGGGGGAGACGAAATTTTTTTGCAACATGTTGAGTGACACATCATTTTATACTAATTTCAAAAACATATATTTTCAAAATTTATCCCAATTTTGCAAGGAAAATACCTAAAAGTCTTCTTTTATAATAACTTTCTTCTAATAATTTGCTTGAAAAATTTACGTTCTGGCAACACTGCTTTTTTTGAGCGCGTCCGCGTGTCAGTTACTCAGCCTTTCGTTTTAAGGTTCCTTGACAGTTTCATAACGTGTATTCCGGTGTTTAAAAGTGCTATTTGTTACGTGGTTCTTACCGGTGCCGACGCCTTTTGTTTTTTTGTTTATTATTGTTTGATAACTCAGTTATTTTGCTGAAGGCTCTTGTTCAGTGATTCTTTTGTTTTTTACAGGTTTATTCGAAATTCTGCGGATTTTTCGTACTCATTCCCGGCGTTACCAAGGAGACTCAATGTTGCCTCCGATTCAATTAGTGCCAATTAAACATTCAAATTGACGAAAGAAAAGCGTTGTTCGCTTCGAAATTAATGACGTGTAGCAACATAAGTATTTAAAGATGATTATACTGTTGACTGCGTCTGGGAAGCGTTTCTAACGGTTTAATCAAGGCATTTCATCATTTGTATGCTGGAATCTTACCTTTTTGTAAGTAAAACTATTTTATTATACATCTGTAACGTTTACTAACGCAAATACGCTCACGCATAAATTTAAAATTAGATAAGAATAGGGACGTACGTTTTTTATAATATTGAAAGTTACATAGTACTTTACTCTTCGTAGCTACATTTACGTAGATAAAGTTGTACATTTTGATTAATTTTTTATAAATAAAAGAAAATGTGTTAGTTTGTTTGTGTGTTAACGCTGTAACTCCAAAACCAATAAGCCGTTAAAGCTGAAACTTGGCATATGTACTTATGGAGACCTGAGGGTGTGCACCACCGGCTTATTTTTTAAAATTTTTGGCTTGGAAGGGGGGATTAAAAAAATTAAATAAAGGTCATAAAAATTAAAGAACTGAAACTTCGCATCGGGAACGAGTGCAGCATATTTTTCATTTGCATTTTAAAATTACTTAGAATCATCGTACGATATTGGGACTTGGACGAAAGAACGCTTAAATGAATAAAAATTCATTTTCTTGCTGTCGTTTATTAAACTCTCTCCATAAATTAGTTTTGGCCCCAAATGAAAAAACGAGCAATATTATATATCCTGTAGCTCTATACGAATAAAAATTATAGGTTTCAAAAATTAATTACTGTAAACATAAAAATATAAATTAATATAGATTTATGTGCTTTTTAATTAGGTCATTTTTACACAGTTCTGAATCCCGGGCAACGCCGGGTAAACTATCGCTAGTTTGTAATAAATGCAATGATGCGAGTTTTTAGAAGTGTATTTTATCACGCAATCGTTATTTAATATTTGTATTTATTTTATTCACTAATTTCGCCTTCTTAACGCATATACTCTATTAAACATCGAAGGCTTTGATTACATAGCGATCATTTCATCGCATGTTGTCTATGGAGCCCTTTTTCCAAGGATTCGCATTGCAGATTATATTTCGCTGTTACTTTTTGCACCGTAAGTACCCCATGGGTAAATGTAGGGCAGCGTTGCAAAGCACTCGAGCGAAGCAGCCATAAAAATCTCCCTTTCCTTCATTTAAATACATCCCTTTTGATTTTATATCGAAGCAATGGCTTCCAATTCAACATGCTCATTTTTTCGATCGTGTCCGTTTTAAAGATGGAAATTTATTCCTCGTAGAAAAATTCCTCCCATTTCTTCCTTTTTCCCTCTCCACTCCTCTCTCATTCTCTCACTTTTCCTCTCTTTTATTAGATAAACTTCTTTAGAGACTGGAATCACTCACTTTGAATAGTCAATAGACTTAGGATGTCGAAGTACTTTTGTCCGCGGATCTTTAAGGAAAAAGCGGCGATAGAATGAATGGTAAAATGGTTTACGTTCGGCAAAAGTTAAGTTATCGGTTGAAAGGCATTTGGAGAATATAATTCTCTCTTCTTATATATAGCCGAGGCGAAACAGTGAGAACTTCCTCATGAATTTTAATAGAGTATATAATAATATTAAAGGGATTTTACGGTGCATTATTGATGGAAAACATTGTTACAGATCGATGTAAACGGTACGCCACGTTTATAATTAATATTCAGGAATCTTTTCAGCGATTACTTAGTAAGTTCAAATTCCCAGTACAGGAATCCATTTGATATAAGGTATGAGGAATTAGTTAAGTAAACTAAGTTAAATTCTCTCCACCAATAAAATCGCTGCAAAAAGCCTTTCGAAAGCGCCCGACCGCGACTTCCAGCAGCCCGCCATTTTTCCACACGTCTGCGGTCCTTTTCCCTTCGGGATTAGTAGAGCATAAACTACCACGTCTCTGGCGAAACTTATTCCATTTCTACCTTTTGGCAGCTCGACCTCCTCCCCCTCCCCCCCCTCTCTCTCTCCCTTCCTCCAAATGTGCTGCTATCTACCTACCCATCTATCTCTCCCCCTCTGTCGCCTTTCCCCTTCCTCCCACCCCCTCCCCTCCTCATTTCCTCCGCTACACATATCCCAACTCTTTGAAGCATCTCCCTATCTTTCCTTTCCATACAATGTTCCTGATCCTCTTCTTTCTCATCCTATCTCTTTCATCTTTTTTATCTCTTTTAAATTCTTCACCTTTCGTTACCTTTGCTTCTATAGCTCTCTCTCTCTCTCTATTTCTTCCGAGCAAAGATTTCCACATTCCGATGCAAATCCCTCATCGTCTCCCCTTTTCTGCACTCCCTCGTATTTCTCTGCCTTTAACCCTCCTCAACGCTGCTTACCCTTCCCACCACTGCATTTCTCCTTCACCCATCAGCCTCTACCAATCCGCCTCCCCTCCCCTCCGCTTCCCACGTCCACCTCCATTCCAGCCGCATCTCATTCCTTCTTCCTCTTCTTTATTTTCCTTCTTTCTTCACCTCTCTCTCTCTCTCTCTTTTTCACTCTTCTATCTCTTTACCAGACCCTCCTCTCATGCAACCGACGTCTCCTCCCCCCTCCCTTCCACCCTCCCACTTTCTCCCTCTCCTCCGACGCCTTCTCCTTAAACTAATTTAACCTCCCATCAAGTGCCGACATTTTCATCAAAATCTCTCAAATTACTACTCACAGGCCGATTCACATAGCCGCTTCGCGCCCATCCCTCCCTCTCACTCACTTTTATGCGTTTCCTCCCTCCCTCTTCCTCTTCCTGCTCCTCTCCCTCTTGTCTCCACCCATCGTCCTTCGTCTTCCTCAAACTCTTTCTCATTCGGGGAATTAAGGAGGCGAGGGAGACACAAGGAGAGAATGAAATATAAGCCCCTTTATCCAAACGACGGATAAGAATGGGGAAGGGTAGTGAGTGAGTGAGTGAGGGAGGGAGGGAGGGAGGGTGGGAAGGAGGGAGGGAGGGAGGAGAGGGAGGGAGGAGAGGGTGGGAGGAGAGGGGGTTACGGTTTGGTGAAAAAATTGCCGTCGCGCCTGAGTTAAGGGATCTCATAAAGAAAATCGCATTTAAAAAGGACCAATGTTTGAATAAATCGGGAGTTTAAGAAGTGCCAAATATATTACTCGGCTGGAAGTTGTAACATTCTCGCTGGTATTTATATACGTAGAATCGTTTTTTGCATGTATTTCCCAAGGCTACCATGGAAAATATGATAATGTTCATTGTGTTGTAGTTTGCTTAAAAAAGAGAAATGATTGGTTGGCGAATGACACTTCCATAGCTAAATGCTACACATTTGTTAGGAGCTCTTTACCGCGCAGGTAGCAAAGGAAAAATTCGAAAATTAAAAATCTTCTCTAAATTTAGATTTTTTAAATCTTCGAATATTCCGCATGCTTTACTCAATAGCTTTTAAGCTTTTACTTAAATAATAAAAAGATACAAAGCGTAAGCAAAAAGTGTCTCTGGCATAGGGTTACCAGACGTCCGGCAAAAGGAGGAATTGCCTCTCCATCCTCCGTCCTCCCGGCATTTTAAATTTTAGGATTTTGTCCGACTTTTTTCTAGGAAATGTGAGTTTAAGGCTCCATTGACCGGTAGACCATTCAATTCCGATGGGTTCATCTCAGTTCTAAGTTATCTGTTGCAGTGAATAGACCAGTTTCTTTTTCGCTCCTATTCTTAGTAGAAAAGAGTAAAGGCAGATCTTCAACATTAATTATTTTGGTATGTAGAATATATTGTTATTATGCAGATAACCGAAACTTCGATTAGGTACTCTATATATATATATATATATATAATTAATTTATAAAACTAAAGATTTATTTTATTTGTGGCTAGTGGTTGCTATAGAATACTCAAAGAACTCCATCCCATTAAAATGGCATCACCTAAAAGGAAGTGCAAATTCTCCAGTAATCTGAAGGTGAAGTATCCTTGTTTCGACATCGGGAGGAATGAATATGAGACGAAGTATACAATTTATGATTGTTAAATATCAGTTGCAAATAAGGGATCTTATGATTTAGTGTATCATATAAAAAGTGAAAAACGTAGAAAAATGGTGCGAATTTCGTCTTCATGCGAAAAATTAACATCTCTTTGTCTCCAAAACAACTTGTGTGATAAAAAAGCACGCCCAGCTGAAGGAATTTCAGAATTTCGGAGGCATTAATAGAAATAAGGGTAATAATGTGCTCTCTCACTTAAGGGAGGCTCTAAATAGAGAAATTATAGGTACTGGGTGTCCAGCTCACATTCTCCACAACTGCATGCAGCATGGAGTAGACGTATTAAGTGTTGATGTGGAGTCCCTTATTTCGAAGATCTTCAATTATTTTTCAATATATACTGTTCGGAGGCTCTGAAAGACATTTGCGAGTACACAGAAATTGAGTAGCACAACTTGTTATCTTCAACTAAGACTAGATGGCTAAGTTTAGCACCAGCTGTAGAAAGACTTTTGAAGTTGTTCCCTGCTTTACAGCAATATTTTCTATCCCTTACTCACTCACCAACACTGATCAAAATTGTTTTTGAAAGTGAAATGTCCGAATTATACCTGTGGTTCTTACTCTCGCTGACATCTATTTTCAAGAAAAAAATTGAGGCAGTTGAAAGAGAAAAGAATTCTGTTTTAGAAATTGTGAACTTCCTTAAAACTGTGATAAATTCATTGAAATTACGACTTAGGGAAAATTTTATCTCGTTATCAGTTAGACAGCTCATGGAAAAACTACAAGCAAAGGGGAAGGGTAAAGAATGCCAGAGTTTTCTTGAGGAGACGCAGCTTGTGTATCAAGAATGCACTGATTATTTAGAGATATGGATACATTTTCTTTTAATAAATATATGTGGAAACTATCTGAAGGAGAAAATAACCAAAAGAATATCCAAAAACATATACAAATAATTTTACACGCTCATTATTCCAAAAAAGTCCGTTAATTATTCCCTAATATTGTTTGTCCGGCTTTTTTCTTTGGTGTCCCCCTATTTTGCCTTTATTGTCCTCCCTTCTACCCTTCAGTGTCTGGTAACCCTACTCTGGCAGAATACCTCAACGTATATCTACATTTTCCATCTACTCATCAGTATGTAAAGTTAATTATTATTTTCCTCCTTCGGTTTCACTAAATTGTTTTAATTTTTGTATTGCGCGTGAAAATGGCTCTTACGAAGACACATATTAAGAACAACTCGTTATTTAGGAACTGGAGGTGCCAAAATCTCATACTTTTGAATTATCCGATATCTTCATTCGGTGCTTAAGTTTACAGTATTGAATACTCGTTTGCTCGCGTGGTTACGAATACCGTTATTGTCATCTGTAAGGTGTCGTCATATGGCTTATGTTAGGTAAACCACAGAACTCGAAGATGGATTCAAAGAATTATCCAGCTCAACATGTGACTAAGATAAACTGATGAATCACAATTAACCAAATGCCAAAAATGGCTGTGAAAAAGAAATGCGGATTTTGGCTACCAAGAAGCCATCGGAATATACTATCGGTGAATTTCCACTGATGACGATTACCTTGTAGTCGAGATGCGTAATCGGGTTTCACGACCATTTTATGACTTTCGGATAAATTCGATTTATCAGTTCGAACCAGGATTTGTAGAAGAACACTTCTCTCATTGAAAAAGCAAACTGATATAATTTAAGATGGAAAGAAAATGGAAAAATTGTATCACATGAAAATGAAAAACGATTACAAAATGAAGCATTACTCATCACGGTATTAATTCATATAACTGTTTTTTGAAATGTTCATTTGTCTTACTTTCCCCTGAGACTTTCTAGTGTTTCTCGGATTCTAATTCCTTTCATTTTCTCTATTTTTTTGAAAACCCTGTCATTTACATCCCAGTTCATGTGTGAATCGAGCACAGCAAGTGCTGTGAAAGTCTTTTTGCTGGAGCTGCTGTGGGAGTATTTGTATCTTTATAGATTATAAGAATATAAATTAGAATCCATGCACTGTTCGGAAGATGCTACCACGCAATCAACATTTGTAATATCTCCGATATGTGTTAGACCGGCATTTATAGACGTTAGCTCAACCGAGTCGCCTAATCCAATATTTTCGATTTCGTTTTCTTGTTCGAAAACCCAGCGTATGTAAATCAATTTTAATGAAGATACTTTGAACTATGTTTCTCATTGCATCGAGGACATTCTTTTTCCTGATAGCTGTCACAGGAATGTACCGCTTAATCTCGCAGAGATCATATGTCAGCAACCGCTTTTGGTATGATGTTTTACGACAGTTGATAATTCCCAGGTCCAGGGTCTACATGTAACTCGCGATGTTTGCGGGCAGAAATAGAACACGTACATACTTCAAGCCTGCGTCCATTAGATGTTGTGAAGCCCACTGTTCCATTAGTAGAATAATATTCCTGTTTTGGGAAGCCATTCGTCTTTCCATCCACTCCTAAAAGGGTTTTCCCATCATCAACTTTCGTTTGCCTTGCAAAGAAAGATCTCTTTGAAACATGGTTTTCCGGACTTAATAAGAATGAGTGGTTTTAGATGGAAAGGTTACTTTTACGCGAGAGTGCATAAAACTAAACAAATGTGAAGTTAGAGGAGGGAAATTATGAACTTGACCTATAATCGAACACGTGTCTCTCAATTGTAGGAACCATCTACGCTATCAAGCAAGTTGATAGATTGGTTAGTTAAAGCACCTACCCGACAAATGGGATACCCGAGTTCGATTCCCAGTCAAGTCCGTTATTTTTCTCCTTCTCTAACTTCACATTTTAGTGGTTTCAGTTTTTCACTTCCGTCGGCGTAACAAGGTAGCAATTCGTTCATAAATTTCCGTAGCCAATAAATATGTAAGAATATACGGAATATTATAATAAAATCCGCATTACTGTTAAAAATACTGTACGTGTCTGACGATAAATCGGCCGCCCCCGTTGTTTGGCGCACACATGCCACTTCAGAGATTTGTTTCGAAATTGACTAAACCTTAAACAGCCCATGAGGCAGAATATTGCATTACAATTAAAAATTAACCGTATTTCAAAATAAACGTACTAAAACCACGGAAGCCTATTCTGCTGGAATGGAAATGGTATAGACTTCGAACTATCCGATATCGAGTTAACGGTGTTTTCCTGTTTCGGAGGCTATGCACTTTTTGGTTACAACGAGCATTTCCAAAGAGCTTTTTGATAATAACCTAAAATGTGGCTAATTCATATAAATATAATATATTTATCATAAAGCAACTGGATATAAATTCGTTTTATAATTAATTCGATTGTAGGAACTCAAATGCGAAGAGTTGTCTTGATATCATACAACGAAACGCACCGAGTTGAAAATATTGCCTTTTAAATTTGTTCATTTCTCTATTGGCGTATCATTTAGTTTGGTTCCGTGTCCCCTCGTACTATCACAATAAAGCAACAAGATTCATTAATAACAGCCCACGTCTGTCCGTCCGTTGGTCTGTTGGTCCGTTGGTTGATCAAGCGTTTGGTGGCGAATTATGGTTTAACACCAACAACTCGATAAAGAATCAAGATAGAAACTCTAAATTTAGTAGGAATTCTCAATTCATAAATATTAATAAGATAACGAAAAAATATCTCTAAAAAGTCCTGGGTCCGACTCCAAGGAAGACATTTCCCATAAAATAACATGTAAAAATCGACTATTCGACGTGCAGACTTTCATTATTTTTTAGTTTAAAATAAAAAAGAATTAACCTCCTATCTTCGGATCCAAAAGAAAAAATTAAAAAGTTACTTATTCTGTTCGTCTTTTTCCGGCTACTGTTCGAAATCACTGGTGATAAGCGTTTAATTCACATATTTTAGAGAAATCTTGCAATTTTAACGAGAAGTTACCTTGCTTACCAATTACATTGTTAGGCTTCGAAATCCTATTGTTATTTCAATCCTTATGGGTGTAAGCGTGCTTTGAATGCTTTTAATACGAGAGGGGGAGGGAGAGAGAGGGAGGGAGAGGGAGTGAAGGAAAGAGAGATAGGGAGTGAGGGGGAAGGAGAGGAGAGAGAAAGGGGAGAGAGACGGAGAGAGGCAACTATTTTTATTTATTTTCACAAGCTCGTAAACAGCACATCATGGCCTTTACAATGACCGTAACAAAAATAACAAGGATGAACACACGACCATGCCCTTGAAAGGATTCGAACCTGCGACCCTAGCATTGGGAGCTTAACACGCTAAATATCCCTCTACCAACTCCGGCAAGTTTAGTTAAAGATATCCCGTCATATTGACGGGCTTTTATACTTGTTTTAAGCATATTATTATATTTCATGTTAGGCATGATAGGGGGCAATTTGAATACCACTCTTTTTATATTGTTAATATCACAGGTTAAACGATCAATTTTGACCTCGTGGTTTCAATTCAGACAGTCAGCACACTTGCAGATGTAAGATATATTCTCCCCAAATTGTTTTTCAATGTTTTCTAACTTGTGGGCATTTTTGCAAACGTTAACATGAATCTGTCGTTTGTTGGTCTATTAATTCCCTTGCCTCCTTTCTTACATCTTCGCAACGCGGGCCAATACGTTTCAGCTCCAATATAGAATCTTTTTTACATTCATTCCTAAGCGCCTGCCGTTTCGGTAGCAGTTTCCTCATGAATGGCAAAGGTTTGTTTCACTGACAATTTATTCACAAATGGCGTTTGTTTCCCTAGCTATATCGTCAAGGTTCTCCTTTCGTTTCTAATCGTTTCCTTCAAAATACTAATTATTAAATCCCATATCATTACTTAGAATCGTGGTTCCGGTCGATTTCGATTCACTTGGTCCCGTGTCCACATTCTTTACTTCGACCGACTCTTCACGGACTTCGCATCCAACGCGGTTCAAGCGCCCCTCCATTCCATCGGCCAAGTTGGGCGTTTCGTGTAGACCGCCCCCAAAAGCTCCCAACTCATCCTCATCCGATCCCCTTGATTCACCTCGTTCTCGGAATTTGGTAAAAGCGTCGTCCCTTTTATCCATCGTCAGCAAACTCACGACACGGGGTACAAATCAAACTTTTCAACAGTTAAATGCATTTGAAATTCAAAGACAGTTAGTTAGTGCGTTCTATTGCGAGAAAGTGATTCATGAGCGAAAATATTCGCTGCGTGTTTAAAACAAAATTTCAGATATTCACGATATCGAACTACGTATCCAAGGGTGAATGGCATTAGTAAAACCTCGTGAGTTACCTTAGATACATGGGAAAATAATTTCGATAAGATAAGAAAAAATATTTTCCTAAACCTAAATATCGTGGGACGAAGCACAATTATATGAAGAGTGAAGCCCGCCAAGCATCATCGTGCTCTACGTTTCGCGCCAATAGTTAATGTAACGAGACAAAACCTGCGTGTTTGGAAACCCAGAACTCTCATCCTTCGCTCGCCGCGCCATTAATGAATTGATTGTTGAAAAAATAAATAAAGAGTACTTGAATAATTTGTGTGCCAAAGGAACAGGCTAATCAGAGGGTTCTCACGACTTGCCCGCTTTAACTGCAATCGTCGGAGCCTAATGTGGAGACTCACTCAAGATTGTACGAGGTTCTGCGCGTGATTAAATTCCTCTAAAGAATTTTGATCCCAAGTTATTGAAAAATTACGAATAGCAGATTTTGGACACAATTAATGGAATTATGGGAAAATTAGCATTTATTACAATGACTAACCTAGTAAAGATTACTCAGGGTTAATTTTAATGGCAACTTGACGAAATATGTTCGACAAAAACATATTAAACCAACTAGACTAAACAAGGAAACCATTTAAAGACAGTGACAAAATTAACCTTCAAATTATGCATGCAGGCTTCGTCTTCCTTATACATAAAATTAATAGTACCGAAACCGAATTAATGATTGCTCAATAGGCTAATTGCGTCATATTGTCGTCTAATTTGTAAGAGGTTGGCCTCGTTCGGGCAACGAATATGTCGAAAAGGGAGGCGAGCAATCGCTAATTCGGAATATTTGGAAATACTAGACAAGATAATACCCTTACACAACCTGAAATTGAAGAAGCTTAAATTGCAGAAATATCGTTTTACCGGCAGAAATAAAGTTAACAATTGCATGGCCAGAGAACAAACCATTAATAGATTTACATTATATAACGAAGAAAATTTGAAAATTTTGTTAGGATGAAAATGTCCGAAAATGATAATTTAAATAATGCGGGCATCCGAATAAGAAAGCGTATGGAATGTTGTAAGAGAATGGCTTACGGAGAGAGGGTCTTTTACTAGGCACTGGTTTTCAGGCTGAGCGATAAAAACTGCCGAGTCCCGAGGATTGTGGACCACAACGCGTGTGCTGTGTGTGATACCGTCTCATACATTCGTCCTTGCTTCCCCTTCCACACACTTTCACGTCATGTACTGTAGGGGAAAGTGCATAGGGAATGACGTAAGTCAAACGTAACTCACGATAGATTAACTTCGTCAACGTTTGGGGCTGATGACACACACGAACATATCGGGGAATTCGATCGATTCTATGGGTTACACCTCATACTATAAGTCATTTCATCAGATCTCTTCTGGCCTACAATTGTGCAGAACGTATGTTAACAGCACCGGCTTCAGACGGTAAGCAAGTGAGGCAATCGCCTCAGGGCGCACTCTCGAGGGGGGCGGCCTGATGCCGTTTGTGGTCACAATGACGCCCCTCCCTCTCCCAACTTCGGTCTTACAGCAGGAGCGGCCACCCAGATCATAGAGACATATTTGCGGAAAATGGATGGAAGTATAAAGCAAAACAAAGGCAACATGTGCGGGTCGGATCCGCGAGGTAGGTTTTACAAGCTTTCCGTATCCTTTGTCTCCGAGGGTGAAGGAAAAAAGGGGTTTTCAAGAAAGTGGGGGGGGGGGGATTTTCCACATTGGTCCCATCGGGATATTTGACCTAAAAGGGCATACGGCATCCCTGATTCCAACGATTCTGTTTTCCTATTATTTATATTATGAAGACCCCTTTCCACTCTCTGAGAATCCAGGAAACGTGAGTTGAGAAAATATTTTAAAGCACTCTTTCCGACGTTTCTAAAGGAAAAGAATAATTGGAGGACAGGAACCGATGTACCGTCTTTGACGGTTTATTTCTGTATGGAAATTCCATGACCACCCGCATGCGCCTTTCTTCTGAATGGGAGGACAAGTATGCGAAGATCATAAATGCTACTACTGGCAGTCTTTCCTTCTTTTTGAAGGTTTTAGATTTTATGACCTTACGGGTGGCTAGAAAGAAATCTTACCGACGCGTCGGCAAACGTCGCGACGTTCCCAAGAAAACTTTCTGACACGTGTTTTACACATTGGTCTCTTCACCCTCTCTCCTTTTTCTCTTAAAATTTCTCGAAAAAGGAATTACTTCAAGACCCTCAGATTTTCTTAGTTTGTGGAAGAAGTAACATCGCAGAGAGAGCGAGTCGTGTCCTATTTTTGCAGTAACAGTGTGCATTTTGCGTAAAAATTAATAGGACTAGTTAGTATTTTAACTCGTGAAATATTTTAATTATTTGTTTTTAATTTCTTTTGTTTCGCTTTTGGAGTTTTTGTGAGAGAAACTGTTTTAATTTTGGTAGAAGGATATCCTAACGATCCAGATCTTCTCATCACTACGTGGGACATCTTCACTCAAAACATTGTCAGTACATTGTCTTCCATTGGAGAGGTTAGTTTGAATTTAATGAATTGTTACTGTTTATATTAAACTTCTTTTAGTACCTAATCTGATTTATTTCGAGAGATTTACTTCAATTATTTCTCGGTGTACTGTGACATTTCTCGGAATAATTAGTATTATTAACCCGTCAGCGTCGTCATGCGTACTGGGAACGTCGGACGGAAACTCCACATGCGGTCGTCATGCGTACTGGGAACGTCGCGGAGGTCGGTAGCTTTCTTTATTTTTTTGACACAGTAAATTTTCTTAGATATGGATAACCTTTATATATTTTAAAAGAGGAACCTTTGGCCTTCCTATTGTGCTTAATTCTGTAATTTTTACTCTCCTTCTTTTTACTTTTATTATACGTTAAGTTTTGTGATTAAATTTTCACGTAGATAGGAGAATTGGGGAATTTTGGCTTCTAAAAAAGCTCCTATTCAACGAAATCTTTGCACGAAAGCAACTGTGAGGTGTAAGAAGATGATATAGGCCCCATTTGTCTGCTATCAGACATCTCCAAGTTCGGAATCAAGACCTTCGAGCTCTGTGATTTGACTGGCTACTTATGGTCATTTCTTGTATACACGGGGAAGGATACTGTGTTTCATTCGCCCCTTGTCTCAGCTAATGTAAACAAGACCATGGCAATAGTTTTGAATAGGTAGGCCAAAGGTTCCTCTTTTAAAATTATGAAGGTTACCCATATTTAAGAAAATTTACTGTCAAAAAAATAAAGAAAGCTAGCAATCTCCGCGGCGTACCTAGTACACAGGACGGCGCTGAGAGGTAAGAATCCTTATTTGAAGGTTTTTTTTCTGAAAAACTTACGGGGAAGAAGTTGAAATCCAAGATAAAACAGTAGATGTGAAGTACTCCGTAAACTTTGAATAAAGAAAAACTGAGTAAATGGCTTCCGTGATTGAGTGAAAGAATTCATAGGCGTATTTCACGCGAATAATAATAACTAAGACGATGTGAAAAACATAAGTAAATATGCATAGTTTTATGTAAAACCTCAAAAAATTTCAGTCAAATTCCATAAATATCTAATAAGTTACGAATTTTTATATGGTTTCGCGCAAAAACTGCGAATTTCCCTAAATCTCTTCCGACCTGCGTGACGTATTATAGTTAAATGTCCTCCGCGCTTGAGGGGTTAATATTAGCCGATGTCGGCATTTTCGCCTTGTCATAATGACCCCTATGTTATTGATGATTCCTATAATAACTTGCAAGTCCAAATCAGTTATTCAAGTAAAAATCTCAAAAGTTGAAAAAATAAACCCTAATATTTAGGATGATCGTTTTTCGGATAAATTTCCCACCCCGTTATTCGCTAAACCCTTTGTTGTGAGGAAATCCTACCGGCGTCTATAACTGGAAAGACCTTACTGAATATAAATAATATCGCTGCTCTCAGCTTCAGAGCAACTCCCATGAATTCTCCTCCATACTACCCCTACTAAATTTCACCTTTTCATTGCTTTACTTTTTGGTTTGCCAAAACAAAGGGAGAAGGTGTGAGTCTAATTTTTATATAATTCTTATATCGAAAGTGAATTCTTATAGTTGCGTAGTTATGTTATAGTCGGAATTAATAATGTTACTATTTCTTGATACTTCGAATTAAGTACGGTTGATAGTAAAATTAAAATTTTTAACTTATTATAATTTTCTTCTTGGATTTTATTCGTTTATCTAGCCCTTAGATAATAATCATTACTTGTATTTAGTATCCTTCCATTATTATACGATAAATTCTATAAATCTTTTCCCCAGTACTCACAGTAGCTAGTTCTTTCCTACTGTAAGGATTTTCACGAAGGCAGGTGTAATTAAATAAGTGAGAAAATTTCAAATTTTCAGATCAATCTAAGATATCAAAATAGTGAATAACATTTTGTTTTTGAGGATATTACTATTAGTTGTTGTGCCTATGACCATAACTTAATAATTCTCGAAGAGTGAATTGTTTCTCTTTAACTTTGTTAAAATGATAGAAATGACAAACGTGCGACGCACATTTCCTACAGAAACTTCAATCAAGAGCCTTATTCCTAGCGTCTCTAATTCGGAATGGCTTAAATCTGACGTCTATAGTAGTTTTTTGTTTCATCTCATTTTAACGTGAAGTCCCCACTGCGATTTACATTGTTGGATTGCACTGTCGCACTCGATTCAAATCGACTCGAAAAAACGCCTAAATTGCATTTCACATTTAAACACTAGCGGATATTTTCTTATGAGAAATAGTTCAACTTACATTTCATTCTATTTAATTAAGCAATTAGTTTTCTATGTATGCATTTAAAAACTTTTCATTTTTATGTCTTCATTTTAAAACGAGTTTTACATATTCCGACCTAATTATGTGGCTCGATGTATTAACCTTTTCTGTAAGAGTACGCAATTTGGTAATTTGATATATTTTTTCTACTGGATATTAAATATGTTCATAGCATCATTAACTTACACGAGATTTATATTCAATTTTTCACTGGCAAAATAAGATTATATTTTCTTCCCTCTGTCTGTCTGTTCTTTCTTATTCAGTTTTGATCCAATGGGTGAATACGAATCCACTGTAAATTTAAATATGAGGTAGCCTTACAAATATTGTTGTTTAATGGACACTCGCACAATAATGAATTTTGTTTAATATAAAATTAGCATTATTATCATTATTATATTATAAACTAGCAGAATTTCCCATTGAATTTCAACGGATTTAGTGAAGCTACTACAGCACAACATACAAACTCCTTAAAATACCTATATATTATGTGATAATTTTAGATATTAATGGTTCAAAAAAGTGTGAATTCTTGATCATTACGGGACATGAGGGTGGGAGGGGGGCGGCCAAAAACTTCCCGCCTCAGGGCGGCCAAAAGTCTGAAGCCGGCCCTGTATGTTAACCTACTATAATATATTTCGAAGCGTGTGTTTGTGTATTTGTGTGTTTGTTCATGGAACTCCTCCTAAACGATAATAGCTAGAATAACCAAATTTGGTACCATTCTTCCTTATATCCTAACTTAGTGAATGGCCAAGGTTTGGTCAATCGGGATTAATCAGTGCTGCCAATATAGGAGATTAATATTTTTCCATAAGATAATACGTATGAATCCATTTCTTGACTTACAAGGTATTTTTCCTTCAAGCATCAAAATACGTAAATATGGACCGATTTTTTTCGTTTTTGCTTTATTCGACGAATAAACCTCTATACTATTTTATTCCTGCGAAGTATACATGTTACACGGTCGAAGTTTTCAGAAACACGCTACTTGTTTCGAAATTTTGTGGATTTTTCGTACCTCTCCCGGGCGTTGCCAAGGCGGCCGTCACTGTTACCTCCGATTCAGTTAGCTTCGATGAAGCTTACAAATAGACGAAAGTTTAGCCTTATTCGATTCGCACTTTTGTTTAAGCAACGAAACGATCGATGCTTATGGATAGCAACGTAAACAGATACTGATTATTATTCAGGAAGCGTTTATTGATGAACTTAATTGAACTTTCTTTCGTCTATTGAATACTGGAATCTTACTTTTTTTGTAAGTAAAATAATTATATTCTACATTATAATGTTTATTAACGTAAATAAGCTCACGTATCTGGTGTACATTTACCAGGAGTGTTCAATCATGAACAACTGTACGTTGCTTTTTCACGGGTTTCTTACTTACAAGACATAAAATTAAATATTTCAGCGAGGATAGTTACACAAGAAATGAAGCTGGTTTTGGCGAAAGTAATATGATAGGAAATAAAATTATCGTTATATTTGAATGCAATAGGCTAGGAAACGGATTGTCATAAGCAAATGTGATTAACTGTTAAGAAAAGCTAATTGTAATTTAAAACGTATCTACTACATATTTTAAAGAGTTTGTATGTTGTGCTGTAGTAGCTTCACTAAATCCATTGAAATTCAACGGGAAATTCTGCTAGTCGAATATAACTGTAAAAATACAAATTAGACATAGTTATTAGAGCTAAATCTATAAGATACTAAAAACACCAAAAAAATGTCTCATATTGCGTCAAACGCTACCATATATATACTGCCAAGTTTTGGACATTAAAACAGCAACGTTTAAGGTGTACAATTTATTTTCTTACGATTTCGTATGAGAATATATACTATTAAGCAGTAAGGCCATATATACCATATAAAGAATTTGTGTAGGTCGTCATGGAAATTAATTTTTGCATTCTGAAAAACTCGGAAAAATTAATTTTTTCCAACAAAATACAAATTTTCACGCAATTTCGACGTGTCTCCAACAAGAGACTTTAGAAAATAAATCTTCATTGCATTCTTCAGCGACGGAGAGACATGACTGAAATAAACAATCATTTCTTTTAGGAGTTATTTTTCAAACTTTACTAGCGGCAAATATTGATTACATCATTGAAATCTATATCTTTAACAGTTTATTCAATAGATAAGATGGCTAAACCAAAAAGTATGTAATTTTTGATCAATTTCAATTTACTAAAAGAACGCTCTCCAGTTGAAATTGAGGTGACGAATGTCACGAAAATTGTCAGAAAATTTTCCAAATTAGGAATAAATTCTAATATTTATTTCTGCGTAATTTATACACTTTTTTCGAAGGCTGGTGGTTTTTCAAACTGCAAACTTCTTTGATTAACTCGCGTATTCATCCACATTGTTTTTATCATCTACTAGCATAATTTTCACGGGAATTAGCAGTTTATCTTCGGTCATATTATATAAAGCACAACTTAAAATGTTCTGTTGTTTCAGGTAATGCGAGTGCTTCAGTTTCCATCGTGTCATGAAATTTCCTTTTTCTTTTTCTTATTTTCGAGAGCGCATCAGGTATTCCTTTTTCATCGCAAAATTTCTTTGCCTATTCCATATACTCTTCCAGTCATGACGTTGAACTTTTTGTCTGGTACCAAATCGCCGGTCATGTCAACGGCTCTATCCTCAGCTACATCGGTACCCTGAAGAGATTTAGTGAGGTGGTTGATCTTTGGGAGACAATCGTCCCAAAATAAAAAGAAAAATATAAATATCTGTTTTAGCAAACTTTCAGCATCTCTGCGTTTATGTTCATTATTTAATTTCATTACCACCGTGTAAACTTCCTTCAGTTATAACCCCAATGAATTCACAGAATTTTCTCTTGATGACCATCGTGTTGTGCCATGTTTTTCCGACGTCACCTTTAGGACCTCTATTAGTACAACTCATCTCGATGTGGAACCAGCGAAATAAAGGAACAGTTTCCATACCTTTGTAAACAAATTCCCTAATTTGACGGTTAGTATTTTCAGTGGAATGATAACAAGGTAAATTAAGCGAATGCTCTGTGCGTGGTATGAAACGTGCAAGAGGGTTATGTTTAATTTACCGGTCATGTTAGGAGCATTTTCGTAAGATTGAGCTCTCATTTTGTAAATCTAGTCCATCCTGTTCCAACTTTTGGATTATTTCTGACGAGATTTCGTCTTTCTTTTTCGATTTGACAGCAATAACATCAACAAAGACCTCATCAATAATTACTTTTTTATCGACAACATGGGTAAAAATTCTGCTCGGCTAATGCAATGTGATAGGGATCACACATTTTTGGGGACGAGGGTAAATAAAATAAATTAAATTCAGATCATAAAGAGTAGAGGCAGCCTAAAAACCGCCCATTAAGTTTGCACACGTTAACCTATGACTTGGTACAGCCATGGCTCTTCAGCTGTATCTCAGGTTGGCCGTTATAAGTTTCGAAGAGATCGAAAAAACAAAATTGTAACCACATTCTATCAAGCGAATAATAAGACTTCTAATTGGCGCCCCTTTACGAAGCTGCGGCCTGGGCACGTGCCCCGGTTACCCCGCCCTCACTACGGCTCTGCATATTTATAACAAAAAGATTTTATAATATAGAGAGATATATATATACTAGCTGCACCGCCACTGCTCGCTTCGCCCGCCAACCCCACGGCGGCGCCCTCATAAATTTGAAAGATATATTTTTCTGAAAAGCTTCTTCCAACCATTACAACCTTTTTTCTGAAAACCATCTTCTAACCAACTCAACCTATTTTTAAAACTCTTTTTCATACCAAACCAACCATTAGCATATACCAATTACGAAAATTACGGATGAGGAAAGATAAACTGCATAATAATGGGGGTAGGAATAGCGTAGTTGAAGAAGAACAAGGAGAAAATGTTGTCGGTGAACACGGACTTTGGGAAAAGAAACTGAGGAAGATAAAGGCTGACAGAAATCTGCATTAATAGCGATTTAGCAGTGAGTGATATATGTTTCAAAAATCATTAAAGAAGTTTGTATGCATGAAAGAGCCAAGATTATAAAATGAGATACCAAATAGATTACGTCCTGGTAAAACATAGGTTCAGGAGCAGCTTAAAAAATGCTATGGCATTAGCAGTAGCAGATCACAGCATTGTATTAATTGATGTAACTACAAAGCTAAAACCATTAACGAGAAGGAGACCTTGACAAAATGAAAGAAAGACAGGATGCATTCAGGGAGAACCTGGAAGATTGTCTAAGTAAGACATTTGGAAAACGAACCGAAGGCCGTGGATACAGAATGAGAAAAATTAAAGCCAGTGTCAAAGATACTATGAATTAAGAGATAGGAAAAAAGAGAATGAAATCGGAAAGCTATTGGACAAGAAGAAAATGCTCGAGGAAATGGATGAGAGGAAAAAGTGGAAAAGCGTTAACATGGAAGAACAAACTCTTGAGCCATAACCAACGAGTTAAGAAGGGTAACGGACAACGCTAGAGAAAACTAGATAAAGGAAACATTTGAGGAAGTTTGACAGATGGAGAAATTCGGGCGGTACGATACAATGTATACTAGAGAACGGGAATTTAAAGATATGAAATTTAATGGAATCCGGAGTAAAAATTATGAATGCAGACTGGAAGATAGTCACAGAACCAAAGGACATAGTACATGTATGGAAAGAATATATTAAGAAACTATATTATAAGCAGTCAAAAGATCGGCGTTAATAGAACTGAAAGAAAATAACGACGTTGAAGAAGAAAATTGGGAAACATATCTGGAAAGAGGAATTTTTAATATTCCCGGACAGACGTGTTTTATAATTTACTCCCAAACAATTGCTGCTTCAGGTGAATTGTGTAATGGCGGAAAACAATCAAGGAAATAATCACTGTGCTTTTATGCTGCTATCATAATGGTAGCGCAAAATTGTGCCCATATTTGATTGAGGAATTTTCCAAGCCAAGATGTTTTGAAGGAGTTAACGAGCCTCCGTGTGACTATGAGACAAATATAATTATTGAGTAAGAATATATATTCTTACTCTATGAATATAATGCTTAGATTACGTTAAAAATTGAAAACTTGATTAGTAAGAGTGTGTAGAAGGTTGGCTTAAGAACAAAGGAACATTCTGATGATTCTCGACCTGTGTACAGCACATTCTGCTGAGGCACTTACATTGAATAACATATGACTGTTATTTCTACTTCCCATTACCACCAATTTTCTGCAGCCACTGAAGCACTGACCAGGAACTTGATCCATAACACACAGAGGGAGTGAACAGTTTTCCGCCAAAGTGGAATACAGTAAACTCCCGATTTACCAACACCATGCGTTCCTGAAAAGTATTTCGTAAACCGAAAGTTCGTAAATCGGGATAGACTTTCCCATTAATGTAATGTTAATGTGTTCGAAAACTAATTTTTCCTCCTACAAGTGCAAGAAAAAGGAGAACGGAACAACTTATAATAGCTTTTAACAAATGCATCTTAATCATAACTCATTCATTCGTTGAATTTGGAGTCATTTTCAATATTAAGCGATTTGGGGAAGAGCTTTTACGTGGGTGAGGGCAGATTAGCAGGCGTGATGATGTGAAAGAATGTGCACAACTTTCAACATTTGTATCAGAAGAGTGGTGCTGCAAAGGAATGAAAAACGCATCCAAGGAAGTCTGACGCGAATTGCAGGCCCAGAACAATGAAAAATCTTTTAAACGACCTTGCAAGGGTCCAGCTAGAATTTATTTAGGTATGACAGAAATAAATGTTAATTATTCGTACACTGTTTTCAAATGATGGTAGTAACTGGAGCTGACTGAATTTTAATTCGTACTATCGAATTTTGATGTCGTAAGTAGAATTTGTGTCGTAAAAATTATTGTTCGTAAGACAAAGTTCGTAAACCGAATGTTCATAAATCGGGAGTTTGCTGTAACTTGGTTGCTCGTGGTAACGCTGATATTGCTTGGGACATCACTGCATCAATTTTAATAACAAAGTGCTTCGCAGAGAGTGTTTTGAAAGAAGATCATCGAAGAACCTTGTCAAAAAGCAGAAGATGATTGTAATAGCAACATTGAGAGAGGAGCATTTGGATTTCGTTGGAGAATTTCAGTAGATTACTAACAAAAGTGGGATGCTGATTTAGCTACTATAGCAACTCCACCAGAGTTACTGACCTCAAAACACAGTGATGAATGCGTTGTTACCTGTGATGACAGAGAAAGTGATCGTATATTCACATTAATTCGCAAACGAATACGAATATCATTTAGTATGATCTGTAAAAATTTGCTTAATATGAATTTCTTATTTTCATCCTTGTAAATGTTGAATAAGGATATGATTTCCTTTCTCCACAAATGTAATACAAAAACCATTGTAGAGTTATTTTTGTCCTAAATAGAATAGTAACAATGTCAAAGTACATATCATTTCGATTAATTTGACCGCTGTTTACCAAAATTTGGCATAGGAGAAACATTTAAAATACATTTTTAGTGATTCATCATACAACTATTTCGTTAAATAAAATACACTTATTTTTTTATACAAAAGCAAATACTATTATTATTCGATTGGTATAGAAATTTAAATTGAGGCTCAGCATTCAAGCTGCTCTTCTAAGGAGATGTTTGTATTGTTCGCGAATACTTCCATATTATTACAAAGCGTAGATGGATTGCCTTCGCATCTTTAAGCTCTTCCTTAAAAAATCCATCGAGGATCTCTTTCGAATCGACGGAACGAACACAGCTACGGGCGAAATGGTTTCGTCATCGCGTCCATCATCTATCTCTCGGTATTTCCATGTCCCTCCCTCTGCCCCTTTTCCTCGATTATTCTTTTCCTTTGCCCTAGCCGCCACCCCACTTGTCCGCCCCCGCGGCCGCCGCAGCAACCGACAAAGGGACCTTCTCTCTGCCATTCTCCTTCACTTCCTCTCCTCCTCATCTCGTCCTATGACCATTCCCGTGGCCCAAGGGCCTCTCTCGAACTTTCTGTTTGTCAGAACTCGGTTTTAGACTCTTAGATAAAAGAGGGGGGCTTCCTCCCTCATCGACCTCACTAATGCGACCTATTCGCGTTGCGCTGTGAGCGATTTGCTCTCAGAAAAGCAGAGAGAGAGAGATATGGGACGGAGAAAAAGTGAGATACGAGGACCTCGGACCGAGTATATCAGTGTGTGCGTTGATTTACATTCTGGGTTCTCTTTCCTTTTTTCATAGCCTTCGGCGGAAGAACAATTCTGCGTTGCAATAACATCCAGATATTTTCCAGCAAGGTTAAATGAAAATCGCTTGGAAACAATCTGAATGGGGTTTTCGTTTTTTATTTCATCTCTGTCTTTATTCCTTTGTTTTTCCCTGGATTTCCTTTAGAATCTATCTGCTTGCCTGAGTAAATTCTTCGTCGTGCAGCTAAATAGAAAAACATTGAATGCAAAGGGGACAGTGCAGAGGTAAAGTTACCAATGATGTGCTTTATTTTATAATTTCCTCTGAAAACCTCACACATACAAAGGTAGAGAATTGTCTCATGGTAAACTCGAATCAGCGACAACATTATTTTATTTTGGCTAAGATTTTCACATCTGAAGTGGCTCTAAACTGTTTTTTAGTGGAAAAATGTTTTTTATTGTTTGCTGCGGTACTTAAAACACTCCCGAGGGCCGCGTCGGTTTCAGCAACATATGACATTTTCAGGGAAAAAACCTCACACCAAAAATAGAAGAATACCTTTTTAAAGTTGACGTGTAACGTCTATTATTTATTTTACTGGAAGATGGTTTGAGACAGGAGAGTCGTTACACGGCGGAATTTTACGAAGACGCTCTCTCACATTTAGACGCTTTTTTTCGTTCCAAAGTTTTAACAGCGGAGGCACTTACAATACATATATGAATATATATTCCTTTGTCCTTTCATTCTAGTTTCTCCTTTTTTCCTCGTCCAATGGAGGAGTAGCTAATGCGGTCGAGAAATGCTTCGGCCGAGTGGAGGGGGACAGAGGATTCGGACGTGAATCTCGCGATTTGGTTATTTTAAAAAAGGCGAAAACCCGAACCGCTTTTCCTCATTGGATTTTAAAATCCAAAAAACGTCGTCGTATGCTTCCTAAACTTTTTTGTTAAACAGTCCGATACAAAAGCACCGAGCGTTCTCCTGTTTTTTGCTCGACGAGAGTTTTGCGGCGAAGGGATTTGTGGGTCACCGCACTGGGAGGGAAAGAGCGACGTGAAGGGGAATTTAGAGAAGGGGGAGGGTGAGGTGGAGGGGAGCACTGCTCCTGACATGTTATCCCGTTGCTTTGGGGGCCCTGTGTTTAGAGGACGAAGGAAGAGGGAGAAGGAAGTAGAGGGATCTCGGAGGATGGAGGGAGCCCCGGAAGGTAGAGAGAGCCCGCATGGTGGCGGTGATAAGCCCCCTGCCCGCCCACCCTCCTCACGGGATTGAAGCGGTGCCAGGAAAGGTCTTTCTCCTCTTTTCCCCCTTCCCTACTTTATCCCCTCCCCTCCCTCCCTTCCTGCCGAGCGAGGGAATTGCTTAGAGTGACTGTATGTTGATGAAAAGGTAGGAAGTTGGGGGTTGAAGGCTGCTACGAAAAGGTTCCCTTTCCTCCTTTTCTCTTTTCTGGAGGGAATAAGGTGAGCCTTTTATATTTTAGTCGAGGGATTGGGGAAAAAGAGGCAGAAACTATTCACGTGTTAGTCTATTTTCATATTCACATATGTCTTCATGTACAAAAACTGGAATATGCCCGGTCCTAGATTTGCGTAGAGAAATTTTCCTAGAAATTGAAAGAATGTCTACAATGACAGAGGTAAATTTCTCGATACCACGGAAACTGCGCATTATTGACGATCGAACGCTTGAGAAGGCATTGTATTCCATTCGAGCCGTCGTAGACACGAATCTTGAATGAGCGTTCGTCGAATTTGGCATGCCCATTCTACTGCACGCACATTTCAGATATTTTACCGCTCAGTTTAACGAAAATAGGCACTATTTATTATTAAAAGTATATGAAGTGAAAATATATGAACAAGTAACACGATGTGTCCTCTTGCTTCATCGGAAATAGAATAACTGCGTATTTGCGTAAATTCGCGATGATGCCTCCAAGAAAACACCATAATTTAAAGTTTGAGTCATTACTACAACGGCGTAGTGTTTTATATACTTCAATCACTAAATAACGCATTTTCTGACGTGATCGTGATTTTAAGGGTCAAAGAAAAAGCGCAACTTAAGTAAATATACTTTTCTGGCCACCTTCTCTATAATGCCATTAGATAAATCTGATGTGGCCAACATATGACTTCTTTATATAGAACAATGAATATGATTGCTCTCGACAGCGGTGTTATCAGAAATGTTTATCAGCGAATACACTCGTAAATAGATACTTATAATTATCATTCAGGAAACTACGTGTGGGAAGCGTTTATAACGATTGACCGAAACAATTAAACCTTCTTTCTTCTATTGAATATCGGAATAGTGCCTTTTTTGTAAGTAAAATCATGATATTCTACATTTCAAATGTTTATTAACTAAAAATAGGCCCATGCATCTGATGTACATTTACCAGTATCACTGTAATCATGGACAACTATGCTACGTTGCCTTTCCACGGATTTCTTGCTTACAAGACTTAAAAGTAACGATTTTATAAGGGCAAAATACATCGGGAAATGAAACTGGATTTGCGAAAGTGATAGGAAATAAAAATATTTTTATATTTGAATGAAATAAGCTTGGAAACGGATTGTATTCATTATAGGTGATTTTCAGTTTTTCGGAGACTAAAACGCTTTTACATTTACATTAATACCAAGAAAGCAGTCTGAAGCGTTTGGCAGGGGGTGTCACAGCACCAATGATATCTAACTAATTTCTCTGTTGGAATGTCTTAACCCTGGAGTGCTACTCATATTTTTGTTACGTTAACGCTACTCTGGGTGAAAATTCATCCACAACTTATTTTATTGATATTTTTACATTGTAAGTACACTATAAAGGCTGCAAGGTATTGCAATAAGTAAATTAACACCTTATAGATACAAAATGACTAATTTTATTCTTAACAAATCTTTTAAAAAAATTTTCCTGAATCTTGGAAACAATTGTACAAAAAAGTTACTGTTGCTACAAAAAGTTACTGTTGCTGCTAAAAGTTAACAAACTGGTAACACATGAAATTACATTGATTTTCCAGTCAAAAAACTAAAAAAAAAGTCTCATGTGTTCTTCATTTCACTTTTATTTACAACAAGAAGCACAATTAATACTGCGATGGTTATTGCACACGAAGTTTCCACATTTTTGGCAGAACAATGAATATTTCTTGTCAAGCTTTGCTGGGCAGAGTTTACATCTTCCCTGCTTGGCCGATGGATGAGCTTTGCTTGTTGTGGCCATGTTGGTGTTCTCATTTTCTAATTTGAGAACACTTATTATGTCAGAAATAACTGAAGTCTTCATTTGAGGTATAGAAATACGGTGCTGCATGAAAGGTGTAGCTAATGTCATACCCAAATCCATCAAAAACTCAAATCGGACACTTTTTTTCAGTCCCTTTAATGCCTTATTGATTGTAGAAATAACATAAGAGTTAATTAATTCCGCTAGCATCAAGCATTCCATAAAACATTCGAAGTGACCAATGACGGGTTTTTCTGCTGCATGTAAAACTGTGGCACATCTGATCGAAGGTGTCGACCCCACCTTTTGTTGAATTGTAGTACTCGACTACCTCTGGCTTTTTTGTATTAGTAGATACGACCATTCCTTCATGCATTGAGGAAATTAATAGGACAACTTTTCCCCTCTTAGGATAATAGTATGTGAAGTATAACATATCATGGGAGTTGTACATAAACATAGATGTATTTATCTTGCGTCCTTTTACTTCGACCATTTCCTTTGGAATTTCCCTTTTGTTTTTCAGCAGCGTTCCAACCATGGTTAGCTTTTTCTCAAGGACAGATTTGAATAAAGGTACAGATAAAAACCAATTGTCTACAGTGATATTCCTATTTGTCCCCTGAATACACTGTCAAATTCAGTACAAAGTAATTGCCAAAGGCATGTCGCCATTAGGCGTTTTTTTACCAATATACGGCATCCCTGACATAAAGTAGAATGTGTAAGAATCACACAGCATAACAATTTTGATGCCGTATCTGTCATGTTTATTAGGTATATATATTCGGAATGGGCACCTCTAAACCCAAGCAACTGTTCATCGACTGTACAGTTTACGGATGGAGAATAATATTGCTTGCAGTTATATACAAACTGAGCCCACAAGTGACAAATGGTAGCGAAGGGATCTTCTTTGTTGCGTAGCGATTTATCATCAAACCTTAGACACTGGATTACAAACTTATATCTTTGAAGAGGCATTACTGCTCTGTACACAGCAGATCCTGACGCAGGATCCCACAATCTGGTTGCTTGCATATGATTATCTTTCTTGGCAGCACACAAATATAAAATACCTACCAAAGCTCTTATTTCTCCAACCGTTGTAGGCCGACACCAGGATGGGTAACTTGGGTATTTTTGCCGTTCAATATCTTGATTAGTAAATTTACAAATTTCACTTATCATGGGTTGAGTAAAAAAAGCTCCCATATCTCGAGAGGTGATATTAGTTACTTAGCTTTCCCCTTAGGACCTGGTACAGTTGGTTCAGTATTTCTCTCTCTAGTTTTACCTATCTTTGTAGGAATAGTCGCTCACCATATGTAGCCGTTTTTACCTTTCAAAATACTTCATTTAGGTATACACACCAATTCACTACAAGAAGTCGAAGTTGAAGCAGCATCTATATCTACTCGCTTCTTTTTTGCTGTGGGATTATGCTGGTCTGTTTCAGAATCAGAGCTTGACGCACCACTATCTTCTTCTTCACTTTCCACTTCCTGTTCATCATCATCCACAACATCTTCCGCCAGCACATCAATGTCACATTCACCACTATCTTCCTTTTCCCTGTTATAGTCAGAAAAATTATCACGTGTTTCATTTAAAATAGCTGAAATATCTTCTTCTGTAAGTTTTTGTCCATCCACATTAAATTGTTAAATATACTGAAAAAACAAATACCCTTATAAATAAAATAGATTGAATATGAAAAAATCATCACTGCAAAAAAGTTACATTAAAGCTACTGCGGGTGAATATTCACCCAGACATACCACTCAACACAAGACTGAATAATCACAGGGTATGTGTGACTGGACCTATGGCTATAGGCATACTAAAGAGGAGAATAGCTAAAACCACAAGCTCCTAGTGAGTGCTGCTATCTGGTAGCGAACATTAGAACTACTGCTTACGTGAAAATTCTCCCAGAGTAGCACTCCGGGGTTAACGCGTCTGGGAAAAAATTGTAGTATTTCTCGGTTCTAGCGATTGTTTCGATATATTTTATCGTACGCTCTGATCTAACATTACGTTCACTAACGCCGATGGGTACAACTATGCCGCGCACGCCTCTAACGAATTCGGAGCATTTAAACCTTTCAAATATTTTCCTTTTGTACTCAGTTCTTCTACTCTTCAACGTCTGCCATTTCAGGTACATCAAGATCTCTGTTACACTCGCATCATACCGGTATTCTCCCTTTACAAATCTAGCCGCTCTACCATTTCGAGCTCCCTGGTTAGACCCTCCTCGAAAGGGCCCCAGACGGCGCTACAGTATTCCACGACGGACCGTATTAGGGAAAAGTCTGCGATTTCCTTCACACTCGAGGGGCATCCCCGCAGGACTAGTGAAAACCCTTGAACCATGTTTGCCGATGCTATGACGGTTTTAATATGCTCCCTACTAGACAAGTTGCTACTGAGTGTGACTCCTAGGTATTTGTAGATACTGACGTATTTTAGCTTTAAACGAATTATTTCGTACGGGCAACAGGTGAAATTCATGGAACGCGTGAAATTCATTGCGGCGCAGTTATCTATATTCAGCTCGAGTTGCCAAACTTCACCTTCGTAATAGCCTGAAGGTCTCTTTGCAAAGTCTCCTGGTCGTATATTGTGTTGATTACACTATCCAAAATCTGATGTAGCCAACACATGACTTTCTCCATATTTGGGGTATTGATATTTAAATTATTATGAATAGCATTATACGACAAAATTATTATTTCCTATCGTAAAAGAAAACGGTCGTCCTTATTGCCGTAAATTAGGTATATTTCGAATATGTTTATAGAATTCACTGCTACATGGTGGTGGTGCTGTATAAAGGAAATTACGAAAAAAGTAGAATATATCCGAAATGGATGGTTCTACGAAAATTTGATTCAAGCAAAACCTGGAAGAAATATTATTCTCCACAACTTTGGTCCTCACGAAGATGACCAATTACGAGGTTTTAAGGAGATATTTGACAGAAACCGAAAAAACCGATTATTTATAAATCATTCCTAAAAAATAACTGATATGGAAAATTGTTTCAAATGAAAGTTGTAGGAAATTACATTCTCTATAACCTTTGTATAGAATTGTATATACAATAATGATGTTTTAACGGAGAAATATCTCAAAAACCGGATCGGGTTTCCAACAAACCTCGACTTCCGTTTAACCGTTATTGTCCAAAAACTAATCAGTTCTTTGTGCTCATGCTACAGCGTTATATATGAAATTTGGTAATGATATGGCAAGTACTTTTTGAGTTAGAGCGCCCAAATTCACACACACACAGAGACATCATTCGGAAAATAGTCTAAACGTGTTCTAGGGGCCTCAAAACGTGCATTTTCGTTAAAATCTCGAAGTCGATGTTATTCGTGATCACAATACTTTCCCATTACTACGTATGGAGAAAGTAACAAGTGTGTCGTCCGCGAAGAGTCTGACTTTACACTTTATATTTTCCGCTAAATCATTTATACATATCAAGAATAACGGTTGTCCGATTACACTTCCTTAGGGCACGCCGGAAGTCACGTTGACGAAGTCTGATGCAACTCCATCGAGAACTACTCTCTGGGTTCTATCCGAAAGGAACGAGGTGATTCAATTTACAATTTTCTCGTTAATTGAATGAACCTTTAATTTTTGCACTATTTTCGCGTGGGAAACGGTGTCGAAGGCTTTCCCAAACTATAAAAATACTGCATCTACCCCTATTCCTTTGTCCGCTGCTTTCACAATATCACGTGTGAGTAGAGCTGTGTCTCGCATGACCTGCTTCTCCGGAAACCATGCTTTTTTATATTTAGAGTACCTTTACTTTCGAGGAATCGCATTACTGAACTGCCGATAATGTGCTCAAGAAACCTTACAGAAGATTGATATCAACGACGTTGGGCGGAGGTTCTCCACTTTTAATTTACTTCCCGTTTTATGTATTGGTGTAACGTGGGCTGTTTTCCATATCGAAGGAACTACTCGTTCATCTAAAGATTTTGTGAATACGATTTTAAGGTACGGAGCTAATTCGTTCGCTAGCGAGTTCATAATGAACGCAGGAATGGCTTCCGGTTCTGGACCTGATTTAGCAATTAAACGATACTGCATTCGGATATTTCTATGTCGCTCATATTTGAATCTATTCGAGTAGGGAAATCAAGGCAATGGCCGCTGTCGATTGTGAAGCGATTTTCGAAGAACCGATTTAACATACTGGCCTTAACAAAAGAATCGTGCACACTTTCACTGTTGTCTGTAAGTTGATGAGATACTGTGGACTCGACTGACCTCCTCCAACTTCTCGCACGTACGACCAAAATTCTTTCTAGTCATGTTTGAGTAAATTTGCGAGCATCGTGGATCGGTAGGTGTCAAATTCCTTTCGCGCTTCGTCTCTTGCAGACTTTCGAGTTTTTCTGTATATTAAATACTGGTTCGCGTGATCTCTACCAACTTGTTTGAGGTACTGAATTTGTTTCTTGAACGAGGCGCGGAGCTTTGGGAGGTGGGAGAGTGTTTGACATGACATGACCATTGGACTTACGAGGAAATCTTTGGCCGATGTTTAGCCGACGAAGGAATAATTCTTTTTACTTTCTACATATGAAGTAATGGGAAAGAACTGTGATCATGAAAAAATCGACTTCGAGATTACAACGGAAATACACGTTTTAAGGTCCCTAGAACACGTTTAGACTATTTTCGGAATGACGTCTGTGTGTGTGTGTGCGTGTGTGATTGTGGGCGCTCATACTCAAAAAGTACTTGTCATATCCTTACCAAACTTCATATATAACACATTAGCATGAGCACAAACAACTGATTAGTTTTTGGCCAATAACGGTTAACCGGAAGTCGAGGTTTATTCGAAACCCGATTCTGTTTTTTCGATATTTCTCCGTTAAAACATCATTATTGTATATACAATTCTATACAAAGCTTATATAGAATGTAATATTCTACAACTTTCATTTGAAACAATTTTCTATAACCGTTATTGTTTAGGAATTATTTATAAATAACCGGTTTTTCGGTTTCCGTCAAATATCTCCTTAAAAAGATCGTTATTGGTAATCTTCGTAAGGACCAAAGTTGTAGAGAATAATATTTCTTCCAAGTTTTGTTTGAAACAAATTTTCGTAGAACCATCCATTTCGGAGATATTTTGCTTATTCGTAAATTTTCAGTATACAGCGCCACCACCATGAATTCTGTAAACATATTCAGAATATACGTAATTTACGGCAATAAGGACGTGTCTTCTTTTACGATACGAAATAATAATTTTGTCTTATAATGCTATTCATAATAATTTAAATATCTATACCCCAAATATGGAGAAAGTCATGTGTTGGCCACATCAGATTTTTGTGTATATATATATATATATATATATATATATATATATATATATATATATATATATATATATATGAGTAGTAGGTATTGCGACAAAATAATATTTTCCACAGATATGTAGCTCCACAAGCGGATTTTCGCTGTATCTGATTTTTTTGCATTAGCTGGCATCGTTTCTGTACGAATTATTTATTTTATCTGGTGAAGTTCTAACTATACAGGGTGATTCATGGGAAATATGCCAAACGTCGGAACCGTGTTAACCAAGTGATTTTGAGTAAAATAAAGTCATATGAACAATGGTCCGATTCTTAACGGTTAAGGAGTTATGGCCGTTTTAAGCAGTTATGGCTAACGTTGGCTCTACTGCACGTTGTACGTCATTTATTTGCTCTACTGCACGTTGGACGTTGTTTGCAATTGGTCAACAAGGAGTAGCTAATTTTCTTATTGTTTGTAGTTCTGTGGTTGTGTAGTACGTTTCGCAATGCCTCTGAAATTGTCAAAGGAGGAATACGCGGACATTGTCTTTGCGTACGGGTATTGTTACTGTAATGCACATGCTTCTGTAAATTCCAAATCGAAAATTTTTGTGGATACATTCAGACGTCTCCGAGAGACTGGATCATTCCCCATATATTCCGAATGTGATGATCCTGGACAAGCATGAAACGACATGCTTCAAGCAGTACAACACAGTCCTAGAGTAGCACTAGAATTATTTCTGGACGCCTTGGAGTCCCACAAAGTAGAGTATGGAGAATACTACATCATGAGGGTTTATATCCCTACCATCTTCAGAGCGTTTACCATCGGATCATGCTTCGCGGTTAAATTTTTGCCGTTTGGGGTGAATAATACTCGAAACGCACATGTATAAGCTTTGGAGCATACTCACTAAATAGTTGAGAGTAACTTCTCGATAAATGTGTGGTGTGGCATCATTGGAAACAGTCTTATTGGGTCTCATGTATTCGATGGTCGTCTAACAGTGGAAGTTTATCTTCACTTTTTGGAAAACGAACTTCCACTTCTTTTAGATGATCTTCCGTTATTAATTCGAGCTCGCATGTATCTACAACACGACGGAGCTCCTCATACTCACACATGGGTGACGGATTATCTTAGTAAACAATATCCAAATCGTTGAATCGGCTAAAGAGGACGACCTAAACCCACTTGATTACTACCTTTGTGGGAACATGAAGGCACTAGTCTATGAGCAGAAAAGCAACAACAGAAACGCATTCCAAAGAATTTTGGAAGCTGCAGATTACATTCGAAACAGTCCTGAAACTCAGGAGAACGCACCAATGCAATAATACTCCGTTCTTATCTTATTTTAAAACAGCCGTAACTCCTTAACCGTTCTGTATCGGACCATTGTTCATATGACTTTTTTTTTACTGAAAATCACTTGATTAACACGCTCCCAAAGTTTGGCAGATTCCTCTTGATTCACCCTGTATATACTTGATATTTTCCATCGTCGTCTAACAATACCACTTCTTTACAGAACGGTTTAGGTTTCATGACTTGATAATATGTTGCATGTAGAATTAACTTCCATAATGGAATTGAAAAAGTACCATATTGACTTTGATGTTTGGGAAAATTTGCCTCTTAAAACAACGCATTGTCGAATTATGTATTTTCGTACTATAGATGAGAATCGACCTCATGTTATTCCAATGATATCTATTCATTTTCTATGATGATTGGATTTGGTTTCATCCGAATTCGCTCTGTCCCTATTATGGTACTTTCTGCTCTATTTCTCAAATCCTAATTCACTATCTTCCCCAACCGGAGTACCAACAATCCATCCAGCCATGCCGCTTCAAGGTCCTCCTCCAGCCGCCGCATCCAACCCTCGACTTCCTCTTCCATCACGTTCTATTCTATCTGCCTTTTCTCTCTCTCAACTCTTACGACAGCAGCAATCAATCCCCTCTGCTGCCTCCCTCATCTCCTTCCATCTCCTATAAGTATCTACTAAAAAGAACCTCCAGTCTTTTTTAACCGACCCTCTCTCTCTCACACACACACACTTACGCCAACTGTTGAATCCCACCATTTCCTTTTTCCCGGCCGCACATTAACTAACCCCTTTTACACTTCCTCATCTCTCTTAAAATACAAGTAGCACATAACTCAATCTCTACTCTCCCTTTTAAAAATCGTGCGTCATCGCAATACACCATCCAAAGCCAAAAGTCAATTATTGCCAGAGAGATAAGCGGCCTTTGTTTTGCTGGAATTGTTCCCGAACTGAGAAATTTCCCTTCTCTCTGTCGCATCTCTCGCAGATAGAGAGAGAGAGGGAGGGAGGGAGGGAGGAGAGTGAGAGAGAGAGAGTGGAAGAGATGAGAGAGAGAGAGGAAGAGAAGAGGGAGGGAGGGAGATCTAGCACGTTTATCTACTTAAAAATATGATTGTCATTTACTATAAATAAAACTTTCTATCTATTGAACAAAAATATTAAAGAAACAAAAGGAAATACTACTTACAGAGAGTAAATGTTGTTATCTTTAGCTCTTATTTTGCTGATATTGACGATTTTTAAAATTTGTGATTGCTTTTAGTTATTTTAAAAATGTGAACACAATGTTCCCTAAATGGTTAATACGTATTATTTACCGCGAATAAATTAATTTCCTTTCTGTATTTCATTTCCGTGTAGGTCGGTATGTTTAAAATTATCCCAAAAATTGAGTACCTTTTTGTTGTGAGAAACCTGTAAAATGACACGAATCTGACTTAGCATCTGTTTAGTTTGCAGAAGAGGCCGTTCTCGAAAAGGATTTTTCTGATATATTGATTTTCTCCTTCTTATGACTCCTCAATCAAGAAATTATAAAATGCTTATTTTGTCACTCTGTCAGTCTGTCACACTCTCCCTCTAACATTAAATTTTAGGCTATTCAAGATTTCTGAACAGTTTAATATATCCGTTTGATTAACGCAGGTTTGTAGCATATATTTATTTACATTTTAAAATTGTCTATAATAACATTAGGAATTCGGAATATGAAACAAAGAAAGCTTGAAGGAACTAAATTTCATTTTATTGTCATCGAGTATTGAAAACGCTTCGAGTCTGCCCATAAATATCTTTTTAACGAAAATATTTGGCTTAGTTTAGAGTTAAAATGTATTGCCGTCTTGGTGATTTGCATTTTCGCTGATGTTGTTTTAACTCTTTGGATTGACTGAGACTATAAATTTACGTTGCATCTCTCAATATATTAAGGAAATTTCGACGCTGATTTGAAGTTAAAGAAATTTTCTACGCAAATTAAATATTTTAATTTTGACTGAAAGAGAAAATTATTTCTATAATATTTTCTATAAATCTGTATTAAATAAATCACGTTGTGTATGTACCAAAAAGTAAAAAATAAATCTAGATGTCTCATTATCGATTTTCCCAAAAAGTTAAAATCATTTTGGGCATACAAAATTTGGGTACTATCCTGTTATCTCCACCCAAACAGTTATTTTTAAGGTTGCAAAGGAAACGTTAAATATCCTTCCCATGACTGATTGGCCGGTCTCGACATTTACAAACCCAATCACCGGACAACGGGGAGGGATACTTTGGTTCCGGGCGAGGCGAAGGGCGCGGAAGCGCCCGGAGACAACTATCCATTAAGACAAAGCGAGCCGAAGGCTCGCCAATATATCCTTTCAATGTTATATCCTCTTGACTGTTGCGCCGCAAACGGAAGGATATATTGACGAGCCTTCGGCTCGCTTTTTTTAATGGGTAGTCGTCTCCGGGCGCTACCGCGCCCTTCGCCTCGCCCGGAACCAAAGTATCCCTCCCCGTTGTCCTGTTTGTAAATGTCGAGACCGGCCAATCAGTCATAGGTTAGGAAAGCTACCGTATCTTCTTCATTATTTGGCAAATTATAACAATGTCAACCAAGTCGTTATAATATTGAAATACCCTTTGGGGGGAGATAACAGGATAGTACCAAAATTTGTGTAATGTTTAAAGATGACATCTTCATTAATATAAATTTCCACTTAAATATTATTTGGCCAAAAATAATTTTGCTTTATGAAATATTCAATTATATGAATTTTTCTTTAGAGTTTACTTTTTAGTACCCATAAATTTTCATTAAATGCTATTTAAATTTTATTTTAGCTTAATACTCAAACCATGTGCACAGCTCATATCTGACGGGAAATTATGCTATTCTACTAATAAAATTAGTAAACCTAAAATATTACCAGCAGTAATGAGTTACTCCTAACGGAAACGCTACTAGAAAGTTTTGTGTAGGATTTAAATAATTGATAATGGCGAAAACAAGCAAATAAAGCATTGTAGTCATCATCATCATAGGTAGTCTGTCCTTAGATATGTCCGTGATTATTCATGGTTAAACTTAGTTCTCCATATGTTCCTATTTTTCGCAACGGAAAACATCATTGTAGTCTGCAATGATAAATAAAATATAAAATTTTTGAAACTTCCAAATACCGTGAAATGGAATCAATCACGTTCTTTACGCTTTTAAAGAAATGACAATTTCAAAAATGTCCACACCATATTCCACTGACGTTGTACCGTCGGATTATATTAGAAAGCAGCCCAGGATAAAAATGTGAAATCACTTTAAAACTCAATCAAATCGTTCGGAATTTCGTTTCATGTGTTATCACTCACTTATGAAGCTGGACATGTGAGAGTAGTTATCGAGCTGTTTGCGATCACAGAATCCCTCGCGGTGTTTTCCGATGAAATGAAAATTTTTCAGATTGCGTGAGGCCAGCTTTGTTTTTCTCCCCTCTCTCACACTTTATCTAACGCACAAGAGAGATTTATTCCGCCGCGTGATTATACAATAACAAACAAGGCGACTTTTGGCGAGAGGACGTGGATGGAGATAGTGACGGAATAGAACGGGTGACAGGAAGCAGTTGGAATGATAGATGAAAAGGAACGGATATTGGTGTTAACTAGGAAAGGCTGAGAATAGCAGAGAAGAAGACGTTTCGAGAGAAATATATTAGAGGGAATTTGATAAAAGTGAGGTGATGACTTTTGGAAGAGGCGGATGCGATAGATAGAGAATGCCTAAGTGCAGGAGCTAGAGAAATAGGAGAGGAAACGAGTTGGAGAGGTTGAAAAGGAGAGGAAGAAAGGAGGATGCGAAGGAGGTGGAAAGTATTGATGGGGAAAACACTGAAAAAGGGAGAGGGTAGAAATGGGTACGTATACTTTGAAGGTCGTGGGTGGAAGAGGTCTGTGGATTTTATTAAAACAAGAGAAGCGTCTGTACAGATAAGGTATACGTATGTATATACAAGAGTTAAGTTACTTAAGGTACTTAGTACTATGTGTGCGGTCAAAGAAGACGTTGGTTTGTATCAAAATTGGAAAGCAATTAGAGGGAAGTTCTCTAGATTTAGGTGATATTGTTGACTACATAGGAAAAATACGAGGTTGTCATCCTTGTGCAGAGAAATATAAGTTTATGGATATCATATTTCAGCAAGCGCCGTGCAATTCTGTAAATCCATGAAGAACGGCATTTCAGTCGCCCGCTGAACCGAGACCAAACGCATCACGTGCAATAATCGTGCGCATTGTTCTGGACAGGGTTTTTAAACAAAACCGAACCTAAAAAATAGTTTCGGTTCGGAATGAAACTACATCTTTTCTCTGGCCATTTAGTTTCGGTTCGTAACGAAACTGTATGTTCCGTGATGTGTTTAGTTCCGTTACGGAACAGAATTGTTTAGTCGGAACGAAATATTTCGTTCTGGAACGGTTCCTTTTCTTGAATGGGTTCGGTTTCAAGTTGAGAGATACCTGTTCAGTAGTTTCGTTCCAAGCAAACTGCACCACTATTCTGGTCGTGGGGCGGAGAAGAGAGCGAGGTATTCGCATAGAGTAGAAGCCCGCAAATCATACGTGGCTTAATTAGGCTTAATTTTATTCTTCTAACGTAAGCCGTTTTAACACAGTGAATACCTTCTTGGTTTTTTAGATCCATCCCCAATGGCAAACCAAAATTTCACCATTTTTTTAAATATCCATTTTTCGGAAAAATTCGCACTAAATACAAAGCAACCGATGAGTAAACTGACAAACACTAAACTGAGGAGCCGGCTTCCTACGAGAAGCCAATGTACGAAGCCGTCGCTTAACGGTACGGTTATTACGGAGCGTGAGATGCTTCGACTACGCGTCGACGCCGTCGTCTGCGCGCGGTAGCAACCGTCGACGGCGGCATTGAATGTGTTAATGATATGGCGATTTTTCCGCGAACATCCATTTTTCTGTCAGCGAGAAAAACAACTCCGTACAAGGTCGGCGTGCACCACTCACTGCGCACTCTACATCTTCCCGGTGGTGATATTAGGAACTAAGATCCCCCTCCTATCCCCGACCTCCCCTCTCGCATTCCCCTCTCGCCGTTAGAAACGAGTAAAAACCATTGGAAACTGGCTGGAACCAAAGCTGTATCGGTGTAGAAGGAGCCGGAACGAAACTATTTCATCTGCGAACCCGATACGGAACGGTTCAGTATCGTTCCATCGACACTTCGTTCCGGTTCCACTTTCGTTCCACGACTTTGGTTCCTTTTTCGGTTTGGTTCCTGTGAAACGTTCCTTGAACCGGAACCTATATGGAACAGTTCCTTTTCAGTGGGTTCGGTTTCGTTAAACAACCCTGGTTCTGAATGATTTATAAGAAAACATTAATTATTGTGACAGTATTTATGCAGCGCCAAAAAATCCACTCTCGACTGCTGTTGACCATACATCGGCTAGATTTCATCATCCCTAAGAATTAATCGCTGCTTCCGCAGTGATTGTATCCTTTCTTCTTCTAATGGACGGCTCATTCCGTTCCGAGCCATGAATCAGACGGGTAGGGTTTCCTTTCTTCAGATTTCCTCCTCTCACTCTTTACAACCGACCACTATTCCTCATCCTCATTCTCTTTGACCGTTCTCTAAATTCTTATCCGACCCAAGTCTCCTTTCGACTCGTCATGTGGCTCCAGAGTATAGTTATCCTTTCCTGCCTTTTCATCTTTCCCCATAACGCTCTAACTGAGAAATCGTGCTCCACAAATTCTCCATCTCTCCTCTGCTTTTCTCCCTCCCTTTCTCCCTCCTTTCTTCATTCCTTTCTCCATCCCCTCCCTCCCGCTCCAAACAGCTTTTTATTGTCCCATTGCGGCCTCATCACTCGTCTTCGTTTACTTCTTTTATTCTCATCACTATCTCTTCGAAGCCCTTTGTACTTTTTGCGGGGGAAAATTAATGGGGCGGCGATGGTAAAAAGGGGGCGGGTTGTTGGGGCCGGAGTTATTAATAGGTAACGACGTGATACTTGTGCAGAATGTTTTTTCTTTTGAGTACCTACTTACGGGATTTTCCCTGATAGTGCGTATATTCCCTTCTGATAATAATATAATGAATTTGTTGTTCTGCATCTCGAGATGAAGTCCATATCGCGTAGAGGTATCAGCTCAACGATTATTCACTTGTGACCCAATAAACACTCGTTGTTGCTACGTTTTAAGCAGAAGTTATGAATTACGATACGTCAAATGTAAAAGTAAATATTTTGTACCTCTCTATATCAGGGGGCACAACATACGGCCCGCGGGCCAAATGTGGCCTGCCGACACCTTTTTGGCCCGATTGAAGCTGGGAGTAACTCAACTGATTACTTCCTTTTATAGAAAAAATACTATTAAAATTTATAACTAAATTATATTTGTTTGCCACTTCATTTTTTCTCATATAAAAATTGCATGAAAATTTTTTTATGGTGATTAATAAATCGAGAGTAGTGTAGTTAAGTTTTTACTATGGACAAAATTTTCAAAGTGTGGCCCGCTTAGTTTCAATCAAGGTCGATTTTGGCCCGCGTCAACGTCTGATTTGTGCCTCCCCTGCTCTATATTATAAAACCGCAGTGTATCATGTGTAACTTTACCTTGACGCTGCGACAGAGGCGTTAGCGGAGAGGGTCTGTGGCCGAAATCGAAACTAACACAATGACGTTGCATATATCCGTATCTGCTTATCGGCTGTAGGAACTGAGTCGGAGGTTAGTGAGTCCAACTCTGTTGGACTCATTCGTACGAAGTTTTCATAACCTGACTGTAATTTGAGATCTGCCATCAAACAATTGTATGCGCCGCGATCAGCACGTCTTTTCAAAAGATTACGCACCCACCACCTATGCTTACGTTTTTTAAAGTTTTCATTTAAACCAGCCATAACAACAAAGGCAGCACTTGATATGACCACGTCCTCCATGTCTGACACCTAGGTGAATACTGAATGTTGGCCAATAAACTGGGAGTCAGGTATGTGCTACTGTTTGGAAACTTACCCGTCTTCACGGCCAGCTTCTTGGCCCAACTTGCTGGCATGACATTTTTGACATCTGTGGCAACGAGGCTTTACAGAGAAGGATATACGATACTAATGTCTAGCCCAAACTACAATAGATGGAGAGCTGAAATTTTCGGAAATTGTTGACGGAATGGAGAAACCGCCAGAAAAATTGAGATCTCCTACCGAAGTGTCATGTGTTCGACTCCAAAAATTCCGAAATTTGCGTTTTTTCCCATAAGAAAAGCATTGCGGCATTTTTGAAAATTAATTTCGGGCACTTACCGATAAGATAGGGAATTGAAACTTGGAAGATTGTTAGATATCCACGATGTCTATTGGGGAGCTTTACCACTTTTACCTCAGGTATACTGGGTTCGACTCCAGACGACCCGGTATATCTTCCATAAGAAAGCATGGAAAAAATTAATTCCTGCATATAGACGAAACTAAGAGGAATAAAGGGCTAATATTTTCAGAGTTTGTATATGTCATGAGAATATCTCCATATTCTTTGGGAACTCCTGCGTAGGTATCATCTGTTCGACTCCAGGCAGCCTTAAATTTGAGATTATTTCCAATAAGAAAAGCATTGAATTTGGTGCAGGGCACTTTTGCATCTAAAATTTATTTGTCGGCTCTTACTCTTTATAATAAGGTGAGATAAAATGCTTGCAAAGCATACAAATAGAGGAATTTTGAACGTAAATTCTATGTGATTACAAAGTAAATATAGGAGTGCTAGCGGAACATGTGTCAGTTGAGATTAGTATATTTGCAGTGTATTAAGTTTAAATAATAAGAAAAGATGTGCTAAGTAGTGTAATTTTTAATTTTTATATATCATAAAGTGCCAATGTGATAATTCTGTTACATGCAAGTTTAGTTACAGTAGATTAGATTATCCAACGGAGTTTTTAAATTCTCTATATTCTTCTGGAATGTCTGTTCACTATTTAAATCTGAAAGTCGGATGCATCATTTAGCTATTGAGAAATTTAAATGCAAGGAAAGGTTGGAGAGGAAGGAAGGCCTTAGATAATGAGATTAAACGAGGACCTACGTGAACCTACAGTAAGGTAGAAAATTTGATAGATCCTAGCTAGTTTCTATCAATGTAACATTCGAACGTACATTTAAAAGTTTTCGCCTTTTTTATCAGATATGACAACGTAAATTTGAGATAGTGTTCTATTCATACAAAAACATGTCTAGTTTGATGAAAAAAGTACATACTTGCACACGACAGTGAATGCAGAATCAGAAGCACAGGAAGGTGACGATATTTCGCCCACAAATGGTAATGAATTACTGACAAAAAGAGTTAGAAACCACATGGAAAAGGAAGAAAGTTTACGAAACAATGACGTCTAGGTATCCTTCTTGAATTTACGAGACAAACGCTTTAGAAAACCCCGAGACACAAGACGCAAAAGGACAATGTCAATTTATTGCTCTACCACTTCATATTTGGTCGAAGGAGCACTTTCCTAAGATAAGTTTATAATAAGATGGAATAACCAATGTCAGCGGTCGTACCGAAGGGATATTTCGGTTGCACAAGTTTATCCTGCTACTCTCTTCCATTTTCGAAAATACGCCTTGGAAAGGCTGAGAATAGGAAAAAATTTCATTTAAAAATATAATTCCGTAATGCTTAATAGTAACTTTCAAGTCAGGTTGAAAGCAGAAAATGTATATATGCCGCATCAGGATTAAACTTTTTCTGTCCTACTTAAACTAATAAATACGGGGGTTTCGGATTTTTCCATTCGATAAATATTGCAAAGGCGCCCACATGCAGAATGTATAACTTAGAGATAAATCAAAAGTGCCCTAGCCTTTACCGGACATACAACATTTCTGTTTAATTATGATATATTTCAATCTATTTGAGAATTACAAACATAGCGCTTTCTTTGTCTCTCCTCTTTCATCGCATCGTTTTGACTTCACTATAATATCAGAAGTTTAAAATTATGCGTGGCGAGCCTAGTTTAAAATGCCGTCACGGCTAAAACTGGGTTAATTACATGTAAATCCATAAGAAAACATAAACCAGATTACAAATAAACCCGCTCCACTTGGAATAATTTCGAAAATCTAATCTCCGAGCGGAATAATAATGCTGTCATCGCTACGCGTATATGGATGCATCCGTCACGTTTAAGATTCCGCCGTTAGCAATAATGATCACGTGCGCCCATTTGCGCCCACTTGTCATTAAAATCCTAACGTCCAATCCCGCCATATTACACTCTCCGTTCTTAATTAATTGCCGTAATTCGGCGGTAAACAGCCTCTCCTCCTATTCTTTCCCTTCACCAACCTGCAGATTCCTTATCCAATTCGGCGTCGCGAATTTGAATCTAGCGGCGAAAGATCGAGAGTCAAATTAAGGAGAAACAAAACAATTGTTTAAAGCGTTTCTCAAACTGTGTTCCGCGAAAAAATTTCGATGGCGGTGGTATTTATCGTAAATGGCACTCCATAGTTTTAAAGATGAAATTATTTCTGTAACAGAACTGCAGCAATAAATACAGGGAAAGACGGATTTGAGAAGTAAAGAAGAAAAACACACTTCACATAAAAAATGGTAAATATTTTATATCTAACATTATTGACTTTTTGTTATTTAATATTTATCAATTTATATACATTACTTTGTTCTTTTTTGTAGGTACCAAATGCCCAAAAACCGTCATTTGTGTCTACATTTTCAATACATAGGTATAATGTTTTGAGGGTTCCGTTAATACCAAAAGGGCTCCGCCTCTCTTCCACTCCGTCTCTCTCTCTTCCCCTTCTCCCTCTACCCTCGGCATTTCTTCCCCTCCGCCTTTCTCTCCCTCGGCCTCACCCACAAAAGTGAGAGGTACCCTATTTGTAAAATACGATATTTAACAATTATGAAAGTTAATAAGGATGTTGAATGTGTCGAATGAGTTTCAATAAAAGGTTACGAAAAATTACGTAGAAGAAAAAACAAAATAAATTACATTATTTCTGAAAAATCTTGATGGCGTGTTAATCGTTTACTAATATGATAATTATATAGTTTATACTGAATGTTATGCATTCCCGTTTACTCCTATCACCGTGACTCGGAAGTGTCAATCGAATGCAGGGAAATTAAATGTCCGAAAATTTATACAAGACTATTTATAGTGTGATTGCAATTATGTTCGTAAAATAAATGACTAATGGTGACGTTTTACCGAAAACGAGATGCCTGTTTCTCCATAATTATCGTTCAACTATAAATGAATTGGGGCAAAGTCTGAGCTCTATCTCGGTTGCTATATTATTATAGTTTAGAAATGAAATAAATTCATTTTGTGTATTTTATACTTGCATGTAAGTTAGAAAAGGAAGGCCAGTTTTCGTAATTTAGCGAACACTGCCTCATAAGCAGGAATCGATGTCTGCGGGGGCAGAACAGTATCACTGGGGGACCGAGCTTTTTTTTACCAGCCGTCACAACCATGCCAAACGGTTAAAAATCGGAATTACGTTCTTACGTTGTGCGGGACGTGCGTACATCGTCATTGAAGCCGTTTCTCTATATGGCATCCGTCTGAATCCGCGCTCCGCTCACGCGTGCTCTCCACCTCTTAAAAGGGCAGTCCATGTGGCGGCCCTCTCCCCTCTTTGGCCTCTCTCTTATATGAAAAAAACGCACGCCTTTTCCCCCGAGGTGTGCCTTTGTTGCTAACCAGATGAACGCAAACACAGAGGGCCCTCCCTTTCCTAACCTCCTCCCTTCCTCTCACCCTTTTGCACCGCCTTTTACCATTTTATCCGTTTCTCCCCTTTTGTTTCAACTCGCCCTTTGTATTTCCCTTTATTTCTTCACAATGGATTACTTTTCCCCCTACTTCATCTCTTGCTTCCCCCTTCTCTATATTCTCCTCTCTTTCTCCATTCCGCCTTTCAAAGGTGCGTTTTGAAAGGACGAAGAAAGATTTGTTGCTTTCCTTCCCTCCTCTCACTCTTACCTCTTTCTTCCCTTTCGCGCGTCAATTTTACTCTGATTTCGCCCCCTTTTGTGCTCTAGCGGGCGTCCGCCCTCTTTTCTGCATTTTGTTTGGCGAATGAATAAATTTCTCTTCTCTCCGAACGCTCTTGTTTCCTTCTTTATTCCGCTCCTCCAATTCGAGTCCCGTTCGTGCGGAATTCTTATGAGAGTTAAATATGCTTCATTCGAGGATTCCCAGAGCGGTCATTCGCTTAACTGCTTATGAATGAATGAATGTTGGTATTTTCCTAGCGGCTTGTCAAGTTGGAATACGGATTTATGTATTACGTATTTTATTTCTATTGTCAGACGTAATGTATATGAAACAGCCGTATCTTCAAAAGGAACTTAACATTTTCTCGGTAACGTGTAAAACGGTTTGCTGGTGTTGCTGCTAGAGGGATTTTCTCATTCTGTTGCGTAGATTTTATAACAATTTCGGAGTTTTTAATTTTGTTTTTATGAATACTCTCGTGTGCGAAATAAAGTTTAACATAACACTGATCTGCATTTATGAAAAAAAAATCGATGTTTTGAATATGACAGCTGTTTCTAAATCGTTTTCACATATTGATTTCAAAAATAACATCCATTTTGCTCTTTCACTTCAGAATTTTTGACGAAGTAAAAATAACGAAAGGAAATATTTTCTCTAATTCTAATAGGGGTCTTAAATTTTCATTTCACAATAAAGGAATACAATACAATTTCAACAGTAATTTTACATAAGGAATTGTATTGAAGTAGAACACAATGTTAGTGAATACTACATTTTTAGGTGTTCAAAGGATTAAATTTCCGTTTTTTTTGACTTCCTTCCGGAACTCTCTTCGTCAGAACTGTCTCTTTTCAGCATCCAACAATAGTCCGCCATCACATTCACTTTCCACCGTCCTTGGCACCTCTTCTCCATTTCTTTGATATCCTGGTGAAATCTTTCACCCTGTTCTTCCCTAACGCTTCCTAGGTTTTCGGGAAAATAGTTAGTCTAAATGAGAGTGCAAAAAGTGCACCTTAAGCTCATATTGCAACCCAGTTTTTGAAAGTTCTTCAGCATATTTTCCACGATCATATTGTACTTTGGATCGTTGATGTTTTCCAAGAAGTTATGGACAACATTTCTGAAGCTATTCCATGCTTGTTTTTCACTTTCGTCCATAGTTTCTTCGAATTACTTGTCCTGGAATAACTTTCAGATTTGAGGGCCTATAAAAATTTCTTCTTTCATTTTGTTGACTGTGAGTTAAGGAAACTTGCTGCGGATGTATTTGAAGTAATCACTTTCATTGTTCAGGGATTTTATAAATTGTTTAATCAAACCCAATTTAATATGTAAGGGGGTAACAGTACCTTCTTAGGATCAATGAATGACGGATGCATTATATTTTTTGAACCAGGTGTAAGAGTTTTCCGAGGCGGCCATAGTCTTCTTTCCCAGTGTTCATTTCTTGCTCGACTATCCCACTCACACAAAAAGGATAGAATTTTTGTGTACCCAGACTGTAGACCAAGCAATAAACCAATCACTTTGAAATCTCCACAGAAAAACCAGCCATGTTCTTTGTATTTCACTTTCTCCAAGAGAAGTTGTAGGTTTTTATAGCTTTCTTTCAAATGCACTGAGTGGGCCACAGGAATCGATGCATACACATTAACATTATGAAGCAGAACAGGAAAACCTGCAGAATTCCGAGGCCAGTCGTACAGCGCACAGCGAGATTATCTATGTCGTTCTCTCTCTCTCTCTCACACACACACACACTCACGTCTGATGATTATACCGGATGTTTGACGATTGTGCCCCTACAGAGATTCTATCCTAATTCAACTCTTCGATATAACGTTCCACCATTTAATCTCTTTCGAAAAATTACAGCAATAATGAAATTATATTCTGTATTTGAAAATGCTTCGTTGGCGCGGAACCTCGTAAAATCCTGTGAATAGGGCACGCAATGCATTTAGGTATTATTTTTCAGAAATAATATTTTATGCTTACAGCAATGTTTCAGAAAATTCAGCGAAGAAATATCAAATGCATTTCAAAAAATTTGGTTTGTCGTTACTTTCTCTCGTACTGTTTTCTTTAATATTAAGCAAAGGGTAATTTTTAAATTTTTTGTTAAATATGTTATAGGAAATAATTCCGTCTGTTTTCTTGATACATATTGACGTCACAAAATATCATCTTTTCTAAAACCGCTTAGATGTTTGACCTATTTTCCATTAATTTAGAATGACTTGGGTTTCAACTTTGCTATGATACATTCAACAGATTAAACGAAATTTCTTTTTAAAATCTCAAAATCACATTTGCACATCTCAATCTGTAAAAGATTTTGTTATTTACTAGAAGTCAATTGAAATAATTTAAAGATAAAACACTATAATGATTGAGTTACGATTGTAATCCGAACAGTAATAAAATTAAATCCAATATCTACTCAAAGACTGATGTAGGTAAGAGCGCGACTAAAATAACATAAGTTACTTTGCAACTGTTCCAAAAAGTAACTTACTAGAAATGTACTGTTAAAATTAACAATATTTTAAGGATGGAAGATAAGGGTACCATTTAAGTTACATATGTGTAAGTGCGTTATATGGAACTGCCTGTTATATTGAGTCTATTGTTTGAAACAGCTATTTCTCGAACTCGAACAGTTTATCATAAAGTAACAGTTCATCCCTTCTATGAATATAAGCTTTGGCTGATGGAATGTCATCATCAGTAGTGACTAATGGCTATTAAATTCTATAAAAGAGAAGGTTTAACTACCTTACGCGGATTCAACGAGTCCTTCCTTACCAAAATCATAAAAATATGTATGAATATAGCATAGATTTAAACGTTGAATATTTTAAAAATATATTAATGGAGCAGTATCTGATTTTCTCTTATCTTTGATTGCATTAAGCGACTTTTAAGAGTCAGGAACAGTTCAGTTGAATTTGCAAAGTAAGTCCGCTATGATTCTACTATGTAAGGAATGAAGCTATTTTTCCAAACATGAACGGCCTCCTCATCTTGAAGAAGATGTTAGAGACTGGGTGATAGATAGACCGTAGGAGGAAAGGAATTGCTCTGACAAAAATAATAATATTAATGATAGTGAGAAGAATTGTAATTTAAATGAGGATTTCCGATTTTGCTGGAACAATATCGTGGTATGATTCATGAAAAAGAATGGGCTAAACATTCGCATGAAAACTTAAATCGCGCAAAAAATGCCAATTGAATAGTACATTTGGATTATATAATTCCGTAAAGACGTTATAAATATGAGAAAGAAAATGTGCTTTGAGTTAGGACAAATAGGAATTATGGATAAAGTACCTCTCACGTTCGATGCTAGAGAATGTGCGGTCGAAGCGTCCAGGCAGTATTCTGGGAAAAACATCTTTATAAGTGTGTGATCAGTTCAAGGCTCACATAACAGAGTCAAGTAAAAGGCTTGTTGCGGAACTGAAAGCGCACCTGGCAGTGATTCCAACCGGATTGACAAGTCAATAACAGCCTCTGGATGTTTCGATAAATAAGCCTTTTAAGGCATTCATGCGCGAGGAGTGGACAAATTGAACGCAGAAAACAAATCATGAAGTAACGTTGATATCATTTGAAAAGCGTATTGTAATATATGAAAGTGTTATAAATAAATTTTAACATGAAAGCATTTTTAATTTTAATAAATTGATAAAATGAAGAACTCACGAGACACGGTGAAGACAATGAATAGAATTGGAAAAATAAAAAAACTCCAAATCACCGTAATACGGTGATTTGGAGTTTTTTTATTTTTCCAATTCTATTTAATAAATTGAGTCTGATCAATAAAGAATACAACCACAGGGGGATAGGTTTACGAGAGATTTTTATCTTGTTCTTCATAGTAATCACTTTTTACCTTTAAAAACCTTGAAATTGCTTAAATATCCTACAGTAGATTTCAGACTCATCGTCGGAGTCATTTTAAAATAAAACTTGTTAATTTACGTTTTTATTTTTTCACTTTTATGCTCGTGTGTGTGTGTGTGTGTGTGTGTGTATAGATCATCATTATAGGTAGTCCGCAATCATCTTCATGTCTCTCTCTCTCTCTATTATATCTATGTAATACTATATTTTATGTAACATTTTATTTATTTTATTCTTTTTTGCTTGTACCTAAATGCCAAGGAGTTATGCGGAAGAAGAGACTGTTTAGTCCCATTCTCACCCAAATAAGACGAAAATCTATCTAAGTACACTCACACACCCACATATTAACATGCAAGCGAGCGCGCGCGTTTCTCTCGAAGGATGAAGTTATTAAATCCGTAAGTGACATGTTCTGAAAAATAAATTTCAAGATGATGGACGAAAAATAAAACGCTTTCTTCGCAAAAATTAATCGACGCCGAAAATTTCACGCATTGGCACACCTTTTTAACTAGAACATTCTAGTCGCTTGACACAAGGCTGCGACGTTTTCTCTTTATATTCTGGATAGAGAAGGATTTCTTTGTAAGGCGGCGAGAGATGGCTCTGTGCACGAAGAACCCTCGGATGTCGAGGAAAAGGAGAGAGAAAAGGCGCAAGAAAGAGAAGAGGAAAAGTGGTGAAGGTTGGGTTGGGTTGGAAGTAAATGGCTTTCTTCCATTGAGAGCAGCACGGGCGTGAAATGGCGAAGAGGAAGCTGGATGTGAGGGTGGAAAAGAGAGGTAAGGAGGAATACGTAGAGAGGAAAGAGGGAGAGAGGACGAGATGAAAAGAGGGCGCCACGAAAATGATAGTAGGGGACCGTGGGGATGAAACGAGGTTAAGTTTCGGCTCGATGTAACGTCAAACTGTGAGGAGGGAGGGAGTGGAAATCCTCAAAGGGTCGATCCGCTTTTTAGAGAGGGTTTTTAGGGCGGATCTTCGATATACAGGTTATAATGTTTGGTCGCCAAGGTTTTAATTTCCGGTATAATAGTTAAAAGTGTCGCAGGAGGTGATTTTCGTCGTCGAGACCTTATCGCAAATCTTTTTCGACTCGTTACTGTATGCGTGCGAGAGGACTGTTACTGGCAAAATGACGGAAGCGGCATACGATTAGAAATTGCAGTGCTTCTTGGAAATTGTGATTAAGGTCGTGTTTAAGAGTAAAAATTATCCCTTTAATGACCACTTTTAAAGCGTTTAAATATCGTCGGTGATGAAAAATTCCGTTTTATTCGAATACAGTAGAACCTCATAAATCCGGCACCCTCGGGACCTAGCGCGAGCCGGATTTTAGAAAATTCCGGTTTTTTGAAAATATTGCACATTGCCTAAGTATCCAGGGGCAAATCGGCCTATTGCGGGATAAAACAAAAGAAAGCTTTTTGTAATCTATATAATGTATTTCAAAATTTAATCAGAAATCACGCCAGAATATTTTAAAATATGAAATACATACACAAAATGTATGTAAATAAACATGCAAAATATTAAATAAATCATAATAGACGCCTTGCCCTCTTACTACCCTTGGCTACGCCACTGCACCTTCATACAATATCACAGTCCATACGTAAAAAAATAAAATACATAACATTAAAATCCAAAATTTACGCCAAAACTTATAAAAGAAATAATCATTAACAAGTGGACGAATTTGGAATAAGTTCATAGCAAATTTAATGCCAATTTAATACCAATGTACACGTCTCGTTTCTACTCTCGATGGCTAGACGATAAGGTCGATACAGCTTCTTTAGTTGCGGGAAAAAGATAAATAAACCACATGCACGTGATGCATCAGGATGGGCAGGACAGTTATCTGTCAGAATTATTTTACAATCATCACCTAGTCCCTTAGATTTACAATGAGCACGTGCCTCCGGTGCAAAATAATTCACAAACTAATCCAACATTAATTGAGAAGTTATCCATGCACCTTTATTAGCACGGTAGTTGACAGGAAAATTCTTTACACTCATTAAAGCAAGAGGGTGTGCACTTTTACCAATTACAGTTAGCTCTAGTTTGCGCGTACCTGCTGCATTTGCGCACGCAAGAACCGTCAGCCTCTCCTTTGAATCCTTCACTCCAAATGCCATATCCTCATCAGCGGCTGTAAGTGTGCTCCGAGGAAGACATCGCCAAAATAATCCTGTCTCGTCCGCGTTATATATTTACTCTGCAGTAAGATTTTCATCCGAAATTAACTTGGTAAACTCCTCTACAAATGTTTCGGCAGCATCCGAATCGGCACTAAGTTTTTCGCCAGACACTGCTAATTTTCGTATTCCATGGCGAAGCTTGAAGCGATGAAGCCAACCTTGCGAATAATCGCAAGCTTTATTGATTTTCAAATCGTCGTGGAATTTCTTTGTTTTGCTGCATTAGCAATAGGCCTGATACCGGTACACCTTCACTTCTTCTTTGTCGAAACCAGTCAAACAATACTCTATCGATATCGTTGACCCTGCAAGTGATTAATGTTTTTCGGCATTAGAAGTGTCACTGTCTGCATAAAATGTCACCAACTCACTTTTTCGTTTCTTCAAGTCATACACAGTAGAACTGCCTACGCTATATTCTTCACAAAGTCTCTTAGCTGAAGCACCTTTTTCAAGTTTTCTTAATAAATCTACTTTTTGTTCAGTAGAAAGAGATTTATGTTTACGCTTCATAATACTACTGGAGGGATTTTCAGTTATTTTTAAAACATTCCAATATGAACTCGAGCAATATCACACTAATGAAAGACACATGCGATCGCTACGAATCTGAACACGCGACCGTATATAAGTTATACAGTGTGACTGTGGAAACTATTCCCTAACACGTACCAACATGTATTGGTCAGCTGACAATTGGACTCACTCACACATACAATGTAACTGCTGCCGTCAAATTGGTTCTATAATTCGCGAATTTTGATGCGAAGCGGTGCGTTTATCGTTCCATAGTGGATTAGGCTACCCGCGGTAAAAATTTTTTAAAGTGCACTTTTCAAAAACTGCCGGATTTTTTATAATTCCGGATTTTCGAGTGCCGGATTTATGAGGTTCTACTGTACTTAATTTTTACTTTCTCCATACGTAGTATTGTGATCACGAAAAAAATGGACTTCGAGATTTCAACGGAAATACACGTTTTGAGGTCCATAGAACACGTTTAGACTATTTTCGGAATGATGTATGAGTGTGTGTGTGTGTAGTGTGGGGCTGGATGTATGTGACTGTGGGCGCTATAACTCAAAAAGTACGTGCCATATCGATACCAAATTTCATATATAACACTTTAGGGGTAGCACAAAAAACTGATTAGTTTTTGGACAATAACAGTTAACCGGAAGTCGAGGTTTATTCGAAACCCGATTCGGTTTTGCGATATTTCTCCGTTAAAACATCATTATTGTATATAAATTCTATACAAAGGTTATAGAGAATGTAATTTCCTACAACTTTCATTTGAAACAATCTTCCATAGCAGTTATTGTTTAGGAATTATTTATAAATAATCGGTTTTTTCGGTTTCCGTCAAATATCTCCTTAAAAACATCGTTATTGGTAATCTTCGTGAGGACCAAAGTTGTAGTGAATAATATTTCTTCCAAGTTCTGTTTGAAACAAATTTTCTTAGAACCATCCATTTCGGAGATATTCTTAATTTCCAGTATACAGCGCCACCACCAAGTAACGATGAATTCTGTAAACATATTCAAAATATACCTAATTTACGGCAATAAGGACGACTGTATTCTTTTACGATACGAAATAATAATTTTGCCTCATAATGCTATTCATAATAATTTAAATATCTATACCCCAAATATGGAGAAAGTCATATGTTGGCCACATCAGATTTTTACCTAGAAGCATTATGAAATAGCTGTAGTAATCGTGCTTACAGAGTATAGCTTGAATCTTGGTAGGAGATAAAGTTAGCTGTTCAAATTTTGAATCAAAGTACCTCCATTCGATTTGAAAGAAAACTTGAGGAAAAAATCTGATGATAACAGTTTGATTATTCTAGCTTTACGGTGTGGAAATGTATAGATGCACAAACAAACAAACTTTCATAAATATACAGGTGATTGATCTTATACTTGCATTGAAAGTGACAAATATCAAAATTGAACTTCCTCAGTTCCTTTACTCGAGAGTTATCGTCGAAAAACCAAATCGATGCCCCCAAACTCCTACTTAAAGTTTTTTTGAGATACAACACATCTACTATAATATATTTTGAAGGGTGTGTTTGTTGTTTTTTCATGGAAATCCTCCTAAACGATAAAAGATAGAATAACCAAATTTGGTACGATTCTTCCTTACATCCCAAATTAGTAAATGGTCAAGGTTTTGTTTCTGTCCGTCACTTTGATTTGAAATGGCAAACGATATAATTATCGAACGTCGCGTATTTTGCCGCGTCCTGCAACTGAAATACAGGGATGACTGTAGACTACTTTGAATTTGCACTTTAAAATTACATACTTAAAAACACGGTACGAAATTGAGACTTGGATACTTCTTTGCGGGAAAGAACAAAGTTTATTTTGATTGAAGACAGATTCCGAATTCTGGATGAATTCGCTTAGAAATGTGGTTAGAATCAATAAAATACATGATTTTATCAGTTTTATTACAATACCAATTATAAGTTACCATGACAACTCCCATTGTCACCGAAATTGAGATTCCAATGCATTTATATTGAGACTATATAGTCCCTTCTTACATTTCAGAGGGAGAGAGAGGGAGGGAGAGGAAGTGAGGAGGAGGGATCGAATGGGAGAGGGAGCGATGGGGAGGGAGAGAGGGGGAGAGAGGGGGGGAGAGGGAGAGAGAGGGAGGGGGAGAGATGGAGGGGAGGGGGAGAGATGGAGGGGAGGGAGAGGGAGAAGGGAAGGAGAGGGTGGAAGGGAGTTTATACGTTATTTTCGATTTTTCACAGTGCAAGATTTTCATCCATCATTCATCTAAAAAGAAAAATGCGGAGCGGTTTTCTTCATTTTTGCTTTATTCTACGGGTATAACTGTGTACTATCTTATTCTTGTGATGCTTACATGTTACACGGTCGAAGTTTTAGTTTCACTAAATCCGTTGAAATTCCACAGGCACTCCAGCTAGTAGCCTATATTTTAAGCTGGACCAATCTAAAGATACGCTGCAAGTTTCATACAAATTCGACCAGTCGTTTTTGCATGATGCGCTAACAAACAAACAAACAGATTTTCCCTAAATATTTACCAAAATTGTTTTCCTAAAATAGTTCTTATTTATACTTCTTCGATGTAATCAACCGTAGCCTTGAAATCAGTGATTTCTCTTACGGGTGCCCACCCACAACCCCCTCTTCCCTTGGTCTCATTTTCCTCATCTACAAACTTGATCTTATAATTGTATTTAAAGTGAAAAATATAAAATTTGAACTTCCTAAGTTAATTTACTCGAGATTTATCGTCGAAAAACCAAATCGATGCACCCCCCCCCATATCCCCACTTAAAATTTTTTTGAGATACACCACATAGCTTATATTTTAAGCTGGACCAGTCTAAAGATACGCTGCAAGTTTCATAAAAATTCGACTAGCCGTTTTTGCGTGATGCGGTAACAAACAAACAGACAGACAACAATTCTGCAAACAGGTTCAAACGTCTTCCTGTGATGCAAAACACGCAAAAAAGTAAAACCCGACAAAAAAAAACAAATGTACAGGCAGAGGTAACAATTTTATTTATAAAGATGGAGAAAGTAAAAATGATAGAGTATATAAGTTTTCAACCCCACCGAACTGTGATTCGACACACCCAAGAAAATTGCCAAACCGTATAAAAGATCGTATGGCGATAATTTAGAAGCTTTCCTAAACCGCAGTTCATTTATGAGTTTCATACATTCTCAATAAACTATAAATCATTAATCCCTGCAAAAAAATGAGAAATTTGTTAGGATGTGCAATCGTAGTTGCTAAAAATGAATAGTAAAGCTTAGAATATGGACTGCAACAATTTATTGAAACAGATGGAATTGAATTTACTAATAAAAACGTAATGAATCTTCTGCAAATTTAAGATTCCCAACATAATTGCACAGCTGATATTCTTTTAACACTACTTCCGTCATTATCGTTCTTCCCTTTGATAATGGCATCTCTACTTCATGAGTAATACAAAGAATTTTTCATCGTATAGTCTTATCGTGTTGCCTTATGTTATTCTAATTATAATTGGTGGAACATTTTCAGAGATCGCTGTATTTAAAGCAATTGAAGGTTTATTGACGATCATTCTTAAAATTGAATTTTGAATAATAAAATCTCCTTAAAAAATTACAAATAAACAACTTTTTCACATAGGAATAGAGTCCGAAATGTGGTTAAAGTTAAAATAAGCCGCGTTCAAGGGTAAATTGATGTAGAGGAAAAACGTTAACTTTTCGGAATTAAAGTTTTGTTTTAATGAAATAAACGTCATAAAAATAAACAATTAGCACACATTTGTGTCAGCAGTAGAAACATAAGAACCAGAATTAGAAATTTTCAGTGAATTTTTGTTGAAGTTTCTGTTGGCCAACGATTCGACAGCAGCCGGACCTGTGTGATTGACGTCGCAATACATTTTCCTGCAATATGTAAACATATAGTTAAACACGCAACGAATTGAACTCCAATAATTTTATTTATTGGTTAGGGGAAGAATATATTTCTTCTTGATAAATCGAATGAGATGGGAACAAAGTTCGATGAATCATTCTTTAAATGTGCCGCACCTCTCCCGATCTAGCAGAAACTTTATGTTAAATTGTAACATAAGCAAATGAATTCAATGACTAATTTTAACACTATGCTTTCGACAAAAAGAGTTTTTATCCTATTAAGATATGCATTGCACCGTTTCGTGTCATTTCTCTAGACGATTGAGAGTAGGAGAGAAAACTTCTTCCTAGAGTAAACTATTTACGCAGGAGAAAATAAACCAATCCATCCTTTATTCCTACCGTCAACGAACACCCGAATTACCTCAGTCGGAGACAAAGCGAGCGTTGAAGGGGTTGGGTAAAAGTCCATTTTCTTAGTTTCGAAAACAAAACCTTTTCTATTTCTTCCGAAAAAGCAAAGAAAACGTCATAAATAACCGATAATTCGGTTATCGACTTTCGACGATGGAATCTATCCCGTCTTGTTTTCTGCATCGTTAGTTTTTTCTCGTTCCAAAGTCCTCTCTCTGCCCTCACTCGAACTCCTCCATTCTCCCTTTATTAGTCCGCCACTCCGACCTCCAAGTAATTAAGGACGACGGCATTCAATCCCTCTCTTCCCGTTGACTTTTCCTCCCACTCCCCCCTCCCCCCCCCCCCTATCCCCCCCTCCCCTCCCCTCCCCCCTATCCCCTCTCCTACGCTGCGCGAACCCCGCGGAATAAAAGTTTATGCCTCCATTCTGGCCTCATATTACCCTGTTAACGTTCCGCGATCCTTTCCCAGGCAGTTTCCTCAAAGTGGGTGCCCGAGTCATAACCGTAAATTTATCTTGTACCGAAATCCTCAAAACATCAGCGCTAAGATTCCTCCTCTCCTTGAGATTTACGCGTTTTGGAAACGACGAATTTCACTCCCATTACAAAAAAATTTACGCCCCCGCGGGAGTTTTAGTGCGTCGTTTACTCGCCGTACTTAATAACGTGGTTTAAGGACCCATTTGTTTCTCGCCTTTTTTATTTAAAGACTTCGTTATCATTATTAGAAGAATAATGTTTGAAGCGCCAAATTCTTATTATTATTCAATATATATTTTGCAAAATGCGGCGAGCTTATTAAGTTTAGACATTTCTGATCCGTTTTAATAATTATAATCGCGAACTCTCGAATAAATGTAGTTGTTATTTATGTTTAATCCTGAACTCTTTTTATCAGATTCTAACAACCCATTAGCTATATGATAGATAAAAATCTAATATCGGCGGAAATAAACTTCATATAGCATTTTTGTTCTTTTTAAAGTAACTCGTTTGAAATTCTTTTTGCATGAAGAAACTGTATTTATCAATGCAGAATTTAACTGAATGAAAATAATGAACACCTTATTCATTTTATTACGAGTGGTTTATTTAGAGAAAACTATATCGAGTGCATATTATACAAACATTTATTCAGACAATTTCGCTGACCTAAAAACATTCAAGCGAAACAGAGAAATGCAATTTCACTGATCCATGATTCTGTTCCTTTCTTCTCTCTCATTAATAATTGCTATAAATCATAAGATATGAATTACTTATGACACTGGAGGATGTTCCCTTTTAAGAAATACTAATTATTATCTTTGGGCACAGAAGAGGCACGCTTCCTTTACATCGCCTCAAGCACACTCTTAAAGTATTTCTTACAAAAATGAATTTGGAATTAACAGGCTCGAATTTATAAACGGAAACTTACCAAATCTTTCGATGAAAAACTTACAGTTTTTTATACTATCATTTCATATACAAACGAAATAGATTGTTTCGAGTTACCAAATGGAATTCGACCGTTCTATTCTCTATGGCATCCATATGTTATCGACATTATTACCACTTGTTTGGCCCTGTTTGAACTGTTTTTCATGGCGGTTGCGATATTGCGTTCCTAACGTATTCAAATGATAAATCTAAATTTGTTATCCTAATTTTCGCTTCATCACGATAAAATCGAATAAATTCAGTTATTTTAACTAAATGGAGTTTCGTGATTTTCAACGAATAATAAGCCTAACAGAGAGTAGTGAAAATAAGTGAAATTAGTAGGTTTTGGTGCGTACATCTGCGCACACCGACGCGTCAAGACATAGTCAATTTTTGTTTAAGTCATGCCTCAGACAAGCCCCCGCACACTAGAGCGACACCATGTCTGCAACGAGACGAACGTCACTTGGCCAGTTCGCACTATGACTTCTTCGAGTGAGGATGAAATTTTGATGTACGCATGGTTTAAATTACGTAGAAAGAAAAGGAATCCATGACTTCAACAAGTCTTGTGATGAGCATGGTGGATACATTTTGGCACGTGATTTGTTGAGAGATCCCGAGAAATTTCAACCATTCTATCGGATGTTCCCAGACAACGAAGAACAAAGTTGCCACACACCTCATCAAAATTTACAACCTTGCTGCAGAAGAGCGAATTCTGAGGCCGTAGAACTGAGAAATCGTTTTTGTAGTTATTTTTTAAAACCGAATGCAATTATTCCTTGGCAAAACAAGTACACTTTAACATAATATAAAGAATTTATGTAGAAAAAATATATTTTTAAAGACTTTTTCAATGTATTTTTAATACATATCTAATGTCAATTTAATGTAAAAGATATTTTTACTTGTAATTCATTTTTAAAAGAAAATACATGTTTATTGAATGAACTCATGACACTTTCTCCAAGGCATTTTGCAGACTATATTTGCAGATTTTGCAGACTATTTCATTATCCGGAAATTAATTATTCTGCATAATCGAGGCTGTACATCATATGGAAATCATTCATTTTGATAATAAATATAAAACTTGAATTACCATTTAATCCGGTTTCCTTAGATATTTCACGCCAGGCTTTTTCGAGCTCATCCCCGTTATTATTATGCCCAGGTAATGAATAATCAAAAATTATAGGAAATTTCTCCACCGCTTGCACTAATTTTACATTAATTTCTTCCTCGGACATGATTCCTCCTTCGCTGACAGCTAAAAGAAGACTGAAGCATGACGCAGAAAAAGGAACACGCGGTGTCTTTTGGGGCTTGTCTTAGACATGATCCTGACGTCAGCGGCATGACTAAGACCAGTGTCCGGCGGTTTTCATTTACCCATTGTGTTCCATTGTGTTCCTTTCCTTGCGTCACGTCGCAGACGCCGTGTCTTGTCTAACGTCTCTGTCTTGACGCGTCGGTGTGCGGCCGGCCTTATGCGAAATGTTTCATTCTCAGTCTTATTCTTAACCGTTTGCTGCATAAAATGAGTATTATCTATGAAGACCATGAGTGGCAGAGCGATGGGACTTAGTTTATTCTAGCTGCTGTACATTATATATGAACTACACTAGATTGGATGATGTGACGTATCTAGAGATGCCTAAAAGAAAAAAGAGACCTGGAGGTGTCCTGAACGCCGCATGAAAGACAAGCAAGAGGAGAGTCAGTGTCTTATACCAACAGCTGATATTAGGAAGGCTCGTAAGGAAATAAAGCGAGGTCTAAGTTATATTCTTGATTTGGAAGAACTTGTTGCCAGTGTGGCTAACATTCTAGAAATAAGAGATCTTAGGGAGCAAGAAATTGATAATATTTATGTAGTTTATGTAGTTAAACATCCTCTATGTACAACTTAACCAACATTTTTCTGATAAAAATACAGAGGTATATGTCTGTGAATTGATGTATTTCATTACAAAGATGAGCATCCAATGACAGCTTATGTTCCACTTTAGTAAATTCTTATGCGTTTTATTCCAATGTTACATTACAATGATTTTTAGTGAAAAGTATAAAAGAAATTTAAGAAAACATTTGGATCATAAGGAAAATATCCATCATGAATCTCTTTAAAAAAATATATGGCATATGTTGATTAAATTATTCACTACATTATAAATAGTCTGAGAAATTCTTGTTTAATCAACATATGGCATACCTCTTTTAAAAAATGAGATTCATGATCATACACATATAATGAAAATTTTCCTTAAGATTCAGATATTTTCTTAAAAAGAAATTTTTATTTTATACTTTTCAGTTATATACTTCATTTTATACTTTTATTTTATACTTATAAAAAGTGTATAAATAAAATTTTAAAAAATACTAAAGGCTCCGCTCCGGTTCGTCTCGCTCGCCAACCCCCCAGTGCATTGAAAACTTTCTTTCAACCAACCCAACTCAACCATTTTTTATGAAACCCATGTTCCTACCAACACAACCCAAGCATTTTTGAAACTTCTTCTAACCATGCCAACCATTTTCTAATACCAACCTTCCAACCAAGCCTATCATTTTTTCAAACCTTTCTTCCAACCCATCCATTTTTGAAACCCTCCTTCCAAACAACTCAACCTAAACATTTTTCTGAAAACAGTTTTCCAACCCAACTCTACTTATTTTAGGAAACCCAACTTTCCTTCGCACAGAAAAAATGAGTAGCGAAAAACCCAGTAATTCTACGTGCGGGCACTTTTTCCACTCCTCACCTAATATTTCAACAATCAGTCCTTCAATTTGAACGGGAATTTTTTTAATCTATAAAATACATATTGAGTGGTCAGTAAATATATATTTTTCCCAATTTATTTGAATCGTCGATTTTCCGCGAAGTTTTATAAAGTACCCTTTATTTTAACTACGGATTAAAATATCCCAAAAAACTATTAAAGATATAGCTACATAGTACCTAAGCAAGCTAAATTTTACATTTTTTACGCTCTACCTAACTGCAAAAGCCACATTACGCTAGAATGAACGGTTCTTGAGTTAAAAGCGAACAATCAGTTTTATTGGAATTTCCATTTTTGCGGTACTTGAACCGAAGATTTTAAATTTTCGGATTTTTTCTGTTAACTGTACACTAAAACCTATGTTTGTTCCAAATTTCAAATCTCTAAGTCAAGCAAAGTACTTTAGAATTATGTCTGAGAGTGAGTCGTCTCAAATAAAAGCCACGCGTGTGTGTGACAGAGTTTTTAAAGAATAGAGAGGAATTTTTATGTTGATACACGAATTTTTGAAGTTACAACAGGAGGTAATGTGTGAGCAATTTATGCCACTGTTTGAGAAATTATGCTCAGTTTTGTGATATGACTAAATGACAAGATGAGCGTGGAAGCTTTGGGAGATAAGAGTACATAGCTATAATCAGATTTTGAGTATGTCATATGATCAAGTAATGATGTGGGATGAGACTAAGGAATGGGAAAGCGTGTTGCAGTGATGTGAAATTGACGATGTAACGATGCGGTGCAAGTTGAAATTGTGAAATATTAGATTATGTGATGTTGTTAATAGATGCAGTGATATGATGCAGTTTTGTAATTGGCTTATGTATTTATTTAACCTTCAATATCACAAGTAAGCTAAATCTAGGAGGTAAAGTCTGCTACAAAAGTCTTTCACTTATATTAATTAAAGCTCAAAAAGTACACATTTATATAATGTACAAGCAATAACAACTATTTGTCCGTAAACATATACAATCTCCTATATATTTAGGAAAGTTAGTTTGTTAGTTTGTTTATTTGTGCATCTATACATTTCCACACCGTTAACGCTAGAGTAGTAGTAGTAATAAGGTCTTTTTAGGTGCGTCGACAGCTAAGGTCATTTTGCACGGTCACATTCTGTTAGATAAAATCAACATACATCACAGCATCCATGCCCGAAGCGGGATTCGAACCCGCGACCTCTGGGTTAGAAGGCAGGCGCACTGTGTACCAGTCTAACCCGGCCGGCGTTAAAGCTATAGTAATCAAACTTTCAACAAATACTTTCTTCACAAATAGGATGGCTGTAGGCTATTTATTAATCCCAAATATTTTATATCAATTGTACAAAAAGCAAAATAAATTTGTATGCTAATGCATTGCCATGTAGAGATGGGTCAGAAAGAACGGAACAGCTCTTTTCGAACAGTTATGATGCCTAAACTGTTCAGTAAAATATCTGTTCTCATAAACTTCCTGTTCTCAAAGAACAGGTAACTCTACATCTTATACACAGTGAGAAAGGTGGGAAACGACCATTTCCTTATCCGTAACTGGACGGCGGGTACTAATTAAACTAGGCGTATTTTCCCAAGTCCAAATATTGATTTGAATGAAATTTGGTACGATTGTGGAGGGCTTCCAGAAATAATTCATACGTGGTTTTTGTTTCTCTCTGCGCGTTTTATTCAAAACGGCGGCCGAGTGAATTCTTAAATACCATTAATCATCTAGAATTACGATCGGATTTGAACCAAATTTCCCCGGAAAACGCCGGGTATTTCTGCTAGTCTTATATAATAAAAAGCAAATCTCTGTATATAACGCTAACTTTTCTCCGTCTATAACGCTAACTTAAACGATAATAACTAGAGAAGTAATGAAGATAGAAACTCGAAATTTGGAAGGGATGCTTGATTAACACTTTTTCGGGTGATGACGAATTTAAATTGCGAAACAATTCCTTGGTTCGACTCCAATGGAGACATTTCCATTTCCCATTACTTAACATGTAAAACGCGACTTTTCGACGTGCAGACTTTTATTCATTTGGAAATTATAATTAGAAAGAATTAACCTACGACCTTAGGATTTGAACCATGTTGAAGAAAAAATTATATGGTTTCTTATTCTGCTCATCTCTTTTCGTCCACAGTTCGAAATATCCTATGCTAAACGTTTAATTTACATACTTCATGGAAATCTTGCCATTTAACGGAATGTTGCCATGGTGACTAATTATATTGTTAGACCTCAAAATCCTATTGTTATATCAGTCCTTATGGGTGTAAGTATGCTTTGAATTTAATTAGAGATAGAGAGGGAGGGAGGGAGAGAGAGGGAGGAAGAGTGAGGGAGGGAGAGTGAGGGAGGGAGAGATAGGGAGGGAGAGGGGGGAGGGAGGGGAGGGAGGGGAGGGAGAGGGAGGGAGGGAGAGGGAGGGAGAGAGTGGGAGGGAGGGGGAGGGAGAGAGGGAGGGCGAGTGAGGGAGAGATGGTGAGGGAGAGTGAGGGAGAGAGAGAGAGAGGGAGGGAGAGAGAGAGGGAGGGAGAGAGAGAGAGGGAGGGAGAGAGGGAGGGAGACAGACAGACAAACGACTTTATTGAGAGCAAAATTGACACTATATAGTCCCTTCTTACATTTAAGAGAGAGAGAGAGGGAGAGAGCGGGAGGGAGAGAGAAGGGCTAGGAGGGAGGGAGGGAGAGAAGGGAGAGGGTGAAAGGGAGGTGGCGAGATATAGGGAGAGAAAGAGAGGGGGGGGGATGGAGGTGACTATTTTAAGGCTAACTAAAGATATCCCGTCATATTGACAGGCAATTACGCTAGTAATAAATAGTTCAGAACTTATTCAAACACATTATTCCCTATTTTTTGGAGTTAAGAAGTTTTTGTGTGATCATGTATGTAATGTTCTTTTGTGAGAGGGCATTTTAAATAATAAAACGCCTGTTTTGGCAAAAATCCTCTTGTTTTAATTCTGTTTCAACGTTGAGGTTTAGGCATTTCCTTCTCATACCTCTTTATTACCTGATTTTATTGGCATTAAGCTATGTACATTATGGAAATAATTTCGATTAGCAGAAATCCTCTCATATTCATCGATATAGGTGAATATGATTGCACTTAAACAGATTAAGCATAGTTTATCCAGTTATCTTTGAAACAAAATTGATCTGGAAATATATATCTATATACGCCTAACGTCATTCCCATTAGCCTAAGAATTTTAAAATACCTCAAAGGAAACAGGTTTCTGGACCGGAATACCTTTATATTTTAGCGGAAAAATACTGAGTGGCAGGATATACTAATAAAATTATCACAATTTCCATCTGATTCCACTTCATAAAAGCAGAATAAATCAATCGCTAATTGGGGTTGACGAATCGACCCCTTGCCTTTCCCCTCCATCCGAAAACCAAAATATCTTCTCATTACGGTGACCCTCCCGAACTGTCAGGATGAGTGGATCCGCCTCATTCTTTCGCTTTCTCTCCATTAGCTATGTTAGCATTCCGGAGGGGAAGAAAGTATAAAATTATGCTCCTTATGCATACCTATAGCTATCCTCCAGATAGGGAGAGAATAGAGTCTCTCGATGGAAGCGGCGGGAGAGGTTAACGACTCCTCATATTTTGGAATCCTTACTGCTAAAGATGGGAGGAAAGGGGCGGAGGGGAGGAGAGCGGAAGAGGGGGAGGGACAGGCTATTGGTCTTAGGGAGCAAGGCTCCGCATCCTGGGCCAATCCTCCGCCGTGTTTTCGGTTGAAAAGAAAAGTGAGGAAGAGAGCGAAGAGAGGAAGGCGTCAAATACCCAGGCATCCGCCGTTACGCGGTGAAAGGCGTGGAGGAGGAAGGAGGGAGGGAGGGAGGGAGAGAGAGTAGAGAGAGAGAGGGTTGTGCGTTTGGAGGAGTATTGGAGAGGAAGATACACCTTATCTTTAAGGGGGGGGCAAAAGGGTGGGAATAGCACTTTGCCGCTCCTCTCGATGCATTGTCAAAGAGAGGGAGTGGAAGACGGTGTGCACCATGAAAGCGCGGCGTTGAGGAAGATTCGCCGATGGAATGGCAACCGCCTTGGTGCCTAGCGGGTGCTCTCTTCGTCAGATCTTAAATCTTTCCATCTTTCTCCTCTCTCTCTCTCTCTTCTTCTCTTCACTCCGTTCTCCAATCTCTATCTTCTTTCCGTGTCTTCCTTCCTTGTACCTCTTTCTCTCTCTCTCTCTCTTCCACCTCCCTCCCATCCCTTCGACCCGCATTCTCTCCCACGTAAGAACCCAGGAATGAATGGAACCCTTTGACTCCATTGTTAAGAACACCCATTTGTCACCCGAGTCTTGCCTTGGATTTTCATTGACGTCAAAACCGCACCTTGAGGGTTTATATCTTCACCCTCCTTATCAACAGGGGGAGGGAGAATTGGGAAGGGAGAGAGGAATATCAAGGGGATGGGTGCGCGATCTTTAACTATCGTAGTCTTCGCCTCGTACTTTCTGTGTTTATGTGCGCTCTATCTCCGCTGCACGGCGGTCTATGCGCGCCATCTGTGGCCCCGCATTCGGCTATGGCGACCTCCAAATCTATTCAGTTCCCTGCGCCAGAGGAGGCTTCCCCCATCCACTCGGTGCTAGGCTGTTTTGGGGTTGCTTTATTATCACGTTGTCTTTGGGGATGACGTACGGTTCAAGCACTAATTCTGTCTCTTGGAGTCTCCGCCCTTCTTCCTTTCCGCTCTGTGGTCCCGACTCCTTTCCGTAAAATCTTGAGCTACTCCGGCGCCCTTCGTGGTCTACAGACGAAGTTTTTAGCTTCCTCCGCCCGCATCTTACTTGCCTGCCCCCTTCCACCCTCCGCCCATTTCCACCCTCTACCCCCTTCCCCTTTCCACCTTCTTTCCCCTTCCGCCCCTTTTCACCCTCTGGTTCCTTCTACCCTCTCCCTCCTCCGTCCCCTGCTATTCTTTCCTCTTCTGGCATCATCTGCCTTCAGGAGACGGTCGAGCTGAAAAGATCGCTCGGTCGCATGTTCATTGTTTCCGCAGAAATATTCATCTCTATCTTTCAAGCATATTTAAGTGTTAAATTCTTTGCTTTCACAAAACCAAGACATCTTTTTGTGTGAAACCTACAGATAAAACGAAATAAGAAAACAACGAAGCTGTATTAAGCGATAGAGAGTTAATGAGGAGTGAGCATCTTAAGACAATTGATGAGGGGTAACAAAAGTGCGGTTTCTGGGATGCATGCGACTCTTCAGGCGCTGTTTAGCCTCTTTTTGACTCTTTGAGCATGAATGGTTTAACTTCCGAAGGTAGCACCAACTCCTTAATTTGGAGTCAATATTTAAGCGCGCCTAAATAGGTGACGCTTCGGAACTAAACGGTGGTATACAGGCAATTTTAATTCTAATTTAACTAATTCTCGCTATAACGAATAAATTTGACACCTATATTAAAGAAAAATTCCCCCTGAGAACAATGGTCATAGAAGTACGTGAAAAGGGTGCACGCAATATGAGGATAGCGAGCACCATGAATCTATCTCGGAGTTCGGTTGTGACGATTGCTAAGGGCTACGAGAAACTTCTTGAGGGAGTTCAACGAGAATAAAGAATCGTAAATCGTTCCCTGAACAGCTGATGGAGATCACTGACGAGGGAGGATACTCTTAAAGGCAAGTCCTCAATGTTGCTGAGACAGGTCTATTCTGGAAGATGATTCCTTTAAAAGCCTACGTTGCCCCAAAGGAGGAATCTATGCCTGGCTACAAAGCTGCAAAGAATAGAGACTCTCCTGATAGGACGCAATGCAGCAGGAGATTAAAGGGCTTAAGCTTCTCCACGTATACCTTGCTGAGAGCCCAAGGGTATTAAAGGACAATGCGAAGCGTATGCTTCCAGTCATTTGGAAGTCGAATGCAAGAGCTTGGGTGACCGCTTTCCTTTTTTTTTATTGATTGGTTAACCGAGCACTTTGCGCCTGCTGTCGAAGATTACTGAAAGGAGAAAAACCTAGGATTTATTACATTCTAGATAATGCTCCTGGATATCCCAACCACCTCAGTCATTTCGATCCCACTCTGAATGATGAGACTTTGCATCCCAACACAACCTCCATCGTGCAGTCCATGGACCAATGAGTTATTGCCACCTTCAAATGTCATTATCTGAGTAGGACGTTTTTGAGGGTTTCTTCTGCATTCTTTGGAACAACGTTTCGCACCCGTTACTGGCGTGCATCATCAAGGGCCGAGTTTAGCGTTGTCTCTTCTGCCGCTATTTAATTTATACCCCTCTTTCTGTGCGTGGGGTGTGCATTCATTCCCACATCCTTGCTCTCATATATTCCCCTTAACATTTTCCATTTACTTTCCCATCCCCTCTCCGCTACCTTCGACTTTCCTGCTCCATTTTTTCTTATGCGCCGTCGGAATAATACTTTCCACGTGTTATTGATCCGATATCTGACTTCCCTGTTGAAGTTAAATAAATGTTTTTCTATCTCTATTGATCCTCTGATCTGTCTGGAGAAGTACAGGGGCCCCCTTGCGAGAACCTTGGTCTCGTCGAGGACATCGCAGGTCTATAAAAAACGCCCAGTGGAAGGACTCGGCCGTAGCGGAACACACTACATAGGGAGAAGGACATGCGGTCAAACTCGACGCGTTGTGTGAAACAGCAGCGATATCTAAAATGTAATATTTTTTGCAAGATTAGACTAATGTTACCATATAGTAACGGACAAAGTTATTTCCAAAAATTTCAATTATGACATACTTTCTTGGATAAAACCTAAGCTTATTAATATATTTATATTTGTTAAACTATTCTTTTAAATTTTTTTATATAAATCAATAATCTACTTATAATTATGAGCTAAGAAATCCGGTCATACCATGCGGAGTTAGATGGGAGAAAAAGGAAAAACGCCAAATAACTAAGGAACTTTTCGATCTTTTTCAACCAAACTTTCAGCAATCACTTGGCTTTCCAACTTTTCAATTTGAAACTGCTCGCCGTGCACATAGTAGTCCTGGGATTGACCCCAAGAGCATATCTTTCCTACATTTGAATAAAATGGGCAGAAATGAAACGAAGCGAGTAAGCCTTTTCCCTTAGCATTTTAAAATATCATAAAAATGAGACATCGACGCGGTGTTTTCACAGTTATGCAGCGAAAACTAAGGGAACGAATTTCCATATCATAGAAATTCAAATATCATTCGAAAAAGGCCAAAAAGTACGTTTTACCACTTTTTTCGTGATTTTTGCGCATTTATTCAATTCATTGCCAGGGCAATTCCAATTGTTTAAATATATTTTTGGGTCGATCCTTATGCGAAATAAATGTATAAAACTTGTCATAAAATCTTATTAAAACATAATTTTTGGAGAATTTTATATGATATTTGAATTTTTACGATACGGAAGTTAAACTTTATAATTTTCTCCGCATGACTGCGCAAGTTTCGCTTCCATATCTCATTTTTGAGATATTTTAAAATGTAAACGAAATAATGTCTGTACGTAAAAAAGTTAATTTAAAAATGTTATCTTATGGGTAAAAGAAACTATCCCCTAAAGCAGTGGTTCTCAACCTTTTTGATAACACGGCCAACTTGAACTTCAAGAAATTTTCCGCGGCCCACCCAGGGTCATAATAAGGAAATATGGCGACCCTAACTTTCATAATTATAATAATACCCTTAAAAATGATTCTAAATCAATTATAAAAATAATTTTTTATAAAAGCTAGAAATAATTACAAATTCATGAAGCACTTGGGTCACTTTTCGAAGTAATTATGATGAAAATATCCGACTTCCGGCCTTCCCTTTTTGAGCTTAATTCTGGTTTCTTTCCAAAATTTTTAGGTATAATCTGGAAAGAAAAGGTCATAGCTTTTTTGCCCAAAAACTTGTCAATGTTGCGATCTTTGCAAATTCGTGTTTTAAGGTTAAGTAAGTTGAGAGTTCGAGGAGAGTATCTTGTTCTGTTGTGTTGAGTTTGTTGCTTGGATCGGAGCAAAACAAAAAGGGATCGCAAACCCACATATTTCCCTATCTAGGATCACCTTCAGAGGCAAAATAATCTTCAAATTTTCTCCTGAGAGCGTCAAGGTGTCCTAGTATTACCTTACATACATAGTTCCATCTAATTTTTTTCATCGATGGGCGGAATGAATATCGCTATGCGCGCCTACATGACGCTAATGCGCGGATGTGCGCCCGGGTTGGCGCAGCCCTGTTTGGATATATGTATGTATCTCAAGGTAAACAGAGTCGTGCGCTCTTGAAAAATTTAGTGCGCGGCACTTCAAAATCTGTTGCGCGGCCGCGCAGTCGCGCAGCTTAAAGGGAACCATACTTACATACCTATTATTTGTTTGTCAAAATTAAAATTTTCATCATATGCAAGGTCTGAAAATGTTGGGAACATATCAATAATGTCAGATATTACCTCAATGCCCAAATTTATATATTTTCTTGAAACTGTAAGCAAGCTCCGCAGCTCCGGGTCCCGTTCGGAAGAGATCTGGCAGGGATACACCAATAAAAAATCGGTACAAAATACATTGTACAAACATTCTCATATAATAATGCATCGTTTAGTTATCTTTAGAAAATGAACATCGTATGAGCCGGATTTTATAAAATCCAATTTTTCTTAACGTTGCCTAGAATAAACTAGTCTTATATTTATCTTTTTAGAAATATGAACTATACAGTATTATTGAAGACATAAACTCAAGTAACTGTACGAAATTTGATAAAAATCGTTACAGCTGTTTTTGAGAAAATCAAATTGTTGTTAAAAATGCGTACAATAAACTTTTCTTAATTATTGAGCAATATCAACCATTTCTTCTTAGCTTCTTCTCTGTATGATGAAATACCTATGTACGAGATTTCATTTATTTTCGCTCTACCGCTTAGGCTCTACATCTAATAACAGACAGACGGCATTGCGAATACCACTTTTTCGGACTCATCTACACCTAAAACGTGTATTTCCGTCAAAATCTCGAGGTCGAATTTTTTCGCGATTACAATACTTCCTCAATATACTTCGTATATGAGAAAGTAAAAAGTGAGTTTAAAAAAATATTTTTTATTTAATAAGGAACTGAAAAAACCGGCTCATATTTTTCTACATTTTTTGGCAACAAATCCCGGAAATCCAGGACGTCTGTACACCCAACATAGAATTTTTATCGTGTGCCCTTACGAAAAGTGTGGGTCGGCTTACAATCGATGTACGCTCACAATCGATTAAATACGGTATATAAAACCAATTATGAACAATAATAGCCATAAATAACGTATTATTTATCTCTATCCTTTAATTAATACAGTTCATAATCATGGAAAGTAATGCAACTCAAGATGAAAGGAAACGAAGACTTAACAGAGGAGCACAATCTCGCTGGAGTTCTCGCCAAATGGAAGTATTGCTGAAGCTAGGAGAAGAGAAACTGAACAGGATAGACGGAAAAGATTGAACGATCAGAACAAGCGAAAAGCATAGAGCTAATGAGTCACCAGAAGCAACAGCAAATCGATTGACAAGCAACATATTTATAGATGCAAGAAAACGAGCAAATACAAGTTCAATACTATCTGAATAGCGATTATTGCAGATTAAGACTATTTATATTTAAGTGATAAAATTCTTATAACATTATTTAGCTGATGATATAAATATTTATTAACATATATCTTTGTCAAACGACTTTTATGTGTCTATGACTAATAATACTTACTGGAACATTCGATTATGTGGATTTAATATTTATTTTTTACGTTTTAGTGCACATACAAGTTGGTGTCATTAATTTTTATTTTGTTATAACGTATTTCGTGATTCACGCATACCCGTCATATTAGACGGGCAATTACGCTAGTATTTACATAAAAAGACAATAATATACATCAGCCCGCAAGCCATGTAATTCCTGAAAGCCGCAGATATTACAATCGGAATTATTCCGCAGTAAAACATTTTTATGTGCATTTAATCACTTTATGTCATTTATTAATCAACATACAGACTTAATTTGGGATTAATAAATTTAAAAGTTTTATGCTTTTTGAAAAAGTCAGTTTTAGCTTTACCATATGGTAACGCTAGTATATGTATAACGGGTTAATTCGCTATTGCGGGAATTACCCGTATTTCATAGTACGAAATATAATATTTTTCGTCTGCCAGTTTAGAGGTTTAGGAGACAGCTCTAATAAGCAGGCCGGCGATATTTCTCAGCAGAGTGAAGTTAAGTAAAATGTATCTATATAAATTTCATTTAATGTAACTGAATCGGTTACCTACACCAAAATTATTACCCTTTTCTTTCTCGATGAGCTAATTGACTAAAAAGACCCATAAGGTCGATCTTTAACTGTTATATACAATTTCAAGATCTTTCACTTTCTAACTCGCAGATTGAAATTGGGCCATCCTATGGACCAAAGGAAGAACTTGGTCTAGGTTTGCAGACCGTGGGGTCTCTTATACTCCATGGGGTCAACAAAATACTATTTCCATAAGAATTCATGGGAAAGTGTGGAGAAACCCTAAAATGCCATGCAGCCCTTCACTGATGTGGATATAAATATACCTAAATATTAACTTTCGATCACGGAAAATGGCTTATTTTACGCAAGAAAGACTGAATATTTTAATTATGTTGATGTTTTGCCATATTACATGCTAAATCGCTCGAAATTTTCCTTTAAGCGCAAAATTTATCGTTTTAGATGTTCATTTTCCGGGCGGCAACAAAGATAAATTTCTTAATTGTTGTCCTCTTCAAAGTGAGATGGCCACGTAAAGATTGATGCAAGGAAAATCCACGTCGTGGCGCGCCGTAGAGGAAGAATTGCTAACGCCAAGATAAAAGGTGCAATAGATTCATGCCTAAATATAGTCTACGAGTACTTTTAAAGTGAATCAAATGATTTTTAAGGAATATTAGAACGTTGTTATCTTTGGCCATTCACACTGAAAGATTTATCGCAACATAAATCGATACATCTACTTACATTTGTTCGGTAACCAAGATGTTTATTGTTTACGTTTTTGCTAATACTATTGACATAATCCACATAATTTTATTGCTGCATTAAAGGCTTCGGTGCATCTATCCATGTGAATATTAAGTAAACATTAATGCGTAATTATATTAATGGTAAAACTTTACAATGCAATACATAAAATAGTAAATGTTAAACCGAACTGCCAACTCGACCGAGCTTGAAATTTCCTCTATTCCACCAATATCTGATATTAGCTCCCTCCGCCATTTTTTCCCTATCCTTCCTCCTTTCAGTCCTACTAAGAACCTTTCTATCGAATCTTCCTATCCTCCCTCAATTTCAACCCTCTCCTCCCTATTTCCCTCCTATTATAGTAGCAATTCCTCTCTTTCTCCCTCCAAGCCTCCCCTTCCCATTCTTATAGTATCTTCCTAACCTAACCCTCCTCCCTTTCTATCTAAACCCCATCACCCTTCCCCTCTCTCTCTTTCTCACACTCTCTCTTATTGCGTCCTCCTTACCTCTCCCTTCACTCAGCCATTAATATTTCCTCCAGATCACCCTCAAGCCCTTCCTCATTCTCTTTCACTAACACTTCCTCTATAATTCTGTCTTCTCTTCCTGCTCATTTATTTTTCCAGAGGATAATTGTCATACTTTGATTCCGCTTTTTACTCATCGCTCGCTCTCCTGACTTCTGTGCCCGTTTCTTTTCTCTCTATCACCATCCCCTCTTTTCCGACCTTTCTCCCCCTTCCCTTTCCTCTAACTCCTCCTCGTCTTCTCCTCTCCATGTGTACTCCTCTCTGGCGGAAGGTTTCGGAGAAGGGAGGGTCGCTTGACTCCCTTTCATGCAGGGATCTCCATTGTTGCGGTGAATCTGTGTGCGTGGAAGAATAGGTTGCGTGGGCGACGGGGGGGAGGGTACGAAAAGCGGAGATTTCCCCTGCCTCCCCTATCTCAGCCCTGCCCCTTCGCAGTCCGCCTCCGATCACAGATAATGCATTTCGTATGTGATGCAGGTCGAAGGATTCTGGTTTGTGTGGCACGGGAGAGAACTCTCTTGTGGCCAGATGGGAGGGGAAAATTCTCTCGTTCGTGTACATCAGTGTGTGTGTGTGTGTGTGTTGGATGGAAACGCCTTTATTTCATTCCATCTTGGCGGACGGGCAAATAGGTGGTGGGTGGAGGCTGTAGGAGGAGATGCTATATCCAAGAGTTGAAAAGGAAGACGCTCAAGAATGCGGTCTTGCTATTCTGCGAGAGAGTGAATGTTATTCTTGCACGGAACGTATCTTAGCGGATTGGATGGCGGCAACGAGAGGGACGATGGAAGAATTTCGGTATTATACGACAAAAATACGCCTGAATTTTTTTGTGTGGTAAGACATCCTTGTGATTTCAGATGGAAATCCTTTAGGATCCTAACGTAATGATAGCTTTTCGTGTCGCGCAATTGCCAAAGGGAGCGTTTTTTAGAGAGCGTTTGTTATGTTGAAAATTTTTAAGGTAATCTGTAGCGTATAGGTAATTCTTAAAGGTAATATTGACGAATGTTTGCTTTACGCTATAAATGCGATAATAATGAGTAAAAATCTGATGTGGCCAACACATGCCTTTCTCCACACAGAGTAATGAAAATGAATGCTCTGAACATCAGCGTTCTCAGAAACGTTAATCAGCGATTACACTCGAGAATAATTATAAAACATTTTCAATAGTCTTTATCTAAAAAAATAAGTAAAGCAAATTGCCTTTTTCTCTGGATAACAAAATTTCGATGCGCAATTAAAATTACCCTTAGCAGCGTACGCAACGCAATCAGCAATTAGAAACTTTTATAATAACAGCGGTAAAAATGGTATCACTTAGCGACGTATTTAACATAAATTTCAAATAAAAATCAATATGTCTCTTAAACTAATGGTTTTGTGAAACATATTTCCAAACAAAACTTGCAGAAATTACATTATATAATCTATAATTTTTATAATAACAAATATTCACAAAAGTGGAGATTCAAAGGATGTTTGAAAAAAACGGAAAAACGACTAGAATAAACACCCACTTCCGGTTGACCAGTCAGCCAAATCCTATTAAAATATTCAATTGCAAATAAAAATCTTAAAGGTATATTTTTGTGCTGATCTGATTATTAGTTTTTGAGTTAGAGCGCCCACAAAATTAAATGTATCGCGCACCAGCTAGAGTCGATTAAGCAAAATAAGTCTCCCGGGCCGGAGGGCATACCCTCGTGTATGTTAAAAGAGCCTTGGTAATCGCACCTTACTTGAAAATAATATTCGAAAAATCCGTTGCACATGGTACCGTTCCGAAAGACTGGAAACTAGCATAGGTAACGCCCATCCACAAAGGCGGTGAAAAAGAGAACCCCGAAAATTATAGACCGATTTCCTTGACGTCATTATTGTGTAAGATTCTAGAACATATAATTGTTAGCTATGTTCTGCGTTATTTAGATGGTCGTTCTTCGCTAAGCGAAAACCAACACGGGTTTCGGAATAGTAGGTCATGCGAAACGCGGCTCGCCCTGTTTGTGAACGATTTGTTAAAATGCAGAGAGAAAAACACTAAAGCTGATGCGATTTTCATTGATTTTAAAAAAGCGTTTGATAAGGTACCCCATAATAAATTAATAGGAAAACTAGGAAAGTACGGCATAAACCCAAATATCGTGAATTGGGTAAAAGACATCCTCTCCAACAGAAAACAGATAGTAATTATTGATGGGAAATCTTCATGCCCGGTAAAAGTCGCATCAGGCGGTCCACAGGGAAGTGTCATAGGCCCACTACTATTCCTGATATATATATATATATATAAACGATATCTGCTCGGTAGTTCGTTCCAGGAAGAATTAAACGCCCTTTCAGCATGGTGTCAAGATTGGAAAATCGAAAATAATTACGGCAAATGTTCCATTTTGAGTTTCTGGAAGGGAAAGAACAATGAACTATAGGTACTCGGAGTAGAGAATTGAAAGATTGAATATCCAATCTGCGGAATACGTTAAATATTTAGCAGTCACCATTTGTCGTGATATATCATGGAATATGCATATTCGAAGGATCGTAGGCGCAGCTAATAAGAAATTGGGCTTCGTAGGCAGAATAGTAAGAAGTAGCACAGAACAGGCACGAGAAACGTGTTATTTATCATTGGTCAGATCTCAGGTCGAATACGCTTCCAGCATATGGGATCCGTACGAAAAGGGACAAATACTTGAGTTAGAAAGAATCCAACGCAGAGCAGCCAGATTCGTTAAACAAAAATGAGCAAAAATTAAGCGTCACATCACTCTTGAAGGAGTTGAGTTGGATGTCCCTATAGGACCGCAGAATTAGCGCTAGGTTAAGGCTTCTGGAGAAATTTAGGTCGGAAGTTCTCTTAGACAAGGTCTCAGGAATATTAGAGGCACCTACGTACATGGGCAGGCACGATCACGATGATAAAATACGAGAGATCGACTGTGGGGCCGAGTGATATCAGGGCTCGTTTTTCCCAAGGACCATACGGTATCATAATAGGAGAGTGATTTCCACGAGGGACGTTATTAGGTAGGCTTTGATACGCTGCACCCTCTGCCACCCACCAGTGTGGTGATTTGCAGGGTATTATGTAGATGTAGATAATCACACACATACATACACACAGACCATTCTGAAAGTAGTCTAAACGTGTTCTAGGGACCTCAAAACGTGCATTTCCGTTGAAATCTCGAAATCGATTTTTTTCATGAAGACAATACTTTCTCTATACTACGTACTATATGGAGAAAGTAAAAATACTAATCGGGGGAGCCGCGGCATAGTGGTGAGGGCTTTGACCTGCTTTGACCGAGTACGAATCCTTTGAATGTAGGATTTTTATGAGATTTCACGTTCCCCTATTTGCCTGGTTAAGAGGGGAACACGCAAATCAGAGCTCCATCCTTCGGAAGTGTCGTAAAGCCGTTCGTTGGTCTCCTTGGTGCTTCTCGAAAAGAGTTGGCCAATGCCGGCACTTGCTTTGTGATTTAAAATGAAAAGCCTACTAGCGCTGATGATGGTTTGAAGTCACCAGATCTCCCAGTTGAAAATACTAATGCATCTAAATTAATACTTATCCAAAAATTGACGTTTTTAGCTTTATATATGGATAAAAAACATACGTACAATGAAATTAGCAAATTTAATGGAAAATTAATATAATTTTGAAAAGCTGTTTTTGAAATTGGAATTCTTGCTGCTAAAAATTCGCACGTCATTTCACTCCTTCGGGGAAACTGATTTAACTCCATAGGCTCAGAACGGATTATAAAGTATTTGATTAAGCAACTCTCAACTCGGCGAAGATGTTCCTATTTAGCCCAACTTGGCTTGTAGAAAGCCGATGTAAATCTCTCAGAGAACACCATATCACTCGCGGCCGCTCCGAAATTCGCATTCTAACCCTCTTGCGTCCTTCCCCCATACTAAATATCATCCCTTCCTTACCCTTTTCACTTCAAGACCCAACCTCCTCTTTTCCATCTCTATCTCATCCTTTTCCTCCCCTCCACCGTTGTTTCTCTTCCCTTTCAGTTTCGCACACAATGCCGTGGTTTAAGCCATGCCTAGGCAGACAAGGAGGCGACGAACAGGGAGGATGGGAAAAACTATTTCTCTTTTTAGGACCCTACGTCAGAATCCCTTTCTTGCATACTCCTTTGAGGAGCCCGCGCATAAGACGAGACTTTGATAGACTTGACTCCTTTCAACTCCCCCATTTATCCCCTGACTTACTATGTGCGTTTGTCTTCACATGATATACGAGTGTATACATATATATACATATATATATATATATATATATATAAGCTTAAAGAAAAGGAAAGGTAATAATAAAGGTGGAAACAAGGTGTTGGAGGAAGTCCACTGCACACTTAACTAGATTGGAGAGCCGCTGGGTGTGCTGTGCACACATGAAAAAAAACAAAAACAACACAAATATGAAGCTTTCGGGCTGACGACCTTCTTCAGCGACGGAGAGACATGTACTGTTGAAGTGACACACTGAGGAGGATATGGGGGGGGGGGGAGGGGGAGGGAGGGTAATAAGATATATATATATATATTCTTCTTCAGTGTATATGTTATTAACAGTTATAATTCAATGTAATTTGCACTCAGGAATGGAGTTCGGAATAAAAATGAAATACCTGTGGATATATTGCACTTTAATGTCGCTATTTTTGCAGTAATTTTTACCTTATAGTAATCTTATCCTTCATTATAATGAAGTTTTTAACACCAACTACATTTTCTCTCAAAAATTAGGTAGGGAAAGCCTACATATTTAAAAATAATTTATTTCGGGAACTTTCCGTTGACTATAAAAAACATTGAAACTAGAATTACAGGACGAACACGTGCTAGCTCGTGGAAATTTGAGAATAGGAGAGATCACTCTGCTATGACCTGAAATCGAACAAAGGACTTTTAATTGCTGGACGAATATTCAACTACTGAACTTCCGCAGCAGATCAATTCTACCGTTTCAGAATGGGAATGTTTTCCTAAGTTAAGACCGAGCTAGCCAAGCTAGTAGCATAGTCCCAAGTGTTTTCTGATATTATTAAGTCAATTGCAAACACGATGTATTAATTAACGTAATAAAATTCTTACATATCCATTTAAAAACTTCGAAAATTTTTCAGGGAAAATCATTTTTAACATTGAAGAAACAATAAATAATCAAAACTGTTAGCTGTTGCTATGGATATCAAAAACGATGCGAAAGTACGTAACAATAACCCTGGAAGCAGCGGAGATGTCGCTATCGACAATTAGAAAATTTATCAAAGCAACAGAAATAATGGTATCATTCAGCGACGTACTTAACATAAATTCACACGAATAATCTAAATTGATCTTAAAAAATCCGTTTTAGGAAAAATATTAGATACGGAAGTAGGAGAATTACATTTTATACAAAATTAATAATAAAATATTTACTTGTTTCCTCCTCTGAAAAGATGCCGCCCGGAAACGGATCGGGATGAAAAAATGATGAAGTGCACTACTACATATCTGATAATTTACCCTATAAAACAGAAGGTGAGACCTTTAACAAAGTGGCTTCCTTCTTGATATATAACGCTCTTCCTTCGCAGGTACCCGCCCTCTTCAGTCGGTGAAAATCTACTTATTCCGACGTGCAACGAGACATAACACCAAAATACTAGGTATGACGATGATTAAGGGCATGCCAGTCAAGATAGAGGCGCATAAAACACTCAAAACCTGCCAGGGAATCATAATAAATTATGACCTTCTCTACGTAGACGTCGAGAACTGTAAACGTGAGATGACCACACAGGAGCTCATAGACTGCAGAAGACTTAAAATAAAGAGAAATGGTGAGGTCATTAATTCCACCTCAATGATCCTCACCGTTTCCCTCGATTTGCTGCCGGAGAAAGTCAGGGTTGGGTACGAGGTCTGCGCAGTTCAACCTTATATACCTAGACCTCAGCGCTGTTTTCAGTGCCAAAAGGTTGGACATACTGCACTACGGTGCAAAGGCAAACCAACATACCCCCGTCTAACCGGGAAAAGCACGAGGAGGAACCAAACCAAAACCTTTTCTGGCATGGAACAACTAACGAAAATCTTAATTCTAAACTGCTGATCTGATTATGTTTTTAAGTTAGAGCGCCCACAAGGGGTGGCAGGAGGTGCAGCGTGTAGCGCACCAAAACCTACATAATACCTTCACTCGCGGGTAACACTCTCCTATTATGGTCTCATATTGTCTTTGGTAAAAGCGATCATTGATATCGCTCGGTCCTACAGTCGATCACTCGTATTTTATATCTGATCTAAAATCCCTAATAAGGAAATGAAATTCATCCCGCTAGTTTTAAATGCTACGAAGTTAACCTATAGAATATTTAAGCCCTTACCTTCATACTCGTTAGTGCTGAAGAACACAGAGACACCTCCAAATCCCCGTCATAGTTTTTCTGTAGGATAAAGTATTTCACTACATCGATTATCAGGGGATCGTGGAGTGGTGCTGAGGAGGCAGGGAGCCAGGAACGCTTCGGTGGACCCTCTTCCTGTAAGTAACAAGTTTGCGCTGTTGTCGGAGGACGATTCCGAATCATTCCGAATCCGTTGCGCCCGCACCCGCTCCCGTCTCCTCGGTGAGAACCGGGCCCAAGGGGGCTGTTAGTGTTAGGGAGCTCCAATGTCCGGCGTGTGGTAGCGCCTTTACTGTCATGGGCCCGCCGGGAGGGTGTGGTGTTCTCCAGGTGTATACCAGGAGGTACGGTGCCCCAGGTGACGAAGGAGGTCAGGGCGTCGGTATTGGGCATGGGTTGCTCCTCGTTGCGGGTGGTGGTCCATGTTGGGACTAACAACGCCTCGAAACGCGGCTCCGAGGAGGTTTTAAGTTCTTTTAAGAACTTGGCCGCTGAGGTTGCTCGTGTCCGAGAGGAGTCGGGTTCTGATGTGCGGCTTACCATCTGCAGCATTGTCACTCGGACGGACTGTGGTCCTACATTTACATTTACATTTACATAAATACCCTACAAGCCGCTAGAAGCGTTTGGCAGGGGGTGTCACAACACCAAGTGAAGTCTAGCTAATTCCTCTGTTGGATTGTCTTATCGCGTCTGGGAAAAAGGATCGGTAGTATTTCTCTGTTCTAGCGGTAATTTCGAGATATTTTCTCCTGCACTGTGATCTAACATTACGTTCACTAACACCGATGGGGACGACTATGCCGCGTACGTCTTCAACGAATTCGGAACTTTCAAATTTTCCTATGGTTTGGAGCCGTGTTGTGGTGCTGAACCGTAGTCTGTGGGACTTCTGTAGGGGTGTAGGGGCAATGGAGTGGACTTGGTTGACCTGAGGCCGGTGCTGGACTCAAGGAGGTTACCACTAAACGTTTCTGGGGTTCACTATACTGCCGAGGCAGCGGATGCGGTAGCGCGTAGGGTTTTTAAACACGCTAGTGTTTCTTTTAGGTAAGAAGAGGAAAAAAATCAACACATCCGTTAGATTAGAGTCCCGCTATATTAACATTAGGGATTCCACGAATAGTGGTAGATCGAGAAGTAGAAAAATAAAATCGCTAGGTCAAGTCGCGGGAAATATCGCTATATAGTAAGACATCTACGACCGATAACCGCGGTCGTAAAGAAACCGAAACGAAAATACCCGTAGAAAACACAATTAAAATTATTATTACTAGCTGAGCCCGCGCAAAATTTGCGTGTTTAATTTTAAATTGATTCATAAAAAAATAATAAGTTTGTAAAATAAGTTGATGTTAATAATCCATATTTTACTCTACCAATGAATTTTCACAGTATAGGATACTTAGATATTTGACTCCCAATGTAAGGATTGCGTGTTAGAATCTCACTGAGGGAAAGGCAGTGTGCGCATATTAAAAAAAATGTTATCCGTAGGTAATCAGAAATCTGTATTTTATAAGTTACTAGCTGAAAGTACCCTGCGATGCCCGGATTATGTCAGACACGTAACCAAGAGAAAGTCGCCTTTACACTGTAATCCATAAATTTTAAGAATTTTAACTTGTAAGAACATTCAAAATGGGAATAAAGCATACTTACCTTCTAATTACAGCAAATGCCCCATATATTGCTGTGCGGTATGTGTGTCATTTACGAACCAAAGAAGCATTTATCACTTTCTGGGGAAATGTTGGCGTCCTAGAAAAACTTGTATAGATTAGACGTTTTATTCAGAGCCACAACGTATGTCGAGTGACTTCTATGGAGAGTATTATAAATGTATAATATAATATAAAGGTTTTACTTACTAAAAGGTAAGATTCCAGCATACACACGATGAATTGTCGTTATAAACGCTTCCCATATGCAGCCAACAGAATAATTATCCTTAACTATGTACGTTGCTATACATAATTAATTTCGATGCTGAAACAACAGTTCGAAGCGAATAACGCTATTCTTTCACCTATTTGAAGGTTTAATTGGCATTAATTGAATCGGAGGCAACAATTACGGTCGCCTTGACAACGTCGGAAGGTTACGAAATATCCGTAAAATTTTGCAAACAATTGCGTATTTCTGAATGATTCGACTGTGCAACATGTAATCATCGCAAGAATAACATAGTATAGAGTTTTAGCCATCGAATAAAGCAAAAACGAAGAAAATCGGTCCATATTTACGTATTTTAACGAATGAAGGAAAAAAACCTTGCACTTTGTAAAATCGAAAATCCCGTGTAAACTTATGGGAAAATAAAATTGTCTCCTGGAATCGAACCCGAATTTTGGAATTCCCAGGTACCCTATGTTACTCGTAGAGTCATATGAAGTCAATTTGCAAAGTTTGGTCCCGATATCTCAAAGGGCGTGGGAATGTATAAGGAACACACGGACAGACATTCAAATTTATTATCTAAGATGATAGAGAGTAAATTGATGCGGCACAGTAATTAAATTGAAATGATTAGTGATCGGAAGATTCTTACGCGACAGGCATAAACTGTAGTGATGTGAAATGAGGAAACAGAAGAATAGAACTGCTAAGACCGAGAGTTAAACTGGGTCTTAACACCTCAAAGAAAGCAAATATTGGGAAAAGAAAGATGTGAACGTTCTGTAATTTACAGGAAATGTCATCCACTTAAACAATCACAAAACATCTCTTGTAAAAGCGACGACACAAAAAATAATTATTTATCCACTAAAGCCAGGGGAAAGTATTAAAAAAGTAAGCGCTGAAACAATTGGTTGTAGAATAATGCGGAGTATAAACTTAACGGGGTTTAGAAAGATTACTCCTCACCAAAGCCTTCGTAATGAAATGGCAGAGTCTTACGCGTATTTCCACTGACAGGGTGATTCTTGGTCGCTTCAGTCACGAAAACAAAAACATTTGGTATTTCCAAAAGGTTGAGTACTCAGATACAGTATTTTAAAAAATAAATATGCTTTTATACCACAATCTACGATAAACGCGTCCTAGTCACAGAAAATAATCTTACTGAATGTTCTCGAGTTAAATCATTATCTTAATGAATTCATCCATTGTTATATTTATAACAATAAAACTTTAATTAAAGGAAAAATGTAGTGTATAATGATCTTACTAACTTAAGGATTCCATTTTTACGTCAATATTAACGTTTAATCGATGGTAATTGAATCAGAGGCAACAATTAAGGTCGACTTGGCAACGTCCCGAAGGAGAACAAAAAATCGGCAAAATTTCGAAAACAATTGTGTATTTCCGAAAATTTCGACCGCTTGGGTATAAATATTGAAAGAATAAGATAATTTAGAGTTTTAGCCGTCGAATAAATGAAAAACGGAGAAAATCGGTACATATTTACGTATTTTAACGAATGAAGGGAAAAAACCTTGCACTCTGAAAACTCGAAAATCCCGTGTAACCTTATGGGAACATATAATTATCTCCTGGAATCGAACCCGGGACTTTAGGAAATTGAGAATAGTTTTCTAAAGGCCTGTAGAAACAAAACGCAGTTTACTGCAAATCTCTACGGCAAACGGTTTTCGAGATAGAGGACGGACGGACGGACACTTCAGAAATTATATATAGGATGAACTGCCGAAGCATTTGAAGGAAACAAGATGATTTTTGTCACTTAGTTAAAAATTAAGAAGGGTTTAATTAAGAAGGGGTTAAAAGACTACGGCGATATGACGTTTAAAAGGAAACTTCTAAGCCGTAAAGTTTGAATATTCAGGGACAAGACACAAGGAAAACAAAAAAACAACGGAAAACAAAGGAAGGAAAAAAAAGAAACGTCAAATTTACAGGTTTACTGGGAGGCACCTCAAAAGCGGCTAGATGTCAAGGCCGCAACCTCTGCCACTCATCTAAATGGTGAAATGCAGGGCACTGATGCATACCAATCACTCGGCAAAACACAAGACTGTCCGACGAACAATCACTCACACACGCGCTCAAGAAACAAACAAGAAACACTCAACTCACTCACTCATACAGGCGCAAACATTTAGACGAACAATCAAACACACGCACTCAAAAAGAAAAAAGAAAAAGGAATCCCTAAATATTCAAAAAAACTAAATGTACATTTCGGGAGCTATGCCCCCATCTTCAGTAGCTATGTAGAAAACTTAGTTTAAAGTCATTGTGCAGACGTTGTATTGGGAACAGACTACATTAATTCTAACGAGATTTTCCCACCATATTACGTGATATATCGCAAAGACAGGAGGAAAAGAGTCGGAGGTGGAGTTTTCATCGCCGTCAGACCAGTATATCAAGCCAACTACCTCTAGTTAACATCAGGGAAAACTGCGAAATGATATAGTGCTCAGTTCATACCAGAAATGGTAAAAAGTTATTTTTATTGCTCATATTACCGACTACCTGACTCAGGAGTCGAGAATATTAGAGAACTCACAATCAGTTGTACATTGCAGGTGATCGCCAGGAGAAAGAACGATCCAGTAATTATTCTTGGAGGAGACTTTAATCTTCCATCGATCGATTGGAAATCCGTAACCTATGTTAGTGGCGTAAAAAATAGAGAAGCTTGTCATGAATTAATTGAATCGTTTACCCTAAATTCGCTTGAACAAATCGTCAACGAGCCGACGCGATATGACAACAACGGAAACATTAGATCTGCTAGCCACGACCCACCCGCTACTGACTAGAAACCTGCATATCGAAGATGGCATAGGTAGACCCGGCCCGAGCTACGGGCGGCCGTCCGGGGCGCCGAATCTTGGGGGAGGGCATCCTGACTGTTCCACTCTTACTTTAAAATATGAAAAACTGCCTATCTAAATCCTTTTCTACTCCACCTCGGGCTGCGAAGACCAAGAATAAAAGGACTACTGAAAATTCCCATGCGCAGCTCTTTTGTAGGAAGTACTCCCAGGAAGGGCTTTGTGGGTTGGGTTGGGTTGATACCGAGTAATGATACATAAATCCTAAAAAAAAACATTGAACAATGTAGGAATTTATGTAAATGAAGTGTGAAGTCATGGTGAATTCTAAATATATTTTTTGAGAAGCGTCTCATAAGGTTTACTAAAAATTTAAGTATTTGATGGGAAAGTAGTGTGAACGTTTTAAAAATCTAAAATGAATATTTTCACATGAAATAAACGCGTGGATATTTCCCGATGATAAAGCACACTATTTATCACCGTCATATTTGACGAGTGATTATCCTAGTATTTAAATAATTGCTTTGTTTTATTAATTACTACTGATTATAGAATGTATTGGCGAATCACAAATTTAATATTTCCTGACAACAATTCTGATATATCCTTTTGTAGTGCGTAGACTTTATACTAAGTTATCGCAAATAACGTCTTTGTTAATTTGTAGTAGGAACTTTTTCTTTCCTCTGTTGAATGTCAGCGTATTTCCTAGGGTTTGTCACCTTAGTTGCTGATTTTCAGCTCTACTGTTCAGATGGCCTTTGATTAATTCCGAAACTAATTATTGGATACGCGTTTTTCTGTTGACAAGCGTCGAGTTTTTGGATTTGTTGAATGCATTAAAGGGGTGTTTACTCCTGCTGTTTGGCATACCATCAAAGAAACCCATCCGCTAGAAGAATATGTGTAGGAGCGAAGGAGATAGATTTTCATATCAAAGATGTAAGTGTACAGCTTATCACAAATGGGCGCTTTTCTCGCAATGAAGTATTAGAAATAAACGATATACCTGTACGTATGGGAAATAGCGTTTTCAAGTTCTTTTCTCCATCATAAACAATCCATTTTCTTCCTATTTAAAAATATTGCATGCACACTTAAGGAAATTAAACGTTTGTTTGTGAGATTGTTTGTTAGCAACAATGAAGAATTAACTATACAAGAAATTTTTAAAAGTTCAACTCGAATTACGAAATTCTTGTTTGATTTTCTTGTTAACGGCTACTCCGACGATAAAAATGTATAAGAACTAGTTCTACAAGTTTTATTTCATAATACCTTACGAGATATGACGGAAAGGTCATTTTTGTCACCATTAAAGTGATACCCCTGATTGGCTTACGTGATTCATTTTTACGATTTTTTTATTATCTTTGATTGTGTCCTTAATATAAAATTCCATGAAAATCCGTTCCGTAGAAGCCGAGAACGAATATGCGGGTGGACGGACGGACGGACAGACCGACGACAATAGGCGCTCACGCTGGAAGCGAAACGCACCTAAAAACCAACATATCTTGGAATACATAGCAGCGAGGATACTTTCCGCGATATCAATTGTAGGACGGAGCTATATAGGGAAACGTACTTACCTAGGACGATAAGAGAGCATAATAGGAAGAGGTAACGTTTGATACATTGCACCACCTTCTATCTACTAATAAGATGACTTTCAGGGTATAATGGAGATTTATATTGTAAAATCATAAAGTATGTAAATAAATATTTCAATGATTTTAATGTTAATTTTATTTCGATGTGGCTTATCCCATCTTATTGTTAGTTAGAGTCCCTGTGGAAAAGCATTTGAATATAAGGGTTCCGTGGCTTCACAAATTTGTGAACCCCGTACTACAGAGATACGTTTCCTCGGAGGATTGATGCTCATGTTGTAGGCTCTGTTAGTAATTACATTACAGGCAGGATTATTGTAGCAATTATGAAGTAAACACATTTAGTAGCGTATATGCATCCTAATCGTACTGTATCATAATTTCTATATTTAATGTAAGTGATAGGTATAGAAAGCGCATAACTCTCAAAGTTAAATGGAGAAATAAGTGTATGTAAACGAAAGAATGAGATGTAACAGGGCGAATGGGAGTGTAGAAGAGAGAGTATCTTCAATGGGAGAGAAGACGGAATAGAACAGGAGGTGAAGGCAAGGATGAAGGCCGTGGAAGGGAGGGAAGCGGAAGGACGATGGGTAGGCGTCGCAGGATATTATGTGCGCTACGCCAAAGGGTTTCCAGGGGTAGCGATAGCACAATGAGGGGATACGGATGTGCGGGAGGGGGAGAGGGGGCGGGCCGCGAGTAATTAAGAAGAGAGGAAGTGGGCTGGAAAGATAACCAAGATCAGGATCCGCGGAATATAAACAAATTATTCGAAAATTTAATGTTTATACTCAGGATTAATCTTTTCATACGCGAATATAAGGTTTGCTCTAATACATACTATACATACATTAGGAATTTTTTCACAAATTTAAAAAGGAGTTTGCTTAGGAATTTTCTTTGTTGGATATAGCAGTGGTTCTTAACTTTTTCCTTGTGTCCTGTTTAATGTATGTAATGAATCTCTCACTGATATGGCACGAAACGCCCTCTCTTAACAAGTAGCTTAAATTTACCTCCCTTTTTATCATTGCAGCAACTGTTATGCACTACAGATAAACATGCAGTTTTTGAAAATTTTAGGCTTTCTTTAGAACAGCGAAGCGAAAGTAGCGGAACGCTTTATTGGTACGTATCCTTCATCCGCATGTTTAAATTTCGAAACTACTGGGTAGATATTAATGAAATTTGCTATTTATTACTTGAGTAAAAATAATATACGAAAATGACAAACATTTTTCAACTAGTCTAATCCAGAGTGCCAGTTTACTAGCGATAAAAATGGACTTTCGGTCCTATCTCGTAAACTTATACAGCCTTCAAATCGAATATGATTTGCTCAATATATTGAATCATGGCCGATTCCTCGCCTGGCTTTTCGGGTTTGACATAACGACCCGAACCGTCATTTAGTCTGAGAATGAGGGAATCAGCATCACGCGTTGAAGAGAAAAAGTTAGCGGCCAAAAGGTGGCTCGAAAAAAATACGGCATGCAGCTCACAAACTTTTATCCTTTATCTACCCCACGAAGCGCGCTCCACGCATATTCCAGTCTCTGATTAGTGACCAACCTTCTCAAAACAGACACGACCCTTGGCTGACGGTCTACTCCGCCCGAACCATCCGTGGCATGTGACAAGGTAGCAGTATCATTCGAAGAGGGAGTGCCGGCCTCCTGATGTTATTGGGATAGAAAAAGATGCGGCGCAGGGCAGTTAGATTCCTAAAGAGAAATTACGATACTTAATAAAGCGCAATGTCATTTGTAGGAAATATGAAACGCACTTCGTTAGATGAACATATACTGCAGGCTAAATATAAATCGCTAGAAGAATGTATGTCGTAGGGACAAACAAATGAGTTAACAGATCTTATTAGAAGGCAGGACAACGAAGATAAGATTCGCGAGTTTGTTTGTAGGAGGAAGCGATATAGAGGATCGTTCCTTCCTAAGGCGAGAAGAGAACATAATAGTAAAAGGTACCATAGGAAAACTGGGGACTTTTGGTGCAGTGCACCCTCTGCCATCTACCGATAAGGTGATTTTCAAGGTATGATATAGATAGATACGTGTACTTATGAGGATGACCAAGTTCGAGACTCTGTCTGCGGGTTTTATTATGATATTTTTATTGAACTTGAGTTGGGCCAGAACGTATCTTTCATCTCGGGAAAGGTTGGCTTGGTGGCCGAGGGATTTCGGAAGGAATGGTTGAGAGGTAGCATTGGAAATATAAGAAATGCATTGTTTTAGGGGATGGCGGAGGGGGTCGGGAGAAGTGTAAGTGTTTTGGATGTAAGTTTGAAGTGGGAAAGAGGTTCAGTTAAGTTGATGAGAGTGGATTGGTTCAGGGAGCGGCGTTGAAGTTTAACTTCAGCCGGACGAGGTCGAAATTTGTAGTGAGAGAGCAATTTGTTTGCTATCCTTCTTCGCTGAAATGGACTTCGTTAGACGAACTTTATTTACTATCGTTATTTCTCTTTCCGAGTCTAGCTGCCATGCGCTGCACCTTTTCTATCTCATCGGTGAGTCTCTTTTCGTAAGGATTCCACACAGTTGGCGCATATTCGACCTGCTTTCGACCCAGGGATAAATAACACATCTCGTTCACTTTTTATAAATATTTCGAGCTATTCTCCCTAAGAAAACACTCCTTTGTAGCGTCACCTATCACCCTGAGAATGCGAGAGTCCCACGAGAGATCTCTATGGATCGCGACTACTAAATATTTAACTGAATTTTAAATAGGAATAGTTAAATCTAGCGAGTTCTTTCTGGTTCTCCATAAATTGGCGGCGCTACTTTTATATGGTTATAGGCTGCCTTGTAGAAATAGCAACTAAATCATTTTGGAGATATCGATGGTCTTCAGGATTGCTTATTTCTCTGTAAATAAGTGTCGTCTGCGAATAGTGTAATTTTACTTCTAACTACTGAGTTGATATTGTTTATATCTATAATATTCCTCGTTTTATCGTGGGATTCCTTATAGTTCTGAACTTTAGTTGTTCTATACTCTTTGAATGCGGCATATTTCTTAATTATTCCATAACAATTTTCAGTTCCTGATGATCTTCATATTTATATGTGACCTGAAGGGGCATTTTTAGATTATTTTATGGAGTGGAGGAGTATAGGTAAAAGTTCTGAATACGGTCATACACAATATATTATCACGAACCTGTCTGTGAACAAAGTACTACTGACGACGACTTGACAAAAATTTTAATGGACAATCATCAATATTAAGATGGGACCAAAACTAACCCATTCCTTGACTAATCTCCAATGATAGAATTCGCAGTCTAGAAAACTCCGTTGATCCTGATCAATGGAAGAGGCTTTATCTCTCCCTTTATTCCAGACCAGCTAGCGAATAGAGCTACTAAAACGCAAAAAGTGAAACACTAAGAGAATTCTGCGTTTCTTTTATTTACTCTTTTCCTTATCGAAAGAAAACGCCTTTCCTGCCTCCGTCTGTCACTGCTGGAGCGGTCAACTCCTCCGGGAGTGGAGGAGTCCATGTCACCTCGGGTTACCGAGAGGCCAGGAAAAGATTGTTTGAAAATATAGCTGAATTCTTTGCGAGAGATACGTCACTCTCGGTAGCAATGGTGACGTCGCTCTCTCTGTGTGTGTATATATATATATATATATATATATATATATATATTGGTATCTCGAGAATGCGTAGTCACCGAGGCTTCCGCATCGATGAATGGGTCTTCCCTTCCTCCTACATCTTCCTCTCTCCACTCCCATTTCACTTTTCTTCGGTCATCTTTCATGCGCTCTCCGATGTCATCCATGTAGAATCCGTCGCTATGAGTTAAAAGGTGTTTGGCATGGTGTGCCTCTTGCAATCTCCAATACCTACGAAGTGGGATGAGTCAATTCTCGAGGGGTACGAGTGAGTGGTGGGAGGAAGGGGGAAGTAGAGAGTTGGAAGAAGGGTGGTTTTGGGTGGAACATTCCCGAGAGATATTTCACTAAGTGTTCTCACTTCTGCTACGAAATTCTTTATCGATGGCAAATATTTTCGCAGAATTCTATATTTCTGTATTTACATTGACAATGATGCCCTGCAAGCCGCCAGAAGAGTTTGGAAGGGTGTGTCACTGCACCAACATAAGCTTTATCTTATTCCTCTATTGGACTATCTTGTCGTCTGGCGTCTGGGAAGAATCTTATCTAGACTTTTCTATTCTATCGACTATTTCGACGTATTTTCTAGTATACTATGATGCAACCTTAAGCTCACTAACACCGGTGGGTGCAACTGTGTCGCATAGGTGCTTTAACTAGTTAGGAAAGTGTACAGCGTATCACAAATGGGCGCGTTTCGTGCAACGGAGTATTTGAAAGAAATTATATACGTGTACGCAAGGGAAATGGCATTTTAAAGTTCTTGTATTCGTAATTAGTAATCCATTTTCTTCTATTTAAAAATATTGCATGCACACGTAGGGAAATTAAACATTTTTGTGGGACTGTTTATGTTAGCAACACTAAAGCAGTAACCATGCAGAAAATTGAAATGGAATTAAGACATTCTTGTTAGATTTCCTTGTTAACGGCCACTCCGACGATAAAAATGTATAAGAAAAGAAATACTCTACATTACTAGTTCTACAAGTACTATTTCAAAATTATTTTGGTATTACCAACACTTTAGGAGATATGACGGAAAGTTCAATTTTTTCATCAGTAAAGTGGTATCCCTGATTGTCTTACGTGATTCATTTATATGACTTTCTTATTATCTGTGATTGTAAGTCCTTAATATCAAATTGAACAAAAATCCGTTCTTTAGAAGGCGAGAACGAAGATGCCAACGGATGGTCGGACAGACAGACAGACAGACAGACGGACGGACGGACGGACGGACGGACGGAGAGACCGACACTAATAAGCGCTCACGCTGGAAGCGTAACTCGCGTAAAAGAGTTCACAGGCGGAAAAAGAGTTGCGGAGTATTGTGAGCGTCCTCAAGAATAATTATCGGTATTTACACTTGTGAATAATTTTTAAACAATGAATATTTTACAAACTTAAATAAGCGATAAGTCGTTAATAATTCGTTAGCTGTGGATAACAAAATATCAATGCGAAATTATAATTACCCTTGGCAGCGTAGATAACGCTAACAACAATTAGAAAATTTTACTATAGCAACGAAAACAATCATTTAGGGTCGTACTTAACATAAATTCAAACAAAAAATCAAAATAACTCTTAAAAATTTGTAGAAAATTACAAAATCTACAACTATGATGCGGACAAGTGTTTACATAAATTGAGTTTCAAATGAGCTATTTTGAAAATAAAACGACACTTTGGATTTAACCAGTTTCAACCAAAAAGCTTTCAGATATTTTTTTACTTATAAAAATCTTAAATATTATGTTTTGTGCTGATATGATTATTATTTTTCGAACTGTAGGCGGAAAAATGAACAGAATAAGAAAACTTGTAATTTTTCTTCAAAATGGTTCAGATCCGAAGATCGTAGTTTAATTCTTTCTAATTTTTATTTAAAATAGAATGAAATTCTGCATTTCATGGGATATGGAAATGTTTCCTTTAAGTCGAACCCAGGACGTTTTTTTAGATTATTTTCTCATCACCTTAAAATATGCGAATCGAGCATTCCTGCCAAATTATCGATTATATCTTGATTTATTCGCGTTAAACCATAATTCGCCACCAGAGGCGCGACCAACAAACAATATCTCCACCAACCAACAGACCAACGGAACAATGGACGGAGAGACGTGGGCTATTATTAGTATCGATCCTCGTGATGATCTTCGAAGTGCTTGAAAGTAAGCTTATAGCTGCCTGTTGCTTTTCAATGCATAAGCTCCAGTATCGCTTTTTCTGCCTCGCTATCCATATTACGTACTTAGCCCCCATAGTTGTCTTCTTCAATGTTCTTCCAGTTCTATAGTACCTTAATGAATTCTTCCCATACCTGTGCACATCTTACGGTTCTGCGACTATCTTCCCATCTGTATTAATAATTCCTTTAGCCTTCTTATCTTCTAATTCTAGTGCCCTTGCGTACAACATATTGTACCGTAATAGCTTCACCATTTGTTTTTATTCATCAATTTTTCCATTCTATAATTTTCCCTAGATTTATCTGTTACCAGTCTCAACACATTGTTTTTGTCTATTCATCACTGTGAACGTTTTTCCATTTTCTTCTCTCATCCATTTTCTCCAGCATTTCCTTTTGATCGATAGTTTTCTGATTATCTTAGTTTATATTCCAATCTCTTTATTCAAACGATCTTTGATACTCTATTTAATTTCGTCCCATTCTGTATCCACGGTCTTCGGCTTGTTTTTCAAATTTCTAAGGCGATCTTCCAACTTCGTGCATCTTCCTTTTCTTTCAGTTTATCTAGGTCCCAAGTCTGTCTTTCTCTTATCGCTTTCCTTATTTGTTTAAGCTTTGTAGTTACATCGACTATTTGAAGGATGTGATCTGAATCAATGTCTTCTCCTGGTAATGTCTTAGCATTTTTATGCTGTTCCTGAATCTTTGTTTTACTAGGATGTAACCTATTTGGTATCTCATTCTATCTTCTGGGCTTTTTCTTGTGTACAGCCTTCGTTTATGGGCTTTGAACAATATCACTATGTAAGTTGCTAAGGAAATATCACGATAGTTTTGGTCGCAATTAAAATTACCATTGGGAGTGTAGGCTATAGATCTGCATATCCGCAATTTATCCGACCCGATCCGCGGATATCCGAACGAAAAGTTGCGGTTAGGGTCGCATTATGCGTAACATTTTGCGGATGCGGGTCGGATTAGGATATACCTACGTATAGCATGCGGGTGCGAATCGGGTGCGGAGTATGAGTTGAGTATGAGAAGAAATGATAACGTTGGTTGCACCCTTCTCCTACCCAGTCCAAGCCGATAACCCTAAGGGTTTTGGATCTCCTTTGACCCTCCCCCTTACCTTTCGACAGACGCGATTTTCAGATAATATCTACCGACTTTCTATGTGGATATTGGTGGGATTTTCCAAAACCTTCTATGCATTATGAGAGGGTCATTGATTTGTCCTACTGAGATTCATTTTCTACTAAATATGGGGTTTTGGTTCGTTAATGTCGCTCCAGATGATATTTCCCTGCGGATATATGACTTCTGCTTATGGTCGGGTCGGACAATTCATTCGTGCGGGTCGGGATGGGTAAATTATAAATTCTTGCTGTTACGGATCGGATACAGATATATAGCATGCGGGTATGGGTCGGGTGCGGATACGGAAATCTGTATCCGTGTTGTAGACCTTTAGTCTAGGCATCGCTAGGAAATATAAGACAATTTTATCATAGCAACGGAAACTATGCTATCGTTTAGCGTATTTCATTGTCAGACAAATAATGAAAATCGACATATAATATAGTAATTGAGTAAGGCAATGCCAGTGTCAGTCACAACTCGAAGCGAAGCTTCCCCTCAACTTAAACTCACCCACGCTTGAGTGGGAGTGGAGGGGAAGGTAATGCGCGGGGCGCAAGGAGGGCCTGCGAATACCTGGAATAGGGGATCCGAGCCTCAGCTCTAAAATTGAGAAAATTTCGAATAATTTCGTTATGTATGAGGGTACTGCCAATAAAATACGTATAAGTTTTTATGTAAGGTTGTTGCTTTAAGTATTAAAAAGGGAATTGAATAACAAAATAAATATTATCATGCAATTCTAATCAACTTAGGGTTTTGTCTAGTTAGATTTGCAATACGAACCACTGCGCGGCGACAGCGACTTAAATAAGTAAAAGTATTGGCTAAAGCAGTTCAATTTGAATATTGAAACCATACCTATTTCGTAACTAAAATCTTCCCTTCCATTTTAACTCAGCCACGCTTGAGAGAAAGTGGAGGGTAAGGATATGAAGGGGGCGCGAGGAGGGCACGCCGGTAGTTTGAATAGGACTTCGAGCCTCAGTGTGCAGCGGCGACAGCAAAGAGACGTAAATATTTAAGTATTTGCCAAAGTAGTTGAATTTGAATAATGAAACCGTACCTATTTCGTGAGTAAATCATGATAATGTATATTTTTTGTGTTTAATAACGGAAATTGTCCTACGAATCTGATTTACATTTACCAATACAAAATGCCTGTTGTGGCATATCATAAGGAGATTGTGGATTACTTATAAACGATAACTTCTTTACTCACCCACTTATTCCTCCTTCTTATTAGCTATCGTTGGTGCCCTCGCATTAACCTGGCATTTGGTACCCCGGCTACGGAGGATTGGCTCATCTAAAGCTGTGGCTTAAAAGCGCCAAGTATCAAGGTATACCAGGCGCGCACCCAGGATTTTCTCTAAAGGGCAAAAACAGTGGAGCACCAAAGAAGCACGACCGCCATCGAACAGTGTACGAATAATAATCATAATAATAATCCGTCTTCATTAGTTCGATATTTAGACATTAATGTTCATTTTTACATATAAACCTGATGAACACAAACATCCAAGTCCTATGCGGGATTCGAACCCGTGTCCTTAGTAACCGTCGACAGATACTCAGATACTCTTGCCGTCCGTCTATTAAGTCCAACGTACATTTAAGTAATTCTAAATTAAACATATAGTCACGATGAAGATTTATAACGTATTTTCGTTGAAGAAAGGCGCATTTCATTGTACATTACACATTTTCATCAAAGAGAACCGGAATTTACTAATTTTAAATAAATTTTGACGCTTATAATAAATGTTGAGGCTTATAAAATATTTTGAAGCGGAATATTTTATGCCAATAAGTAAATGGTGGTTTTTATAAATTATTGCATGCATTTGTAAGCATATCAAAGTTGACGCTTATAATTTTCATTTTTCCTTCCTCCAGGTAGAAAAATCAAATTTTATCGCTCGCATCGAGCGAATATGAATTAAAATTTATCTCCAGCATTTTTTGCAGTCATAAAACACCATTTTTACTTTTTCCGCAAACACGGGATACCGTGGCATTTGAATGCGACGCTCCCCTATATAATCCATTAGTCCACAGCGGAATTAAAATGCGGAGTAAAACGTAAACGGAAATATTTTGCTCGCGCGAAAAAATAAATTGTCAGAATTTTGCCCTATTACTCATTCTATGTGAGGAATAAAAAACGTGGTCCAGGAAACGTTTTTAAATAACCGAATTACGAAATAAAAAAGGCAAGAGACTTGTAAAAATAAAATCACCCTAATGGCGCTTTTATTAAAATAACGAGCGCAATTCCTCTCCTCGAAAGGACCCTCCCCCTTCCCTACTATTTTCACCTCACCCCCACCCACCTCCTCCCAAACCCCGCCATTGGCCTCTACTTCACCTTAGCGCACTCTCCTGAATTGTCCCTCTCTTGAGCGAGCGTAGTTTCTCTCTTTTTCTGCTCTGTGTCGCTGCGAGCGCGCCCGTGTGTGTTCGTCAACGCTCATTTGTTTCTGGTCGTTTTTATGTGCGAGTGCTGTTCCCCGTCCATCCTGGTAATGGTGTCTCCAAGTTGTTGACGTTGGCTTCATCATAGGCGGTCACTTGACACGTGTCCGTCTGATGGATGAAACGCCCATTTGGGGCGGGACGTGGCTCTTGCCCCGATAGCCATTTCGACTCTTTTTTGTTTTTCGTCTCCCTCCTCTCATCCTCATACCCGTATTCCCATCCTCCATGTGCAATCCTCCCTCCTCCTTTCCATCGCTTCATCAAACCAGTCGAGCGCAACAAATAGCCTGCTCTTATACCTCTCGTTTCATGGCGCCATGGAAACCATTCACCACTCATAACATACGCTCCAGGTTTTTTTCTGTCCAACTCGAATTTTTAATGCTAGCATTAATATTGGCAACTTAACGTAGAATTTTTTGTGCATGGTGAAATTTAATATCAGCGTTGGGCGTCCTGTGTCATAAAATAGATCCCATGAAACATCAAGAGATCGAAAAGAAGACCGAAAGACAGTAGAAACAGAGAGCTTGTAAAGTTCTTAGGGCCTACTTAGAGGAGGAAGGGAAAACTGGAGGTCTTGAAGAGGCCTTCATCCGTGATTATTCACGGTTAAACCTAGTTCTCCACATACTCCTATTTTCCGCAGTCTTATTCATGTCTTGATAGCTTTCACTTTTAAGTCGTCCATCAGCTGAAACCATTTCCTACCTTTCTCTTTTTAATAACTTTTATATTAACCTCACTCGATATATATATATCTTGTGCTGACGTAGGGATCATCCCGAAAGCTCTAACCTCTACAAATGTCTCTCTCCAACACCCTAGCGGCTCTCCTTCCGGTAAGTGTTCACTGGGGTTCCGTCAACACCTAGTTGTCCTAAATATCCTCATTTACCTTTCCTCTTCCGTAGTATATATATATATATATATATATATATATATATATATATATACACACACACACACACACACACACTAGTAGACAGTGCTTGCATTCTGCAAGCATTTTTAAATTCAGCATTTTTACAATTTCGAATTTTTCGCAATCGAAAGTGTCCAAAATGAAGTAACCGTTCCAAATTTCAACTCTATAGCTCTATAGCTCATTAGAAGTGCCTTATAATTTTATTACTCATATGGGGCAAAACAGCCCCTAAAATTTTGAATTTTGACTATATCAGATATTTTTCCTTCTGTTATAACAAAAAACACATACTTCTGCCAAATTTCCAGTTTGTATCTCATTAAGAAGTGCCTTATAATTTTCACACTCTAGTATATATATATATGATATATATCTATAACACTAGTGAATGTCTGCTTGCATTCTGCAAGCATTAAGAGCCGAAAAATAATTTTAAAACGCAAAAGGTTGGACCTCTTCACCGATTTACGTGTTTTCCTTATTGAAAAATTTTAGGGTAAGAACAACCCCTAAAATTTATAATTATAAAATATATATAGGTTTTTAGCATTTGTTACGAATACCTCACATTCATGCACAATTTCATCGATGTAGAACCTCTAGAAGCGCATTTATATAACTATAATTGTTTAAAATTTTTGAATTTTTAACAGCCACAATAACAAACTTTAAGGAAATTTTCAATGTTAATTGTCACCGGAACATTATTCCCTAACATTCTTAAAATATTCAGCTTCCTGCCTCTTCAGAAAGTACATAAACATTAGTCAATTTGTTTAACATTTAAAGTTTATTAAGGCCGAACGAATAAAAATTTTCAAATTTCTATAATCGCGTTTTCATTATATGGCAAATTCCACCAATGGAAAAAATTTCAGCTTCATAGCTCAATTAGAAGTACCTAAACCATGAAATGTTAGTAAAAGAGTTTATAATTTTTAACGACCAAGAAAATAAATATTGTTGGAATTTTGCAATTTCTCCTGCGTTATTTTCTTCGATTCACCTATGTATTAAATTTCAGCTCTCCAATTGTTGTAGTTTGGGCTGGACATTTGTATCCTCCTATATCCTATATCTATCCTATATCCTAAGTCTGGCCCGTCAATATATAATGAATAAGCATTTTTTAATTTTAGGATTTTTACAATTTCGAATTATTCCCTGTCGATTTAAAAAAAATCATGTAAGCGTGTCAAATTTCAAGTTTGTAGCTCATTTAGAAGTGTCTTATAATTTTATTCCTCGTATGGGGCAATAATGGGGCAAACAGCCATAACATTACGAATATTTAAAATGTCGGATTTCTCCCTTATGTGGTAACTAAAAACCCATCATTCAGCCAAATTTCAAGTTTGTATCTCATTAGTACGTGCCTTATAATTGTCACATTCGTGTGGGGCAAAACCGCCAATGAAAATTGAAATCTTCGCAATATTTTATTTTATTTCGGTTTCAAGGAAATTTCTATGATCATGCCAAATTTCAAGTCTCTAGGTCATATGGATCTGCCTCATCAGTTTTGTTCTCGTATGGAATTTTTACAATATGGGATTTCTTCCATCTGTTGTAAATAAAAACCCACAATTCTGAAAAAATTTCATGTTTGTAACTCATTAAGAATTGCCATATAATTTTCACACTGGTATGGGCCATAAATGGGGCAAAACCGCCCATACAATTTGGAAATTCCGCAGCATTTTATTTTATCTTCGGTAGCAGTGAAATTTCTATAATCGTGCCAAATTTTGAGCCGACAAATAATTTTAAACGCAACAGTTGCATCTTCTTGCCGGTTGACTTGTTTTTCCTTATTGTCAATATTGGGGTAAAAACAACCCCTAAAATTTATAATTATAAAACATTTAAAGGTTTTATCATTTGTTACGAACACCTCACATTTATGCGAAATTTCATCAATGTAGCACCTCTAGAAGTGCATTTATATGAATTTCATTGTTTAAACTTTATTAATTCTTAACAGCCACAACAACACATATTTGTAATATTTTCAATATTATTTACCACCGGGACACTATTTCCTAACTCTGTTTAAATTTTCAGCTTCCTGTATCAACAGAAAGTACATAAACATTAGTCAATTTGTTAAACATGTGAGAATTTATTACGGCCGAACGAATAAATATTTTCAAATTTCTATATTCCCGTTTTCATTATTTGGCAAATTCTATCTCTTGAAAAAATTTCAGCTTCATAGCCCATTTGGAAGTACCTAAACCATGAAATGTTAGTAAAATAGTTTATAATTTTTTACGGCCAAGAAAATAAACATTGTAGTAATTTAGCATTTATTCCTCAGAGGCATATATTTTAATGCCATTAATGTTAAGCTGTGCCTAATGAAGGAATTCCGATATTGATATAATCCTCATTTTTGGGGCTATTTTGCCCCAGTATTGCTCAACACGAGAACAAAAAAGATGAGGCAGCTCCATGTGACCTAGAGACATTAAATTTGGCACGATTATAAAAATGTCATTGAAAACAAAGTTCAAATTAAATACTGTAAAAATTCCAAATTTTAAGGGCGTTTTTGCCCCATTTATTATCCATACCAGTGTGAAAATTATACTGCAATTCTTAATGAGATAAAAACATGAATTTTGGAAGAATTATGGGTTTTTAGTTACAACAGGTAGAGGAAATCCGATATCTTAAAAATTCGAAATCTTAGGGACTGTTTTGCCACATAATTGCCCTATGCGAGGAATAAAAGTATAATGCACTTCTAAATGAGCTACAAAGTTGAAATTTGATGCTGTTGTATGATTTTCTACAAAATTGATTGGGAATAATTTGAAAATTTTATGAAAATTAAGAAATTGTGTTTCAGTTACAATTAGATTTGAAAATTTCAGATAAGTTTATTATTGTGGCTGTTGAAAATTCATGAAGTTTAAACAATTAAATTTATATAAATGCAATTCTAGAGGTGCTATATAGATGAAATTTTGCAGAAATGTTAGGTGTTTGCAACAAATGATGAAAACCTATATGAATATTATAAATTTTAGGTGTTGTTTTTATCCCAATATTGTCCATAAAGGAAAACACGCAGTGGTGCAAACTTTTGTGTTTAAAAATTATTTCTCTGCACTTACTCTTTATATTAAGGTGAGAGAAAATGCATGCAGAATGCAAGCACACATTAACTAGTATATATATATACTAATTAATATGTGCTTGCATTCTGCAAGCATTAGTATAGGACAAATAATTTTTAAAAGCAAAAGTTTGGACCTCTTCACCGATTTACATGTTTTCCTTATTGAAGAAATTTGGGGTAAAAACAACCCCTAAATTTATAATTATAAAATATTTATAGGTTTTTAACATTTGTTATGAATACCTCATATTTATGCGAAATTTCATCGATGTAGCATCTCTAGAAGTGCATCTATATAAATTTCATTGTTTAAAATTTTTGAATTTTTAACAGCCACAGTAATAAACTTTAGGGAAATTTTCAATGTTATTTGTCACCGGAACATTATTCCCTAACTTTCTTAAAAATTTCAGCTTCCTGGCTCTTCAGAATATACATAAACTTTAGTCAGTTTATTTAACATTTAAGAGATTATTACAGTCGAACGAATAAAAATTTACAAATTTCTATAATCCCGTTTACATTATATGGCAAATTCTACCAATGGAAAAAATTTCAGCTTCATAACTCATTTAGAAGTACCTAAACCATGAAAAGTTAGTAGTTTATAATTTTCAACGGCCAAAAAAATATTTATTGTTGCCATTTTTCCTCTGATTATTTTTTTCGGTTCACCTATGTATTAAATTTCAGCTCTCAAACTATTGTAGTTTGCGCTGGAAATTTGTATGCCTTTATATACTTTGTAAGGCCCATCAGTATATAATGAAGAATTCACTGCAAGTTGGTGGCGCTGTGTACCTAAAATTTACGAATCTATACAAATAAAATTGTTACCTCTGTCTGTACATTTGTTTTTTTGTCGAGGTTTTACTCTTTTTTGTGTGTTTTGCATCACAAGAAGACGTTTGAACCAGTTTGCAGAATTGTTGTCTGTCTGTTTGTTTGTTACTGCATCACGCAAAAACGGCTGGTCGAATTTTTATGAAACTTGCAGCGTATATTTATACTGGACCAGCTTAAAATATAGGCTATGTGGTGTTTTTCAAAAGAATTTTAAGAGGGGGTTTGGGTGGGCATCGGTTTGGTTTTTCGACGATAACTCTCGAGTAAATTAACTTAGGAAGTTCAAATTTTATATTTGTCACTTTCAATAAAAGTATAAGATCAAGTTTGTAGATGAGAAAAATATGACAAAGGGGAGGGGAGGTTGTGGGGGGGGGGGGGGGGGGGGACCCGTAAGAGAAATCGCTGATTTCAAGCTAACGGTTGATTACATCGAAGAAGTATAAATAAGAAATATTTTAAGAATTTAGGTAAATATTTAAGAAAAATATTTTAGGAAAAAGTCTCTGTTTGTTTGTTTGTTACCGCATCACGCAGAAACGGCTGGTCGAATTGGTATGAAACTTGCAGCGTATCTTTAGACTGGTCCAGCTTAAAATGTAGGCCACTAGCTGAGGTGCCCGTTGAATTTCAAAGGATTTAGAGAATATAAATTTCGACCGTGTAACAAGTAAGCATCGCAAGAACAAGATAGTGAACAGTTATACCCGTAGAATAAAGCAAAAATGAAGAAAACCGCTCCGCATTTTTCTTTTTAGATGAATGATGGATGAAAATCTTGCACTATGAAAAATCGAAAATAACGTGTAAACTCCCACCCACTCCTTTCCACCCTCTCCTTCCCTTCTCCCCCTCCCTCCGCCTCCCTCCGTCTCCCTCTCTCCCTCCCTCCCTCCCCTCACTTCCTCTCCCTCCCTCTCTCTCTCTCTTAAGGGACTATATAGTCTCAATATAAATGCATTGGAATCTCAATTTCGGTGACAATGGGAGTTGTCATGGTAACTTATAATTGGTATTGTAATAAAACTGATAATATCACGTATTTTATTGATTCTAATCACATGTCTAAGCGAATTCATCCAGAATTCGGAATCTGTCTTCAATCAAAATAAACTTTGTTCTTTCCCGCAAAGAAGTATCCAAGTCTCAATTTCGTACCGTGTTTTTAAGTATGTAATTTTAAAGTGCAAATTCAAAGTAGTCTACAGTCATCCGCGGCAAAATACGCAAATACGCGACGTTCGATAATTATATCGTTTGCCATTTCAAATCAAAGTGACGGACAGAAACAAAACCTTGACCATTTACTAATTTTGGATGTAAGGAAGAATCGTACCAAATTTGGTTATTCTATCTTTTATCGTTTAGGAGGAGTTCCATGAATAAACCAACAAACACACCCTTCAAAATATATTGTAGTAGTGCTATATCTCAAAAAAAATTTGTGAGGGTTTGGGGGGCATCGATTTGGTTTTTCGACGATAACTCTCGAGTAAATTAACTTAGAAAGTTCAAATTTGATATTTGTCATTTGCAATACAAGTATAAGATCAATCTCCTATATGTATATTTATGAAAGTTTGTTTGTTTGTGCATTTATACATTTCCACACCGTTAAAGGTTGAATAATCAAACTTTCAACAAATACTTTCTTCATAAATCGGAAGGTCGTAGGCTACTTTTTAATCCCAAATGTTTTATATTAATTGTACAAAAAGCAAAATAAATTTGTATGCTAATGCATTGCCATCTAGAGATGGGTCAGAAACAACGGGACAGTTCTTTTCGAACTGTTCTGATGCCTAAACTGTTCAATAAAATAACTGTTCTCACAAATTTCCTGTTCTCAAAGAACAGGTAACTCTACATCTTATACACAGTGAGGAAGGTGGTAGACGACTACTTCCTTATCCGTAATTGGACGGTGGGGATGATTAAACTACGCGTATTTTCCCAAGTCCTACTTTTGATTTGAATCAAATTTGGTACGATTGTGGAGGGCTCCAAGAAATAATTCATACGTGGTTTTTGTTCCTCTCTGCCCGTTTTATTCGAAACGGCGGCCGAGTGAATTCTTAAATACCATGTATCATCTAGAATTCCGATCGGCTTTGAACCAAATTTCCCCGGGCAAGGCCGGGTGTTTCCGCTAGTAAATTAAATAAATGTCTCTCCGACACCCCAGCGGCTCTCAAACTGGTAAGTGCTCACTGGGTTTCCTTCAACATCTAGTTGCCCTCGATATCCTCATTTACCTTTCTTCCTCCGTAAGCATTAATAATATGTATTTGTTGGGTAAAGAGCGAAGTGTAGAGGAGGCCATGAATTATATTTTGCCACAAGCTCTTCCGTTGCTCGTTACGCCACTGTACATAACCGCTGTCAGAAAAAACACATGATCCAAAATCAGAACTGGGAATTCCGGCACAGTTCCGAGCATTCCGGTTCCGGCCTTAAATTTTGCAACCCATAACGTTCCGGGTTCGATTCCGATTGGTCAAAAGAAGAAACTATACGGTTACGGACTCGGAACCGTTCCTAGTTCTAAAAATGTTTTTTATTGATAAAATTTTACTTGAATTACAACTTCTTTCAAATACATAAAAATGGTGAAAGTTCCTTAAAATTAGTGTAAACAAAGGTTTAAAGAAATTTTCTTTTTAATTTCTCCATACGTAGAGTAGGAGAAAGTAATTTATTCGTGAAAAAAATCGAATTCCATATTTCAACGGAAATACATATTTTGAGGTCCCCTTATTGTTAGCATGCTTTGACTATTTTTTCGTTTATGCCTGTGTGAGACAGTATTTTCTAGGCGCTCTAACTTTGCTATTTTTAAGTATTTTCCTAAAACTTCCTTTAGAACTTCATCTACGCTAATCTTGGTTACTATTATAGTCGTAGACTATGTAATATCCTATAAGTGTTTTTAAAAATATTCTTTCATAATACCGATTGTTTAAGAGCTATTTTGATTTTTCGTCTGTTAAGTACTTCGCTAAGTGATTGTATATAATTTATATAAACGATATCAGCTCAATAGTTATAAGTAAAATTACGGTTTTCGCGGACGAAACCGTAATCGGTAATATATAAAAGCCTTATTCTGTTCCTTTGTCACTCCCTGAAACAGCACGCTCTGAAACAGCATAAATATTCAATGAGAATATAAAATTGAAAAAAGTACGTTTTCTTAGAGTAAATTCCATGCTAAATTGCATTATGTATGTTTAAAATTTCTGAAAAATCGGCAACTATCTTAAAAGTAACAAAAATTGAAATTTTTGTATTCCGCGTATGTCATCCTTTTTAAAACATACGACATCATATCTCGGCTTATATTTTCGAAAAGTGTCAATTATTTTTATATAACTCCTTTAATGATTCCTAATGACGTTCCTGTAACTGTAAAACAAAATTTATCATGTGCCTTTAAAAAATTAACAAATGTAACTTTCATCTCAAATTTTTAGTTGAGACATGAAAAGGTTGACATTCGACAAACTTTTTTTTAAATTCGTTTAGATGGTACATCATTTGAATGAAACGTTCGGAAATATGTTTTTGAAAAAGATTCAATATAAATAACTTTAATAGTTTTCATGATAGGTACTGATTTATATATGAAAGCGCGGGGCCGTACGCGGTCAGGCAAGCGATCCGTACGTTGTTGGCGGGAAAGAGATCGTTGGCTGATGACGCTTAATATTGTATTCTTTGAAATACCTTTGGGTGATTTGAAATAAAAATAATATCGACTTCCTTTGGTTTCTTATCAATAAAACCCTGTCATTTTATGACGCGAAATATTCTAGTTTATAGAGAAAGAAGCAATCCGGAAGACCATCAGTATCACCAAAATAAAAGTAATTTAAGCGTGGTGGAATGACAGTCAGAAATCAACCAAAAGAATAATTGCGTCGTCCATTTTTGGAGGACCAAAAATAGCTTCCTACATGTTAACTATTCGTTCGACAGAGTCAATTTAGATTAGGTAAAAATTTATGAAAATCTTGTAATTGTTGATAGCGATGCGTACGCTGGTTATTTAATTGCACATAGATATATTATTAATAATAGCAATAGCTAATAATGTTCTTTACTTGTTGTTTTTTCAATGAAAAGAATATTGAAATTGCTTAAGAATTATTCAAGCTCATGTTGCATAGCTGGGAGGATGTTCACCACTGACCTATCAAGAAGTTAAAATGTCATCACCCTACTTAAAAGATAATATCTTATTGCAGATCTAAATAAAATATCATCAAATTGTTTACGATTTATGTTTGGCCTTTCGGTTCTTTTTAATTTACGTGTTACATAGAAATATTGTATGAGAAAATTTGATTTGCTGGATGATTATTATACAATTTTATCTTGCCGTTAATATCAAGACGTTGGATTTATGTATTTGCCTTCAAATTCATAAAGCGTTTCTTGAATCATCGCCTTAAAATAACAGATTTCATCAATTACGCAACAAATTCAACTTCTTAATAATATTCTTCAAATGGGTTTCTTTGTTTCTATTACGGATTGTATTAAAATGTCAAGAAACGACTAATCTTCCAAACCCACAATTTCATTATAACCTGTAACTGTAGAGAATATTTTCTTAAGACTATGCAAAAAAGACGATCAAATTGATTGGAAAGTGAGCTCTTTCAATGTATTCGAGTAAATAATTGAATGTTAATTTTTATTTCCTGCTTTACGTAATCTTTGAACAGCTTTTTACCAGAATCTATTATGCAAAATATGGAAACCAAATGTAGATGGATTGGATACGAAGCTCAAAACACTAGATCCAAATTAGCAAGGAAGAAGAATAATGAGAGAAAGTATACGTTTTCAATTTTATATAAAAATGTAATAGTAGAAATAAAAGGGTCTCTGTTTTGAATTTAAACAAGGGAGGAAAGAATTGCAGAGAAAATTACATAAGGCGCTTTTTTATAAGAATACTAAAATAATAAAGACATTCTCCTGCAGACCAACCTATCTTGAAAATGTTGCATCTTTATTAATATTCAATATATTAATTATGTAAATACATTTTCAGACCTATGCAATTTCACTTTTGTTTTCAAAAATTAATTAACCATTACCACAGCAATGTATTTTACCATTAAAATGTTAAGCAGCATATCACGTAAACGTTTCTTCGAAAACATTTGGCATTAAATAACAACGACAAAATATTTCACAGAATAAAATTTTGAAATGGTGTATAATTTCACTTGCTTTCACTTAATAGCATACTTGTTTATTTACAACAATATGAAAGCCGTAATGGACCGTATAGATAGTTCGAAAGGGGTGTTCTAATACCCTGTTAAAATGCAAACGGTACAATTTTTCTGTTCTGGTTCCTGATCCGAATCCAGGAACAGGAAAATTATGGAACCGTTCCTTTTTTCTGGAACCGGAACTTTCCCAGCTCAAGAATTAGGAAGCCGGACATACCCAAAGTGGCCAGTTTCATCTCGTGGATTTGCCACATATTGGCGCTACCGCTATTCTTGATCAGGGATGTGTACCAGCAGGATAATAAGTGTTTGATTGAACTGTGGGAAAGTGAAGTGTTTCAACAGCATCGTCAGTTCGCAAAAATTGTAAATAAGTTTATAGTATACTAGCTGGAGTGCCCGTTGAATTTCAACGGATTTAGTGAATCTAAAACTTCGACAGTGTAACATGTAAGCATCGCAAGAATAAGATAGTACACAGTTATACTCGTCGAATAAAGCTAAAATGAAGAAAACCGCTCCGTATTTTCCTATTTAGATGAATGAAGGAAGAAAATCTTATGAAAATAACGTATAAACTCCCTCCCCCTCCCTTCCATCCTCTCCTTCCCTTCTCCCCCTCCCTTCCACCCTCTCCTTCCCTTCTCCCCCTCCCTCCCCTCTCTCCCTCCCCTCTCTCCCTCCCCTCTCTCCCTCCCCTCTCTCCCTCCCCTCTATCCCTCCCCCTCCTTCTCTCCCCGTCCCTCTCCCTCTAATTCTCTCTCTCCATCTCCCCCTTCCGTTACCATCCATCTCTCTCCCTCCCTATCTCGTATTAAAAGCATTCAAAGCGAACAAACTTACAAACATTCTCCTTTATATGTTAAGATTAGAAGATAATGCAATTAAAAACAACAAACATTTCAATGAAATAAACAACAATTTAAACAACAATTCAACAATAATTTTTACGTAAGATATGGAATGTTAGTCAATTTCTATACTTCAATAATGCCATAAATGCGAAAATTGTGTTTTACAGAAATAACTGATGAGAAATTTATACTTTTAAACCTATTTCAATTCGTTGCTGAGATATACTCAAAAAATCGGTACAACATACATTGTACAAACTTTCTCATGTACGTACTAATGCGTCGTTTAGTTATCTTTAGAAAATGAAAATCGAATGAGCCTGTTTTTAGAAAATCCAATTTTTGTTGAAGTTGCCGAAGAATAAACTAGCCTTATAGTCATTCGTTGGGGAAAATGAAATACGTGCTATTATTGAAGACGTATACTCAAGTAACTGTACGGAATTTGATCAAAATCGTTGTAGCCGTTTCTGAGAAAATGGAATTATTGTTAAAGTTGCTTAGAATAAACTAGCCTTATATTCATTTTTTGAGAAATATGAACTATACAGTATTATTGAGGATGTAAACTTAAGTAACTGTACGAAATTTGATCAAAATCGTTAGAGCCGTTTTTGAGAAAATCAAATTGTTGTTAAAGTTGCCTAGAATAAACAAGCCTTATATCCATTTTTTGAGAAATACGAACTATACAGTATTATTGAAGACGTAAACTCAAGTGGCTGTGCGAAATTTGATCAAAATCGTTAGAGCCGTTTTCGAGAAAATCGGATTGTTGTTAAAAATGCGTAGAATAAACTACTCTTAATTATTGATCAATGTCAACCATTGCTATGTATACTCTGGTCAGTATGATAAAATGCCTAAGTACGAGATTTCATTCATTTTCGTTCGACCGTCTGGGCTCCAGCGCCAGTAACAGACAGACAGACAGACGGCATTGCGAAAACCACTTTTTCGGATTCAGCGACACCTAAAACGTGTATTTCCGTAAAAATCTCGAGGTCGAATTTTTTCGCGAAAACAATACTTTCTCGATACTTCGTATGAGAAAGTAAAAACCAAAATTTGAACCGACCATTACATTAAGACCTTTCGACCCAGTGAACTGATTTTGTCCATTTTCATCTAGAAAATGTATATCATCAAAGCATTGATATTGGTGTAGGATTCATCAAAATCGGTCCTATAGTTGCTGAGATATCCTCAAGAAACTGAAATTTTAACCGACCCATCCTTGACCTCCGGGGTCACGACCCCGTTGGCCGATTTGAATTATATTCGGTACTGCAACTCCAATGATCAACCTGAAGCTGCTTTAAAAATTTCAAGCTCCTAACTTTATTGTCTGATGAGTTATGGCTGCCACAGACAGATAGATAGATAGACAGACAGAGAGACAGACATCCTCTTATTTATTAGAATAAGAATACTGATGCAACGCCACGGCAATCGGAATGGGAAATACCAGAGCACCGCCTCACGGAGATTATGCCGTTGTTAGAAGAAAAATCTATTTATTATGCTGAAGCAGAAGCGGCGCTTACTTAGAGGAGCTACGGTTGCCGCAGTGAACCTGCCGGCAGATAGAGCGCTATGGGTGCCCTAAGTAAGGGAAAAGGTTTATTATTGTCTGTACTTGAGCTTAAAGAATTGTATATGTATTTAATAGAGAATTTGTCACAGCAAGTGACATGGGGGTACGTCCCGACCGCTGCCAATCACGCCGATCGTCCTCGGACGGTACTACCAGTTATATGCTAGACCGGCTCGCCATTGGCGGTAGCCGGATTACAAGGGTATATAGCTGTTGGCACCAGAAGGGAGGGAGAAATCGGGAAATTGGAATTAAAGCGGACGGGGCGTGCGCCCATCATCCTTTCAAGGCTTTTGGAAATATTTTTTTCATAATTTTTCCAACTATTTCTATTCATGCAAAATCCAAGTATCTCTTCCAGTTGGTCGGTTTAGTGTGTTGTGTATGAATAGCGGGTTACGTATACCACCGGTGTTGGCGAGGCTCTCAGCAATTTTAATTCGTGAATGGTACACGGTATTTAGACCCCTGAGTATAAATTTCATTGCTCGGTTCTTCCTCAGTAAAAACACATTTTCATTTTAGAAAGGTTGCTGGAACTAAACCCCTATTGTGACAAGAATTTTCAATGTTGTGAGAAGCATTTGACGGTATCTGACAATGAGTCACGGACAAATATACCATTCTGATTCGCGGTCAATCTTTGTGTTTCGTGAAACTCTTTAATTACTGATGAGCAGAACTTGTATCTAAAAAATCAAAAAGAATAATATATTCTTAATAAAAACGTCAACAGAGATGAAGATTTCGTGCATGGAAATAAGAGTGGTTATCTCACTTATGCATACATTTTTCCACTTATTTGGTAATGTGAATTCAAATAGTATGTTCAAAGCATTTTTGGTGTATCCATCACGAAGCCATACGATGGTGAAATCCGGTTTATGCCAGCACTTTCTATATTTGACACTCATTTTGCAACTTAAAAGGTAAACTTAAGTGTACGAACCCAAATCGGGCATGCTCGACAAATTAATTTCCTTTTTATCACTTCATTAAGAAGAATAAGCGCGTCCTCGGCCGCTTCATTAAACAACTGCCGAGCGGCTCTAGCATTCGATCAGAGGAAAGCGTTTTTATCAGCAGAAAGAAGAAAATGCGAAAGGAATAGATGATTACAGATAAAATAATAGCAGAAAAAAGAGAATAGAAGGCGAGAGGGGGGTGGGGAGATATGTGAAACTGGTTGCGCTCTTCCAGGCTGAAAGTTTTGGCCGGCAATAGAAGCAGCGAAAAGGTTTTTCAGGGACTGTGGAAAAGGAGGGTGGGAATAAAGGAAGCGAAGACGGTTTGTTTCCGCACAGATAACGGGAACATACGAGAAAACACACATTCCCCCCTCCCCCCCCCCCCACCCACCCATGCTCACCACATTCCATATCGCGGCAGCCGTTATTGCCTCCCTTCGATTTCATTTGTTTTCCCCTCTCTACCTCGTATTCTTTTTTCATTCTTTCCCACCATCTCTCTCGTTCAATTTTTAATATTTTCCTTTGATTATTATTTTCTCTCTTTCTTTCGCGCTTTCTCTCTTTCTACTATGGAACCCATTTACTCTCTCCTTCATTCTCCTATCTTTACTATCATATTTTATATCCCTTTCTCAGTCCAGCTTGGCTGGTATAATAGAAATGGCCGATGGATATATCGGATTGAGAGATGCGGAAGGGAGATTAGTGGCAGAGAGGAGAGAGGGGGAGGAAGAAGAAGAGTTACGCGACAGACAGAGAAGGGGAGATGAAAATTAATTGGGCATTCTGCCAATGTAACCAATCGAATACTAATAATGCAGCTCTTCTGGATTAAGAAGTCATTGGTAACACGTCAACGTCCCAAATTTGAACCTATAAAACATATTTATTGATTTTATGGCGAAGTAATTATGAAAAATACCTACAGCTTACTTTGCCGGCCATTTCCTTTGTTGTTGATTATCACAGTTTAAAAATTAATGGGTATAATAATTTTTGTTTCAAACTTTTTCATTTAAAGCACGTTTTTGATTTATAATGATTTATGTAAGTGAACATTAAAACAGCTCTATTATATAATGTTAAGAAAAACTTAAAGCGTTTATAAGATACACGTGAGCTTATGTTGGTAAGATTATCAGTCTAAAATATCCCCTTGGTATCTCTGAAATGTCATAAAAATTTTTATAAGAATCACTATGAATTTATTAGTAAAGGAAAGCTAAACTTGAGGAATCTTTTTCTTTAATGCTGCAGTTTTGTATTATTTAAATTGTTGATCGATGACCGTTGAAAATATCCCCGATTTGCTACGCAACATAAATGGATATTTTGTTTATGCAATTTGTGTAATTTGTGAGTTAGAGCTAAAACATTGGTACAACACTTTTTCATTTGCTGATGAGATCACTATTTCCTTTAAATGCAACAAAACCACGGAAATTAATCTTCTCACGTATATAGTATTAATGCCTTTATTTATATTAAAATCAAATTCGATAAATAGTTATGGAACATCGTAAATATGCGGCGAATTCACATTGCCACTGAAACATTAATGTCGGACGATGATTGCCTCAGAGATTACTTCATTTGAAACCAGTCAAAAGGCTCTCTATCTATCTTTCATAAATTACTGTACGGAACGACATTCTTTTTACATTCTCATACAAATGTTAGTGTTTTTTTCGTTTCGCAATTCGGGATTCAGATCCGCATTTTCGATGCTTTCGAATGTTGCCCTACTTTTTGCCCTTTTCCGCCCCTTAGCGCGCGTCTTCTGCTCGTTTTCCAATCTAGGAGACTCGCCGTTTCACAATGAGCTTTATGCATCGCTTTTTCTCATTTTGCACGCATTGACTTCACTTGAAATCCTTAGCGCTAATATTTATTTCTCTCTTCGCATATAACTCGACCAACTTGCTTCTTCCAGCTCCTCAACGTCATTTCTTTATTTTACCTATGTTTATACTTTCTTTCCGTTTACCTATACTTCCGCTATGTTGGGTAAACCCTAATTCATATCCTTCTCATCCTCCATCTCCTATATCCGTATTACCTTATTACCCGGAGATTTTGCTTAACTTTCATGGAACCGAAGCCTTAGCGACGTTCTTTCAAAAGGCGATCCTTCACTCTCTCCATCTCGTTTAGTTCTTCTCTTCCATTTCATTACCAAATGCTTACCATTTGAATACGCTGTCTCCCTCATATCCACCTACCTCTTTCTATTGATATATTCCTTTTGGAAGCGAATTGTTTCCGTTAACGCACCTCCAGATTAAATAAATTTACCAATTAAGTTTTACCTTTAGATATTTTTTCAGTTTTTAGGAGTACTTCACGATTACTTTCTCACTGGTTTTTGTATATACGTGCATATCTATCGCTCCAACGAATTATTTTGCTCGGTGTGTACCGCGTGGCCTAGTTGTTCAAATTCTTTATTTGTCACTGGCCTTCCTCTATCGCAGTAGGTTGGCTATTACGCTAGTTAACTCGGGTCAAATTTCCTTTTAATTCGCGAATTTTATCGCTCTCTCTCTCATCCTCGGTCGGACTCCCCTTCCATCCGGCCTGCCGCCTCTCTCTCTCTCTCTCTCTCTAAATCGCTTTCTCTTTTTTCCCTCCCTCTCTTCTTCGCCACTTCTTCTAACGCCGCCACGCGGAAGGAGGAAACATTAAAGAGGGGATTGACTCGAGTGTCACTCAGCAGTATCCGCCAAGAGGACAACATTAATTTCCTGGGCACTATCTACAAGCACTTCTTTTCCCGATGGCGTCAGCGTCTTCTGCTTCTATGTAAAGGTCACCCTATTCAGCATTCTCCTTTCTTGCCCTTTTCCCCTACCAACTCCGTTCCTCTCTCTCTATCGCTCTCTCTCCTCTCTCTCTCCTTACCAACCATTATTTACTTATCTCATTTTCCTCGTTTTTTATCCTTTCCGAACACTACTCGTCTGCATTTTAATTCTCGGCGAGGTAAACGTTATACTTCTCGTAATTATTTGTGTTGTTGCACTTTTCTTAGGTTTAGTCGTTATTTATTGAGCCATAGCATTACCTAACATTTCCAGCTGAAGAAGGTATGTTTCACGCAGAAAATAATTTTAAAATTGTTCCTTTAAAAAATCGGTACAACATACATTGTACAAACTTTCTCATATACGTACTAATGCGTCGTTTAGTTATCTTTAGAAAATGAAAATCGTATGAGCCTGTTTTTAGAAAATCCAATTTTTGTTGAAGTTGCCGAAGAATAAACTAGCCTTATAATCATTCGTTGGGAAAAATGAAATACGTGCTATTATTGAAGACGTATACTCAAGTAACTGTACGGAATTTGATCAAAATCGTTGTAGCCGTTTCTGAGAAAATGGAATTATTGTTAAAGTTGCTTAGAATAAACTAGCCTTATATTCATTTTTTGAGAAATATGAACTATACAGTATTATTGAGGATGTAAACTTAAGTAACTGTACGAAATTTGATCAAAATCGTTAGAGCCGTTTTTGAGAAAATCAAATTGTTGTTAAAGTTGCCTAGAATAAACAAGCCTTATATCCATTTTTTGAGAAATACGAACTATACAGTATTATTGAAGACGTAAACTCAAGTGGCTGTGCGAAATTTGATCAAAATCGTTAGAGCCGTTTTCGAGAAAATCGGATTGTTGTTAAAAATGCGTAGAATAAACTACTCTTAATTATTGATCAATGTCAACCATTGCTATGTATACTCTGGTCAGTATGATAAAATGCCTAAGTACGAGATTTCATTCATTTTCGTTCGACCGTCTGGGCTCCAGCGCCAGTAACAGACAGACAGACAGACGGCATTGCGAAAACCACTTTTTCGGATTCAACGACACCTAAAACGTATATTTCCGTAAAAATCTCGAGGTCGAATTTTTTCGCGAAAACAATACTTTCTCGATACTTCGTATGAGAAAGTAAAAACAATCACGCCTTTTTTTTTACGGAGAAACTAACATAATCAGTCGCCTCATTAAGTCTGACAAAACGTATCAAGTATGTAACATACGTTTACATTGTTAGCGTCAAAACTAAGATCTATATAACCGTGTCAAAGTTAGATTTTAAATAGCTCTTTGTTATTTATTTTCTTACTTAGGAAAGGGTAGGGAATTTCACATAACTCCGTATATTGGAAAATAAGCAGTGTCTAGATATACAACTATGGCACAGAAGAAAATATTTATTTTTACGTTATTATCTCTTTCCGCATGCCAAGCTTTATTTCGGTTAAATCATGGATGAAGATTACATTTTTCTCGTGCAAACAGTCCGCGATTATTTCGTTAACGATGTTGACGTTTGGAAGGAATTCTTTTGTGTTTGGATTGATTTGATTCTGTTTTTCGACCATTTCAGACTGCTCGAGAGGAAAAAAACATTTATTTCGCAAAAATTATTTCGGTAGCAAAGAAAAATCCAGTATTGGTTTTTAATTGCATTTTCAAAATATTTTCGGCATTGCCTGTTTCCCATAAAGGCACGGATGATTCATTTAATTTAGGCATCAAAACGATTTTTTAGAGGGAGGACTTTTTGATGTTACATTTTTTGCATACACTCCGGCGAAATAGAGGAAACCGATTTTAAATTCACATTTTCTCTTAGTTTTTGATTTTCCGAAGCTTTTTCCTCACAACAAACATTCTCTACCAATAGTTTCTCTCGTTGTCACACGCATTTATTCATTGGCTCCCAAAATGGAATTCTGAACGTCGATACATACAGTGAATTATTTATGAATTTGGAGACTGTATTCCAATGCCATTTTGAAAGTGACAAAATTCTCTCTCGTCATTCATGGTAATACAGTGATAAATGGAACTAATCATTAATTGTTCACTGTAAAATTAAGAGGCGTTAATAAAAATGTTATTTTTCATGGGAACTCATATGAGTAAAATGTATTAAATATTTTTCAAACGCTTCATAGATAACCCATAATTGTTGTCGATGGAACCTGCTTGCTTATATTATATACATATGGAATATTTTTATGATAATGAGACATAATTCACTACAAACCTATTAATATATTCCTCGCTCTACGGGGTCCATGCGTTCTTTGAAATTACCGAGTCAAGTGAAATCGTACAAGCAAGAATTAAAAAAATTCAAAAATAAAAACTTTTTACTTTATAAAATAGGCGGCCTTAAAAGGATAAAACAAGAAAAAATTCAGATTACTGTTCGTCACAGAAGATTTTGGTGTCATATTCTTTTCATAACTATTGCTTTGCCTATCATTTACGTAATAATTTCGCTTTGATAGGAGGTTTTCAAGGTTGAGCTTCATTACAATTAAATTAATATCTATTAACTTTATATTCAGAATCAATTTACTCCAGCTTATGGAATGAGATTATTACAGCTACGATTGATGTCAAAGTTCGTGATTTGTGGAAATTTGTGACTTCATACGACTCTAGCGCTAGAAGGCACGTTAGTCTAAATCACAAATCAACTAAGAAGAGAAACTAGGTAGCGGCATTAGCCTACTCTTTTCGAAAAGCACCAAGGAGGACCAACGGCTTTACGTCCCTTCCGAAGGATGAAGCTTTGATTCGCGTGCTCTCCTCTAAACGCGTAAATAGGGGGTCGCAGGATCTATTTAAAAAATCGCACTTTCGCAGGTTTTGAACGGGTATGCTCAGCGTAGCAGGCTAACGTCTTCGCCACTATGTCACGGCACCCCATTTTGCAAGTTCTGAAATTTCGGAGATACACAGAAGTCATCTACCGCAGCGTTAGGAATAAAAATACCTTCCCAAAGGAACCATTCCTCTATCTTCTAATTATTACGAGTTGTTAAATGTTTTATAAAAAAGTTTCAAATTTTTTAAACAAATAGTTAACATGATAGAGGTATAAAATGACAATATAAATATAAGCAAAAATTTTCGACGATTGAGCGTTATCACTTCTCTCGTTATATATTGGTCAAAATGACAACTCCCTCGAAATCCGTATTTTTCCTTATTGTTTCTACCGTGACTATGTAGTAGTTCAATTTCTTCCTAGACTCAACGGCAGCGCCACCGCAAGCAAATAGACTTCTGGAAAGTTTGAAAATTCACAGTTTAACTCGCCTATAAAAGATTTTATAATAAAGTGTAATGGCTTCCCAAAAGACGAGGTCTCATTGTCAGTTGATAATCGTCTCGAGTATAACGCGTAACACTGTAGTTATATTGGAATCGGAGTTTCTTCCTTTAAGGTTTCTTATGACCGTTTGAATCTATCATTTTTGAGGCTTAGAGAACGTTCTGAAACCGTGTTAAGTGAAATTGATGACTCGCTAAAATCTTGCTAACCGAAGATGATTAAAGCTAATCGTGCAAAGCAAGTGATGTGTATTGTAGGTAATAATATGTGTAGACATACCTATTCGATAACCTTATTTCATAGAAGTTTGAGCATTTTCCGAAATTATCTTGCCGCCTATGGCTCGTTTCTTTTCTCTTCTCATTTGCTACTGAAATGAAAAAATTTATACATGTTATCTTTATGATTAATGTTTTTGCATTAACGGTGTTTTGAATTAGTGATGGCTATTTTTTCGACAATTATAATTGCTATTGCTGGTTTGTTTATATTTTTTCAGTCTTGTATGTTTGATGCATAAATATTACAGTTCGTTGGTATTTTTTGGGTGCGGAATTGCATTATTTGTGTTAAAAAGCTCGCTCAGTTGCATTTCCTGTTTTGTTACTATTCAATTATAATATAATCAGATGCACGTAGCCCCTCGAAAAAGACTCTTTGATACTTAAGTTTACATTTTTGCGAATCAAGCTAAAATTTGGACCAAAATGCAAATATAGTTACTTCATTGATCAACTATGATTCAGAGGCAGGCCACACTCCTCGTCTGCCGGGGCTCTCCTAATCGTGAAATTGCAGGTAACCCACCCTCGCCCCTCACTCGCCCCTCCCTCGCCCCTCCCTCGCCCCTCCCTCGCCCCGCACTCCACCCTTTCCCAGCATCTTCGACTTCTCCCGACAACGTCAATCCGCTCCTCATCCCCTTTCCATCACGATATAGGCCCACCATTCCCCACAACCTTCTCCCGCCCCCGGTATGTGTCCTCGAGATGATCGAACTTTTCCATCGTTACACAGTTGGCATGGCGATCTGAGAGAAGGAAGAAAGAGAAAACTTACAATGGAAAGGGAATAAAACGATAAAAAATTCGATGTCTGCCGTAGAAGCCCACGGATGGGCTGAGAGAGGGAAAGAGAGAAAGAAAGGTCGAGCGAGGGAGATAAGGAGAGGGTGACATTGATGTGTTTCCTCTGCCATCCGTTCTTGAGGAAGGGATGATGATACATTTTAAAGGCGCCCTCTCTCTCTCTCTCTTTCTCACTGTTCGCTTTTCCTCTCTCTCTCTTTTCACCCCTCCCATTCTACCGCTCTGACTCCTGTCCAATCTCTTCTGCCTCTTCCTCTCTTCCCGCATATTTTCTTTCCCTTTCCTATCCCTCACTCAGTCTCCATATTCCCCTCCAACTTCCTCAACTCCTCTCTCTCTCTTTCCCTCTCACTACCCTTCTCTTCAATAACCTTTTCTTCCCCTCTATCACCGATTCTTTTCTTCTTTCTACTCTATTCTACTTCTTTCTACATTCTTATCTGTTCTATTCCGAGCCAACCCAACCCACCCCCTCTCTCTCTCTCTCCGCCATTTAATTCTACTTCCTCTTTCTCACCATTCCAAAACCTTCATTGGTTTCTTACTTCATTCCTTAGCTTTCCCTACTAAAATTCGGCGATATTGGCGTTCGCGGTATTTGGACGGTTGGTTTCTTCCCTCTCTTTCTCTTTCTTTCTCTCTCTCTGTGTCAAGCGTTCTCTTTCTCCCTTGTACCCTTTTCCCACTGAACTCCTTTTCAGGTAAAAAAAGCTCTACCTTTTTCATCCAAAAAAAACGGCTCGCTGAGTTGCAATCCGGAAAACGTTTCCATCCGTCTACCTTACTATCTCCCTTTCCTTCTTCCTTTGCTTCAACTCCACCCATTGTCCTATCCTTCTCACCCTTCTTCTTACCTATTCTAGAAGCAATTTCTTTTTCCCCCTCTCCCTCCCTCTCTCCTTCTTTTGGAAATCAACTTTTTATATTCCTCAAGTGCTAATCTTCTTCCTATCACCCTTTTACAAATTCTCCTTTATTTTCCTTTTTCCTTTCGACCGAGCAGCCTCTCCACGGTCTCCATATCGCTAAAACTTTTCGATACTGCGCTAACTCTTTCCAGATATTCCCCATTGTTGTCTCTCCCTCTCCTGGAATATTCTCCTAGATATCATCCGCCCATATGTTGCCAAGTCTTGTTCCGCGTGGGCATATTCTCCGGCGTTTTCGGTCGCATGTCTTATTTTATACTGTAATCTTCCCGAGTGCCTCGTTCATTTTATCCGTCTTCTTCGAATAATATTTTTATTACGGGATTTTTGTTGTATGTCATGGTAATATCATTTTTTCGATTCTTCTCCCACGGTATCGATTACTATCCGTAGCAAACTATTTTTGAAACATCTCTCTTATCCATTTCAACAAGTTCATTTTTTCGTAAATGTACTATATTACTCTAAAATAAACTAGACTTTCTGCGTTTTCATTTTCTCCTAGCTAAAGATGTACCTAAAGAAATAAACGAATTTATTCCTGATTAAAGAGATTATAATTAGCCATCCCATAATGTGAAATAGATTGAATTTTCAGGATAATACATCGTCTAATATGGCATTTTTAGCATTACATTTTACCACCTACAGAAAAGAATTAACTGATTGCAAAAATTGGAAAATATATAAAGTCTAACAGATTTTAAAATAGTACATTAATATTGATTAATTGATAATTTAACTGAATAGTAAAGGAACGAACGAAGAGCTAAAGTTGATTGCACGCAGGCACCAGCAATCTAAAGTGAGGTTGGGGTCTGTGAGACCCCACCATCTGGTTCCAGGGTTACCATAGAGGAAACAGAATGGAGCAAAAGTATTTATTTTTTAAGATGGATAAATACCGTAGAATTTCATCCATTGGATTTCCGGTCAGCTTGCGTTAAAGTGCCGAGGATGTGCTCTGTTGCATCCTCGCTGTTTCCCGTGGCTGACACAGCGGGTGCGTGCTCCTGTTTATCCGATCGTGTTCACAGCGGATGGGCCATATTCCCATAGTTCGTCCGTCTCTTTGCGAGACAGATGTCTTGGGCAATCTCCGTTGCCGATCCCAGGATGGCGCGCTGTTCTTCTCGAGGAGCTGAAGTTCTGGAGTTGCCTTACACTTCAGGCCCTCGAAGAAGTTTCGGGCTGCCATCGTCAGTCTCTCCTGGAGCGGGGTGATGTCTGCCAACTCGTGGCGATTTTCCAGCCTAACACAGGAGGGATCTCAGGTAAGTCCTCTCATTGATTAGTAGGTGTCTTCTAGAGCGGTTCGAAAGACGTCCGCTCCATGCCGGTGATGCGTATAACAAGGCAGAGGAGATGACTGCCTTGCATAGATGTAGTGTCCTTCTCAGAGGGATCGCAGGAGACCGAAGGAGTGGTGCTAGTGCCAAGCACGTGCTGAGCGCCTTTCTCGAAAACTTGAGTGTTTTCGGAAAAGTTGAGCTTGCAGTCGAGGGTAACCCCCAGATAGGTGACTGAGTCCTTCCACTGCAGCTGGTCCGTCTCAATGATGACGCTGTCCGAGTTGTCATCCTCTCTGGTGTAGAAGAGGATGGCCTGCGTCTTCCCGGAGTTTATCTCAATTCGCCAGGCCCTGTACCAGTCCATCAGCTAGTAGATGGCGTTTCGCAGATATTTTGCAGGGAGGTGTTGCTTCATCGATCTCGTGAAGAGAGCTGCGTCGTCTGCGTATGGTGTTCCAGCCGAATTACTTTGGGATGTCTGCCATGAAGATGTTAAACTAAACCGACCAGAGGACGGATCCCTGAGGAACACCAGATGAGATGTTTCTACAGGAAGACACAGCGTGCTGCCAGGCGACCCGGAATTTTCTCCCGCGGAGGTAGTTACCCACGAGCTTCCTCTGGGTTTCTAGTCATCGATCATAAGAGATCTGTCAAGTATGTTTCTCGCCGTCCTCCATCATTATCATTCTGGCGTCGCACCTTCAACTCATTTACCTTTTAATAACGATCTAAATTATTTCCAGGTGATTTATTCGGTGCCATGTGAAATTCGACATCTATTTCGTTGTCATCAGATTCACGCATGTATCATTGGACAAAGGAACAATCATAAAATGATTTCAACGCCATCTATTTTCATAATTTTCAGTTGATCTGCTGCTTTATGAAGATTGTTTATGTTGCTGTAACCTGGCAATTAGTTATTCGCCGATTACTAATACATTTAATTAATTTTGATGTCGAATTGAGCAGAATCCAATGGAAATGAATGGAAGGTAATAATAAAGGTGGCAACAAGGTGTTGGAGGGAACTCCGTGGACACTTACCCAAATTGGTACGTATATACTTACGTGTGTGTGTGTATAGACGCTTCTACCACATGACACACACACACACACACATATATATATCATCATCATCATCATCAGCCTTTTTCAGTCCACTGACGGACGAAGGCCTCCCCCAGACTCTTCCAGTTTTCCCTGTCAACTGCCTCCCTCCTCCAAGTTTGCACCAAGAACTTAACAAGCTCTCTGTCCCACCTGTCTTTCGGTCTTCTTTTTGGTCTCTTGATGTTTCTTGGGATCCATTCCATGACACTGGATGTCCAACGCTGGTCATTTCTTCTAGCAATGTGGCCCGCCCACTGCCATTTTAACACCTTCACTCTTCTAATCACGTCACAGACTCCCGTCTTCTTTCTTACCCAGTCGTTCCTCTTGCGGTCTCTTCGGGTGATCCCTAACATGCATCTCTCCATGCCCCTCTGTGTTGTTTGCAGGCGCTGTATCATTCTGGCATTCATGGTCCATGTTTCATAACCATATGTCAGAACAGGCAGAACACATTGGTCATAGAGTCTCCTTTTTAGTAAGACTGGAATGTTTTATTGTCAGAAGCATTTTATGCCATCTTCGCTTTCCGGTTGATTTCTCCAAGAAGCGAACCATCAGTAGTGATAAGTTGACCCAAGTAAACAACCGGTTACTTCTCCGAGTTCTGCTCCGTTGATATGTATCTTCTCAGAATTTGTGAAGGAGTTGTCCATAACCTTTGTTTTATTAAGATTCATCTTAAGTCCAGCTTCTCGGCTTGCTTGCTCAAGCTCTTCAGTTCTTCTAAGGAGCTCTTCTGGGCTTCCTGCGAACAGTATGATATCATCTGCAAAGCGCAGGTGACTCAGATATTCTCCATTTACCTTTATACCTTTTTCCTCCCAGTCTAGCCTTTTGAATACTTCCTCTAGAGCTCCTGTAAATAACTTAGGGGACATAGTATCTCCTTGTCTCACACCCTTTTCGGCCTTAAAGGCACCTCTTCATGCAGCTGGACAGATGTTGTCGCATTTTCGTAGATATTCTTGATCAAGGTTATGTACGTTTCTTCTACTCCTTGTTTCTTTAGTGCACGTAACACTGACGAAGTTCGGACAGAGTCGAATGCTTTCTCGTAGTCGATAAAGCACATACATAGAGGTAATTCATACTCGTTAGTCCGACTGATTACCTCTCTCACGACTTGGATGTGGTCCATCGTGCTATACCCACTGCGAAATCCAGCTTGCTCTCTGGGTTGGGCAGCATCAAGATGGTTTTGAAGGCGCATAGTGAGTATTTTGGTGAATATTTTGTAGACTGTTGGGAGTAGGCTGATCGGTCTGTAGTTATTCAAGTCTTCTTTGGAACCTTTCTTGTGCAGAAGGATAATACATGCGTGATTCCATGTTTCTGGTATCTTTTTCTTCCTCAGACAGGAATTAAAAATCTTAGCGAGAATTGTTTCCGTATGATTCCCCATTGCTTTGAATACTTCCGCTGTGATACCATCCATTCCAGATGCTTTTCCATTCTTCATACCTCTGATTGCGTGTCCCACCTCTTCCAGAAGGATACCTGGGACCTCTTCGGTGGGCATGTTTGCATCATCATTTACTTCATCATTTCCTAGAGGATCCTCATACAGCTTGATGTAAAATTCTTGTACCCGTTTCAGGATCAGTTTCCTACTATGGGTTATGGAGCCGTCTTCTAGCATCAAGGCCATCAGCTGTCTCTTTCCGATCGAGAGATGTTGCTTCATTTTCTTGTAACTTCTATTGTTTTCTATGGCTTTCTCGATTAGTTCATAATTATATTTTTCCACATCTTCCTTGATACACTTCCTTATAGTTTTGTTTAGTTCTGCAAAATGGATCATTTCTTTAGGATCATTAGTAATTAACATTTTCCTTCTTTTTTCCATCAGCAGTCTTGTTTTTTCAGTCAACTTTTTCTCTGGCTTTGTTTTAACTGTTCCTCCTATTTCTTCAGCAGTTTCCTTGAGTATCTCTATAAATTGGGATTCAACTTCTTGGTCTTCCAGTGCACTGAATCGATTTTTCAGTTGGAGCTGAAATTCTTCTTTTCGTTCTTTTAGCACCTGCGTGTTGATAATAGACTTAGGCTTCTTTATAAGCTTCTGTCTTTCTAACTTTGAGTTGAATTTTATTCTGCATCTTACCAAGCGATGGTCGCTTCCAGTTTTAAACTGGTTGAGGACGGAACAGTCTTCAGCCAATTGCTTCTTATTGACTAGTATGTAGTCAATTTCGTTCTTGGTACCATTGGGTCCTTTCCAGGTCCATTTTCTATTGGGACTCTTTTTGAAGAAAGTGTTCATGAACACACACACACACACACACATATATATATATATATAATACATATTTTAAAGTGTATGGGTGTGTGTGTGTGTTCTTTATACGTTTTTACACCGTTGAAGTTATCGAATTCAAAAGTTTCATGGGCCATCCTATGGAACAAAGAAAGAACTTGGTCGAGGTTTGCAGACCGTGGGGTCTCTTATACCCCATGGGATCAACAAAATACTATTTCCATAACAATCCATGGGAAATGGTGTGGAGAAACACCAAAATGCTATGCAGCCCTTCGCTGATGTGGATATAAATATACGTAAATATTAACTTACGATCACGGGAAATGGATTATTTTACGCAAGAAAGACTGAATATTTTAATTCTGTTGATGTTTTGTCATATTACGTGCTAAATCGCTCGAAATTTCCCTTTAAGCGCAAAATATATCGGTTTAGGTGTCCATTTTCGAGGCGGCAACAAAGCTAAATTTCTTAATTGTTGTCCTCTTCAAAGGGAGATGATACACGTAAAGATTAATGCAACGAAAATCCACGTCGTGCAAGCCGTAGAGGAAGAATAGCTATCGCCAAGATATGCCTAAATATAGTCTATGATTACTTTTAAAGTGAGTCAAATGATTTTTAAGGAATATTAGAACACTGTTACCTTTAACCACTAACATTGAAAGATTTATCGCAACATAAATCGATACACCTACTTACATTTGTTCGGTAACCGAGATGTTGTTTATTGCTTTAAAGGCTTCGTGCATCTATCCATGTGAATACTAAGTAAGACGTTAATGTGTACAATACAATACATAAAATAGTAAATGTTAATGTAAGCATCGCTTGCGTAATTAAAGAATGGGGAACGTTTCCGCCGAACAATAAAAAGCGTTTGCCACTCTTTCCCGAGCGGAGCCGGGCGTTTCAGCTACTGTGTGTGTGTGTGCGTGCGTGTGTGTGTGTGTATTATATATATACATAGGAGAATACAAAATTATGAGGCACTTCCAGGTGTGCTACAAACTTGAAATTTGGTAGGATTATAGAGTTTTGGTCACAACAATCGAAGAAATCCAGAACTTTGGAAATTCCAATTTAAGGGGCTATTTTGGCCTCTTTTTGCCCCATTTTTGGTCCATAAGAAAACGTAAATTGGTGTAGAGGTTTTTATATTTGCATTTTAAAATAATTTCCCGTCAAGATTCGAACTCGAGACTTAAACTATCGGATAGGATATGAATTGTAGTTTCTTATTTTTGAAGACAGAATTCAAATCCGAGTAGAATTAGCGTAATTTTATAGTACTTATCGGAAAATGGTGGTAATTTTTTTGGGCCGCAACAATTAGCTGCCTAGGCAACTAGCTCAAAGCTTTTAATGGGAATCAGAGGCTTATATTTTAATGCCATTAATGTTAAACTACGACTAATGAAGGAAATCCGATATTGATATTATCCCCATTGTTGGGGCTGCTTTGCCTCAGTAATGCTCCTTACAAGAACGAAAAAGATGAGGCAGCTCGACATGACCTAGAGACTTGCAATTTGGCACGATCATAGAAATTTCGTTGCAACCGAAATAAAATAAACTATTTCAAAAATTCCAAATTTTAGGGGCGTTTTTGCCCCTTTTCTGCCCCATACGAATGTGACAATTATAAGGCACCTATTAATGAGCTACAAACTTCCAATGCTCGAGTGGTGTAAAGAGTGGCAGTTAGAATTGAACTTAGGAAAGTGTTCCTTTATGAGATTCTGGGGAAACAAAAACATTGACACGACGAATTACACTGTTGAAGGCGTCCAGCTAAAACTAGCCGATTCCGTCAAATACTTAGGTGTTACTTTAACAAGCAACCTCTCGTGGGATATGCACATACGAAATATATGCGGGAAGGCTAAACAGAAACTAGGATTCATCAAACGTATAGTAGGTAAAAGTGAGGAAAAAGCCAAAGAGACATGTTACTTCTCGTTAGTAAGACCGCTATTAGAGTACGCGTCGAGCATATGGGATCCGTACGTGAAAGGATCAATCTCAGAGTTAGAAAGAGTGCAGCGAAAAGCCGCTAGATTCGTCAAAAATTGTTACGATAGAAACAAAAGTGTTACAGCCTTGATACAGGACTTAGGATGGGAATCACTAGATGAGCGCCGATAACGCTCTAGGTTAAATCTTCTTGAAAGATTTAGAACGCATATATTCTCCAGCGATGTCGAAGAAATAATAAGAGCGCCAACTTATATTGGTAGAATGGACCAACCTCGTAAAATAAGAGAGACAGCCTGTAGGACTGAGAGGTATAAAGGCTCGTTTTTCCCTAAAACGATAGCTGACAATGAGCAGAACAGAAGTTACAAGAAGAAATCAGCCGACGTAGAGTGATACTATACATTATTATGCGCTTTACCTTGGTGCTATTGCACCCCCTGCCACACACCATTGCGGTGGCTTGCAGGGTGAACTATAGATAGATAGATAGATAGAAACTTGAAGTTTGGCTGAATTATGGGTTTTTATTTACAAGGAAATCTGATATTGTAAAAATTGAAAATCTTAGCGGCTGTTTTGCTCTGTTATCTCCCTATACGAGGATTAAATTTATAAGGCACTTCTAAATGAGCTACAACTTGAAATTTGAGACGGTTATACGATTTTGTAAAAAATCGATTGTGAATAATTCGAAATTGTGAAAATGCTAAAATTTAAAAATGTTTCCAGAATGCAAGCACAGGGGTGGGCAAACCGTGGCCCGCGGGCCATATGTGGACCTCGAGAACATTTAATGTGGCCCGCGAAGCTTTGGTGAAAAATCAATCTGTAAAATTTAACACAATTTTATATTACTTTTGGTAAAATTATGACAATAAAACCTTTAGTTTTGAAAATTTAGCCCTAAAATCCTTGTTTGTGCTTGTTTTTCACTTATGTATGATGCCTAAGAATCTAAGTCATTGCCGCTTTAAACTCTAGTCTGGCCCGCCTAAGCATTGGCACCTTCCAATGTGGCCCGCTGAAGAATTAGCAAACACCGATGCGGCCCGTAATGCAGAAAAGTTTGCCCACCACTCTCCCCCCCCCCCCTCTCTCTCTCTCTCTCTCTCTCCCTCCCTCCCTCCCCCTCCGTTAAAATTGCAAGATTTCCATAAAATATATAAATTAAACGTTTAACATGGGATATTTCGAAATGTGGGCGAAAAAAGATGAACAGGATAAGAAACTTTATAATTATTTCTTCAACATGGTTCAAATCCTAAGGTCGTAGTTTAATTCCTTCTAATTTCAATTTTCAAATGAATAAAAGCCTGCACGTCGAAAAATCGCGTTTTACATGTTAAGTAATGGGAAATGAAAATGCCTCCATTGAAGTCGAACCAAGGAATTTTTTCGCGACTTAATTTCGTCATCACCTGAAAAAGTGTTAATCAAGCATCCTTGCCAAATTTCGAGTTTCTATCTTCATTACTTCACGAGTTATTAGCGTTTAAGTTAGCGTTATAGACAGAGGATTGCTATTATATAATAATAGCCGTCATCCGTTGGTTGGTTGGTTGGTTGATCACGTTATGCAAACGCTAATAACTCGAAAAATAATAACGATAGAAACTCGAAATTCGGTAGAGATGCTTGATTAACACTTTTTCAGGTGATGAGGAATTTAAATCGCAAAAAAATCCTTGGTTCGTCTCCAAGAGAGGCATTTCCTTTTCCCATTACTTAACATGTAAAACGCGATTTTTCGACGTGCAGGCTTTTATTCATTTGGAAATTAAAATTAGAAGAAATTAACAGACGACCTTCGGATTTGAACCGTTTTGAAGAAAAGGTTATCAAGTTTCTTATTCCGTTCGTCTTTTTTCGCCCACAGTTCGAAATATTCCGTGTCAAACGTTTAATTTGCATATTTTGTGGAAATCTCGCCATTTAACGTGATGTTGCTATGTCGACCATTATCATTGTTAGCTTCAATACGAGAGAGAGAGAGAGGAAGGAAGGGGAGAGATTGGCGTGTTTTGTGGAAAATAAGTACATGAACGTAAATATAAAAAATTTTAAGTATCAACAGTGTCATTTTAAAAAAATTGGAAATAAATAGCATTCTTAAATTAAATTCTTTGTAAACCATACGTGCTTACGAATTTATATTGTTATTCCTCGAATTAATTTCGTAACAATGGCGAAGTTTGGAAGCGAATATAAATTAAAATTCAATTAAAATTAAAAGGACATTTAAAACTGTTAACAGGCAATTTTCGAAGAAACAACAGTGGATCTTTTAATGAACTGATTTGTTTTTATAAAAGGAATTTTGGTGCTTATTTCATACAGAGTAAGTTCTAAGGTTTATAATCCATTTAAATCTAATAAAAGTGGCTATTGCAGTTTAAAGAAAGAACTTTATTTATTTACTTTACAGAATTAATTAATTTTAGGCTAACATTGCCTATTATAAAAGGAGTACTTTGGAATTTCCTGTTAACGGGAATACCTCAAAAAATAAACACGTATGTCTTTATGGCATTTAAAATAGCTGGAAATATGTCGATTTCTTGTTATGTTGTCGCCACATGAATGCTTCTGCTGACAGGCTTTCACGTTGCATTTCCAAAATATTCTGTCGCAGAAGTAAAGTTTCATAATATGATCCTTCTTGCACATTCGCCCTTTAGATAAAATACCATGGTCTTGAAGCAAAGATACAGCTTCTTCTTCACTCCTCGGCAATAAGCTCCACAAATTCATCATTAAGGGATCAACGTAAACATCTTAACGAGATTTGTTACGCATTGTTAACAAACAAAATATCATAACATATCACAACAATACGTGTTTATTTTTTGAGGTATTCCCGTTAACAGGAAAGTACCAATTCAAAACAAAAATCAATTTAAAACTATTGAAAGTTGTTGTTTCGGAAACTGAGAAGTCCAGAGTGGTGAGCGGACGCTAAATGATATTAAGGTATATTTTATTCCAAAATCTATTTAAAGTATTATCAGAGGCAATTGAAGATTGAACAAATTTATTTGTTACCGGAATTCAGCTTATTTCATGAAATTGAAATACTAATGCATTAATCCATTAAAATCTGTTAAGAATGGCTATTTTAGTTGAAAGAAATATATGTATATGGTACTTTTATTCACTTTTCAGAATGAATGAATTTTAGGTTAACATTGCATATTATAAAAGGATTTTCTTTGGAATAAGAAGTTTGTTATGTGGTTATTTTAACTGAATTGAATCAAGTTCTGTTCTAAGTCTGAAATCCATTTAAAACTGGTGAAAGTGGTAGTTTCGGAAAATGAGAAGACAAGAGTGCTGTGCAGACGATAAACGATATAGAGGTACATTATATTCCAAAATCTATTTAAAGTATTATCAGAGGCAATTGATGATTGAACCAATTTTTTGGAACCGGAATTCTGCTTATTTAATGAAGTTGAAATCCTAATGCTATAATCAATTTAAAACTAATAACAATGGCTATTTTAGTAGAGAGAAAGGTACTATTTTATTCACAAGGAATTTCTGAGATTTTAGTTAATTAATTAAAACAGACTTATAATATAGAAATATTCGATGGTTAAAACAGTGTACAATTTTATTCTTGCGATTTTTACATGTTGCATTGACGAAAATATACATTCATTAAACCCGTTGAAATTCAACGGGCACTTATGCTAGTTTATTATAATGATGCCTGTAATACAAGGAGTGAATATGTTCCAGTGTACTGTTTTAATATATATAAAACGAGTTGTATAAATTTATTTTAACGGAATTTTAATATTTACCAGCGTACATAATAAGAACTTATGAAACCATAATCTTTATTTTATAATAATTATAATGCATTAAAAATAAGCATTTCCCTTTATTAATAACTTACCTTTCATGGGATTTTACCGTTCACCGGTTGTTAACAAAAATTTAGCCTTCATAGGTATGATAGCTTGGAATATCGGCAGAAAGTGAGGGATATACAGCATTCGTGTTTATTAAAGCTGAATGTATTCTGTATATAAATTGTTTGGGATCCTCATAAGAAGTATAGCGCAGAGCAGCTAAACCACTAAAGATAAATAGTAACAACAAACAGAGCGCTCCGTCACTGACAGAAGCATTTAATCGTTTAATGAACGCAGGCTACAGGCTAGACATGAGCTGTTTGAAAAGTAAGTGTAGCAGAAAACTGCAAACGAGTTGGAGACCTTATCTATATAAATAAAATTGTAACCTCTGTCTATACATTTGTTTTTTTGTCGGGGTTTTTCTTTTTTTCTGTGTTTTGCATCACAAGAAGACGTTTGAACCGGTTTGCAGAATTGTTGTCTGTCTGTCTTTCTGTTTGTTTGTTACCGCATCACGCAAAAACGGCTGGTCAAATTTTTATGAAACTTGCAGCGTATCTTTAGACTGGTCCACCTTAAAATATAGGCTACTAGCTGAAACGCCCGGCTTCGCTCGGGAAAGAGTTTTCTTTTAAGTAGCAAACGATTTTTATTGCTTGGGACTAACGTTCCCCATTCCTTAATTACGCAAGCGATGCTTACATTAACATTTACTATTTTATACATTGTATTGTAAAGTTTTACCATTAACATAATTACGCATTAACATCTTACTTAATATTCACATGGATAGATGCACGAAGCCTTTCAAGCAGCAATAAATTATGTGGATTATGTCAATACTATTAGCCAAAACGTAAACAATAAACATCTTTACCGAACAGCTGTAAGTACATGTATCAGTTTATCTTGCGATAAATCTTTCAATGTTAATGGTAAAAGAAAACAATGTTCTAATATTCTTTAAAAATCATTTGACTCAATTTAAAAGTATTCATATACTATATTTAGGCATGAATCCATTTGTACCCTTTATCTTGGCGTTAGTTATTCTTCCTCTACGGCGGGCCACGGCGTGGATTTTCCTTGCATTAATCTTTACGTGGATATCTTTCCCTTTGAAGAGGACAACAATTAAGAAATTTAGCTTTGTTGCCGCCTGGAAATAACTGATAAATTTGGCACTTAAAGGAAACTTTCGAGCGATATAGCATATAATACGACAAAACATGAACAGAATTCAAATACTCAGTCTTTCGTGCGTAAAATAAGCCATTTCCCGTAATCGTAAGTTAATATTTAGCTATATTTATATCCACATCAGTGAAGGGCTGCATGGCATTTTGGGGTTTCTCCACGCCATTTCCCATGGATTCTTATGGAAATAGTATTTTTTTGACCCCATGGGGTATAAGAGACCCCACGGTCTGCAAACTTAGACCAAGTTCTTCCTTTGGTCCATAGGATGGCCCATGACACTTTTGAATTCGATAGCTTCAAAGGTGTAAAAAAGTATAATAACATACATACACACTTATATATTTATAATATGTGGTGTATCTCAAAAAAAATTTAAGTGGGGGTTTGGGGGGGGGGGGGCATCCATTTGGTATTTCGGTGGTAACCCTCGAGTAAGTTAAGTTAGGAAGTTAAAATTTTATATTTTTCACTATCAATACAAGTATAAGATCAAGTTTGTAGATGAGCAAAATCAGACGAAGGGAAGGGGGGCTGTGGGGAGGGGGGCTGTGGGGAGGGGGGGGGGGGGCACCCGTAAGAGAAATCACTGATTTCAAGCTAACGGTTGATTACATCGAAGAAGTATAAATAAGAAATATTTTAGGAAAACAATTTAGGAAAATATTTATGAAAAATCTGTTTGTTTGTTTGTTACCGCATCACGCAAAAACGGCTGGTCGAATTTGTATGAAACTTGCAGCGTATCTTTAGATTGGTCCAGCTTAAAATTTAGGCTATGTGGTGTATCTCAAAAAAAAATTTAAGTGAGGGTTTGGGGGGCATCGATTTGGTATTTCGACGATAACTCTCGAGTAAATTAACTTAGGAAGTTCAAATTTGATATTTGTCACTTGCAATACAAGTATAAGATCAGTCTCCTATATGTATATTTATGTAAGTTTGTTTGTTTGTGCATTTACACATTTCCACACCGTTAAAGGTTGAATAATCAAACTTTCAACAAATACTTTCTTCATAAATCGGAAGGTCGTAGGCTACTTTTTAATACCAAATGTTTTATATTAATTGTACAAAAAGCAAAATAAATTTGTATGCTAATGCATTGCCACCTAGAGATGGGTCAGAAACAACGGGACAGTTCTTTTCGAACTGTTCTGATGCCTAAACTGTTCTATGAAATAACTGTTCTCACAAATTTCCTGTTCTCAAAGAACAGGTAACTCGACATCTTATACACAGTGAGGAAGGTGGGAAACGACTACTTCCTTATCCGTAATTGGACGGTGGGGACTGATTAAACTACGCGTATTTTCCCAAGTCCTACTATTGATTTGAATCAAATTTGGTAGGAATGCGGAGGGCTCCAAGAAATAATTCTTACGTGGTTTTTGTTTCTCTCTGCCCGTTTTATTCGAAACGGCGGCCGAGTGAATTCTTAAATACCATGTATCATTTAGAATTCCGATCGGCTTTGAACCAAATTTCCCCGGGCAACGCCGGGTATTTCTGCTATTAGGAATACAGTAAAACTCGTTTATAACGATCACGGCTAAAACGAAATCTCGGCTATAACGAAGAAATGTCTCAGTCCCTAGAACTTCTCCATAAGGGCATTGGTTAAATTTATCGGATGTAACGAACACGCATTTTACGAATTCTCGGCTGCAACGAACAAATGTTTGGTCCCGTGGCAAAAAAATGCCCCATATATAAGGAATTTTGGCGAGCAGAGCGATAAGTAATTAATACTTTCCGCCCGTTTACCGCGAACTTGCTCGTAGAGGTCCCCTTCCTCCATCTACCCCTTCCATACGAATTTACACGCTCCCTTTGTTTTGAAATTGATATTAAAAATGGGAAATGTTTATGTAAATTAATGACCATAATAATAATATTAATTGACCATTTAAAACATCGTATGTAATAGCAGTGGAACAATTTACATGCCGCTGAGTTGATAAGCATCTCTTTGCATATGTAAGTGCGGCATTGAAGTCGACTCACTGCAAATACAGTAAAAGCTGTGTTATCCGGCTATCTTGGGGATTGTGGAAAGCCGATTAGGAGAAATAGCCGGTTAGGGAAGCGTTTTTCGATTTCGACATTGCAAATTTAGCAATAACCCCAAACATAACTATGCATGGGGTTTGCATTTTCCATTTTAATTCTTCCACACGTAGTTAGATATAGACACTTTTTACCCATTCTTATTTAATACGTTGTTACGCTTACATGCAAATCAAAAAGACTATTGAAAAGTTTAGGGCGTCTGGGAAGTTTGGGGATTACGGCAGTGAACCTGTTCCCAAAATTGAATTTACTGGATTATATCTTTCTTATTTATCTTTATTATTTGTCTATATTTACTCTATTAGAAAAGGACGAAATTATTTAATTATTCTGAACATTTCTGTGAAAACCAGTCATATAATATTTTATCCAGTTCCTCAATTTTTGGCTTATGAAGCGTATGATGTTTATTAATTGATTTACTCGTCTCAGAAGATGACACAAATTTCATTAATTTAGCCTTATGAGCCTTGCTATCGCAAAGCGTGGAAGATCCGATGTTGAATTCTTTTGCTATGGCTGATCTATTTTTTCCTTTTTCAATTCGTTTGATCAGCTCCAGCTTTTGTGTTAGCGTTAAGCCAACCTTTTCTCTCGTTTCTTGCTTTTAGGTATTTATTTTGATGCCATATTCAATGGATGGGTAATTTTTTAAATAATAAAAAGTGATAAAACTGAAAATTGTAGAAGTACACCAAAACATCTAGACAATGCAAATGGCTTACGTAACCAAAAATGCCATGCTTACTCGGCAGCCACAGAAGTATACGGAGTAAATACGTAATATATACATCTTATATTTTAAGAAATTTTAAAGTGGAAGCTGTGGTATTACACATATACTATTCACACTAAAATTCATAAAAAAAGAAAAAGAAATACAAAATTAATTGTATTTGTGTAATTGCCGGTATCTAAGGGTGGCCGGTTCTAAATAGCCGGATAGCACAGCTTTTACTGTATGTGTATACGTGTTATATGGGATGTATAGGGCAAAAACCACGTTTCTCGTATATAAGGAGGTCACGCTTATAACGAAGCAATGAGTCGGTCCCCTCAAATACGTATTATAGTCGCTTCACCATCTGAAGGCTCTTGGCCTACTTAGAGCAAGTAGCCAATCACAAACGTTTCCCCTTCCATCGCCCCTCTCAACTTTCGTGCGGGAGAGCAGATATCGGTGCGCGTTGCCAGCTCTTGCGGATTTTCGCCTTCAGCTGATATACTACGCAATTTCTAATGGCAACGCATCCCGATGTGATCTCTTCGAGAGCAGGAGTGAGACTGGTTTCCTCCCCACTACCTTCCCGAACAAACCGTCTCCTATTGGCTGCTGCTAACTGGCCAAGAGACTTTAGATGTTGGGGCGACTATAAACGAGTTTTACTGTATACTGCGAGGGCTTTCACGGCGTGGATTCGGGTTCTCAGGTTTCTTCGGGATGTCCCGCCGTATCTTCATTTTAGGTAGACTACGTTTCTCCATCGGTATTACTGGCATCTTTAGGTCAAATCATTAAGAATACAAAGTATGTATATCGAAAGTCGAGGATATAATTCGCGAGATCTATAATAGAAACGAGCGATAGAAAGAATCGTTCCTCACCTGGATAATAAGATATTTCATTAGGAAACCGAAAAATGAGAAATGCTAGGGAGATATTTGGTGCTTTGTACACTGCGCTTTCCGCCATCAACCTGACTTTCAAGGTATAATGTTGCTTAAGATGATGATTTGTTTTTAGAGGATTTTATCACATCATTGCATTTTCCGTCCCTTCATATCATATTGTCAAGCACTGGCTGTATTTATGCAATTATTTAAATGCAGCTGTACATTAAAACAATTATAAGTCTTAGATCTGCCTGGATGAGTTATGAAGTTGGTTCGTCCAGCCATGAAACTACTTGACTTAAGCCGATATGACATCTTCGAGAACGTCATATTCCATTTGCTGTGGTTGAATCATTGCCCAATGAAATGCTATTTATTTGGGGCAAGTGGTGAGGAATAGATAAGGGTCACTTATTCAAGTCAGCGGTTGGAGCCATAAGAGATATCTCAAAAAGTATATTTTTAGTTAGATAGCTATTTTTTAAGGAAGATATATTCGAAGCTCAAGAATGACAAGAACCTAATATGAAATATGGAAATCCCTGAAATTCCGGGCGATTTAAGATTCCTTTTTCTATCTTCATTTCTGATCCCCTGTCCATTCATCTCGTTTCCCTTTACCCCACCCGCCATCCAGGGGCTGATCTACGAACTGAGCAGCGGCATGGATTCCCGGGGACGAGAAGCATAAAATAATATTTTAGATAATAAAAATAATAAAATACGCCAGGAAATAAACAATATTTATTTATTTAGTAATGCAGAATTTATATATTTTCTTTTATGATAAGGTTAGGAAATATAAACGGCGCTGTTCGGGTTTTTAAATAAATATAAAAATTTAAAAAAAGATTGGAGAATAAATGACGTGTTTAAACTAAGTTAATCTTAATTGTATAAGTTTTTGTTATGCAGTAATTCTTGTCTTCCCATCTTTCGCCCAAATAAATAATTTTTTCCGCATCCTACTCTAGAAGCAACTACATAAAATTGTCCATTTGTAAATCAGTCGTTTGACAACTCGACACCTGCAACTTTAAAAAACTACCTTTGTACTTTGTTGATTATCATGGCAAAGACAAGCCGGATTGGAAATTGCAGTATTTAAAATTGAATCGTTGTATCTGGTGATATCAACGGTTCCATTCATCTATATTATATAGATGGTTTCATTATGCAAAACTTGGTCGCTGCAGGTATGCGCAGTATATAACTTTATTCTGAACAAACAAATTCCTCTATGTAGAAAAGATGTAGGGTATTTTAAAATTTTAAATTAAAATAAATTACTAAAGGAACGTTTAATTAAAAGTTTCTATTCCCGTCAGTTTGTAATGATACCTGCAAATAACTTTTCCTATAGTATCAGTATCACATTTTGTTTAATTTAAAAATTGAGGATAAGACCCTTGAAAATCTACGGGAAGATTTTAAATGAACTACAACAGCAGTACAAAACAGACATGTTTGGTTGCTAACTTTCCTTGATCCCATTACCTAGGGACATGGTTAGAAATGGAGCTATATATTTTCAATATAATTATTTCAATATATAATTCAACGATATAAATATGGAACTATATTCAATTCCCCATAGGATGGCATAAAATCGCGTAGATATTCCAAATCTATCACATTTTACACGAAATGAGACAGTTCGGCACGACCGGTTAGGGGACAGGACAATTCGGCGATGGGACTATTCGGCACCGGACAGTTCGGCGACAACCGTGTTCGGCACGGCACAGTTCCAATATATTTTGGAGGGAATGGCGTCATGATAATACTAATATTACAAATATTAATGTGGCTGACTTGAATTCACCGAATATATAACGTTTAAATAAAAATGACTATATTTAATGATAATAGATTAAAATTAATTATAACTAATGAAACCATCCTTATGTATTTAGACTGCATCTAGAATCCTGCAACCCAAGAAGTCAAATTTTTAGCAGAGCCAAATGTAGAAATTTGGGGGATATAGGATCATCTGTGGGGAAGTTGTTTTTGAAGTCTTAGTAGTGTATATTCTTTCTTCACTTGTAATGGTTGCAAAAGTTATGCGAATCTCTCACTCACAATAAACACCTCTTATATTCCAGATGCAGTCTAAATACATTAGGATGGTTTCATTAGTCAAAGTAAACAATTTATCAATTTTAAAAATCTACATGTCCCTCAGGATAAATAATGTATTGTAAACACTACATATTTTTCAGATGCAAAGTATCTTTTGATTAACTCATTTTGTAATTCAAATGGAAAAATGCGTTTGACTTCAAAGCAAGCACAAAAGCAACGAATTCCTTGATGAAATGTTTATATTATAAAATTAATGTAGTTATTTTACATTACATGCGAAAAAGTTTAAGAAATTACAAAAATATGTGAACTTTTGGGCATGTATTATTGTAATCCTATTAGTATTAAAATAAAACGTGTAAAACAACAGTTACAACTCAAAATAATACAACTAAACAATTAAGTGCAATGGCTGACTTATATCCCCCTTCAATACCCTTTCTCCATAATTTCAACAAAAAAAATTTTCCAACCGTTTCTATCGGCCCTGCCAAACGCTTCTAGCGGCTTGCAGGGTATTGATGTAAATGTAAATGTATCTATCTATCTAGAGTTCACCCTGCAAGCCACCGCAATGGTGTGTGGCAGGGGGTTTTACATGAAGTATAATATATTTCAATTATATCGCTTAAGTAAATCTTCTACAGTAAATAAAGGTGCAGGCATTATTGTAGAAAAGCGTCCAATTACGATGAACATTATGTAAATGCCAAAAATAAACTTTAACTTTAATTACAAGGCACAACTTCAGTAACTTATACATATTAAGATTTCTTTCATCGTTAATGCCAGGACTAAAGTTAAAGCAGACTACACAAATTCACAAGTTAGATTACTTCATTTTACAGGTAAATACGATATTCTATATGCTTTTTAAGCATATTTACTTATACTGACTTTTTCACACTGAATTAACTAATTCCCAATATAGCCGAATAATTTATCAATTAAAACAAATATAATTGCTCAATATTTTAGAAGTTGATACCTAGCAAATATTTTTTCCGATTTTGTTCGATATTTTATTTATATAATAATTTCGGTATCCCATTTACCAAATCAACAATAAAATCAGTAACTTAAAATTTAAAAACAATTTCACTAACAGATTCTTATAGCTTCAATAGCTATGGAAATACGCGTCCATTACATTTCCTTTGTAAGTTATTAGGCAACATTACTGTAAAATATATAATCATGAATCCACTTCAAAATTAAACATAATACGTACTCGTATACATTTACTCTCTTAAAAGTAATTCCTTTTGAATTAGAGAAGCCATGACATCGTGAAACGCAATTAATAATTTTCTTATTTTCTCTCGTTATTTTATATTGTTTCTAACCAAAAGGATATACTAGCAGTTTGTTATGTTTTACTTTTCTTTCGCATATGATGAAAAATTGTGGCACACTCATAGGAAATCAACTGACGCTCTGATTCGCGAGGACATTTTGTTCTACACACCGTTAACTTAATATGTAGTTGTATATTGTGAACGTTTTCTAATGAAAGTAAATTTGAAAGTTAATTCTTGTAAAAAATAATCATTTTTATTTAAACAGTATTGGTTCTATGAAATCAATTCAGCTAATTTAACTTAACATTAACGTTTGTATTAAATTAAAATTAATGTAATTAATTGTGCCGAACTGTCCAGTGCCGAATAGTCCCATCGCCAAATGGTCCTGTCCCCGAATGGTCCTGTCACCGAATCGGTCGTGCCGATCTGTCGTAAACCCCATTTTATAACGCTAATGAATAAAGTCCTGCACTCTGAATTCTAGGTATTCCCATATCATTCAAATGAAAAACAAAAACAATTATTTACTCCATTCAACCTTCATATTCCGGTAAGACAATCAGTGTATTCAGCTAGTTTAAGCAGCATACCTGTACAAAATTTTGGAACTGTAGGCAATCGCAAACTATGACACACGGAGCAAACGCCCTCTTCAAAATATTTATATAGAGATTAACTTAATTATGTAAAGGGACACCGAGCCACATTAGCCCTCATCACCCAAAATTTATTCAGACGTCTTAAAGACGAAAAACATCTTTCGGGGGTTGCCGTAGAACAGGGCAAGGTAGCAAGAATCTTTAATAGTCTTTTTATATTAGGAAAAAGCATATTATCGCAAACTGTGAACTCCTCTATCGCCGTTTTTGGCACATAATCTTCTGACAGCAAATTCCATTTACACTGCCATATTTCAAATCCTGCTTTAAGTTTTCCAAAGTCTTCACCATAAATTTCACAAGTTTGTTGGAATATTTCTGGCTTTGCATTTTTACATTTATTAGGAAGCAGTAGCTGCAGCTTAGCTATTAGTTTATTATGTGCTGAGAAACGATCCTTTAATTCAGTTAAAAGTGATCAAGAAAAGGTAAAAAAAAAATTATGCCGGTAATATTCATCAGCATCGCTTGATGGGGCATTTTCACGTTTTCATTGTCCTCCAACTACTCTAGGTTTGATCACTTGCAACGTTGTGCAACATACTTTCTGCTGACAGATATATTTCATTGAACGAGTCCTCACTGTTGATTGTTGTTGATTCTCGAGAAACGAGAATCTGAAATAACAACAATTTCTCGAGCACAATCTGTAAGGGGGTGAGGGTTTGAACCCATTAAAATCCCCCCCCCCCCCGTATATACTGCCCTGATTCCAGCATAAAATTAATGATGCCTTCATTAAACGCTTCCCAGACGCAGTCAACAGTATAATTATCTTTAAGTATTTATGTTGCTATATGTCATTAATTTCGATGCTTAAACAAAAGTTCGAAGCAAACAACGCTTTTCTTTCGTCAAGTTGAACATTTAATTAGCACTAATTGAATCGGAGACAAAAATGATGGCCGCCTTGGTAACGCCCGGAATGAGTAGGTACGAAAAATCCGCAAATTTTCGAAAATGAATGTGTATTTCTGAAAACTTCGACCGTATAACATGTAAACATTGCATGAATAAGATACCTAGTATAGAGTTTTAGTCGTCGAATAAAGCAAAAATAAAGAAAATTTTCGTATTTTGATGAACGAAAGAAGAAAACCTTACACTCTAAAAAATCGAAAATCCCGTGTAAACTTATAGAAAAATATAATTGTCTCGTGGTGCTGTTCCAAGCTAAAAATTATAAAAAAAATAAGCCCGTGGTGTACACTCTCAAGGTGCTGTTAATATGTATGCCAAGTTTCAGGTTTATAGGTTTATTGGTTTTGGAGTTACAGCGTTAACACACACACACATTCTATTTTATTTATATGATGTCAATTACGCAATGACAAAGCAGAAAACCTGTTACTGACAGGAAGAGGCTACACCGAAGCGTTCCCAGATCCCTTTTTACTTTCTCATACGAAGTATCGAGAAAGAATTGTTAATTGTTAAATTCGACCTCGAGATTTTTACGGAAATACACGTTTTAGGTGTCGCTGAATCCGAAAAAGTGGTTTTTGCAATGCCGTCTGTCTGTCTGTTACTGGCTATGGAGCCTAAACGGTAAAGTGAAAATGAATGAAGTATCGTAATTAACTATTTTATCATACTGAACAAAGTCTATGTAGAAATGGTTGATATTGCTCAATAATTAAGCAATTTTAACAACAATTCGATTTTCTCAAAAACTGCTATAACGATTTTGATCAAATTTCGTACAGTTACTTGAGTTTACGTCTTCAATAATACTTTATAGTTCATATTTCTCAAAAAATGAATATAAGGTTAGTTTATTCTAGGCAACTTTAACAATAATTCGATTTTCTCAAAAACGGCTGTAACGATTTTGATCAAATTTCGTACAATTACTTTAGTACACATCTACAATAATACTACATATTTCATTTTTTTCAATGAGTGAATATAAGACTAGTTTATTCTAGGCAACTTTAACAACAATTTCATTTTCTCAAAAACGGCTCAAACGTTTTTGATAAAATTTCGTATAGTTACCTGAGTATACATTTACAATAATAGTACGTATTTCATTTTTCTCAATGCATGAATATAAGGCTAGTTTATTCTTGGGCAACTTTAACAAAAATTAGATTTTCTAAAAACAGGCTCATATGATTTTCATTTTTAAAGATAACTAAACGACGCATTAATATACGAGAAAGTTTGTTTCTAATTATAGCTACTAGCTCGATAAATATGTAGAAAGCGCCATAAATGCGTAGAAAAACTGAATTTCTACATAAATATAACATAAACCTAAAGTTAACGGTGAAAAGGATATAAATATTTTGTAAATTTCAATAATAAATAAAGCTATTGTACTTTATTTGTTTTTATTCTCCTTCCATATTGATGCATGCAAGTAAAACTAATTTCTAAGTTGAGTTATCTCGATATGACGCGGGCTTCCCTATAACGCGAGATAAATATTTTCCCAGATACCCACGCTACATCGAGGGTGCTCTGTAAATGTATAATATTGCACTGAGCGCATTTATCAGTAAGATTCGGCTGAATAATTCACTTTAGTATTTAGTGTCACGCTATGAAAGCTATCGGCACATCGCAACGCCTCGTAAAATGACCTAACTTCTTGCTATTTAGTAATTCTGATGTCGTGATTGCGTGACATCGACACCCAGCATTCCTTGTGAAACCAGTTCCGTTAAACTTTTGACGTAGAATGAGAGGACGTGAAGACGTTAGTTCATTTGCCGTCAATCCCCAAGAAATTTAAAAATATCCCTCAATATGTTGAATAATGGAAGGTGAGAAACTTCTCTCTATGATCCCTCATATGAAGCCTTCTGAATCGCTTTATTTCTCCATAAGTATCTCTCTCAACGCTCTCTTCCTTACACACTCTCCCTCTCTCTTGCCTCCTTCCTTTCCTCCACTTCCGATTCTCTTACATCACCTCCTCCACATTTATCACCACCTCCCTTCTTCCTTCCTATACATCTCTCTCTCTCTCCCATTTATTCCCTCCCATTCCATTTCATTCTCTTTTATCGCCTTCAATGCTAAGATGGGTCCACTCTGCCTTATCTTGACCCGGCCATAGGGAGCTGCTACTGGTTGAGGGCCACGTGCTGTGCGGCAGCGATAGAGATCCCCTTAAGCGATGGGTCCCATTCCAACCTCCACCACCCTCTCCCAAGGACTCACTGCTATAGTAGTAGGCATCTCTCAGTCTCTCTCTCCCACCCCACCCCTCGCATCTCTCAGTTTCCTACCCCCTCTCTCTAACTCTTTAATATATAGGACGGGACTACATTGTCTCAATTTCGCCCTTAATAAAGTCGTTTGTCTGTCTGTCTCTCTCTACTATTGTAGTGTTTTATTAGCCTTTTTATTTTCCATAGTTCAGCATCCCTACAGCACCAACTCTCTCTATTCATATTTTCATATTCCGTTTCATCAACTTCTTGCTTTTCCTGCTACTACATTTTCCATCTTTTCCTCTGCTTCCTCTCTCTATCTTTCAGCATTATGCTACCACCTCATTCCCTTTTCCCTTTATCCTTTTCCTCTTTTCTCTTACTCTCCTCGTCAATCTAAGCACAACTCACGTCAGTCTTTTATAATTCATTATAAAGATTCGGTCACTTTCCTCCTCAAACCGGTATATTTAGCATCTCTTTAGGTGGTCAAAATACGCGTGAGAATTAAATCTAAAGATACATTACAGTGACGCGTTTAGGATGGAGCTCATCTAGTTTCCTTTATAGCGGTTTTTTTACAAATCGATTATGTATTCACTTTGTCTCTCTGTCCGTCCGTCCGTCCGACTTTGCAGACGATATATCTAAAATGGTTCAACTTAGAGCGGTGATGGCGAACCTACGGCACGCGTGCCATAAGTGGCACGCAAGACGATTTTGGTTAACGAAAGGCGAAAACCAATAAAGCATTTTCGTACTGATTTAGTGCAGCAAAAAAATTTGTGTTGTTTAGTTAAGTATTGTAAACATTAGTTTTATGGTTACAAACTTCAATATAGTATGTCTTCATCACGAATTGAATTTAGTTTGAAAGCAAGAACGATCAAGGACTTTTTTTGGTACGCGAGCGAAAAAGATTCGACAATTTCAGTAATATTGGCACGCGGACAATAGAATGTTCGCCATCACTGACCTAGAGAAGCTAAATTTTCAAGATACGTTACTACATATGAGATCTATATGTGGAAAGAATTTGGTGAACAGAAATCAGATGCTGGAGGATAATGTTGCGCCATTTTTGCCCCATTATTATTGCCCCATAAGAAAAGCACGTAAATCGGGGATGAGGTTTATATAGTATTAGGTTTTATAAATTATTTCCTTCCAAGATTCGAACTCAGGACTTGAAGTGTCGGAAAGTTTAGAAATTGTAGTTTATTATTTTTGAATACGGAATTCAAATCTCTGTATCTGTAGCGTACATATTTAGCTTTTATTGGAAGAAAGTGGGAGTTTATCTGTGTCTCACCAATCTACTACCATGTCAACGATCTCAATGCTTTTATATTGGTAAGCTTTTAATGGGAATCAAAGAGCTATATTATAATGCCATTAATATTAAACAATGACCAGTGCAAGATTTTTTTGTAAGAAAATTGCCTTATAATACCTGCTTTCGCACTACCTTGTTTATCACGGCCAGTAATCTTCGGATTTCTTTGACGACAGGTGGAAATATAAAATCATGTGCTAATTTATGTTTCATTCAGAGCATTAAATCACGTACAGCATGCTAGGACAACGTGATAGCGAGTATTCGAGGAAAATCTGCATTAATAACGTGATTCTCGGGAACCTTACTAATTCGGGCATTCTTTAAAAAGTGCTTCATTAACACCGAAGCGTTCCGTTGGGAGCAGTTTTCGACGTTCACAAATGATGAAGTGAATCGCTCTCTTCATCCTGTCTACCTTCATCTTCTCACTCCTTGCCTTCTTTTCAAACAGAGGAGCGCTCTTTCTGTCTCTCAAAACCATACGATGATTAGAAATAAGAAAATTCACGTATTACGTGGCTCGGACGGTTCCATAAAGAGCGCTGGAAATAAGGGCCGTTTCCTAACCCTGGCCACGTAGCGAATGAGCGTGGATTTTAGGATATGAATTTATTATCGGAAACGAAAAGTGTTTTTCCTCTTCGACTAACATTTCTCTTTTACCTTCATGACTTCTGGCATTTCGATTTGCTTCGAAAGGTTTAGTTTTATCTTTTCTTCATTCGTAGAATTATAGTTGGATTCTCCAGTAATCAAATCTACCGATCCTTTCAACGATTTCATATTTAACTGTAAGGTAAAGCAATGTCGTATGAAAACGCGGTTAGTTTGATATATGTTTTACTAGCAGAAATTCCCGGCGCTGCCCGGGGAAATTTGGTTCAAATCCGATCGGAATTCTAGATGATACATGGTATTTAAAAATTCACTCGGCCTTCGTTTTGAATAAAACGAGCAGAGAAAAACAAAAACCACGTATGAATTATTTCTTGGAGCCCTCCGCATTCCTACCAAATTTGATTCAAATCAATAGTAGGACTTGGGAAAATACGCGTAGTTTAATCAGTCCCCGCCGTCCAATTACGGATAAGGAAGTAGTCGTTTCCCAACTTTCTCACTGTATATAAGATGTAGAGTTACCTGTTCTTTGAGAACAGGAAGTTTATAAGAACAGTTATTTTATTGGAGAGAACAGTTCGGAGAGAACTGTCCCGTTGTTTCTGACCCATCTCTAGGTGGCAATGCATTAGCATACAAATTTATTTTGCTTTTTGTACAATTAATATAAAACATTTGGGATTAAAAAGTAGCCTACGACCTTCCGATTTATAAAGAAAGTATTTGTTGAAAGTTTGATTATTCTAGCTTTAACGGTGTGAAAATCTTATACTTGTATTGCAAGTGATAAATATCAAACTTGAACTTCCTAAGTTAATTTACTCGAGAGTCATCGTCGAAAAACCTAATCGATGGCCCCCTAAACCCTCACTTAAAATTTTTTTTGAGATACACCACATATTATAAATATTTTAGTGCGTGTGTGTATGTTCTTTATACGTTTTTACATCGTTGAAGTTATCGAATTCAAAAGTTTCATGGGCCACCCTATGGACCAAAGGAAGAACTTGGTCTAGGTTTGCAGACCGTGGAGCCTCTTATACCCCATGGGGTCAACAGAATACTATTTCCATAATAATCCATGGGAAATGGTGTGGAGAAACCCCAAAATGCCATGCAGCCCTTCGCTGATGTGGATATAAATATACGTAAATATTAACTTACGATCACGGGAAATGACTTATTTTGTCCTTTGTCTATTTTGTTGTTATCCACAAATTTGAATAAATCGGTCCCTTCTCATTGCACCGCATCCTAATTCGTTTCTCGTATCACTTCCAGAGTCCCAGAAGAACCTTTTGCCTGGCAAAGTGTTATATCCGGAAATAATCAAAACAGCGATGAAACATTTCGGCTCCTCCTTTTGCACTTACGGATCTGGAGAATTCTTGAAAAGAGCATAATTATGTACTTCGATTATTATCATGTCCAACAACTCCTCATCAAAGAAAAGCTCGAAGAGCTGATTTGGCAAAAGCCCCTGTATCATGAGAAATCACCCTCAGGGAAAATTGGCGATGGTGCCCCTAAATCTTGCTCTGGCCACACGCATGAATATTGAAGATCACGGTCAATTTTCCCTGTCTTTACAAAAACGTTACTTTTTTAATTATCTGATGTATCTTCTTCAACAGGCTCACCAATTCTCTTTTGATTGGTCAACACCACTTCTGCTTCGGCTACAAGTTGTTTTCCTCTTAGGTTGTCAATCAATCCACCATCTTCATCGGCTGAATCATCATCAGATAATGTATTTGGCTCCGCTGGATCTATAAATATATACTCTACATCTGCGTCTTCATTTTCTTCCAAAATCTCATGAACTGACAAACCTCTGAAAACGCGATAAAAATATGCCTAATAGTTCTACAACAATAATTCCTCCGCAGCAAAACTTCAAGTCCATTAAAGCCTAGCGTGACCATATGGTAACACAATACAAAATTGACAAATATGGAATAAATACGAAAAAATAACCGAAAATCAATATATATATAGGTATATATACTATATAACGCAAGACTTCCATTTCACGTACGATGTCAATATATTTATGTCACTTATCAAGAAAAGAAAAGTAGATATTTCGAATATACAGTAATACCCCGCTATACGTCGGAGATGCGTTCCTGAAAAATGCGACTTATAACGAAACAACGTATAGCGAAACAAACATTCCCATAAGAACTATGATAATAGTAGGGGTTACGTTCCTGGCGGATATTTTGTGACACATTTGTGTCCCAAATAATACATATCAATACAGTACATTAGACATATTATGTTACCACTACTATGTGTTTACCACTCATTGCTACTAGGGTTTAATATACATTTTATCGCAACAACGAGTAACCAATTGCAATAATGAATTCAGAAATCACCGAAAATAATTGTCTATACAAATTGTTTCTTTACTTACACGCACACCGATACGCACTTTAGAGTACTTATCATGCAGATGTCGCAGTCCGAAGTATGTCCAATATCTCATGAGATATCAACGCAAACGTAAACCGGGATGAAAGGACACATAAAATGTTAGACACACCTGTTCACAAAGTTCTCTTATAGCTGACTGTCGCTCAGAAATATGTTTTTACACATCGTCATTAAAATAGGGATATTCTCTTTTATCCCCTGTATATCTTGTGAACCACCTAACCCATCGTGATCTCTCAAACACATGGCCAGCAAATGTTTATTCTGAGTATGATTTTCCACGACTCGATAAACACGAAATTAATTCATATAAATAATAATAAACATGAAATTATAAGCCGAATAGATGGGTTTTGCTGTGATAGTTATAATTTATGCACCGCAATTGGAATTTCTGAAATTTTGCTTTTAGCAATTCACAAACGACGTATATGCGAAGCGACACAACTTATAACGAAACATGTTTCTTAATTGACAGGCGACGTATATGCGAAACAACGTATAGCGGGGTTTCACCGTACCTTACTATGCTGTTCTCCATTTTCGCAGCTCTTATCAACCGTTCCACTTCATAGGCTTCGTTTGACTGACTCGCTGAGCACAAATTTGCAAGTCATCAAAGATACTGCTACGTTGTTTTGTTTCATAGCGATAATCTTTAACTTAGGCTGCAGATATAAGAGGAATTGCAATGTGAGCACTTAGCTACACGGTGTGACCAGATGGTTACGCTAGGCTTTAGAGTAGGGGTTGGAAACCGACGGCCCGCCGGCCTCATGTGGCCCCCGAGTGCGTTTTATGCGGCCCGCGAAGTCATGATGAAAAAGTGATCGATATAGCTTAACAAATTCAATTTCGTATTTTTTCAGTGAAATTATGGTCTCAAAACCTTTCCTGGCGGAGTTTAACGCTATTAAACTAATTAGAATTAATTTTCACTAATATGAGACCAAAATTTCTAAGTAACTTCTTATTTAAACGCCGGATCTCTCGTTATTTCCAATGTGGCCCTTCGAAGCATTCGTAACACCGAATGTGGCCCGCCATGTAGAAAAGGTTGCCGACCCCTGCTTTAGAGGGATAAACGCATTCAGTCAAAGCTAACTATCCGCGTGACACGGCACATTTTTTGGAGTGGATTTGTATAAATTCATTCGAATGGGCTGAATATTTTGCATAATACACTTCGCATGCACAGTCAATCTTATTTTTTTATACGTTCTAAAAGCGTAGTGAAAATAATTCCGGAACGGATGGCAAGATTACGACGATTTCTTCGAAATATAATGGGACACCTCATGGCTCATGCACATATATGCATAACATAGTCTATCATAAGTTTGTGGGTTCCATTCCAACAGCGTTTATTTTCTTCGTTTCTAAATAAACGAGAATGATAGTAGCATATTAATAAATTTGAATATTAGAACTATTTAAAATCGTCGTAGAAATTCGTGACTTGAAATAAAGAGCGTACAAAAGAACGGAATTTCATTTACCACCAGTCGATATTCTAATGCTAATCGAATCGGTACACAAACAAATTTTTAACATGAAAATGTAACGCACTTTTACGTGATAAAATTTCGAGTTCAAGATTATTTGCATCAGTATTCCTAATTCAGATATAGAGGTGAAAATTGCTTATTTTTTAAAGCTCGGTTTTTACTTTACGGAACGTTTAAATATATGAATTTAATATTTACTGATTTATTTTTAGTGCAAGTAAGGATTTGGATTAATTATCTTATTTGTATTTCGTTTAGATAAGTAATGAAAATTCTTCATTTTTGAAGGGAAATTACACTAGTACATGCATAACATCGAATATAAATATTATTCCGGTAATTTGAAAGCATTTTCAGATTATTTTAACGTCATCCGATAATTCATACCTTAATCTGGTAGTGGGTCTTGAGCGAACCGGAAAAAATACATTCCACTTCCCCAGTGTAATAATTATATATTATTCGGTGTTTTACAAAATACGGCGGGTTTTCGTGGCGAGATTGCTTTATTAGACATAAAGGTATTAATTAGTTCGTCCAATTAAAAAATAAAAAGTGTACGATAGCGCTGTGTGGCGTGTGTGCTAATGGGCCAACACCTCTGATGCCACCAAACACTTGTGATTGCGCTAATTTATGAAACATTTTTTCGTATTCAGTACGAGAGGGAGAGGGGGGAAGAGAGGAATAAATTAGGAAGGAGATGGAGATAGTTTAAACTTTACAAATGCACAGCGGCCGAGCGTCATTTTAGACATACGTACACATCGCCGTTATCCTCTTTCGAAGCCTTTAGCTGCAGGAGAGCACACGTCATTCTTGATGTATTGCTCGAGAACGTGGTGCACCACTTCCGGCATCGCGCTGAAGAAAAGCGTGCCTCGATGCATTCTAAGTGACTTATATCTAAGAACCACTGATATACCTCCTTCTGCTAAAAGCAACTAAAGACAATTCCGCTTAGGTATTTTTTCGGTTATTTTTGCAGACGATTTTCTCATCATCGATAAATCGGTAGACGGTGGGAAGAGGACATTAGCAGTTGAAAGGGTGAATGCGTGTTCGAATAACTCGTCTGGCGTGCAGAAGGAATAATTTTTAACTTATTCTTACCGTGGAACCGAAAAACGTCCAGCGTAGTTTCAAGGAAAAAGTGACTTGATTATCAAACCTCATCATAAAGCTGTTGGATTCGAGTAGTATAATATAAGCGAAGTTTGGAAGTATTCTACGAGAGTGGTACCCGCTAAAACAGTTTCGAAGGAATTGAGAAATATCCATGGTTAAAAGTCATCTTAATCAGGAAATTAACGATACACAGCAATTAATCGCGAACTTTCCTGCATGCATGGTCCATGGTCAACTGCCTTAAGTGACCATGAAAATGTTCATTATTCCTTAACAAAAAGCTTAAACTTCTAAATAAGCTATTTCCATCGCCTGCAATGCTTGAAAATATTCGACCAGTACTGTCATCAAATGTAGCCATTGTTGAGTCAAAAATTCCAAAAGCATTAAAAGTAATATTATCTCATTTCTTTAATCTATTTGAAGGCGTAATTGACGCTAATTGAATCGGGGGTAGCAATGAGGGTCGCTTTGACAAAAAGAAAGAAAAATCGGCTTGTGTCGACCAAGTGCGCCCCTCTCCAAAACTGACCGCGCCACAGACCACTCGACTCTCATTTACTCGGATAAGAACCCAGACACTCGAGACACAGACCGAAATCCGAGCTCAGGTACCTCCACCCTCGCAGCAGGGGAGCACTAATCGACCACGTCTTTTGCAATAAAATTTAAACTATTTTATGTTAACTTAGTGCGATAGCGACTCAACTATCATATTCGAGTGAATGCGCTGATTAAAAGCGTCTTTTAAAGGCAAATCTACCATAAATAATAAGATATTTAAGCTAACATCTAATCTTGACGCCCAGGAATACCAAACTCTTAAGTGTTTTTGGGACAGGATTGCATTGAAAGCTCTAGTGGGTCCCTGTTATACGCGGGGGTTACATACCAGAAAATGGTCGCGTGTACCGAAACCAGGGAATTCATTAAAACTCGATTGTATTAATCAGTCTTAATGCAAATCATTTTCATTAAAATTTCCTCTTTGAAGCAATTACAAATGATTTTCGACGAACTCATAATATTCGACAAACGTGTTCTTCGATGAATTGTTCGTTCGACGAATTTGTTTTCGATGAATTTGTTTTTGACGGATATTTTTGACGAATCTACTTTCGACGAATTTCTTTTTGACGAATTCGTTTTCGACGAACTCACCTACAACCCTATGCGTGACGCTATGCTATCCATTTTTCGGGATGTCAGGTTTTTTACCGCCATTCATCAAAATCTCTCTCTCTCTCTCTCTCTCTCTCTCTCTCTCTCTCTCTCTATATATATATATATATATATATATATATATATATATATATATATATATATATATATATATATATATATATATATATATAAGGCTTAATGATAAATGAGTTTGAAAGTTTGCAACGCGAGATCTCCGAATCTTCTAGGCCGATTTTCACGAAACTATCACTGAAGGATTTAGCGATATCTCGAATAGGTTTTAGGCTTAATTTTATTCTTCTAACACATGCCGTTTCAAAGATATGGCGATTTTTCCGCGAACACCCATTTTCCGTCAGCGAGAAAAGCAACTCCAGGCGATGTCTGCGTGCGCCACTTACTGCGACATCTACTTCTTCCCGGTGGCGATCTTAGGAATTAGGATCTTCCTCCTATCCCCGCCCTCCCCTCTCGCGCTCTCCTATCGCCTTCCCCTCTCGACCTCCGCGAATACCCATTTTCCTACGCTACTTCATGACGTTTAAGAGGGGGGAGCGCAATTGTTCGCTATTATACTGGTGTTCTGTCATATAGCAGATCCATTATCTATATGGAACCGATTTAAGGAAGATATGTGCGAAGATATTCTACACGGTGTACGGCAACGGTTCCCAGATATGGATGGACAATTTTCAGATGAGATTTTCAATGAAGGACTCATAACTTTGGAAAATCAGGTACTGGCGCTTGGTGACACGCGATTAGTTGAATTTGGCTTGCCTGAACCTCGCGGAAGCTATCCAGGTATATTTAATCACGAATACTTCAGGGAAATTAACTACGATCCCGATCTTTTACATGCGTATGTACAAGAAAAAGAGCCTGTTTTAGTATCCGATCAGCGACAAGTTTATGATGCCATTACTAACAGCGTCAACAATAATTCGGGAGATGTGTTTTTCATTGATGTCCCAGATGACACCGGAAAGACATTTGTAATAAATTTATTACTGGCTAATAGAGCTCAGAGGAGAGTAGCAGTCGCAGCGGCATCATCTGGTATCGCTACGACGTTGCTAAATGGCGGTCGAACAGCTCATTCCACCTTCAAGTCACCTTTAAATTTCACCCAAAGCGACATGACGACGGGCTCCTTAAAGAAAAATAGCGGGGCCGCAAAAGTTCTTCAAGCGGCAGTTCTTATTGTGTGGGATGAATGCACAATGGCACATAAAGCCGGAGTTGAAGCCGTCGACATCTGTCTTCGCGATATTAGATGGAACAATCTCAAAATGAGCGGCGTAACATTTGTCTTTGCTGGCGATTTTAGGCAAATACTATCAGTTATACCTAAGTCGACCTGAGCGGATGAGGTTAACACGTGCTTAAAGTCGTCCCATATTCGGAGGCACGTGAAAAACTATCTCTACTAACCAATATGAGAGTCCATTTGAGAGGAGATAATAACGCAGCCACATTTGCCGACTGTCTTTTGCAAATCGGAAACGGGTCAATAAGTACAGACGCTACAGGTGTAATTGAGATGCTACAGTCTCTCGGTATCATACATCGTTCCATTGAACACCTAATAGAGAATGCATATCCAAACATAAAAACATTCATACAATGAATTTATCCTGACTATGTGAACGAGCGATTGTATCTCCGAAAAGCGACGAAGTTGAAGAGATTAATCAACAAATTATATCTAAATTTCACGCCGCAGAGAAAACTTATTTCTCTGTGGATGCAGTGGTCGACACCGACGAGGCCGTTCATTATCCGACAGAATTCCTAAATTCCTTAAACCTGTCTGGATTTCCCCCGCCTAAGTTGACTTTGAAAATCGGTGCACGGCCGCGTCTCTATCGACTAGACCACCGTTTCGCTTAGCAACTAATGCCTTATTATTGTATTCATCGTGAGCTTCAGCTGCCTTAAATTTTTAATCGCTAATTTCTCAATAACGACTGCTTATCTACACCTAGTGTTTTGCACACGTACACTAGGGGAGTGAAGTTACCTACTCGCAAACTATGACAGGAATCCGTGGATTTCACCTCAAGTCCTCTCCTTGTGAGCAATAATGAAAAATAAGATTTTCCCTTCAATTCGTCTTATTTGATCTGTAAGCCCCTCTTTTAAAAAATTATTCCAAAAGAGGAGATAATTTACCACAAAAAGGTCTGCGAGAGCATATGTCTGCGATATATATGTAAGGAGTTAAAAAATTCGAGAAATTTACGAAAAAATTTTAAATGGATATCCCATACAAAAGAAAATATTTTATTATAATTAAATAGTACATCGAATCGGTTTAAAAACCTTACTACACCACCGTACACATGATAACGGTTAATATGACACCTTCCTCTTTTTTCTGCGTGTTGTAGTTTCTGAGCCTTAGTAGAACATACATACATACAAACACCTTACTTTATAGATATGTATAGATTGTCATAAAAAAGGTGAATAGTACGGAGGGACAGTGGAAATTATGGATACCCCCGGTGTTAAATACCAAACTTATATGGTAAGTTCACACCAGATATGGCCATTTCGGAGCGTTAAAGATCCTGCAAATTTTGCAAGAACGGTATTATTGGCCAAATATGAGTAGGACAGTCCGATCTACTATTTTCAAATGCGAGATATGTCAAAAGACAAAATACCCTAATAGGAATTTTGAGGGTCCCATGGCAAATGTTATCCCCGCTAAACCTCGTGAACTTTATGCTGTTGATATTTACGGCCCACTCCCGAAAGGAAAAATGCGTAATCGGTATATTTTTGTAATAGTAGATGTGTTTTCAAAGTATGTTAGTGTGTTCCCTATTAATCGCGCCAATGCTAAGACTTGCCTCCACTGTGTTGACATATTTATGGCTCAGGCAGGGAAAGCCGATAAAATTTTAAGTGATCACGGAACGCAATTCTTGTCGGACATGTGGGTGAAGAGCCTGAGGGAGAAAAACATTCTTCCTATTTATTCAACAGTGCGTCACCCGCAATCAAACCCAACGGAAAGAATAATGAGAGAAATTTCTTGCGTATTTCGAGTCTACTGCAGGGATCATCAGGACTGGGTAAACTTTATTCCGAAACTGAATATGTGGTTTAATCATACGTACCACGAGAGCATAGGGATGACCCCTTTGGAAGCTCATTTCGGAACAAAACCGGAACGAGATTTCGGACAAATCGTGCCGTTACCGCGAATTCCTACGTTAAGAGACACATCGATACAGCGCATTGTGCTTCGGAACTTAAAAAGGGCAGGAAACAAAAGACGGGGAGGACAGAAATCCAAAGTCCATAAGTTCAAGGCCGGTGATCGTGTGTTGTTAAGGACGCCGCGTGTATCAGACACGAAACTAGGTTTCTTTGCAAAGTTTTTTATTTATACAAGGGTCCGTATATGGTGACTCGAATAAAGGAAACTAATGTGTGTGTATTGGTGAACGATATGGGAGAAGAAGTGGGGAAATAAAACTTTTATAACTTAAAACCCTTCTTTAATTAAGTTAGGGCTGTATGTGCTGTTTTGGAATTAGGTGCATCAGTATGAGTTTTCTTTTGATTGTGTTTATGTTTTGGTATGGGAGTTATCAGTGTTTGTGTTAGGGAGAAACATTCCCTCAACTATCCCTTACTTTACGGATGGCTGAACAAGAGTCGTGAGTTCACTTCGGCAGTGATTCCCCCAAACCCTCCATCCCTCTTCGTAAGAAGGACACGGGGATTGCGGCCTTCGCCGACCGATGCACAAGTATAGAGGCGCCATCAGACACGTGTGAGGCGGGTTATGACCTGCACGCGAGGCTCTCAATCCTCCAATCCCACCACATATTGCTTGCGGATTGCCGAGGACTATTGGTGTTTCCCATCTTAGATATCGGAGCCAGGAGGAAAATTGCAGCTGATGTTTGTGATTTCAAGATACGTTTTGTTTATTTTGTTTGTCGAACGTTATTGCGTTGAAAAAAAATCTCCCACTGCTCGATTTTTTTTATTTTTACAGGGGCGGTATGTGGCGGTACAGGCCCAACCCGTAGCCTTGTTGGTCACACTAAAGCCATAGTTAAAAAATTGAAGATGATTTTGGGCGCGCCGACGGCGGAGGAGAAGTCGACGTCCGCTTGACCTTCCAGGTTCTTGGCCTACGCGTCACGTTGCCTGAAGGGGGCGTGAAAAACGGGCATTGCATCACCCGCGCCCTATATAAGGGGGCGTCTCCGACACCTAATGGGCTACTGGGGTGCCGTGGCGTAGTGGTGAGGGCGTTGTCCTGATACGCTGAGCATACCGGGTACGAATCCTGCGAAAGTAGGGTTTTTTTTCAGAGGTTTAGCGGTCCCCTATTTGCGTGTTTAGAGGAGAACACGCGAATCAGCGTTCCGTCCTTCGGAAGGGACGTAAAGCTGTTGGTCCCCTTGGTGTTTCTCGTTAAGAGCAGGCTAATGCCGGCACCTGGTTTATCTCCTCCGTTGCTTTGCGATTTAGACTAAGAAACCTACCAGCGTTGTTAGTCGTTTGAAGTCGCAAGGTCCCACAATAACAATAAGGGGCTACTTCTCCTGGATCGCGAGAGTGCAACGGCTCGAGTCAGTGCAAGAATCTGTGTAAACCGTGCGTTAAAGTTATTTAAAGTGTCTAAAATCGGTTGTGAAATTAAAACAATAACTTTGGTTGTCCACGAACTATTCTGTGCACTTGCGACACGCTCGGCTCCGAACTTTCCAAATTAAATTAAAGCGAAAATATATATATATATATATATCGTAAAAGAATACAGCCGTCCTTATTGCCGTAAATTACGTATATTTGAATGTGTTTACAGAATTCACCGCTACATGGTATTAGCGCTGTATACTGAAAATTACGAAAAAAGTTGAATATCTCCGAAATGGATGGTTCTACGAAAATTTGTTTCATACAGAACCTGCAAGAAATATTATTGTCTACAACTTTGGTCCTCACGAAGATTACCAATAAGGCCATTTTTAAGAAGATATTTGACGGAAACCAAAACACCGATTACTTATAATTTCTAAACAATAACTGCTATGAAAAATTGTTTCAAATGAAAGTTGTAGGAAATTACATTCTTTATAACCTTTCTATAGAATTGTCCATACAATAATGATGTTTTAATGGAGAAATATCGCAAAAAATCGAATCGGCTTTCGAATAAACCTCGACTTCGGTTAACCGATATTGTCCAGAAACTAATCAGTTCTTTATGCTCCTGCTAAAGTGTTATAAATGAAATTTGGTAATGATATGGCACGTACATTTTGAGTTAGAGCGCCCAATATCACATACATCATTCCGAAAATAGTCTAAACGTGTTCTAGGGATCTCAAAACGTTTATTTCTGCTGAAATCTCGAAGTCGATTTTTTTCGTGAATGCAATACTTTCCCATTACTACGTATGGAGAAAGTAAAAATGTGGCCAACACATGACTTTCTCCATAATTGGGGTTATAGATATTTAAATTATTATGAATAGCATTATGAGGCAAAATTATTATTTCGTATCGTAAAAGAATACAGCCGTCCATATTACTTTCTCCAAAGTAAAAAGCAAAATATCTCCGAAATGGATGGTTCTACGAAAATCTGTTTCACACAAAACCTGGAAGAAATATTATTCTCTACAGCTTTGGTCCTTACGAAGATTACCAATAACGATGTTTTTAAGGAGATATTTTATAAATAATTCCTAAATAATAACTGCTATGGAATATTGCTTGAAACAAAAAATGTAGGAAATTATATTTTCTACATATTTGTAATGGTCAATGTATACAATAATGATGTATTATCCGAGAAATATCGAAAAGATCTGATGTGGCCAGCACATGACTTTCGCCATATTTTGGGTATAGATATTTAAATTAATATGAATAGCATTATGAGGGAAAATTATCATTTCATATCATAAAAGAATATAGTCGTCCATATTGCCGTAAATTACGTATATTTTGATTATGTTTACAGAATTCACCGCTACATGGTGTTGGTGCTGTATACTCGGAATTAAGAAAAAACTGAATATCTCCGAAATGGATGGTTCTACGAAAATTTGTTTCAAACAAAACCCGGAAGAAATATTATTCTCTACAACTTTGGTCCTTACGAAGAATACCAAAAAAATCGATTATTTATAATTAATTCCTAAACAATAACTGTTACGGAAAATTGCTTCAAATGAAAGTTGTAGGAAATTACATTCTCTATAGAACTGCTCCTACAATAATGATGTTTTAACGGGAAATATCGCAAAAACCGAATCGGGTTTCGAATAAACCTCGACTTTCGATCAACCGTTATTGTCCAAAAACTAATCAGTTCTTTATGATCATGCTAAATTCTTATATATGAACTTTGGTAAGGATATGGCAAGTACTTTTTGCGTTAGAGGCCCACAATCACACACACACACACACAGACCACTCCGAAAACAGTCTAAACGTGTTCTAGGGATCAAATTATCTACTAAACTATCGGTTTTTCGAAACATTCCTATCACATACACGCAGACAATATCGAGAACATATTCAAAACGTGTTCTAGAGACCTCAGAAGGTGTATTTTCGATGAAATCTCGAAGGTGATTATTTTCGTGATCACAATACTTTCCCATTACTTCGTATGGAGAAAGTAAAAATCTGATGTGGCCAACACATGACTTTCTCCATAATTGGGGTTATAGATATTTAAATTATTATGAATAGCATTATGAGGCAAAATTATTATTTCGTATCGTAAAAGAATACAGTCGTCCATATTACTTTCTCCATACGTAGTAATGGGAAAGTATTGCGATCATTAAAAAAATCGACAGAGATTTCAACGGAAATACACGTTTTGAAGTCCATGGAACACGGTCAGACTATTTTCGGAGAGATGTCTGTGTGTATGTATGTGATTTTGGGCGCTCTAACTCAAAAAGTACTTGACTTATCGATACCAAATTTCATATATAAGTTTTCGGTCAGCACAAAGAACTGATTAGTTTTTGGAAAATAACGGTTAACCGGAAGTAGAGGTTTATTCGAAACCCGATTCGGCTTTTGCGATATTTCTCCGATAATACGTCATTATTGTATACATGGGCCATTACAAAAATGTAGAAAATATAATTTCCTACATTTTTTATTTCAAACAATTTTCCATAGCAGTTATTGTTTAGGAATTATTTATAAATAATCGGTTTTTGGTTTCTGTCAAATATCTCCTTAAAAAACGTAGTTTTAGGTAATCTTCGTGAGGACCAAATTTGTAGAGAATAACGTTTCTTCAAAGTTTTGTTTGAAACAAATGTTCGTAGAACCATCAATTTCGGAGATAATTAGCTTTTTCTTAATACCAGTACACAGCGCCACCAGCATGTAGCGTTGAATTCTGTAAACTTATTCAAAATATAGGTGATTTCCAGCAATAAGGACTACTGTATTCTTTTGCGATACGAAATGATAATTTTGCCTCATAATGCTATTCATAATAATTTAAATATCTATACCCCAAATATGGAGGAAGTCATGTGTTGACCACATAAGATTTTTGCCGAAAATTATATTTTGAATATGTTTACAGAATTCACCGCTACATAGTGGTGGCGCTGTAAACTGGAAAAGGTTAAATATCTCCCAAATGGATGGTTCTATGAAAATTTGTTTGAAACAAAACTTGGAAGAAATATTATTTTCTATAAATTCGGTCCTCACGAACTTTTCCAATAACGACGTTTTTAAGGAGAAATTTGACGGAAACCGAAAAACCCGATTATTTATAATTCCTAAACAATAACTGCTATGGAAAATTATTCATAATGAAAGTTGTAGGAAATTCCATTCTCTATAGAGTTGTGCATATAATAATCATGTTTTAACGGGGATATCTCGTCAAAACCGAATCGGGTTTCGAATAAACCTCGACTTACGGTTAACCGTTATTATCCAAAAACTAATCAGTTCTTTGTGCTCATGCTAAAGTGTTATATATGAAGTTTACCGATATGGTAAGGACATGTTGTATTAGAGCGCCCACAATCATATACACACACACATCATTCCGAAAATAGTCGAAACGTGTTCTAGGGACCTCAAAACGTGTATTTCCGTCGAAATCTCGTGGTCGATTTTTTTGTGATCACAATACTTTCCCATTACTACGTATGGAGAAAGTCAAAATTGTCGAAATCACCTTTGGCAGCGCACGCTACGCTATCAATAATTAGAAAATTTTATCATATCAAAGGAAACTGGTATCATTTGGCGAAGCATATTTAACGTAAATTTAGAAGAAAAATAAAAATATCTCTGAAACTATCGGTTTTATGAAAAAATGTTTCAAACAACAATTGTACAAAATTACATTCACTACAACTTTTATATTATCACACATTTCCTTAAATTGCATTTTAACGGTGATATTAGGAAAAAACGAAATACGTCTAGAATAAACATCAGCTTCCAGCTGAGCAGTTTCCGCCAAAAACTTGACAGGTCTTGACTTTCTAATAAAAATATTAATTTTGAAGTTTTGTTCTGATCTGATTATTAGTTTCTGAGTCACAGTGCCCAAAAATTTTGTCTCACACACAGATATCAACGCGAAAATAGCCAGAAACGTACGCAGGGGGGACCTCAAGAGTGCATTTCCGTGGAAATCTCGAATTTCGATTTTTTTTCACGAACAGAATACTTTGTCTTATGCTATGCATGGAGAAAGTGATGATAAAAAGGTTTCTTGCAAGCTTACCTTTCGTTTGGGAAGCGTTTCCAGCGGCGGGAGATGGCTTATGTTAGCATCCCTCGGCGTTTGCAATCTAAATCACTTTCGGAGCTGATCCCGGAGGTACACACGAAACACGATTAAAAAACGCACCACACAATAACAATATCACTCGCTCTTACTCGACACTGCGCGAAAGGATTGTAAGCAGGTTGAAGCGGGACTCAACCGTGGATCGCCGAAGGAAAATCACTCCTTCTTCATAGTTGCGAAAAACTCGGGTGTAGTTGTTTGGAACTTCTGTGCCGGCTTCACTTGTAAAACAACTGAAAGTAAAGATGGAACGTTTAGAAACCACTGTAATGCGAGTCGATATGTACAACAATTACATATTTTGACAGAGTCAACATTCCTGTTATAATAGCAAAAACATAGACTATTTTTTAAAAATGGAACGGACATATTATAAGGTTAGCTTTCGCGGTAAGGTACGAATAGATTTTAAAAAGAAATTTTTTTCAAAAATATTAACTATAAAATATAGTGACCGATACGGGCGGCCATGTTTGCAAGACAGAACTTTCCAAGGCTTAAGAGGAACGAACACATTACACCTCTTCCATTACTCAATACTATAGTTTGGCGATGATGAAAAAGCATGTACCTGTTAATTGAGAATCAACAGCTGCATTCCCCTCCTTCGAATCTTAAGTATCAACTCAAAAGCACCAGTAATTGTTTGCTCGTGCTTAAACGACGATGACTCACGCCGAAGAAGACTCGAAGAACGACTGCAAAGGGATTTTTAAGATAGGGAATTGTGGGTAATGTAACAATATGCCGATCCAAACCCCCGTGCTGATGACGAGGGGGGCTGGGGTGGGGGGAGGTTGGCGTGTGCTGGATGTAGTGTGAGGCTGACACCTGCAGAGGTTGTGTCGTTTTAGTTGACGCGAGTGGAAAAGTGTAACACGAAGAAAGAGACGAATCCGAGGCTGCTCCTGGTAAAGAGGTTCTGGACAGCGGTGAGTCACATGTTACATCTACATTTATTTTGTTTTGGTGAAGCGATTCCTTCTAAAAAAAAACATCGACGTATCTAATAAGAAACTAGCCTCTTGTTTGTTATAATATTGCATTGACTATTATGTACTACTACTTATCACAGAATGGTTTCCTTGGAAACCTCGATAACTTCACGGAATAGTTCACTACGATAGCCAAAAGAAGAGAAACGGTGTTTTAACGTTAAAACGAAACCAGGCACGAACCAGCCCCCTGTGCCCTGTGGCAACGCCGCTTCGAGATGGAGGCGATCGTGCCTCGACGCAACAAAATGTAATTTCTATCCGCGAGTCAACTTCGTCTTTCGCGTGCTTTAGAGGTTGGTTGCGCCATAGAATGAACGCGATTTCGTGTCATCCTCGCCTTTTAAACGACAACGCAATTGCCTGATCAAAACTCCCCAAAATGACGGTCTTCTTCTCAGTCGCTTTCCCACGCTTTTGGGCGAGAAAGAAAAGTATCGAGTTTCAAGTGATTTAGCTGCTCGGTGAAGTTTGTTCTTTCGAATTCTTTCCTGTTCGTATTTCCTTCTTACTCCCAATCGACTCCCTGCCCCTGCTTCATTTGACATGATCTCATAGCATTGCGATATATGTATGTATGTATGTACAACTACCTTACGTCTGAATAACACGAGAACGAAGTCCCAAGCTGATCCGTACGTTCAGGGCCGGCCATCTATCTAAGGGGGCCCGGATGCAAACTTCCACCTGGGGCCCCCCTCCCCCTGCCCATACGCCATGGGCAGGGGGGGCCCTATATTACGTTTTTGACTTCCAGACAAATATTTCCTTGGCATTTGTAACCTTCCAAAATAATATTTAAAATAATTAATATTCTAAATTATTTAAATATAAACTTATTGGGAATACGCATCTTTTTAAATTATACTTTAAAATTATTTATAGATTAAAAAATTAATATTGTTATATTCCAAGCAAAACGTTTTAAATGCTGAACGGTGTAATTATATCTTTTAATCTTACCTACGTTAAGTAATATATTATTTACAACACGTTAAATTCGCAGCAACGTGAAATTTTCTGTTGTACAGGTGTAAAATACATTAATATTGTGGGACAAATCGGACGCCAATAAAATTCATTCCGGCCGTGCATTCTAAAAAATAATAATAATTCAATTAATATTGTATATTTACTTCGGAAATAATAATAATAACAACTAGCACCCCGCTGCAGCTACGCTTGCAAATAATCTAAATAGTTCGGCCCCAGGTTAGATCTTCTTTGTTCCCTATTCATTTGACGTGTTTCCCTATTTCTTTGTCTTTCTTGTACTCACTGCTCCTCATCTACACGGGCAATCCTATGAGCTTCCGTATCTCTTTCTCTCTCTTTCCTACAATACTCTTCCTTTGATCTCTGGCTCCTCTTCCTTTCTCTGGCAGCTGCTGCTGGGCTAATAGCTCTACTTTTCACTGGTCTACCACCTAGTATTTTTAAATTTTCTGCGATTTTTCAGCAATATATTAGAGCAATTACGTGATCACAATGTCACAGAGTTACTCAATGCTAGTTTAATATCGCGGTATATTCAAAGGGGAAAATTTTTTAATTCTACCTTACAGATTATCGTTGCACCCTTATAGACGAACTCACAAAAAGTTGCTTTCCTTCAAGTGTCTATCACGACTGCTTTTAACTTCTTACAGGACTTACTATAAAGGCGAGCGTTTATTTAGATTATCATTGAAGAGAAGATAACAATAACGCTTTTATTTCGTCTATTTGAAGGTTTAATTGGCCTTAAATGAATCGGAGGCAACAATGAGAGTCTCCTTGACAACGCCCGGAATGAGTACGAAAAATCGCAAAATTTCGAAAAAGAATGCGTATTTCTGAATAATTTGACCGTGTAATGTGTAAACATCGCAAGAATAAGATAGTATAGAGCTTTAGCCGCCGAATAAAGCGAAAAAGAAGAAAATTGGTCGATATTTACGTATTTTAAGGAATGAAGGAAAAATACCTTGCACTCTGAAAAATCAGAAATCCCGTGTAAACTTATGGGAAAATATAATTGTCTCACGGATTCGAATCTGGGACACTTTAGCAAACGAAAATATTTTTCCTGGGATCTCATAGCCAGTAGAAACAAAGCGCATATCTTTACGACGAACGGTTCTCGAGAAATAAGTTTTAAAATGCTGAACGGTGTAATTATACCTTTTAATCTTACCTACGTTAAGTAACATCTTATTTCCAACACGTTAAATTCGCAGCAACGCGAAATTTGCTTTTGTACATACTAGGTCAGAGGTGTAAAATACCGTTCTATGTTTTTCCGTGTGCCGATAAAATTTTTGACTTGCAAAGTTTGGCACACGTGCCACGTATTTGCCATCCTTGCACTACTATAGATGCTACTAAACGTGTACTTCAAATGATGTTACAGACAATTATGACAATTGGAAATTTGCATCGCTCCTTCGTTTATGGATATGCCGCCATACGTATTACAGGTAATACTTATTTTCGCGCGTAAAGTAAAAAATCGTTACTTTCTTAAATTTGGGGGTCCGCACAAACTGGGCGCCCGGATGCTAGGCATCCGCGGAACACCCCCCCCCCCCCTCTCCCCCCCCCTCTTGGCCGGCCATGCGTACGTTGAATCCATAACGATTGCAGCAATTAAGGCGTTATTTTTCTTAATATTATGGTTTTATTTAGTCAGTAATCAGTTCTTGTTTGCAAAATGCCAAAAAATCTGTCGTTTCGTTATAATATGGCAGCGCCAGCAATATGATGAATTGCAGCTATGATAAACTAAAGTTGTATTAGATTTACCATTGAAATTAATAGGTCGATATAGTAAAAATAAAACGCATATTCTCTCTTATGTCGCATTTTAAATGCGGGTTGTCTTGGATGTAAACGTTCCTTTAATTTAAAAGTTATAAATTAAAGCTGTAAATAGCCGATAGATGGCAGGAAAGGGTACCTTTGCCGGAGAGCCTGTTCAAGGAAGCAGACGGCGCAGTATTCGTACCGATCCAATTTACCAATTGTGGGCGCTGTAACTCAAAAACTAAAAATCTGATGTGGCCAACACATGACTTTCTCCATATGTATTTGGGGTATAGATATTAAAATTATTATGAATAACAATATAAGGCAAAATTATTATTTCCTTTCGTAAAAGAATACAGTCTTCCTTATTGCCGTAAATTAGGTATATTTTGAATATGTTTACAGAATTCACCGCTACATGGTGGTAGCGCTGTATACTGGAAATTACGAAAAAAGATGAATATCTCCGAAATGGATGGTTCTACGAAAATTTGTTTCAGACAAAACTTGGAAGAAATATTATTCTCTACAACTTTGGTCCTCACGAAGATGACCATTTACGACGTTTTTAAGGAGTTATTTGACGGAAACCGAAAAAACCGATTATTTATAAATGATTCCTAAACAATAACTGCTATGGAAAATTCTTTCAAATGAAAATTGTAGGAAATTACATTGTCAATAACCGTTGTATAGAATTGTGCATAAAATAATGTTTTAACGGAGAACTATTGCAAAAACCGATTCGGGTTTCGAGTAAACCTCGACTTCCGGTTAACCGTTATTGTCCAAAAACTAGTTCATTGCGTTCATGTTGCAGTGTTATATATGAAATTTGGTAACGATATGGCAAGTACGTTTTGAGTTAGAGCGCCAACAATCACATCCATCTATCCCCACACAGAGACATTATTCCGAAAAGTCTAAACGTGTTCTAGTGACCTCAAAACGTGTATTTCCGTTGAAATCTCGAAGTCGATTTTTTTCGTGATCACAATACTTTCCCCTTACTACGTATGGAAAAAGTAAAAATGACAAACTAATGCTAAAAGAAGGGAGAGAGAAGGGAAAGTAATGGCTGAATAGAGGAAGGAGAGGGGGCTGGGGGATAAAAGCAAGATTAACCGTATGCATTAATGGACACTGAATGATAATAGCGGCGGGGAGGGGAAGAAATACCTATCGAATATAGAATATACTGGCATCTATCGAATGGTTATCATGTCCTCTCCGTAGCATATCCGTCGGCATCCTGTTCGAACATAACATAAAAAAGCGTCTTAATGAACAATTTAAATGTGTCTTTATATTCCGCTTGCCATTCTATGTTGAGGGTAGCACTATGGAAAACGCACCTTTCCCGAGTCTATTAGCACTACTATCTAGCTGCCAATCTGCTTAACCATTTATTACACTCTCCACTTGGTGGAGCGGTTTATTTCCATCTCATTTTCTCTCTCTCTCTTCCCCCCCCCCCCCCCCCTCTCCACAATTTGGGTTCCATTTTCGCCTCTAAAGTTGACGACCCGCCACTGTCCTATCTCTCCCTATAACCCTATCTGCGCCTTTTCTTCCCTTCAATCTTATTCGCAACTTCTTTAAACTGCATCCACTCCACTTTCTCTTTCTTATTTTACTCCATCTTTCGTCTTCTGCTTCAATTCTCATATCCCCATCCTTTTTGTGATGCTTATTTATTTAAAGTTCAATTAATATATAGACAGCGTTAAATTTAGTTGAAATGTGAACATAACAGCGATAACGAAGAAGGGCCCAATAATCCCTCTCCTGGATTCGAAGAAAAGATATTATGTAGTAGGATTTGATTAATTCTTCCTTCATTCCACCTTTTCCATTTGTCCTTCCGATATCTTCCATTCTTTCCTCCTCCTCCCTCTTTACCCCTCTTAGTCCTCACCCCTTCCATTTCTCTCTCCCCGTTTTTTTACATCCATCCTTCGTTTCATACTCTCTTCCCCCCTTTATCCCCCCTACATATCCCCCTCTCTCTCTCTCCCTTTTCCTAATCCCGGTCTCCTCTATTCCCCTCAAGACCCCTTTCACACACACACACCCGCCCGTTTAGCTAGCCCATCCCGTGTGACCACTTTGCCCACACCGTGCGGCTGTTCGTCCTCGGATAGGGAACGCCTCATTAACTTCCAGTGTCGTTTGAAAAGTAGATAGGGAAGGAAGGGGCATAAGGAAGGTCCTTGGAGAAGTGGTCGGTGAAGAGGAGTGGCTGGCTCGTTGGAATGGCGGTGCGTGCCATCGAGGGAGTGTTTCAAGTGGGAAGCGTGAAATAATGTATTGTTCGCTTTTTGATCGCGATGCTTGCGTTAGCCATTTTCTTTTGTTCGTTGAATACGCGGTAGATGACTGACGACTATCATCCGGCTATTTTTTTTTAAAGCTCTCCATAGAGTGTTAAAGAATATTTGTTGTCTCGGCCACTTGCGCTCATTTCGACACTTGTTGCGATGCTGTGCACTTATGGTTAGGTAGCCTTTTCGCGGAATTTCTCTAATCAAATGCGGTCGCTTTGACCCCGTTTTGTTTACACTCCGAGTTTAACGCCGAAACGCGGAGACAAACGAGGGAATGAAAATTAATATCGACTGGAGAGAGAGAGAGCGAAATAAAAAAATCTGAACTTGGACGTTTTATCGATAGAAAAAATGCAGCAGGTATAATTGGAATGTATCGGGAAAATGAAGCGGAAAAGGTGAAAAGGAAACGGATGCGGTTGGTAGGAAAAGTGACAGAGTGCTTTTATTTTTATGCTGCGATTTTTTAGGAAAAATATATTACTCATCTAATATTATAAATGGATTGTCGATGGATGTGTGACAGTTTTAATCGGTTTGAAAATATTTTTTATTTTATCTTAGATAAAAACGAGAAATAATTATTTTCTAGAAATGAACCGATCTGTCAATAAGGTGTTATTTTACTTTCATCAATATATTTGAGTTTATGCGAGTATTTGATGCATGTGGGATTTTTCAAAATTTTATAATTTTTGTTGACTTCATAAGCTGATATTAATCTTTTTGGCAATAATTTAAAGTTCAGGTCATTTCCAAATTTTATCGCGGAATTACTTTACTTACTTTATAAAAATAATTTACGATATAAGCGTATAATAATTTTTTGGGCCAATGTTCTTTGTAACTTATATCGATGTAAAATCCCTTTAGATAAAACCATATTTAGGCTGGAACAGTATAATGCCGTTTTATATTTTATAAATGGCTGAAATATTCTAACACTATTACCGTCATTTCATTCTCGTCACGGATGTATTTAGAATGAATTCATAACAAGTGCACTGAAATGTTTTTTTCTAACGACCGCGGCATAAAAAGTGGGTCTCGTGTGAATAACATTTTACTTGACGAGCACTTCGAAGTAGTCGCGCGATTTACGCTCATGAATTTGGCTTTATTTTCGCCAACGTTTAGTTCCGATTAATATCGCCTCGGTGTTTCGATTATCTATGGCCTCTCTATCTCTCTGTCTACTTCGCTTTAAGGACGCGATATGGCGCAGTTTAGTCGAGCGAGTGTAATGGTCGATGTCCACCGCTTTCTGCACCTCAATTTGAGCAATTTCACGGCGCTCTTATCAAAGGCTCAGCCGTAATGGGAAACAAATGAGGTTTTGGGTGCGGCCTTAAAAGGAGGAGCGCAATCGTGATTCGTCTACTATAAGTGCGCCATTTGGCCAATAAACAAATTTCGATACATTGAGCGGCGCAGTAATCGACAAAGCAGACGATTCACAGTTTTGAAAATCGGGACGCGAGGGGAATTTCCCTTTGTGAAGCGATCAAAGTATAATATAGCCAATGGGCAAATCGACGGCTGGTGCAGCGGAAGTCGATTACAATGGGTTCGCATTATAATGGAATCTGATATCAGTATTAAAAACCTATCCTGATGCTATTTTAAGGGAAAACTGGAAATCGTTCAAAGCCAATTTTGTACTTGTTCCAACACAAATATGGGGGATTATTGATTGTTTAAAACTATTTAATGGCGATAAGCTATGAATACACATAATTGAAATATCTTGACTGATTTTATGGGGAAACAGTTCGTAGTACTTTTCTAATTTTTGAGATTATGAATTACATTTAATTTTAAGTTATTTGTTTTTTACGTTTAATGAAAAAATGAAACGCTTCCAATTTAAATTGTTCTTACTAATTTTTTTACTTTTAACATTCAGTTATTCCAAATCAACAAATGGCAAATTAGTTTATTATTAATTGGTTGAAGCTTTCGCGGGTGCTTGTCATGCTGAAATTATGTTATTCCGGGTTATCCCGCGTAAATTTTCTGCAGAAAATTTACGCATGATAACCCGAAAAAACATAATTTCAGCATAGTTTATTATTATTAAATATTTGCAACGCTATCCGTGCATAATTGTCATGAATTGTATTTTTATGATATAATTGCTATATATATATATATCATTTCTAATTTTAAAATAGGTAATCAATATTTAAAAATACGTTTTCATTAATTTTAAAACTAGTTAATTGATTACTACTACTACTGGAATACCAAAAATGTATGCAAACAAGTAGAGTTTTATCGGTGAAAATGGTTAAATTAGCGCTTTATTTATATTTCATATGGTTGTAACGCCACATATTCGGTCACTAGAGTATTGTTTATTTTACTTTTGAGCACCATCAGCATTGTATTGTTATTTTGAACGTATCCTTATTCGCCTCTGTAAAGTTTACAAAACCTTTTCAAGAATAATTGGCATCACTGTGGAAATGTGCACTCAAACATTTATCTTTTCGTCTTTTATTCCTACATAGCGTACAGAATTTGAGTACGATTATTTACAATGATAAATTCAGCTAATGAATAAGTCGAATAATACTAATAATCAATAATTAAATAATTACTACTATCTTACGCTCGGACGCATCTTATGCACTCGTACACTTTTTTATTAAGGTAAAAATAACTGCTAGGATTTTACTTGAAATACACTCATTCCGCGGCCGTGAAAAAAGCAAAAGACAAAACACATGTAATGGAATGTGTGTCTACATTTATTCTGCAATGCTGTTAGCACTTCTTTTTTGTTAAATGGAAATGTGATGAGGATTGAAACTTCGCTGTAGCTATAGTCGGAATTGCTCTTCTCTCCAACATCCTCATCTCATCATATAAATAAAATAGAATGTGTGTGTGTGTGTTAACGCTCTAACTCCAAAACCAATAAACCTATAAACCTGAAACTTGACATACATACTAACAGAAGCCTGAGTGTGTGCACCTCGGGCTATTTTTTTTAATTTTTAGCTTGGAACAGCACCACGAGACAATTATATTTTTCTATAAGTTTACATGGGATTTTATATTTTTTACAGTGTAAGGTTTTCTTCTTTCGTTCATCAAAATACGAAAATTTTCTTTATTTTTGCTTTATTCGACGACTAAAACTCTATACTAGGTATCTTATTCATGCAATGTTTACATGTTATACGGTCGAAGTTTTCAGAAATACACATTCATTTTCGAAATTTTGCGGATTTTTCGTACCTACTCATTCCGGGCGTTACCAAGGCGACCATCATTTTTGTCTCCGATTCAATTAGTGCTAATTAAACGTTCAACTTGACGAAAGAAAAGCGTTGTTCGCTTCGAAATTAATGACATATAGCAACATAACTATTTAAAGATGATTATACTGTTGACTGCGTCTGGGAAGCGTTTCTAACGGTTTAATCAAGGCATTTCATCATTTGTATGCTGGAAAACTACCTTTTTGTAAGTAAAACTATTTTACTAACGCAAATACGCTCACGCATAAATTTAAAATTAGATAAGAATAGGGACGTACGTTTTTTATAATATTGAAAGCTACATAGTACTTTACTCTTCGTAGCTACATTTATGTAGATAAAGTTGTACATTTTGATTTATTTTTTATAAATAAAATAAATGTTTGTATGTGTGCTAACTCCAAAACCAATAAACCTTTAAAGCTGAAACTTGGCATATGTACTTATGGAAACCTGAGGGTGTGCACCACCGGCTTATTTTTTTAAATTTTTGGCTTGGAAGGGGGGATCAAAAAAATTAAATAAAGGTCATAAAAATTAAAGAACTGAAACTTCGCATCGGGAACGAGTGCAGCATATTTTTCATTTGCATTTTAAAATTACTTTGAATCATCGTACGATATTGCGACTTGGACGAAAGAACGCTTAAAAGAATAAAAACTCATTTTCTTCCTGTCGTTTATTAAACTCTCCCCATAAATTAGTTTACGCCCCAAATGAAAAAAACGAGCAATATTATATATCCTGTAGCTCTATACCAGTGGTCTTCAAGGTAGGCGATAGCGCCCACCAGTGGGCGTTTTTGGATTTTTGGTGGGCGTTAAAGAACTCACCAAATGCTATTCTAATTTTTACACTGAAAAATAAAATTCTATAAAAAAGCACACATATTCTGTACAACTATTTTATGTACCACTATTACAATTTGTTTGTCGTTAATTATAGTATCATATCATACTATACTAGCGACAATGTATCCATGCTGCGGTAAAATTGAAAGGCCCATGAGGGTGGTCAGAGTCTCGCAGAAGCAGCGAAGCATTTAAGTTTAATTTTATCAAATATATAAAATCATAAATTTTTAATCACTGTTATTACCACTGAGACCGTATTCAGTAATCTCATCTAACAACAATCCCACTAGTATTAGGGTTACCTTACCTCCGTAAATCGCTTTGCTACTGGGAGCGCAAAATTATTCTTTGCCCCGGGCGTCAGAAACCTCACTACGCCACTGGGTGGGCGGTGAACTTATTTCAAAGGACAACATATGGTAAAAGTGGGCGGTGACTCAAAAAAGGTTGAAGACCACTGCTCTATACGAATAAAAATTATAAATGTTTCAAAAATTAATTACTGTAAACATTAAAAATAAATGACAGTTTTTCGTGTTTTTTTAATTAAGTCATTTTTACACTGTTCTGAATCCCGGGAAACGCCGGGTAAACTATCGCTAGTTAAAGATAAAAGAAAGGTAGTGACGGTGGCAACTAGGTGATAGGGAGAGTCCAATGGGCACTTACAAGAATTTGACGAGCCGTTGGGGATGATGAAGAAATACAGGAAAGTATACGAAAAATAAAACACAATGTCCGAAGATTTTCGGACAGGAGTCCTTTGTCGGCGACGGAGACAGACATACTGATAAAGTGACGCACTGGGTAAGGATATGGGAATGACAGGGTAACGTAAGAAGCTTCTTGAAGGAGGGGATGACCACGACGGGGAATGCCCGCCTTTGACTCGAGATGAAGGGATGGAAGCTTGGGAAATTTCCGGCTGTATATGAGTCAGGATAATTCATCGCCTTGAAAACACGGCCTATGCAGAATCCAACAGTGCCGCACGCCAAACGACTATTGATTCTTTTTTAAAGTAAGTATAGAACAGGGATCAGCAACGTTTTTCTTCCGCTTGCCACTCATATCAATACTTTAGTCCATGACCCTCTTCGCTCGCCATCATAGTTTTTCAATTTAAGGGCACAACATTGTTTTTGTATGTGTAGAACGATTACCAATATATGTTTATTTAATATAAATTTATTTTAATTACCAATTAATATTATTATTATTATTATGGTCATTAATTTACAAAACTTTTCACATTTTTAATATCAATTTCAAAACAAAGGGAGCATGGAAATTCGTATGGAAGGGGGTGGAGGGAGGAAGGGGAGGAGGTTTTCGGACCTCTCTAACAAAAAGTGCGCGGTAAACGGGCGGAAACTATTCATTACTTATCGCTCCGTTCGCCAACATTCGTTATATATGGGGCATTTTTTGCCACGGGACCAAACATTTGTTCGTTACAGCCGATAATTCGTAAAATGTGTGTTCGTTACATCCGAGAAATTTAACCAATCATAGAGTAGCTACTGAAGTCTCACAAAATGATCTGAATGAGGAAGAGCTAATTGAAGCAAGCACCAGTGACGATAGAAGATGAAGTAGTTGTGACACCGAAACTTCAAATAACAATGATTATTCTGAATTATGGTTTTCAACAGGCCAAGGAGTTCAGAAACCTCATTTTGCTGAAGCTGAACTTGCATAATTAATAAAAAAATCGGTACAACATACTGTACAAACTTTCTCATATATGGGTACTAATGCATCGTTTAGTTATCTTTAGAAAATGAAAATCGTATGAGCCTGTTTTTAGGAAATTCAAATTTTGTTAAAGTTTCCCAAGAATAAACTAACCTTATATTCATTCAGTGAGAAAAATAAAATACGTAGTATTATTGTAGATGTATGCTTAAGTAACAGCACTAAATTTGATCAAAAACGTGTGAGCCGTTTTCGAGAAAATCGGATTGTTGTTAAAAATGTGTAGAATAAACTACTCTTAATTATTGATCAATGTCAACCATTTTTACGTATACTCTGCTCAGTATGATGAAATGCCTAAGTACGAGATTTCATTCATTTTCACTCTATCGTCTAGGCTCCAGAGCCAGTACAGACAGGCTGACAGACGGCATTGCCAAAACCACTTTTTCGGATTCAGCGACACCTAAAACGTGTATTTACGTAAAAATCTCGACGTCGAATTTTTTCGCGAAAACTACTTTCTCGATACTTCGTATGAAAAAGTAAAAAACGTATAACATCCCATCTGGAGTCAGCAGACCTGATCCTCTCTTGCAAATCCTTCATTGTCAAAAGGGTAATAACAAGTTTATATTACATTAAAATGTTTAAGAAAACATTTAATTTTATATGATTGTTAAATGAAAAAGGGTGTAAAAACTTCATAATTATCGTGTTTCATTTCAATATCTTTTAATGCCATTGATTTTGAAGTCTTGTTAAATGTGTATTTTCTAGAGGCTACGATAAGATAAGATAATCAACTAAGCCTAAAACCTAAACTCCCATGAACCATTGACTTTTGGTATTTTTACTTTCTCATACGAAGTATCGAGAAAGTATTGTTATCGCGAAAAAATTCGACCTCGAGATTTTTACGGATATATACGTTTTAGGTGTCGCTGAATCCGAAAAAGTGGTTTTCGCAATACCGTCTGTCTGTCTGTCTGTTACTGGCGCTGGAGCCTATACGGTAGCGCGAAAATGAATGAAATCTCGTACTTAGGCATTTCATCATACTGAGCAGAGTATACGTAGAAATGGTTGACATTGATCAATAATTACGAGTAGTTTATTCTACACATTTTTAACAACAATCCGATTTTGTCGAAAACGGCTATAACGATTTTGATCAAATTTAGTACAGTTACTTGAGTATACATCTACAATAGTACTACGTATTTTATTTTTCTCAATGAATGAATATAAGGCTGGTTTATTCTTGGGCAACTTTAACAAAAATTGATTTTCGAAAAACAGGCTCATACGACTTCCATTTTCTAAAGATAACTAAACGACGCATTAGTATATGAGAAAGTTTGTACAATGTATGTTGTACCGATTTTTTTTCAATGGTTTCAGTTTATATGGCAAATTCCGGAAATGTAACCCATATGTATAAGGAGAGTCATTTTCATCTTATTAATTATATGCAACTAGTGGCTTTCTCAACTCTAAGTACTAAGGTGCCAATTGATAATGTTGATTGCTAAAACAAACTAACAATAAGAAAACTGCATTGGAAAATCAGATTGATAGCATTAAAAAACAACTTAAATGACAAATACCATTTAGATTTATTTCTTCTTTGCCCTGTTTACATACAGAATCAATTACAGCATTATAGTAACTGACATCTCTGATTTTTTTACAACCATAAGTAAAAATTATTAATGAAACTTTTCAAATGCACCTTCAGGCATTTTATTTTTAAAATAAGGAATGCCTGAGTATGTTTATTGTAGCCAAATGGTAGTTTGGCAGTGTTATGCAATATACACCTCAGTAAGTATACTGCAATTTTTTTCCATATTTGATATAAAAGACTATTTTACTGTAGAAATTGTAGATTTGAATTTACAGTGTATGCCAAATATGCATACAAATTTCTTATAGACTAGTATTTTGAATTATTATAAAAATCAAAATCTACGATGAATTACAACAGTTTACAAAACTAAGCAACACAGATTGAACAAAATAGTTCAAAGATGCAAAAGTTAACTCTTATTACTATATACAGTATATCTCTCAACAAATCTGCATTGAACTTCATCAATGCAATACAGTCATTCATACAATTTCTTATTATAAACATCATAAAATTATTTGATAAGATACAATATTTAGCAAATTTTTGATTTTCTCTTGAATTAATCACTTTTTCTTCAGCATGTCTATTTAATTAAAAATATATGTTTAAACAGGAAATTATACAGTTGATTCCCATTGTATAATCATTTTTCATTGTTCATTTTTTTATTTTACTAATGAGAGTAGCTGGACTAACTAATGACTGTAGGCCATTAAAAAAATTGAGAACTAAATAAAGAAGTAAATTTATTTAAAACTAATTTTAAAGAGAACTTTTCATGTCACTTGGAATAGATTCTATAAAAAATCAAATAAGTTACAGATTTGATTTTCTAATAAATTCACTTTTTTAAAAAGTCACATGACAAAAATTTAAACAATGATCCACCAAACTCCTTAAAGAGTATGTAGAATAGCTTTTTCAAGCATCTACAAGAATAACACCATATCCAAGACATGAATACACACAGCAATTGGCATGGACGTCAAAAAACAAAAGTGTTGGACAAGTCCAACACATTTATTATTTATAACAGCCATTAATCATTCCCAAAACCAGACATTTTACAAAGAAATGGGCAAGAAAATAATAAAATTATATTTTATTTTCATCTATTGCTCTAATACTTTTAAAAGAACGTTTTAGTTTTTCATGGCCTTATAAGCTAATAACATCATGAAAAATGGACATTTTCATAATATTATCAAATTTTAATTCAAATGGACACACCTAAAATTAAAATTCAAATTCTTAAATGAATTATAGTCATTCACAAGTTGTAATTTCCCTAAAACTTTGGACATGTTATTGCCAGTAACACAGTATATGGCTTCCAGGTTTTCTCATTAACACTTGCAATGAGCACATTTCAATAAATGAGAAAGAAAGTTCTCAAGTTATGGTTCTGTACTTTCCAAATCTACAATACAGATTTTGAATTTCTCACTGCCAAATGCATCGTCCAATTGAGATCATCAAAATCTTGTTGCACTAACCACTCTTTGGCCTTGAGTATAAGTTCCATGGCTCTGATCTAATGGCAATCCTGGGACTGGAACCTGTAGAGATAAAGTAATGGGAACATGTGAACAAGTTTAAATCGGAAACCTACAGGGAATATATAATACATTTTGACTCTCTTCATACGTAGTATAAGAGAAAGTATTGTATTTGTGAAAACAATCGAATTCGATATTTCAATAGAAATACATATTTTGAGGTCCCTAGAAAACGTTTTCACTATTTTCTCAATGAGGTGTGTGTGTGTGTGATATGAATTTTGTGGGCATTCTAACTCAAAAACTAATAATCAGATCAGCACAAATCTATACTTAACATTTTTATTATTAAATAAAGATCTGAAAAGGTTTTTGCTAAGACTTGTCAACATGAAGTGGACATTTATTCCTGTTGTTTTTCTGTTTTTTCCAAATATTTCATTAAAAACTCAATTTATATAAATAGTTGTTATTATTGCAGTAGTAGAAAATACCTACAATATACAAGTTTTATTTGAAGATTTTTTCATAAAACCGATTGTTGAGTTTTCAATGTGAAAAGTAATTAAAATATTTTTCACTGTGAAAATTATTTAGTGTTTAAAAACCGTTCACAAGTGTAATTGCTGATAATTATTCTGAGGATGTCGATGTTGAGAGCAATAATATTCATTACTCTGTATGAAGACAGTCATGCGCTGGATACATCAGACTTTTTATATAAGTTTAGGCCAATCAGAGCAATGCATTTTATGGGAGAAAATTATCATATTTATGGTCAAAAAGACTGTGACCAATGGGATGCAACTAGACTAATTTTCCAGAAAGACTTTTCCATGCAAGTATTTATAATATTTACAGGAACAAAAACAGCTACATAGCACAAAAACTAGCCTAGTGAAACAATGTTTATCTAGTTTAGTACCCAACATGGCCCACATGGAACAACAAGTTAACTACACACATACCAACGAGGAACACTAATTGTACAGGCAGTATGGGGAATCACTAGGCAGGAAAAACTTTTATCGCTATTAAATGAGCTTGAGTGGGAAACTTCAAAAGAGCTCTTTGGAAAGTTTTTAAATGAAGATATGTTTAGTGATGTAGCTAGTATATTGATTCAAGATTTCAATATGGCCCCAGAGAAGAGAATTCATAGAGATTAAAGCCAGAACAAAGAGTAGTCTTTCTTCCCCACCTTCCCATAAACACCCACGTATAATGTGCACTTTTCTCCCAATATTTTGGAGCTGAAAATCAGGGTGCGTGTTATAGGAGGGTGCATATTTATCACAGTATTTAAAAAAAATTAATTACTTGCGCAGATAAAGAGAAGAAAGGTTGATTTAATATGCATATTGGCTATAATAAGCAAGTTGATTTAAATGAAATCTGATAATGTATATCAATGGTAGAGCTTTCATGTGGTGAAACTGCATCATATTTAATAAAACCAGTAAAAACCTTAAAACAGTAAAACCATAAAATGGTAGAAACTATAAAAACAATTGGAAAAGTTCCACAAAGTATAAAAGTAAAAATTACGACATGTTTCGACTAGTCATAGTCATCATCAGGTGAGGGAAGTGGGTGAAGCAGCGAAATATATAGACAAGCAGAAGGGAGGGGGGGGGGGGAAACGGAGTAGGAGGGGGAAGGTAGAGGGTAAGAGATGAACGTGGTAACAAGGAAGAGGTGGAGGGGATGTTAGGAATGCAAGGTTAAGAATTTGAGGTGCCTGCCGGTAAGATAGGGGCTTGTAAGGGAGAGCTTAAACAAGTGGTCATTAGTGAGAGTATGTTGGTTGTTTTTCAAATGTAAAAGAATTTCCCACTGTTTAAGATGATTAAGCCTAAAACCTTTCCGTTCGACGTGGATAATTTCTGGAGTGAAGTCAGAGGAGTGGTTATTTTCAAACAGATGTTTAGCAAAATGAGAAGAGTCAGATTTGATGGAGAAAGCATGCTTGTGTTCGTTGGCTCTAGTAATAAAATTTCTTCCTGTCTGGCCGATGTAGATAGCATCACAATCTGCACAACAAAGTTTATAAGCACCACTTTTAGAAAAAAGGTCAATTTTATCTTTACCGTTTAATAATGACATCCCAATTGAATTGTTGTTGTAGAAAGAAGGTTTCAGTGTATCTTTAGGAAAGGAATTGGAGATGTTGAGTTATAGATTTCCAGTGTATAGCATTCGGCACCAACGTGCCTTCTTGTCATCAGGGGTCGTCAGGTTGGCAAAGATGTTATTAAGGAGGATTTTCCTTTGTTTTCTGGAAAGAAGTTTGTCAATGAGTGACTCTTGATAACCGTTAGCTTTCACAATTTGCTTAATTATGTGCAATTCTTTAAGTTGTGAGCAGAAAGAGGAATACTTGTAAGGCGATGAATCATGGAATGGAAATACACATGTTTCTGAGCAGGGTGGTGTTTAGAAGTGCGGTTAATAGCATGATCGGTATAGGTAGGTTTGCAGAATATGGCGAACTCAAGAGTATGATTGTTACCACGTTCATCTATTACCCTCTACCTTCCCCCTCCTACTCCGTTCCCCCCCCCCCCCCCCCCTTCCGCTTGTCTATATATTTCACTGCTTCACCCACTTCCCTCACCTGACGATGACTATGACTAGTCGAAACATGTCGTAATTTTTACTTTTATACTTTGTGTAACTTTTACCAATTGTTTTATAGTTTCTACCGTTTTATGGTTTACTGTTTTACAGTTTTTACTGGCTTTTTTAAATATGATAATATATAATATACTAACTTTAATCTACTTGAATAAAATATATGTAAGCTAATAATAAATGCAAATGTGAAGGTCACTTAAATAAATAGAGCGACTTCAGTTAACATGCCTGTTTCATAATTATGGTGCTAACCAACGTCAAAAGGCAGTGCGCCAACCCGGGGTGCATTTGTGTATTATTGGAGCACGATGAATGTGTGGTGATTTTTACCCTTTCACTCCAGATCTTTTTCCCTTCAAGCAGGAATTGAAAGGCAGAAATAGCAGAGTGATACAAAATTTCTCAATCAAAATTTACCTCCTAGCCCTTGCAGTATGCATTCACATTGTTCTATTCTCGGAAAGGAGGTATTATTAGAGGCAACCGAAAATTGGAGCTCGGAGTCATCAGGGGAGATAAAGCGCTGCCCTAATGGCATTCTTCATCCTAGTGAGGATCTGTGGTGGTATTTCATTCGCACATTTCCCACGACCTTTAGAGGCAATCATAAATCGGTTCTCGGATGGCAGAGCTGCCTTCTAATTGCTCTCTCCAACCTAGCAAGGACCTTTCTGCTGTGGCAGTATTTCTTTCATCTAGTGCCAATAATCCTACCATTGGAAGGTCTGCTTTAGTTAGTTTCTCTCAAATCAGTTCATGGAAATCTCAATTCTTATTTTGAATTGTTTTGTAGGATCGCTGCAAAAACAGCTTTCATTTCTCCTTCGTGACCCCATTCCTGCCTCATATTCTTATGGAAATAGTACAGAACTGCTCTTAAATCATTTTGCTTTGCATTTTCGTTGGAGGAAGGTCATTCCTCATCTAAATAGTCTGCTTGACTGAAAACAAGATTAAAGGTCATTCTGTGAAAAAGAAGTTTTTTTGGAAGCTGAAGAGATCGTATCTCATACATATGAAACAGTGCACATTCAGACTCTCAGACGTGTTTATTTTCCTATATTGAAATAAGAAGTGATTTCAAAGTTGGCTGAAAATAACTCGAATGGTGGATTGCTAAAGTGTAATTCAATATTCAAACCTATAATATTTTTTCATATCATTGTTCCTATTATTTTATTTTACTGACGTGATCGTATATTCAAGAATATCTTTTCAAAGAAAAAACTTTGTTTATATTATTGATAAACTATTTTTAAATTAGAGGCGGCCCATCATAAAAATATGAACAGATATCTTTGCTAACATTTATGTAGGGGACAGAGGCGGTCTTTTTTACATGCGTTTCGCTTCCAGCGTGAGCGCCTATTATCGTCGGTCCGTCCGTCCGCATGTTCGTTCTCGGCTTCTACAAAGCGGATTTTCATGAAATTTGATATTAAGGACTTACAATCAAATTTAATGAGAAAATCGCAAAAATGAATCACGTACGCAAATCAGGAGTACCACTTTACTAGTGACAAAAAATTACATTTTCGTCATATCTCGTAAAGTATTGCTCATATCAAAATATTTTTCAAATAAAAGTTGTAGAACTAGTAAAGAAGGGTATTTGCTTTCCTATACATTTTTATCGTAGGATTAGCCGTTATCGATAAAATCGAACAAGGTCTTAATTCGAGTTGAACTTCGAAAATTTTTTGCATGGTTACTTCTTCATTGTTGCTAATACAAACAATCTCACAAACAAACGTTTAATTTACTTATGTATGCATGCACTATTTTTAAATAGGAAGAAATGGATTATTTATGATGAAGAAAAGGACTTTAAAATGCTATTTCCCTTACATACAGGTATATAATTTCTTTCTAATACTCCATTACATGAAACGCGCCCATTTGTAATATGTTGTGCACTTTCCTAACTTGTTTAGGATTGACTGGTAGTCACTTTAGGGGAGGAGAAGGGGGTGCTGCAGAATTATTTTGCACCTGGGCGCCAAACACCCTTGGTGTGGCCCCGTCCTAAGGTACAAAAAATTACCTGTTGATGTTCTAGGTTCCATTAAAATTTCTAAATGGTATATTTTCCTGGCTTCCTCTGAATCGACAATGCTGAGAACAGAAGAAACTCATGTATTTTCGTTTGAATATCGAATATTCACCATATAATATATGGTGAATCCCCGATTCACCATAGTTTTACATTTTGCTTCTAGTTGGCTCTATGGCTCTGTGGATGGCCAGAAACAAAGGACATGAGTCAGAGCTGGGTTGATTGAGGTGCGAACAGTGTCCCGTACTTAAAGAGGCCACATGCTCTCTAAGAAATATTTTTCGCACTTATAAAGTATATGCATTTTCGAAAAAATATCGATGTAGTGAGAGAGATTGACACATAAGAGGTCCTGCGTGCACACTTTGCACTGGACCCCGTGATTTCCTAAAGTTGTAGAGAATAATATTTCTTCCAGGTTTTCTTTGAAACAAATTTTCGTAGAATCATCCATTTCGGAGATATTCAACTTTTTTTGTAATATCCAGTATACAGCACCACAACCACGTAGCAGTGAATTCTGGAAACATAATCAAAACATAATTTATGGCAATAAGGACGACTGTATTCTTTTACAATACGAAATAATAATTTTGTCTCATTATGCTATTCATAATAATTTAAATATCTATTCCCCAAATATGGAGAAAGTCATGTGGTGGTCATATCAGATTTTTTACTTTCTCCATACGTAGTAATGGGAAAGTATTGTGAACACGAAAAAAATCGACTTAGAGATTTCAACGAAAATACAAGTTTTGAGGTCCCTAGAACACGTTTAGACTATTTTCGGAATGATGTCTGTGCGTGTGTATGTGATATTGGGCGCTCTAACTCAAAATGTACGTGCCATATCATTACCAAATTTCATTTATAACATTTTAGCAGGAGCACAAAGAACTGATTAGTTTCTGGAGAATAACGGTGAACCGGAAGTCGATGTTTATTCGAAAGCCGATTCGATTTTTTGCGATATTTCTCCGTTAAAACATCATTATTGTATATACAATTCTATACAAATGTTATAGAGAATATCATTTCCTACAACTTTCATTTGAAACAATTTTCCATAGCAGTTATTGTTTGGAAATTATTTATAAGTAATCGGTGTTTTGGTTCCCGTCAAATATCTTCTTAAAAATGGATTTATTGGTAATCTTCGTGAGGACCAAAGTTGTAGAGAATAATATTTCTTCCAAGTTTTGTTTGAAACAAATTTTCGTAGAACCATCCATTTAGGAGATATTTAACTTATTCGTAATTTCCAGTATACAGTGCCACTACCATGTAGCGGTGAATTCTGTAAACATATTCAAAATATAATTTACGGCAATAAGGATGACTGTATTCTTTTACGATAAAAAATAATAATTTTGGCTTATAATGCTATTCATAATAATTTAAATATCTATACCCCAAATATGCAGAAAATCATGTGTTGGCCACATGAGATTTTTTCATTTTCAATTTGCATATCCTTGCTTAGCAACTGATTTATGTTACTCTTTATTAAATTCTGAGTCAGCCAGTATGCATTCCATCTCGTTTTGGCCCATAGGCTTCAGTCGAAAACTTTATTTCGAGAGAGTCAGTCGAGTCACCCTTGCTATCATAGTCACTATATGCAAAGCAATGGATGCAGGTGCAAGTGGTTCTTTTTTGCAGGAAGAAGAAATTGAAAAACTACTTGAAGACAAAGAAGACAGTTAAATCCAGGATGTGACTGCTCATGCAAAGACAAAATCGATTTTGCTGCCCTTCCTCTAATTCCTGAGTGCGAAGCTTTTCATTTATTGTGGAATTGGGCAGATATTGATGAAAGTGATACTCCGAAAAAATTCCTTTCGCTGGTAAATGTGGTCCAACTTTCTCTATGTTCTTGAGTATTTCACAAATTTTTTCTATACAGCCTTAATTGAGATAATCATTTTGGAGACTAACTGGTATGCAGATAATTACTTTAAAAATGTAGAATTGTCTTTCAGATCTTGATTTAACAAATGGAAACCTGTCAATTTAGGTAAAATTTACATTTATTAGGGAATTATAATGTTGATGGACATTGTATAAAAGCCATTCTTACTTTCTGAGAAATCTGATTTTGGAAACGTATTTTCACCAAAACAATGTCTCAAGATAGGTTTAAAAGCATCTCAAAATGTTTTCATTTTATTGACAATTCTAAAATACACAATTATTCTAGAAACAAAAAATTTTCAAAATTCAACCTATCATTGATTATTTGCAGAACAAATTTCATAGTATCTATCTGCCAAAGGTAGATATTGCTGTTGATGTATCTCTTACACTTTGGAAGAGACGTCTGTCATTCAAACAATATACCGTATATACTCGTGTATAGTACGAGTTTTTACGACCAAATTTTTATTGCAAAAATTGGGGATCGTACTATACACGAGTGCATTTGAGGATTTAAAATTCATGTATCTTCACGGGCATTTTCGGTGAAGTTATGCCACCCACACGCATTCTAATGGTAGGCTAACCTTAACAGTGAGGTCCTTTATCGTTGTTATGTTGCTTCGTGAAGAGTAGAATCTTTTTCATATATACAGCTTCAAATTCACAAATACTTGATATAAGTGAAGATTTACAGGCACTTCCTTTCTTGAATTTTATGTATGTACATCTTTGTTTGCGTCTTTTTACAAGGGATGGATTAGAACGAGTTGGACTAAAAGTATCGTAGACGGCGTAACTTTATGGAATTTCGACATCTTGGAAAAAAGAAATTACTTTGTAATATTCAACAGTCTTTATTGTTTCTTCAATCACACACCGATCAGTTTCCACTACAAAGTCATTCTAAAGGTGTTACGTCGGTTAGTAACACCATTAGAATGATTTTGAAGTGGAAATCGGTCGGTGTGTGATTGAAGAAACAATAAAGACTGTGGAATATTACAAAGTAGTTTCTTCTTATCCATTATCCCTACCTATTAAGTAGATGAGCGAGTGGAACCATTACGTATGCGGAACGTAATCCAGACGTTCATATATTTTTTCCAGACGACTTTTGTCTGAATTCTTTATAATCTTTATATTTTTCATCCATGTGCCTTTATTTTCTTTCTGTAAACTGTAAACCCATATTGTCTATAAAAATGGATTCAAAAAGGAATAAATATACTGCTAAGTTTAAGCTTAAAGTGATTGAGCATGCAGAAAAGACAAACAATTGTGCTGCTACAAGACAATTTGGTACCACGGAGAAAAATTTTAGGAATTGGATGAAGCTGTCTACATAGCGTATGCAAATGCCTAAGAACAAATGTGCGAATTGAGGTAAGACTAGTAGGTGGCCACAGTTGGATGATGAAGTAAATAAATTTGTCACTGAAACTCGGCAGAATGGAAACAGTGTTTCTCGTGGGCAAGTTCGGATCTTTGCCCTGAAACAGGCAAGGAAAATGAACTTTGCTGATTTGTATATGTATATTAATAAATAAATAAATAAAAGTGTTAATTCCTAATGATATTATCATTGTATAAATAAATAAAGTACTAGAATCGAAACGATTTTATTTCATCTTGTGCAATCATGATTCATATAACTTTTTATTAAATGTTTTAGGAGTAAGATACTTATCCAAATTTTAGTGTACTCGCAAGAAAAACTATTTACGACATTTATGGTATATTCTATGGTGATGTGGAAAATCAAGGTCGTTCGATATATCTCGCTCGTAACCATCGAGCTATCGAAACGAAATATATCGACTCTGGTGGAAAGCTGGGGTCGTCCAATACATGAGATATATGAAAAAATCAGGTTTGTTCACCAAAAAATCAGGGATCGTACTATACATGGAGTCGGCATATACACGAGTATATACGGTATTCCTTTTATCATCATCATAGGTAGTCTGTCCATAGACAGGTCCATGACTATTCCTGGTTAAACTTGGTTCTCCATATACAGGCGACTCCCGAGTTTCGTTTGTTAGAGTTTCGATTAATTTGAGATTTCGATCCAGCCGATCGATAATTTACGAGGAATAAATTTTGCGGAGTAATTGGTTCCGACCAACCACGCAAGGTTTAGTTTTGGTGTAGACGTAGTTACATCTGCTCTAATTGTTTGAATTTGTGCTGATTTCACTCTTTTTTCTGTTAATCTTTTATTTAAATTTATTTATTTTATTGATTTATTTATAAATTTATCACTTGACATGGCATCTAAAAGGAAATGTAATAGTGATAATGTAAGTGAATCAAATAAAAGAGTGCATAAGACTCATACTTATGAATTGAAATTAGAAATTTTAAAGCGTGTTGAGAAAAGTGAAAGTCAAGCTGAAATCGCATGATCGTTGGGAATGTCTCCTTCAACTATTAGCACTTCTGTGAAACAGAAGGAGAAAATTCTAGAAGATGTGATAAATTCACGTAATTTGATAACAACAATAAACAGTCCTAGGCGTGGTGTTGTGATTCCTAAAATGAAAAAAACTTTTAAAACTTTGGGTAGATGATCAGTGTCAGAAACACATACTGAAAGCCATACTGAAATCGCACGATCGTTGGGAATGTGTCAACTATTAGCACTTATGTGAAACAGAAGGAAAAAATTCTAGAACGTGATAAATTCAGGTAATTTGATAACAACAATAAACAGTTTCCCACCCAATAGCTCCTCTTCTTCCAACTAAAATCTTCCAACTTCTCAATTAATAAACCAAGTTCAGTATGCGCAGTTGAAAAAGATTTAAGGTATGAAAATATTTTCAATTTTATTGTTTCTTTATTCTTAAGTTATTTTGTGCTATTTTAATAACATTTATATTAATTTCGCTGTGATAAATAGTTGTATTTATATATATATATATATGCAGGTATGTTATCCAGCTCGCGCGAGTCGTTTGTTACAAACGACTCGCGCGATCCAGACCGGGCTGTCTGTAGAGCATATTGCATACATATATCTTTGAAGTTTGAAACAAAAATATATTTTTTCCTTTTTAGTGCAAAAAATAAGTGATACATTTAAAATATTTATTATATAATTTATTCATAATTTAATATTGTTGTATTAACATATTAGTGATGTTATTTTATCTTTATAGAACGTGAGGGGAGACTTTTTCCCGAGATGCGGGAACGTATCCCCCGATTATAACATGCAAGTATATGGAAAAATGGTGTTCGACATTCGAATATTCGAGATTTGAACACGTGTTCAGGAACGCATCCCCAACGAAACTTGGGAGTCGCCTGTACTCCTATTTACTGCAGTCTTCTTCGTGCCTTGATAGCTCCCTTTTCCCTTTCAATTCATCTATCAGCTGAAACTTTTTCCTACCTCTTTCTCTTTTTCCATCCAGTTTTCCTTCTAGCACTTCTTTAATCATGCTCTCTCTTCTCAGGTAATGTACAATCCAGTTTGCCTTCCTCTTTTTGATAGTCTCTATAATCATTTCTCTCCTATTTTTCATAGTACTTCCTCCTTATCTGTACATTTTATCTTCAGCATTCTTCTCCATGTCCACATTTTGAAGCTTTCCAAGTATTTAATATCATTTTTCCTTAGTGTCCATGTTTCTGTCCCATGCAAAGCTATACTCCACACATAGCATTTTATCAACTTCTTATGGATATCCTGTTTTATATTCCTCGTCAGTAGGAGTTTTTTCTTTTGAAAGCGACTTTTGCTTTCACTATTCTAGTCCTGATTTCATTGGTACATTTTGCTTCTGTCGTTATGATGCTTCCAAGATATTTATAGTGTGAAACTTGTTCTAATGGCTTTCCTCCAATACTAAGTTCCAATTATCTTCTTCTTTACTTGATATTTGCATGTCCTTGGATTTTTCTGTATTTATTTCAATATTGTATTTTCTACCTGTTATCGCCAGTCTATTTATCATTTTCTGGAGTTCCTTTTCCTTTCTTGTCAAGTGATAAATTTATAAATAAATCAATAAAATAAATAAATTTAAATAAAAGATTAACAGAAAAAAGAGTGAAATCAGCACAAATTCAAACAATTAGAGCAGATGTAACTACGTCTACACCAAAACTAAACCTTGCATGGTTGGTCGGAACCAATTACTCCGCAAAATTTATTCCGCGTAAATTATCGATTGGCTGGATCGAAATCTCAAATTAATCGAAACTCGAACAAACGTAAACACGGGAGTCGCCTGTATATGGAGAACCAAGTTTAACCATGGAATGGATGCGCAGTACATGGGTTGAGCATCATAACCAGCAAAATGTGCCTGTCAGCTTGCTTACAATTCAAGCAAAGGTGCATAGTATTCACGATGATTTGGCAGCAGAGGAAGATAAGGAGAAGAAGGAATTTATGGCAAGTTTGGGATGGTTTGCAAACTTCAAGAAGCGTCACAGTTTTCATAACATCGCTACCAAAGCTTCCCCAAAATGCTTAAGGAGATCATCGAGGAAGGCGATTTATTCTCCAAAGCAGATTTTTAATGTGGATGAGACAGGGTTATTTTGAAAAAAAAATGCCCTCGCAAACGTACATTTTGCAAGAAGAGAAGTCAGCCCCAGGATTTAAAGCTGCCAAGGACTGACTCACTCTGCTTTTAGGGGGCAATGCTGAAGGGGATTACAAGCTGAAGCCCTTAATAATTTACCATTCTGAAAATCCCTGGGCACTGAAGAGCTACATGAAGGATCATTTGCCTGTTTATTTTTACTCTAATCCAAAGCAAGGTCTTATGTAATTATTTTACTTAGAAGCTTGAGTCAGAACTGAGGCAGTACTGCCAGAAGGAGAACTTAAGTTTTAAGATTCTCCTTCTCATCAACAATGTCATCCACAAGCACTAGAGGCCCATAGCAACAATATCAAAGTCATGTTTCTTCCCCCCAACATGACATCGCTAATTCAGCCAATGGACCAGGGGGTGATCACCACATTCAAGACTTATTATTTAAGAAAAACGTTTGACAGGCTCGTTAAAGAAACTGAAAATGACAAGATGACAGTCAAAGACTTCTGGAGGGCATTTACCATCAGGGATGCCATAATAATAATAATTGCTGATGCATGGAAAGAAGTGAGCAATTCATGTATGAATGGAGTGTGACATAAGCTATGCCCTCAATATGTGCATGAATTCCGTGGATTCAACATTGAAGAGAACGTGCCCCAGACACGTTTGAACATTGTAAAGCTCACAAAGTCAGTCAGCTCTAAAGGGGTTGAAGAAGGTGATGTGGAGGAGGTGCTTGAATCTCACAAAGAGGTCCTGTCAAATAAAGATCTTCTCGAGCTCGAAAAGCAATGTGCGGAGGAGGGGAAAGAAGAAGAACTTGAGGTAGTGCATTCCCTGAGTTGCAAGAAATATTGCACTACATTGACCTAGCTCTTGGCATAGCAGATGAGGATGATCCTGATACGGAACACAGCTCAAAGGTTGCTCAAAATGTGTGAGCAGCCATCAGCTGTTACACCAAAATGTACAAGGAGAAGAAGAGGAAGGAAAAGCAGTTGACCTTGAACAGTTTTTCAAAAATGAAGCCTCACCTTAGCCATCAACATCTGGCCAAACCACTCAATCTTCTCCCTCACCGTTGCCTTCAGTGTCATCCAACCCGGATGACCCCCTCCCCCAATAACTCCTCCACTCACCTCACCCTCTCCAACAGCTCCAGTAAGCTTGTCCGGCATATAATGTGTGTTTCTTACTACATATTTATTTGTCTCAGATTTAAGTTTATTTTATTTTCTACTTTAAATTATTGTATTACACTTATTGAATTGTAATATTACGAGGGCTGGAAAGAAATTAGTGGCAACACCACTATATATGACGACAGGATTTATTGTGACAATAAGTGGCATTACATCCCTTCAATATAGTCCCCTCCCATGTTCATAACCTGTTGCCACACTTTGGGAAGGCACCGGACACCATCAGAGGAACCATTCTTGTTGATGTTGGCAAGAGAGCACCCTATTGCTCACAGGATAGCGTCTCTCGTATGAAAACGCTTGCTTCGTAGGGGTTCTTTGATCTTTGCAAAGAGGTCAAAGTCATATGGGCTCATGTCCGGGGAGTATGGTACATGTTCAAGTACTTCCCACTGCCACCGTCCCAGAAGATCTGTAACAGTGGCGGCCATGTGACAGCACGCATTGTTGTGCAAGACAATGGGTGGATTTTCTTGGAAATGTGGTCGCTTTCTCTGCAGAACGGGACAAAGATGATGCTCCAGAAAATTGTGATACTGCATTGACAGTCTGGTCCTGGAGAACTGCATGATGGAGTATGACACCATGGACATCATCCGCCACTATCAACATCACCTTGACCTTGCCGGGTTCTTGGCACAGTTTCTTGGGATGGGGAGATTGTGGGTGCCACCATTCATTTGACTGCCTCTTCAGTTCTGGTTTGTACGGTCTGGCCCAAGTTTCATCCAGAGCGATAATCCTTTCGATGAATGCATCGCTTTCTCTGTGGTAACGTTCCAGATGGTCATTGGCAAAGGCGTATCGGTGCCACTTTTGCACCTCGGTGAGGTGATAGGGTACCCAGCATGATGCAATCTTGCGATAACTGAGGATGTCTTTCAGGATGTGCAACACCATTATGTGGCTCACCCCTACCTCCACGCCTAGTTCTCGTGCTGTCCACCATCGATCCACCTCCAACAATGACTGAATGAGCTGCACATAGTGGTCATCGACGCCAGGCCGTCCTGAACGAGGCTCATCCATCATGCTATCCCGGCCACGGTAAAATGCTGACACCCACCATGTCACGGTCCGATATGGTAATGCTTGAGCACTGCATGATTCCTGAAGACCTTGCCAACAGTCCTTGGCATTGTGTCCTCGAGTCACCTCTATTTTTATCCAAGCATGTTGCTCCACCATGATAACATGTCATTAGGGTGGTCCTCTTTGATGACACAACTTCACTACCTCGCACGCTTGTGTTCTGATGCCGTGATCTTGTACAACTGTGTACATCCGACTTGCCACACAACGTACTACTACCTCCAGGCACAACTACACCATCTGGTGTTCGTACGGCGCAAGACGACAGTGTTGCCACTACTTCCTTTCCAGCCCTCGTACAATTTGAAATTTCGGTGAAGTTGGGTAGGGTAATACAGGAACACACTCCCCCTAACCTGGACATTTCAGGTATTTTATATGGGAAAAATATTCTCATTTTACATGAATTTGATTTACATGGCAGTTTTCAGGAATGCAGTAACCGTGCAAATCGAAAACTACCTGTACAGAACCTTTTATCTGACAAGCTTAGGATATAGGGATAGCCGGTTATCTGGAATTTCTGGTTATCTAAAATATACTCATAAACAATGATTAGAAAGAGTTAGAACCCATCGGAGCAGTGTTCTGCTCCATCACATGTGTCGATAATATCGTTCCGTCTCATCAAACATTTACTAATACCACTTTGTTAACTTCATTTAATAAAAATAATATAAAAAAATTTCTTTAGTTTTCTTCATTGAAGTAGATAAAAATAAAACAAAATTTAGCTCGATTGTAAATGTTGTAACAGTTATTTTGCATCCACTGCATTCAGATCCACTACCAGAATGTGCAATCTGTTTCTTAATACTTTCCATTTCAAGCACTATTACAAAATATACCTGTACTCAGTGATAAGTTGAAGGCGGCTCCTGTGAGCCAGTTGTTAATTTTTAGAAAATAATTTATTGACTTTTTCCTTCCCTAGTACATTTTGTCTTATCTGACATTCATTTACCGACAATGTATGAAATGGAATATATTACGAGCAGTACACTTGTTAAGCTAGCAGAACGGTATTACTAACCTCGAGCGATCTGGTGCCCCTGGCATGTAGGCCTCCCCTGCAATCCTTAACCAAATTTTCTTAATTAGAGCGGCAGTTTTTAATTTTATTCCAGCTCATCACTGCCTGTACTGAACAGTAATAGTAACAGTACAGTAATCGGCAGGGTAGGCTTGATGGCAGTGCGAACGGTGCAACTGCACCGGGCCCCGCACTTAAAGAGCCCCTGTGCTCTTTAAAAAGTATTTGTTGTACTTATAAAGTACACGCATTTTTAAATAAATCTGAAAAATATCAAGTGTCATAGCAAGAGAGACCTTTATTTATTAAAATTTACTATTAAAAATGTTTGATGCGTAAGAGGCCCCACGTACACACTTTGCACCGGGCGCCACAATTTTCCTAGCTGGTTCATGTAATCAGGTACTTTCCAATATAAATTCCTTGTTCTCTTCCAAATTATGCGTTCACTTGTTAAACGGAGTGCACCCAACATATGGTGGTGAGCCGGATAATTACTAGTGAGGCTTTTAATTTAAATAACTTTCTCCTAATAAATTTTGGAAAAACGCATTATTTTTTAAAAATAGCCGGATAACTGGAATCCGGATAAAAGGTTCTATACTGTATACCAGGGGTTCCCAACCTTTACATTGGCAAGGGTGCCTTCGGTTTAACAGCAAAGGCGGTGGGCACCAGTGTCCACTCCCCCCTCCCCTTCCACTCAACACTTAAAGCTCGTAGCTGTAAGTTTTAAATTTTATTCTAAAAAACAATTTTTTATTAAACATAAAAATTACAGAGTAACGATATTATACGGGATGATTTTTTTATTCAAGGACCCTGAAAAATCGCTATATCTTAGAATATAAACCAGAGAGAATTGCTAAAATTTCTATGAACATAGTTTGATGTTATTTAAAAAAAATCTCATATCAAATGTTGAAAATGAGCACCACCTTGCTGATTACATATATGTGCTCTCCTCAGCATATTGTCTGACTCGTTTTTTCAGCATTCTTGAATAAAAAAATCACCCTGTATAATAGGAGCATATAGCCTTTCGAATATTTTATAAGAAAAGTACTACCTGGTGTTTTTAATGAATCCATGAATTGAGAAATGTGACTCTCCTTCGTCAACAAGGAAGAAAAGAATGACGACTGTTCGCAAAAGGGATGAGATATGTTACAATAAAGATTAAATGTAAATGATACAATGAGCCACTTCCGAGAGGTTGGTGAATTGATTAAAAAAACTGCGAGAAAATCATAAAATACATTAAATGACATAGTATGTAAATTCTATAATGCAAAGTCACCAAGTCTTTTTAGATTGGTACTTTCCAGTATTCTGTGACCTCTCAACACTATCATTCGCAAGAGCTGCAAGTTTTAAGGAGGACACCTGAACAAACCTCGGCAGGCTCCACAGCGAAACTTGGCTGGCGCCATGGCACTCGTGGTCACTGCGTTGGGAAGCCCTGCTGTATACGAAAGAATAAAGTTACTATATACTGTGGTGTATAAGTCGACCCGGCGTATAAGCCGACCTCGAATTTTCTGCTTGAAAATACATGATTAGGTATATATTCACTGTATAAGTCAACCCCTATTGTTTCACTTAAAAATACTTATCATGAAATTTTTTCAGACAAGGACAAGGTCCTGTACAATCCAAGTTTTAACAAAACATAGAAAAAGTAATATAAAAATATGTAAATATTATTTAGATCCGTACTAATCTTCTTGAGCCTTCCATTTGACAGGTGTTTTAATTTCAGCCAATAAGAAACTCTTATTCTAGGAGAGCTTGACCCCTAAATAAAGTTTCCTAAAATTTGATTGATGTCAGCTGTTAACGATACTATCAAATCTTACTAAACCTTGTGATCATGATCGATCTCTACAATGATGAAATTCAATAAAATATCGCATATTTTGGAAGCTGTAAGGATGGTTTTCATAATTGAATATTTCCCCTTTTCAAAAAAGAAAATGTTTTTTATTGAAATCAAGATTTTTTGGAGCATTTTATGAATTTCTCTGCTGTGTGTGGGATGAGAACGAGAAACCATAATCAAGTTGTTCAAATAATGCAGAATATCGAATTCCATGGATGGGAGGAAAATAATTCCTTGTGAGAAAATGATAATGAACCCTAAATTTTAAAATCTGATCCAGAGTGGGATCCTTAACAAGTAATAAAAAAAAATCTGATGTGGCCAACACAACTTTCTCCATATTTGGGGTATACATATTTAAATTATTATGAATAGCATTGTGAGGCAAAATTATCATTTCATATCGTAAAAGAATACAGTCGTCCTTACTGCCGTAAATTACATATATTTTGAATGTTTACAGAATTCACTGCTACATGGTGGTGGTGCTGTATACTGAAAATTACGAAAAAGTTAAATATCTCCAAAATGGATGGTTCTACAAAAATTTGTTTCAAACAAAAATTGGAAGAAATATTATTGTCTACAACTTTAGTCCTTATGAAGATCACCAATAATGATATTTTTAAAGAGATATTTGACGGAAACCAAAAAACCGATTTATTAATAATTCCTAAATAATAACTGCTATAGAAAATTGTTTGAAATAAAGGATGTAGGAAATTATATTTTCTACATTTTTTGTAATGTCAGTGTATACAATAATGATGTATTATTGGAGAAATATTGCAAAAACCGAATCGGGTTTCGAATAAACCTCGACTTACTGTTAACCGGTATTGTCCAAAAACTAATCACTCACGCCAAAGTGTTATATATGAAATTTGGTGTTAATATGACAAGTACTTTTTGAGTTAGAGCACCCACAATTACATACATCCACACAGACATCATTCCGAAAATAGTCTAAACGTGTTCTAGAGACCTCAAAACATGTATTTCCGTTGAAATCTTGAAGTCGATTTTTTTTGTGATCACAATTCTTTCCCATTACTACGTATGGAGAAAGTGAAAACTGTGATCTGAATTTTTTATTAACAACCACAATTTTCCATGTATAATATGAATTTTTTTCATGAAAAATCAACGAAAATTTAGGGTGCATATTATACATGTAACAAATGCATGCAATGTTTTCCAGTCAGTAAATAGTTGATATTTTTGGATGCATTATGATAGCATTGCTTTAAAATATTAATTAACCAAAAATAATAATAATAATTTAATTATTTCTAGCCATCGTCATCATTAAAACCTCTGAATTCTTTATCACTGTCCTCATGTAGTTCTTTGACAATTTTGTGTTCTCTCTTATCGTCCTCGTAAATGATGTCGCCGTGAACGTCCTCTTCATCCTCACTATTAACCTCAGTGAAATCCTCATTCTATATAATATCTTCAGAACCATCTGTGATGTTTGTGAGGCAATACCTTTAAAAGCCACCTTTATATTGTAAACTCTCTCGTACATATCTCGCTTGTCGGCAAGGTGAGAACTGCTAATAACCAAGTGAAAAATTACAGTGATACTTTTACAAAAAATGAGGTGTGTATTATACATGATGATAAGACCATTTTCACATTTCACTCATGAAAACATGGGTGCATATTATAATCGGAAAATTACGGTATTAAAATTAATTATTTTAAATCTTCTAAAATAATTGTCATAAAATGTAAACAGTGGAGCAGCTGACTCAAAATGGCAATAACCTACACCGAAAGATCAACTGTCTTCATATATATAGATGTTATTCAGCAATAATTTAAGGTTCACATTTTTATATTTGGCATAAAAGTCGACTTTAAGTTTTTGAAATAAATTTTTAAACTTCAAATGTCAAATTATACCCCACCATATATGGTAATTTAGTGATCCTAAGTTTATCTCTGATGCTTTGCAAATAATTAAGCTATTTTCATTAACATAATGTCTATGATGTAATAGAGGCAAACAAAGAATTGGCAACAAGACAGATGCACAATATGTAAACTCCATAATATGTGAACAAAGAAATACCTCATTTGTGATTGGCCAAGGGCAATGTCCACCTCTAAGCATTGCAGATTAACTTAGGACTGCCAAAGTATATACGGAATAAAAATTATTTTAATGGGTTAAAATAAAGCATTTATTCTCACTAAAAATGATAAATGAGTAATTTTAAATTAATTATACAAGAAATGAAGCTGGATTTGGCAAAAGTAATATGACAGGAAATAAAATTATCGTTATATTTGAATGCAATAGGCTCGGAAATGGATTGTTACAAGCAAATATGATTAATTGTTAAGAAAAGCTAATTGTAATTTAGAAAGTATCTACTATATATTTTAAAGAGTTTCTATGTTATGCTGTAGAAGCTTGACTAAATCCGCTGAAATTCAACGGGAAATTCTGCTAGTCTATTATACAAGAAAAAGCTGTTAGCTTGTATGCAGCATTAAAGAATACTATGCCTGAGGTATCACAGGAAGTAAGGGTTGGTTCAAGAGATTTAAGAAGCATGCCAAACTCCATAACATTGCTCTTCAGGGCGAATCTTCTAGTGCCAATGAAGAAGGGGCTTAAAATTTCAAAAGAAAGATTGTGAGGGTTATATAGGAGGGAAGCTACACATTCCAACAGATGCTTAATGTCAATGAGACAGGTTTATATTGGAAGAAGATGCATAACAGGGCTTTCACTTCGAAGGAAGAGAAGGCGATGATGCCTGGTACAAAGTAGCAAAGGATTGGCTTCCTCTATTCCTGAGTGGTAATGCTGCAGGAGACTTCAAATTATAACTGCTCATAGTCTGCCATACAGAAACCCATTGGGCTTTGAAGGGAATTGTGAAATCCAAACTTCATGTAATTTGGAAGGCATAAAGATGGTTACAATGACACTGCTTCACAATTGGCTTACTGAATATTTTTGTTCAGCAATTGAGAGGCATTGTTCAGCTAATCATATGTCCAACAAGGCACTTCTCATTTTGGACAATGCATCAGGACATCCTACCATAGGAGAGAGTTGTTGAGGAGAGGGAAGATAAATGTGTCTATGAGAATGAAGAATCTGCCAGGTTCTTAACAACCAAAGGCATGACTGATGCTTTCCAACATCTTGAAAGTTTCCATTCCTACTTTCCTGACAATGACCCAGAAAGGGAAAGAAGCTCACAGGTTGTAAGAACTGTGGAGAATGCTGCCAACTGCTACAGGCTCCTTTCTAATGAGAAGAAGAAAGAAAAAGTACAAATTACCCTGAATTCTTTCTTCAACTCTAAGAAGGATAAGTCTGCCATCCTACAGAAGGAGATAATCCATCTTGATGAAATGAATATTTACTGTAATTTTCCGATTGCAATACACATTTTTTCACGAAAAATTGACAAAAAGTTAGGGTGCGTATTATATATGGTAACAAGTGCATACAACTATTTTAGTAAGGAAATAATTTATATTTTCAGACATATTTTTACTAATAAATTGTAATTTCAATGCATTTTGATAACATTCCTTTAAATATCGTTTTTCAAAAAAAAATAACAATAATTATTTACAGTAAGTCCCCATCTTACACTGTTAATTCGTTCCGAAGGTTACCTTGTAAGTTAAAAACCATGCAAGTCCAACAATGCTTAAATACGATATATTTTTTGACATATACGTTCGTTTCAATGGATAGTTAAAGCTAAAAAAGTAGTGTTAATAAAAACAAAATGTTAAGAAAATGAAAATATATTCAGTACAGTACATATCTAAAAACATAATTGTAAGAAAACTTGCACCCACGGGATAACTAATCTATATGGCGAAAGCGACGCTGTGAGCTGTGCATCAACGTACAGTAATCCCTCGGTTTACGAGCTTAATTTGTTCCTCGAAAACTGCTCATAAGGCGAAAACTCGTAAAACGAAAATTAATTTCCCAATACATCCCATGTTATAAATTTTATAAACAATAGTTACATCATTAAAGTTGGGATGCCGTGATGTTCTGCGCATTCGGAAAGATTCGGGAACCGACGAAAGTCGAGAATAGGTGCCGCGAAAAACGATCAGTTTGCGAGGGGAAGGAGATTGTATTATAAGCGAAAATTGGCTCGTAAATTGAAAATCAGGTATTAATTTATGCATCTCGTATAATCGAAATTCCGTAAACCGATTGCTCATATACCGAGAGATTACTGTATTAGTAACGCCATCTATTGAGTGGCAGTTGAACTAAAAATCAAGCGAGCTGATAAGTTACGTCATGTATCCGTGTATCTATGGATCCGTGTAACTCGGACTCATGTAAGTTGGGGACTTACTGTATTTACTTTTAGCTGTCCGAATCTTAGCCTCTGAATTCATTATTGCTGTCCTCAAATAGTTCATCAGCGATTTTGTGTTCTCTCTCAATGTCTACGTAAATGGCGTTGCCGAGAACGTCCTCTTCATCCTCACTATCCACTTGAGCGTAATCATCATCTCATACGATGTTGTATTCAGAAACATCCATGGCGTTTATGAGACAACACTTTATATAGCCATGCTTTTTAAGAAAAAATCAATGCAAGTTGCGAGCAACAAATATTATTTTACATGCCAGCTTGTATGAACACAGAGTCAGTACTAGACGTGATATTCACGTAAACTATCTCGCTTGGAGGCAAGGCAAGAACTTTTATTCCAACTGACCAGATTATTACACAATGCGACATTCAGACATGTTTTTATACATTGTATCGATCTTTAAAGTGAGAGTCCAAACTATATATACACGAAGTTTTCGTAAACACTCTCGCACAAATCTCGCTTGGCAGCAATGCGAGAACTGTCTCGATACTGCTAATAACCAAGTGAAAAATAACAGTGATCTTTTTACAAAAAATGAGTCGCATATTATACATGGTGATAAGACAATTTTCACATTTCACTTGTAAAAACATGGGTGCGTATTACATAGGTTGTGTATTATAATCGGAAAATTACAGTAAAATTATGTTTTTGTAAGTATATTGCTAAGTCTTTGTTCATATCTTTTTATTACATGCCTTTTTAGGCGTGTTTTGCTTCCAGCGTGAGCGCCTATTATTGTCGGTCTGTCCGTCGGTCTGTCTGTCTGTCCGTTTGTCCGTCTGTCTGTCCGTCCGCATGTTTGTTCTTAGCTTCTACCAAACGGATTTTCATGAAATTTGATATTAAGGACTTACAATCAAATTTAATGAGAAAATCGCAAAAATGAATCACGTACGCAAATCAGGAGTACCACTTTACTAGTGACAAAAAATTACATTTTCGTCATATCTCGTAAAGTATTGCTCATATCAAAATATTTTTCAAATAAAAGTTGTAGAACTAGTAAAGAAGGGTATTTGCTTTCCTATACATTGTTATCGTAGGATTAGCCGTTATCGACAAAATCAAACAAGAAAGTCTTCATTCGAGTTGAACCGAAAATGTTTTGCATGGTTACTTCTTCATTGTTGCTAATACAAACAATCTCACAAACAAACGTTTAATTTACTTACGTGTGCATGCACTATTTTTAAATAGGAAGAAAATGGATTATTTATGATGAAGAAAAGAACTTTAAAACGCTATTTCCATTACATGTATATAATTTCTTTCTAATACTCCATTACATGAAACGTGCCCAGTTGTGATACACTGTACACAGGGCCGGCTTCAGACTTTTGGCTGCCCTGAGGTGGGAAGTTTTTGGCTACCCCCCTCCCACCCTTATGTCCCGTAATGATCAACAATTCACACTTTTTTGAACCATTAATATCTAAAATTATCACATAATATATAGGTATTTTAAAGAGTTTGTGTGTTGTGCTGTAGTAGCTTCACTAAATCCATTGAAATTCAACAGGAAATTCTGCTAGTTTATAATATTAAAAATGATAATAATACTAATTCTATATTAAACAAAATCCATTATTGTATGAGTGACCATTAAACAACAATATTTGTAAGGCTACCACAAATTTAAATTTACAGTGGATTCGTATTCACCCATTGGATCTAAACTGAATAAGAAAGAACAGACAGACAGAGGGAAGAAAATATAATCTTATTTTGCCAGTGAAAAATCGAATATAAATCTCGTGTAAGTTAATGATGCTATGAACATATTTAATATCCAGTAGAAAAAATATATCAAATTACAAAATTGCGTACTCTTACAGAAAAGGTTAATACATCGAGCCACATAATTAGGTCGGAATATGTAAAACTCGTTTTAATGAAGACATAAAAATGAAAAGTTTTTAAATGCATACATAGAAAACTAATTGCTTAATTAAATAGAATGAAATGTAAGCACTATGTTGAAGTATTTCTCATAAGAAAACGTCCGCTAGTGTTTAAATGTGAATACAATTTAGGTGTTTTTTCGAGTCGATTTGAATCGAGTGCGACAGTACAATCCAACAATGCAAATCTCAGTGGAGACATCACGTTAAAATGAGATGAAACAAAAAACTACTATACATGTCAGATTTAAGCCATTCTGAATTAGAGACGCTAGGAATAAGACGCTTGATTGAAGTTTCTGTAGGAAATGTGCATCGCACGTTTGTCATTTCTATCATTTTAACAAAGTTAAAGTGAAACAATTCACTCTTCGAGAATTATTAAGTTATGGTCATAGGCACAGCAACTAATAGTAATATCCTCAAAAACAATATGTTATTCACTATTTTGATATCTTAGATTGATCTGAAAATTTGAAATTTTCTCACTTATTTAATTATACCTATCTTCGTGAAAATCCTTACAGGAGAAAAGCTACTGTGGGTACTGGGGAGGGTATAGTTTTTAAACTTTTGAGATTTTTACTTGAATGACTGATTTGGACTTGCAAGTTATTATAGGAATCATCAATAACATAGGGGTCATTATGATAAGGCGAAAATGCCGACATCGGTTAATATTAATAATACTAATTATTCCTAGAAATGTCACAATACACCGAGAAATAATTGAAGTAAATCTCTCGAAATAAATCAGGTTACTAAAAGATGTTTAATATAAACAGTAACAATTCATTAAATTCAAACTAACCTCTCCAATGGAAGACAATGTACTGACAATGTTGTGAGTGAGGATGTCCCACGTAGTGATGCGAAGATCTGGATAGTTAGGATATCCTTCTACCAAAATTAAAATAGTTTCTCTCACAAAAACTCCAAAAGCGAAACAAAAGAAATTAAAAACAAATAATTAAAATATTTCACGAGTTCTAATACTAACCAGTCCTATTAATTTTTATGCAAAATGCACACTGTTACTGCAAAAATTACGACACGACTCGCTCTGCGATTTTACTTCTTCCACAAACTAAGAAAATCTGAGGGTCTTGAAGTAATTTCTTTTTCGAGAAATTTTAAGAGAAAAAGGAGACAGGGTGAATAGACCAATGTGTAAATCACGTGTCAGAAAGTTTTCTTGGGAACGTTGCGACATTTGCCGACGCGTCGGTAAGATTTCTTTCTAGTCACCCGTAAGGTCATAAAATCTAAAACCTTCAAAAAGAAAGAAAGACTGCCAGCAGTAGCATTTATGATCTTCGCATACGTGTCCTCCCATTCAGATGAAAGGCGCATGTGGGTGGTCATGGAATTTCCATACAGAAATAGCCGTCAAAGACGGTACAGCAGTTCCTATCCTCCAATTATTCTTTTCCTTTAGAAACATTCGAAAGAGTGCTTTAAAATATTTTCTCAACTCACGTGCCGTTTCCTGGATTCTCAGAGAGTGGAACGGGGAAAATTCTGTCTTCATAATATAAATAAGAGGGAAACAGAATCGTTGGAATCAGGGATGCCGCATGTCCTTTTAGGTCAAATATCCCGAAGGGACCAATGTGGAAAAATCCCCCCCCCCACTTTCTTGAAACATTCCTTTTTTCCTTCACCCTCGGAGACAAAGGATACGGAAAGCTTGTAAAAACTACCTTGCGGATCCGACCCGCACATGTTGCCTTTGTTTTGCTTTATACTTCCCTCCATTTTTCGCAAATATGTCTCTATGAGCTGGGTGGCCGCTCCTGCTGTAAGACCGAAGTTGGGAGAGGGAGGGGCGTCATTGTGACCACAAACGGCATTAGGCCGCCCCCCTCGAGAATGCGCCCTGAGGCGATTGCCTCACTTGCTTACCGTCTGAAACCAGTGCTGACTGTACACTTTCCTAACTTGTTGTTACTATTGTTTCTTTACTGCTAGTAACAAAACATACCTCATTTTGCAAATTCATTACCATTTAGGATGGGTTGGTGGCACGAATTAAACCTATTACCATTAGTCCTTAAAAAAAAAATTCCCTCACTCAGTGCAGTTTCAGTTAACGCTCTGTTTCCAGGAACCAATTAAGAGCGCTAAGTGAGACATGCTTGTACAATGTAATGATTTTTGATGTTATGCAGTGGCGTGGGGGAAGACATTGCACTACCTTTGCTACTTGACACCATGTAGTTGACTTGATATTCTAAGAATTGTAGAGACGCAACAAATTTTCCTTTTGGATTCTTCATGTGGAACTAAATGGATCAACATGTAATGAATAAAAAAATTTCTTTCTATTACACCTGAAAAACTGGGGTTGACTTATACATGAGATAGTCGAAAAACAAAAGGTTTTATTAAAAAGTTGTGATTGACCTATGCACGAGATTGACCTATACATGAGTACTGTATTTAATCGATTGTAAGCCAACCTTTTTTTACATTTTTACCATCTCAGAAATCGCCACTCGGCTTAGAATCAGTGTAAAAAAGTAGTCAATGAATTTATGTCCATAGTTACATTATAACACGAGATATAAGTGTATTAAAGTGGACGTAAACTATCTACTTTAAACGTATTCAAAAAAGAATCAAAATTACTGAACACCAACGAAGAAATTAATTATGTAAATAATACATGGTGCATCAAAGTTGTAAAAAAATGCAGTGATAGCGCTCGTATTTGTAAGAAGCTACATATGTACACAATGTTTCATTTTACTCGTGAATCGAAACATTTGCCTTTCCTACCCTTCTCCCCTCCCTCCTCTACCTATCTTGTTTCAGTGTGTCTAGCATGCACGCACTGGGATTTCCCAAGCGAACCGTTACTTCCTCGTGCCTTAGCAGCATAGCAGCTAACTTGGGAGAATAATCTAAGAATAAAAGTGAAAAGGAATGCCCAGGTGATACTCGTGTAGTACTAACGTATGTTATGTAATACGGTGTCCATATTTGATTGACAAGAAACAGCTATCTTTTTACGAGAATAAGATCTCGGGGAATGATGATGTCAAATTACTCTTTTAGTAGAAGTTGTTTTGAATAAGTGAATAAAAGGTATTTTTGTTGCCGTAATTTTAGTTAATACAGGTGACTCCTGAGATTCGACCGTTCGAAATTCGACAAATTCGAGATTTTGACACAGCCGATCGAATTGAGAACTACTTTACGCGGAGTAATTTTCACAGAGCAATTGGTCCCGACCAACCATGCAAGATTTAGTTTTAGTGTAGACATAGTTATATATGCTCCAATTGTTTGAATTTGTGCTGATTCACTCTTTCTTCTGTTAATCTTTTATTTAAATTTATTTATTTTATTGATTTATTTATAAATTTATCACTTGACATGGCATCTAAAAGGAAATGTAATAGTGATAATGTAAGTGAATCAAATAAAAGAGTGCATAAGACTCATACTTATGAATTGAAATTAGAAATTTTAAAGCGTGTTGAGAATGGTGAAAGCCATACTGAAATTGCATGATCGTTGGGAATGTGTCCTTCAACTATTAGCACCTATGTGAAACAGAAGAAGAAAATTCTAGAACGTGATAAATTCAGGTAATTTGATAACAACAATAAACACTTCCCCACCCAATAGCTCCTCTTCTTATAAATAAAATCTTCCAACTTCTCAATTAATAAACCAAGTCCAGTATGCTCAGTTGAAAAAGATTTAAGGAATGAAAATATTTTTTATTTTATTGTTTCTTTATTCTTAGGTTATTTTGTACTTTTTAATAACTTTTATATTAATTTTGCTGCGATAAATAGTTGTATGTATAGTTAGATGTATGCAGGTATGTTGTCCGACTCGCACGATCCAGACCGTCTGCAGAACATATTGCATACATCTATCTTTGAAGTTCGAAACAAAAATTTATTTTTTCCGTTTTAGTGCAAAAAATAAGTTATACATTTAAAGTATTTATCATTTAATTTATTCATAATTTTATGTTGTTGTATTAACATATCAGTAATGTTATTTTATCTTTATAGAACGTGAGGGGAGACTTTTTCACGAGATGCGGGAACATATCCTCCGATTATAACATGCAAGTATATGGAAAACAGCGTTCGACATTCGACAATTCGAGATTCGACCACGTTTTCAGGAACGCATCCCCAATGAAACTCGGGAGTCGCCTGTACTCTTTATTTAATTACAAACTGAAAATCTGAGGCACTCATACTTGTTGGTATTTTGAAATAGCACTTTAAAATCAAAATTTTTCCTTGCGTGGCCTTGTGAAAAGTAGGTGTCGACTTATAATCGGTGTTGGCTTAGAATTGATTAAATACAATATATACTATATATGAGAAAATTTCAGTAGAATACACTACAAATAAAAGTTATTTTAGTTTATTTATCGAAGCATGAGTGAAAGCAGTCTAATTCTGCTTAATCCCTTACCACGTAGCTCACCCTTTTAGTCACAAAGTGTCGTACAGGTAAGCTATTGCTATTAAAATACATCGACCAGTATAAAAGGAAACAGACATAGTCATGGCCAGGATGTCAAGAAAGGTGATTGGTTGCAAAGCTAAAAGCTAAATAGTTTCTTAACGGATAGAGACTTAATTAAATTGCAGAAAATTGGCTAATTTTTTATCTTTTTCAAAAAGTATGATTAGAAAAAACTTCAACTCTGATCTACTTAAAATTTTTCCTGTATTATAATTAGGATTCATAGCGAATATTCTAAAACTTACCTAGGCTTCTGGTTTGTTCGTTATTGGAGATTCAGATGGTATTTTCTGAAGCAAGTATGAATGCACAGCCCTTTTCTGAAAATGGAATACAAATCTCATCCCCTTCCTCATTCCTTTACCCCTACATACCACAGATTCTTTTTGCATGACTATATTGTTCTTATTTCTTTCCATTTGATTGGGATATGGCTCACTCTAAATTTATACTTAATAGCATTCATGTACAGGCGACTCCCGAGCTTCGACGGGGATGCGTTCCTAAAAACGTGTTCGAATCTTGAATTGTCGAATGTCGAATGCCGTTTTTCCATATACTTGCGTGTTATAATCGGAGGATATGTTCCCGCATCTCGGGAAAAAGTCTCCTCTCACATTCTATAAAGATAAAATAACATTACTGATATGTTAATACAACAACATTAAATTATGAATAAATAAAATTATAAATATTTTAAATGTATAACTTATTTTTTGCACTAAAACGGAAAAAATAAATTTTTGTTTCGAACTTCAAAGATAGATGTATGCAATATGCAGTGCAGACGGTCCGGATCGCACAAGTCGTTTGTTACAAATGGCTTGCGCGAGCTGGATAACATACCTGCATACATCTATCTATACATACAACTATTTATCACAGCAAAATTAATATAAAAGTTATTAATAAAGCACAAAATAACTTAAGAATAAAGAAACAAGAAAATTAAAAATATTTCATCATGTTCTTACTAATAGGAATGTGTTTCTGACACTGATCATCTACCCAAAGTTTTAAAATTTTTTCAATTTTAGGAATCACAACACCGCACCTAGGACTGTTTATTGTTGTTGTCAAATTACCTGAATTTATCACATTCTAAAATTTTATCCTTCTGTTTCACATAAGTGCTAATAGTTGAATGACACATTCCCAACGATCATGCGATTTCAGCTTGACTTTCACTTTTCTCAACACGCTTTAAAATTTCTAATTTTAATTCATAACTATGAGTCTTATGCACTCTTTTATTTGATTCACTTACATTATCACTATTACATTTCCTTTTAGATTAGGGTGACCATATTTCCACGAGACTAAAACGGGAAAATGAGTTTTCGTCACTATCACTGCTTTGATGTTTTCACTGCAGAAGTGTTTCTTTTCATCTGTCCACAAAGAATTTATGATAGAAAACACTTTCTATAGCTCCACTGGTGCTGGGTATGGCTAAAGCAAATTCCAAAATCATTTAAATATTTTTTAACGATATTCCTTCACTTTGCACGAACTTGAAAATTCCAAACCATTGTTCCAGAGTTTCAGTTAAGTTCCTGTTCCATTTGGAAATTTTGTTTTTACTGATGTTCATAACATGGTGGTATTCATCAAGAAACTCATCTTCGTCTATTATTTCAGTGATGTTTTTGTTGACATGTATTTGAATGTACCCTGAATTTGTTCCCAAACAGTAGAACTCTTAAGCTGCACCCAATAAAACACTTTTAATGGTCGATAACTCCATTTTTCTAAATACATTAGAAATGTGTCGTAAAAGGAATTTGCAGCTTCTGTGAATTGTTTTTCAATGCAGAAATCTTCTAAATCTGATAAAACCGATCTAAGTTTGGAGGTGCGGAAATTTCATTTCTCCGGTTTTTAATTTTGTTTGGAAAAATATCCAATTCTTCAGCTACTTCACTTCCTGAAATATCATCACTCTCTATTTTTTAATAGCTTCGAGCAAACCTTTAATTGACTGTCCATGAAATGAAGTCAAATAATGGAAACGGGATCATTAAAAAACTTTTTCAGAATGGTCGGACATTTTTCTTGTGAAATAAAGTAAGATTTTAATCCAGGGAATATTCCAATAATTCTGGTGATTGCTGGATGTAGTGATAGCCATCTAGTTTTCACAGTTCCTAGAATCTGCTTGTACTCAATATCGACAGTGTCCCAAAAATTCTTTAATTCCTCCACTCTTCTGTCATTGTTTGCTTGATAAAATATGAGATTACCTTTTGGCTGCAACTCTTACTGCTTACCGCAATCAAATGCTTTTTTTGCTATGCTGTAGTATATCTGACAATGAACGACCTCCGTGTTCTATAGAAAACACCGATTTGCAAAAGGTAGACAACACTTTTCCCATTTGTGTATCATCCTTTAAAAAAGAGAATTCAGTTTTTAACCTTTCAGTAAAAACATTTTCTTTTCGGCATTTTCTGGGGTTTTATTTACTTTTCTGAATCCAACAGTACATGTATAACCGGTCACATTCTTCCAAAACCACGTGTTCTCAACAACAAAGCAAAATGAAACTAGCCGCTGTTGTGCATTACCAACCTATGAAAATGAGTATATTCTGTTGCACTGCCAACATAAAATTAATGAAAAAGCCACCATATTCTGAATTTGTTTTTAGGCTTCATTTTGTACATCAATTGGCACTTCTGCAAAAAATGGGACAATTGGTGTCCCGTTTTAACTTTATTGGGACAACGGGACACCTAAATAAATAACGGGATGATCCCATTAAAAATGGGACGTATGGTCACCCTATTTTAGATGCCAAGTCAAGTGATAAATTTATTAATAAATCAATAAAATTACTCTGCGAAAACTATTCCGCGTAAAGTAGTTCCCAATTCGATCGGCTGGGTTGAAATCTTGAATTTATCGAATCTTGAATGGTCAAAACTTGGGAGTCGCCTGTACTTTTCTGCTACTGTAGTTGCAATTAGAAATTTTTTAGGGGCAAAATTGGCTTATTGGTAGCTTGTTAATGGTAGATGCATATAAGAATTTACTACACTCCTATTTAGTAAGTCTGAGATCAGTATGTGCCTCCAATTTTTTGAAGATATAATGCAAGCAGTAGTAGCTACTAGCTGATCATTTCAATCCAACCCTCTCATGAATGCATTGTATACCCTTCCAATCTCCGGACAACACACTTCTGGTCTTGACTCATCCTTTTTTATGCACTGCATTGTCATTGGTCAAAGCACAAAAGAAGAGGTTTTTGTCATGACACGCAGTGGACACGAGTGGATCGCAGGTGAGACACTTGCTGTCCCTTTTGTTTTTTTTATTTTCAGACCTTTGTGTTTGCTACCAATTTCATGGGAAAAACTTTTCAATTAGTGTTTGCAGTCCCTTTGGCTTTCTGACCTTTCTTGGAGAGTTCAATAAATGATTTGGCAAAGTAAATATCTATTGCAAATTATGGTACAATCTGACCCAAAGAGAGGTTCTACAAGAAAAGTCACAACATTTCCACCCAAATACAAATTATTATTTTTACTTATCCTCCTCCATATATAGAATTCTAAGCAAAAGACAACGCAAAGTCACATCTGCTCTTTCCTGCAACTTCAATACCCTTTTATGGGTTTCATTAGCAAATATTGTATCGTTGTGAATTTCACCATCGCTTACTCTACTACCTGATACTATAATAATGTATAGGAAAGCAAATACCCTTCTTTACTAGTTCTACAACTTTTATTTGAAAAATATTTTGATATGAGCAATACTTGACGAGATATGATGAAAATTTACTTTTTTGTCACCAGTAAAGTGGTACCCCTGATTGGCGTACGTGATTTATTTTTGCGATTTTCTTCTTATATTTGATTGTAAGTCCTTAATATCAAAGTTCATGAAAATCCGTTTGGTAGAAGCCAAGAACGAACATGCGGACCAGGGCCTGGCAACTCAACGGTTTTCAGAGTTTCAAGTTACGCTCGTCTTTGTTGATAGGTGTCACTGGGAGCGCTTCAAAATGAAAGTGGGGGAGGGGATGGGTCTGGGTTAAACCGTTATAACGGTGAAAACAAGGCAGGTCTGTGCGTGGCCTTTATGTCCGAGAGTGGCAACAAAGACATAATGTCGAAAAATTTGAAAATAAGAAGGAAGATATGTACCGTGAGTGGGTGTGAGGAACGCAGCGACGGGACAAGAAAATTTTTTAATTTCCCGAGGACGGAAAAAGTGTAAGTTAATTTATATTAATGAATATTTTTCTTGTGAATGCTGAAGTGTTTCTGCAAGTTATAAGTGTAGTTTATAAATAGATACAACGGTTGTTTTCATTGCGAAGATTGTCATTTATAAGCGAAATTTAGAATTTTATTTATTCACTCCGCTTTGAGGAAGTACGTTTAACTAAATGAAGGGATTTGTAAGGCGAACATATGTGTGTCATTGGTCTCTCCATTTGTTAAATATGTATAGGTGGTTTGTTTGAAATATACATGAGTTTCGTCAATTAAATCTAGTGGAAAAGTTGCTGCCTAAATTATTACGTTTTGTAAATTATAAATTACATGATTTCAGCTTCAGTGTGAATTATTGTATGCTTTTGGAGATTCGTTCCTTACATACTCTTTAGGACGTAGGAATTAAATCATTCTTTCCGTATTTGTTTTTAAAAAGCTATGTCGATTCTTCTAGTCTTTTTGCACTTACTATTAACCTCTCAAACTGTGAGAAACTATCTTTAATTTAATAGAAACTTTTACAGCATATGATAGAATACAAAGGGCAGGTAATGTGTATATTGACATTTGCAACATTCTTATATGAGATAAAAGGAAACTGAAAATTTCATGTACAAACAAATGTGGTATGTTTCAAAGCATTAATTTAACTCCAAATATGACAGCAATTCCTAAAATGCATTTATTCCTGCTAATTGTCGTAATGTGATTAATTTGCATTTATAATTTCCAGTGTGAAATATTTTTGTATTATTATTCCTTGACCTTTTATAAAGAAATTAATAAAATGTTCGTGATTACCTTTTATATAAAACCGAGTGCACCTTTGCAATTATGTTAAGAATAACTAACTTATAGGTATAGGTTTTACATTTCTTTGTTATTATATGTTATTGTAGGGTATAGACTTTAAATTTTGTAAATATGTATATATGTACATATTCATTATTCAATCTTTTAATTTCTATATGCTTTTTGTTGGGGAAATTAACATAATTCAGATATTGTGCGACCTTTTATGTTGCAGTATGTACACATTTCCACTTATTATGATTTAAAATTATCTGCCTAATATCATTGCCCTCATTAGGTTTGGGAACAGGTATTACATCATGCCTCTTAATGTTAGAGTACATATTTGGATGGTTTCTGTGTGTTGTATGCACTGCTTAGTGTATATATGTTCATTTTTATACTGTTTATTTGGTTACCTTGATATGATATTATGAACTTGTATATATGTCATGTGAAGGGTGTCACTGTTTATATGCTTGCATGAATTAACACATTTGAGATGTTGCAGTATGTACATACTTTTACCTTCCTGTGATTTCAAATTATCTAATATCAATGCTCTCATTAGCTTTGAGAGAAAGTATGATTTTATATGCATTTTGTGGCATGAACTAGCACAATGCAGATAATTTGCAACCTTTTATTATTTAGTATGTACCTGCATACATCTTTTTTGTTAATTCATTGTTCATTATGTTCATATTACATTTTTTGTCTATGTTCAATTGCATATTTTCATGGTTTACAGTATTGTCTATACTACTTCGTGTATGTTAAGATTTTCTTATACTTAGTCTCACTTTTTTTCTGTTTGTGTAATACCAGTTGAGGATACATTTCCACATATTTTGTACTTTTCCATGTGTGATCTCTGTTGAATTGCTAATGTTTGAATTGAGATTTGGCAACTGTTTGTTTTATCTGGTACTACTTTGTAATGTAACTGTGCCATCTTTCTGAGTGTATATCGCAAATATTTTGTGATATTTTTGCAAAAACAAGTTCGCAATCTGCATAAATGCTACGGTTGTTTTTCACTTAAATATACGACATTTTCTTGTTATGTGTACTTCTAATGAAGCTTAAATAAAGCAATATTAATCACCTACAATAATTTTGTTATTTTTTCAATTTTATATTTCTATTTAAAATTTTGCAATCATTTATATTAAGCATTTTACGAGGAATAAATAACCTGATATTTTAAACGCGCGCGCTTGGTGCGACGGTGGTGCCATCTATGAACAAATGTAGTCATAACTTGAACCTATTTCCCACAAGAGTAAGATGCACAGGGCTGATGCGGACGGACAGACAGACAGACAGATGGACAGACCGACAATAATAGGCACTCACGCTGGAAGCAAAACGCATCTCAAAAGGCATGTAATAAAAAGATATGAACAAATACTTAGCAATATACTTACAAAAACATTATTTTATTAATATCAAATTTCATAAAAATCCATACTGTAGAAGCTGAGAACAAACATGTGGATGGACGGACAGATGGACGGACGGACGGACGGACAGACGGACGGACGGACTGACCGATGATAATAGGCGCTCACGCTGTAAGCGAAACGCGCCTAACGATGCAGTTTCTTAAGGCAATATATATACTAATTTCATTGGAAATAAACTTGGATGAAAAAATATCTTGGCGAGATCGCTTGCATAAATTGACGATTACATAAAATGAGTTGATGGCTTTGAATGCTCAACTGTTTGAATTTTGGTAAAACTTTACATGGAACGTGTATAATTATAAAAATGCAATTTCTTAAGGCAATGTAAATGCTAATTTCATTGGAAATAGACTTGGATGAAAAAATATCTTGGCGAGATCGCCGTTACTATATTTGACCTTTTGTGAAAATGAAGATGAATAAAATTATTGCCACTGAATGTGGAACATTATTCAGCAACGCAAAATTATTAATTGGAGTAATATTTCAAAATGTCAACAACTAAACCATTTCCCACACATTTCTTCGATCTCGAATAATGTATTCTAAGATGTGCATGAATGCCCGGCACACTTCAGCATAAAATCTACGAAATTTACGTTTTTGCCAGAAAATTGTGGAAATTTTTGGGGGGTCGGCTTAAATCCAGGGTTGGCAGATACGGTACCTAAAATCTAAGTAATTTAATAGAGTCAATCAAAATTTTGGTTATTTTTGAAGGTTTTTTGAATTGACATTTACATGAAAGTTCTGCAAAATTGGCAAAATTCAATCCTTTGGCATAACTTTGATTACATCTGATATATTCAGTGTTGTTTCTAGACCAATAGTCTTTAGTGCTGGAAAGGCCTGAAATCTCATTGTAAAAATAACCCCTAAGATTTCAAGATTTGAACTAATCTGCCGTTAGATCTTTATAAATGTTTTCACTTCCACAATCAATTTGTAACAGTTTTGCTTTTAAAGAAATACAGTAAACCCCCGCTTAATGCAGGGGATGCCTTCCGGAGGTCTCCACGTTAAGTGAAAATCTGCGTTCGCCGGGAGATCCTAAAATTTACGCACCCAGATGGAAATAACTTCACAAATAGTATTTTGGACCAAAATTCGATGTAAAACATATTCATATCTGAGTTTTAGAACAATTTATTAAACGATGAAATTACAAAGTAAACAAAAAAACATTTTTAGCAGTAAAATTACGTAATTTGAAAATACTGCCGCACACCTACTATGTTTTATTAAAAAAAAGGTCCAGAGTTGTCTGCTTAGCTTTTTTCCGCTTATTCTGTAGAATTTGTCTGTAGCACTCAAATAGTCCGTCGCAGCCCCACTTTACGGCACTCATTCGTGTGAAATCATCATCGTGCTCCAACATCTGACAAGAGTTGAACATTTCGACTTAGTCGAAATGTTCGATTCATACTAAGTAACTCGACTCGTACATGGAAGGGAGGCAAGAGCCAATGGGAAAAGAGCACAGTCCCGCATATTGGGTTTTCTGCAATTTATATTTCATTATTTACTTATTTGTCAAGGTAAACAAAACAAAAAGTTAATTATAATATTAGCAGTCATATGTTCGTTCACATTTATTCTACGCCTTGGAAATGGTAATGCAGTAAAAAACGTTTAGTTCAAAGCAGGGCATCGAACCGTAATTTTTTTCGCTCTGGTTTTTGTTCCGGTTCACCCAAAACTCAAAATTTCGGTTCGGTTCCGGTTTCGCTCCGGCAAGCGCCAGTGAACCGGTTCGAACCGGTTTTTTTCACTCGGACCTTAAAATATTTTTAGGAAACTTTCAAGAATTGATTTATTAATTAAGTAATTTTCTTATTAAATCAAACACATCTTCACTATAAAAATAGTGATATTTAAAAATCATAATCAAAACACGAAAATAAATTATTTAAATGTAAATATTTAGTATGTATCTTATTTATTTAAGATTTTGAATTCAATATTTATAAACCATACATGCGCCGCAAATGATTTCAACATATTAGGAAAGTATAAAGTAAATTATAAATGAGCACGTTTTCTGCGACAGCATATCCTTAACTTATTATGTTATGCTAAGCATTCATCTCATTTTCTAATTTACTGTGCTTAGTCCTTAGTACTAAATTTATCAAAATCTGCTGAATAGCTATGGAAAAAAATTGCATCCTGATAGAAGGACGGACAGACCGAAGCTAATATACACTAAATCTGGAATGCCTAATAATGAATTATTAATATTTTTATTTACAAATCGTGCGGTAAAATAAGAGATCGCGTTATCTCAATAGTGCCAGTAAGTTGAGTAAGATATTACGTTATTTTCATTAACAATTTGTAGATCACGTCCACTAACTGCTCGTATTATAGTAAAAACTGTAAATGCACGGCTTAATTTTTTTCATTCAGAGATTACTTAAATGGATGAAAAAATCTATAAAATATCTATGAGGAAGAAGCCCGCAGAAATTGAGGATCCGAGAATTCAGAAAGGCTGAGAAATGTTTATTAACATGATACAAATTTACGATAATATTTTTAATCACTTACGTTGTGTGAGAATGTTAAACTTCATTATTTCATGAAATTGAAATGATAAGTACCGTTTCGAAAAATTAGTACTAAGCGAAAGAATGTGATTTTCACCCGGCAGCAAATAAAAAACATCTACGTACATCTACATATTACCCTGCAATCAAACATGCAAACAAAAAGAAAATAAGACACTTATTCGGCCTGTCGTGAACTTTCTTCAGGCGGAGTCTCTATTGTGGGTTTCTGCAGTCGGCAAAATATTTCACTAAAAATAACTAATTCGCATTCATATTTAATTTCTCTTCAGTTTTAAGCAACGAATACGAATGTGTGTGCTCATTTTAAGATGCAATCTATAAAATAAATAGAAATTTAATAACCTGTAACAAAGGATAACCGAAGTAAGAATATCTCAAAACCACGACTGCGGAGCGATCCTTCCTGGATAAGTTTTAGAGAATGACTACCAGAATACAAGGGTTCAGTGGATATGGAGAGGGAGTGAAAGTATATGGGGACAATAACCTCCAACTTTAAGGAAAATCCAAGTTAAGAATCGGGAAATATTTTTGCCGGGAACACACTCTACGGGGTATGCTCAGGGGGAGGGTAGCAAGACTGAGGCTGTCTTCAAAGTACTGCCCAAGTTCCTTTCCAGTAGCCTCGTTTAACAGGTAATCTCAGCAGGATGTATTGTAGACCCTCTCTCTATGCATTGAGATGAACATGAAAAGTCCTACTATTGAGCCAACAGATATTATCACAAAGACACATCCTTCCCAAGGCTGAGGAGAATGTGTTCCCAAGAAAAACCCAATCCTTTCCTTATTCGATTTCTAAACGTGAGGCTTTCAGAAACACTCAAACTAAAGCAAAAGAAAAAAACCCTGCTTTCGCTCCCACTTTTTATGCGAACCGAAAAATATGGAACGAAATATATAACGGTTTTCGGTTTCGGTTTGGGTTTAGGAAAATAATTTTTTTCGGTTCGGGTTTGGTTTCACTCCAGGATAAATAACGGTTTTTTCCGGTTTCGGTTTTTGGTTGGGTTCCGGTTCGATGCCCTGGTTCAAAGTAAGTCTTCATTACTTTCCTTTCGATTAAAATGCATTCAAAATAGATAAGAATAGTTCTCACAATTGATTTCAAATACAATATCAAATTTCATGTCATTGCTTTTAGATACAGACTTATTTTTGCTAGATCAGCAACAAAACCATCGCCTTGACAACGAAATTTTTTCTTCTAAAATTTAACCAAATGTTGGTGTTAATAACAATTTTGTGGAACGATAAGCATGTATTCGAAAAGCAATGACAGGAAAATGAATATCCGTTCTTTTAGGAGTTGGTTGGTGCAAGTTCCGCAATCGTATCGCAAATCTAAGTGATTTAAAATGCAAATGAAAAATGTGATGTACCGCATTTGCTATATCTGTACAAACACACAGAAAAAGAGAATTATCTTTAATATATAAGTAGTATAGATTTTAATGATATGTTAATACGGTAAATTAACATTGTAATTGTCAAAAATTGTAGATATGCATTTATATGTGTATAGATATAAATTTATATTTCCTTAAAAATATTTTTTTCAAAATTAAATCCGCGTTATAACGAATCCGCGTTAGTCGGGGGCGCGTTAAGTGGGGGTTACCTGTACACTTTAACATGACATAGGTACCAATGCATTGCAACATTCTCAGGTACAGAAATACTGAAACAATAAGGAGGACTCATACCTTATTATGTACGTACATTATTGGCAATGGCATATGGATGGCAGTTTGTGCTTGTGGACTGACACAAATTGATGACTAGGGGATTTAAACTGTCATACAAATATTTAAATCACATTGGAGAAAGAGACAGAAGGAGTACTTAATTACTTAAATTTATCCATATCAATAGCCAATGGAAAACATTATTTATAGGAATTCCTCTTACACCGACCAAGTAATCCCTGTCACTGCTAGACACCATCTGTCACACAAATTAGCCGCCTTTCACTCCATGAAGCACCACTTGGTCAGCATAGAAATGCCAGAGTCCAATTTCATCAATGAACTAAATACAATCCAGACAATCGTCATTAATAACGGATTTGATTGTAATGTGATTGACCAAATTTTGAATAAAATATGGATTAAGATGTCAATGAAGGAAATTTATGTGGCAGCTCCTACGATAAAGGAGATGAAATCAAGGGGGTGCTAGGTTAATTTCACTGGAGACCAGTCCTTGAAGGCTACCCAAGATTTCCCCAATAAGCCCATTAAAGTCACCTTCCACAACTGGTGCAATCTAGTAAAAATTTCTATTTAAATTAATGGACTTGTTTGTCTTGAGATAAATTCATTTATTTAATTCATTTTTCATTTTAAGGAAATAGAGCTTTTGTTTCATATGCAAGATATAGTACTAATAATTTGCTCATCTATTTTAATAAAATTTCTTATCAAACTCTCACTGATAACAAAAGTTTGAAGAAAAGCAATGACGACACTTAAAAGAATCTTTGAATCAACATTTTCTAAATTAATTTAAGAAAGGAAAAATATTAAAAGTGAAGTTATTTTTAGAATGGAAATTAATTATACCTCTTTGGCAATAACATATGCATCTTTTCATGAATATGTTAAAACTTAAAAAAACTTTCTATGCATCACATTCTCATTCATACAACATAAGAAATGGGGAAAATTTCTAACAAACTACAAGATGCATAAATATACCTTTCTAATGACTACAGGGTAATTTGTTCACTACAGCATGATGGACGGATCTATACCGTGCTTTCCCTGTGGCTCGACATTAGTGGGGTCTCCACACTTGATGGCTCATCATCTTCAGGCCGAGGGTGATGTGGCTGGTGAAGATGCATATGCAGCTGATTCTGAGGGTGCATTATGGATGGATGCTGGTGGTGAAGCAGTAGCTGCTGAGGTTGTGACAGTTGTGTGCAATCCATTGCCTGTGGAACTTTTTTTGAAACATCTATCTGAGCATATACTGTTGGCTCCTGCCGCCTACTTGGAGGAGGCACATATATAGTGTGAGCGTTAGGTAGAGCTAGTTCAGCATATGTTATATCTTCAACCTGTAGGAATAATACACAAATTGTAAGGAAAATATGATATAGTAATTTATTCTTCAGTTTTAACAAAAGCTGCATAAAACTGTGATGCTGCTTTTACAGCTATTGAGTTTACAATAAACTATTATGCCATTTCATTTAAAAATTTATTAAATAACAATTTCTGAACTTTTAATAATGCCATCACACAAAGTAAATGAACCTGGAAAGCAATGAATATCAGTTACAGAAAATTTCTTAAGAATAGTACAGTATTCCTGCATTTGTTTATTTACATTTGTATCTGTATACATTCATTATACAGCATAGAACCTTTTAACCAGATTCCAGTTATCTGGAAATCCAGTTAACCAACTATTTTTAAAAATAATGCATTTTCCAAAATTTGTTAGGGAAAGAAATGTAAATTTAAAGCCTCGCTAGTAATTACCCAGCTCACCACCATGTCTTGGGTGCGCTCCGATGAATAAGCGAACATGTAATTTGGAAGAGAACAAGGAATTTATACTGGAAAGTACCTGATTACCAGAGTCAGTTAGGCCCAGGTGTGTGCACGGGGTCTCTTATGCATCAAACATTTTTAATAGCTAATTTTAATAAATAAAAGTCTCTCTCGCTATGACACTTCGATATTTTTCAAATTTTCTTCAAAAATGCACGTACAGGCGACTCCCGAGATTCGACATGGATGCGTTCCTGAAAACGTGGTCGAATCTCAAACAGTCGAATGTTGAATCAGCACAGATTCAAACAATTAGAGCAGAAATAACGATATCTAGACTGAAACTAAACCTCTCATGGTCGGGCGGAATGAAAATTAATTCGCGTAAACTAATTTCTAATTCGACCGATCGATTGGTTAGGTTGATTCAACCGGTCGAATTCTCAAGTTGGTCAAATCTTGGGAGTCGCCTGTACTTTATAAGTACAACAAATATTTTTTAGAGAGCATGGGGCTATTTAAGTGTGGGGCCTGGTGCAGTTGCACCATTCGTACCACCATCAAGCATACTCTGCCGATTACTGTAGTATTACTATTACTGTAAAGTACAGGCAGTGATGAGCTGGAATAAAATTAAGAACCTGCTCTCTAAAAAATAAGGTCCTTAGGAAATTTGGTTAAGGATGGCAGGGGAGACCTACATGCCATGGGCACCAGATTGCTCTAGTTAGTAATACCCTACTAACCCTACCCTACTTAACAAGTGTCCTGTTTAAAATATATTCCATTTCATACACTGTTGGTAACTGAATATCAGATAGGGCAAAATGTACTTGAAAGGACAAAATCAATAAATTTTCATATTTTCTAAAAATATAACAACTGGCTTGCAAATTCATGTGAGCTGGTTTCAGCTCATCACTGAGTACAGGTATATATTACAATTAGGGTTGCCAATCTATTGTTTTTGGGCTAGAGATCTCAGGGTCATCGCCATAAACTCCAGTCTCTGGTTGAGTACCTCAAAACTCCGGTAAACTTTCCATTGCAGTAGAAAGCCCTTTTTATGACTTTTTTGCATTATTATAAATGTTTGAATTAAGAAAGTTTGCACTTTAATTTTGACAGTATTTTGTTTTACACAAAAAACTTGAATCCCTTGTGTATTTGCTGTTCATCCATACTCTACTAACTAAAGTAGAAACTCATAAACCCGGCAACCTCGGGGCCTAGCATTTGTCGGGTTTTCGAAATTTTATAAAAAATCTTTAAGTAATGTACATTTTTGGTAACTGATTCAAATGATGAATAACAATAAAGGGAACCCATTATCAATAAAGACTATTGCTTATACATGCACTATAACGAGGAATTATATAAGAACAATTAAAAAGTAAATAACAGAATACGCATTTAAAACATTATTTTCATCACACATTATTCTGAGAATTATTTTTAAACAGATCAGGTAAACTAGCTTGCTTCATGCATTTTGATTTTTCCTTCATAAGTTTATCTTGTATTCGAAACAAACACGTGATCTCTTGAAAATCAATGAAAGCGTTGTTCTAAAGCAGATATTGTATCTGTGACTAACTGTATACAGCGATCTATTGAAGGTTTGTCCTTAACTATCTCTTGGTCATCGTCACTTTCATTTTCTTCATGTTTCAAAACCATGTCCACTATTTCACATCTGCTGAAGTACGACAGGCGCATCATTGTCGATATCAACCCAGTTTTTAATGTCATCTTGTGAAAAATTTTCGCTTGTTATATCAGCATTAGGCCTGAAATAGGTACACCTTCACTTCTTCGCTGACGAAACCACTCAAACAATACCTTATCAACAATATTTACCCGGGATGTGTAGTGTTTTGCGGCTACACATTGCTTTAGGTGTATCACACTGCATAAAATTTCAATATTTCCATTTTTTTCTACTTTAAGTCGTACGCAGTGGAACCACCAATGCTATACTTATTCTTTGCAAAGTCTCTTCACTGAAGTACCTTTTTCAAGTTTTCTTAGTAATTCCACTTTTTTTTTCAATCATGAGATTTTTCTGTTTACGTTTTGTAACATCACTTAATGGAGTTTTCTTTTTTTGAAGTGATGTCGAAATAAAATTTAACAAAAGTACTAATTGCATTAACGAAAAACAACTGCTATTGCCACGAATCTAAACATGTGGTTCTAATGAGGTAAACGAAACAATGAAAATAGATAGCGTACATCATTTAAAGTAATTTCTAATTTTTTTTACATATTTTTGAATGCCGGGTTTATGAGGTTCTACTGTACTTTATTTCTGGATCAGGAATATAACACAACTACGAATATTATAGTGTACACTGTATGCATTTTATGTTTTCTGTCAATTTGAATAATTGATTAGTTGATACTCAACCTCTCTACAGCAAATATATTATGCATACACTTGATATGAGTTTTTATTGTAAATTGATTATTCTATTACAGTTTCATTATTTATTGATATTTAAAAATTACACTCATTTTTAATCATATGTCCTAAAACTAGGGCAGGGCAAGCGGGGCATTTGCCCCTGGCGCAACTAAGCAAGGGGTGCAAAAAATCCAAATAGTAACTAAATAAACTAGAGAAAATAATGTCTTGATGGGGGAGAGGGCGCATATTTAGTAGTTTGCCCCAGGTGCTAAAATATCAATTTACGGGGCTGCCTAAAATCATTAGTGTCTTTCAGAATATTGAATATATTTATCATTAGATTTAATTCCTCCTGGGTTTCTTCTAAAGCAGCAGTTCCCAAACTATGATATGCATAACACTAGTGGTATGCAAAGCTTCTTCCAGTGGTGAGTTTAGTGCCAGCATTCACCACTAAATTCATACTTACCTAATACTATGTGGTTCGAAGAAATTTTGTAACATTTTTGGTGGTACAGTGGAGCATCGCTAATCCATAATTCGTTAGTCTGAAACCACCTGTATTCTGAAAAGACTGATTCCCAACTATGTAATTTCCCGACCAGCCGCCATGACATTGTAAGGCTACAGTCTATTCCAAACCTAGGCAGTGTATTTAAACATTACAAATACAAAGGTGCACATGCATGAGGTTAACACAGTATCTATGCTTTGTTAAAGAAAATACAATTTAGGGTTAATTTAATGTATCCTATCCATGTCTTGTAAGAGATCAAATGAAAGCAATAATGCTGGAAATTCTTCTAATTGCAAGCAAAAGCATAAAACACCATCAATTCAGAAAAAAGTGCAATTATTAAATAAACTTGAACAAGGTTCGTCGGTGCGGCAGCTTTGTTCCATATACAGTACAAAATGTGCTATCCGGCTATTTAGAAACTGGCCACCCTTAGACACCGGCAATTACACAAATACAATTCATTTTGTATTTTTTTATGAATTCTTGTATGAACTGTATTTGTGTAATGCCACAACTTCCACTTTAAAATTTCTTTTAATATTAGATATACACCCTTCCCTCGCCAACCGTGGGGGTTACGTTCCTGAAAAGTACTGCGGTTGGTAAATGCGTAAGTATATTGGAAATTGGGGGTTAGGTTCCACGGTTTGTATTACTATACCATATATTACTGATCACTTACATTACTTGCTTACTTCTCACTTGAATACATTATATAAATACAGTAGAACCTCATAAATCCGGCATTCAAAAATCCGGAATTATCAAAAATCCGGCACTTTTTGAAAAGTGCACTTTTAAAAATTTTTGCCGCGGGTAGCCTAATCCGCTATGAAACGATAAACGCACCGCTTCACATCAAAATTCGTGAATTATAGAACCAATTAGATGGCAGCAGATACATTGTATGTGTGAGTGAGTCCAATTGTCAGCTGACCAATACATGTTGGTACACGTTAGGGAATAGTTTCCACAGTCACGTTGTATAATTTGTATACAGTCGCGTGTTCAGATTCATAGCGATAGCATGTGTTTTTCATTAGTGTGATATTGCTCAAGTTCATATTGGAATGTCTTCAAAAAAGCTGAAAACCCCTCCTGTAGTATTATGAAGCGTAAACATAAATCTCTTTTTACTGAACAAAAAGTAGATTTATTAAGAAAACTTGAAAAAGGTGCTTCAGTTGTGAGACTTTGTGAAGAATATAGCGTAGGCAGTTCTACTGTGTATGACTTGAAGAAACGAAAAAGTGAGTTGCTGACATTTTATGCAGACAGTGACACTCCTAAGGCTATGAGTAGCCGAAAAACATTACACACTTCCAGGGTCAACAATGTCGATAGAGTACTGTTTGAATAGTTTCGATAAAGAAGAAGTGAAGGTGTACCAATATCATGCCTATTGCTAATACAGCAAACAAAGAAATTCCACGATGATTTGAAAATCAATAAAGCTTGCGATTATTCGCAAGCTTAGCCTCATCGCTTCAAGCTTCGCCATGGAATATGAAAATTAGCAGTGTCTGGCGAAAAACTTAGTGCCGATTCGGATGCTGCCGAAACATTTGTAGAGGAGTTTATGAAGTTAATTTCGGATGAAAATCTTACTGCAGAGCAAATATATAACGTGGACGAGACAGGATTATTTTGGCGATCTCTTCCTCGGAGCATACTTGCAGCCGCCGATGAGGATATGGCATTTGGAGTGAAGGGGTCAAAGGAGAGGCTGACGGTTCTTGCATGCGCAAATGCAGCAGGTACGCACAAACTAAAGCTAACTGTAATTGGTAAAAGTGCACACCCTCGTGCTTTAAAGAGTGTAAAGAATTTCCCTGTCAACTACCGTGCTAATAAACGTGCATGGATAACTACTCAATTAATGTTGGATTGGTTTGTGAATTATTTTGCACCGGAGGCACGTGCTCATTGTAAATCTAAGGGACTAGGTGATGATTGTAAAATAATTCTGACATTAGATAACTGTCCTGCCCATCCTGATGCATCACGTGCATGTGGTTTATTTATCTCCAAATTGTATATCTATTATTCAACCTATGGATCAGGGAATATTACGCTCACTAAAATGCTATTACACAGCAATTTTTGCAGAAATTGCTTGTTGCTTGCAATAGAGGCCAAGGTGTTGACGGATTTAAAAAGGAATTTAACAGGACGCGATTTGGACTCTAGCTAAAGCATGGACTGATGTAAAGGCCGCAACACTGAAAAATGCCTGGCATAATTTGTGGCCTGCAAGCATGTTTGAAGAATGTGATGAATCACCACCAGATTTTCTAGGTTTCAGTGTTAGTGACAAAAAGAGACTGGTGTCTGAAATTATGGAATTTGCTAAGGGATCGACGAATAACGCTTTCACGAAGGGCCTGGAAGAAGACGATGTTGAAAACTGGATGGAAATCGACAATGAAGCGCCTGTAGTGAATCAGCTAACTGACGGAGAAATAGTTAAAATTGTTTTGGAACCCGAACGTGAGAATCATGAAAAAAAGTGAAAGTGACGATAATGAAAATGCAGCTGCAAACAAGCCTTCAATAGACCGTTGCATGGAATTAGTCACTGATACAATATCGGCTTTAGAGCAGCGGTCATGCATCGAATCACAGGATATGATGAATTTGTACCTAATTAAAGATAAACTTATTAAGGAAAGATCACAATGTATGAAGCAAGCTGTGTGATATGTTCAAGACAATTTTGCAGAAAAACCTTCAAAAAGCTTCCAACACTGAAATTTTTGAACCTTGCATTCCCGCAACTAAAGACACTGTCTCGACCTTATCGTCTAGCCATCAAGAGTAGAAACGAGACGTATAAATTGGTAAGTGTGCATTAAATTTGCTATGACCTTATTCCAAATTCGTCCACTTGTTAATGATTCTTTCTTTTATAAGTTTTGGCGTAAATTTTGGATTTTAATGTTATGTATTTTATTTATTTTTACGTATAGGGTGTGATATGGTATGAAGGTGCAGTGGCGTAGCCAAGGGTGGCAAGAGGGCAAGGCATCTATTATGACTTAATTAATATTGCATGTTTATTTACATACATTTTGTGTATGTATTTCACATTTTTAAATATTCTAGCGTGATTTCTGATTAAATTTTGAAATACATTAAATAGATTACAAAAAGCTTTCTTTTGTTTTATCCCGCAATAGGCCGATTTGCCCCTAAGAAATTTCAGGCTTCTAAGTGTATTTATACAGTAAAACCTGGTTAATTCGAACATCTATATTTCGAAATTCGACGTAATTCGAAATTTTTTAACACTTGAAAGACCGAAAAAGCCAATTTCATACAAATGTGTTTCAATAATTCAAAAATCTCTATAATTCGTAATTCAAATAAAATTTTTGCCCGATTCTCGGAATATCAACGCATTTTTGTCGACATAATTCGAAATAAAACTTACCAAAAAGAAACTAAATGAAATTTACTAAAATATTTCTGGCACTATGTCGGCTGGTTTACAAACATTGTGCGATCGTGATCATACCGACTGGGCGTTGGGTATTGTTACAAGATTCGGTCCATCCCCTCAATTTATCTACTGTTTTGCGAGTTTTGTGTGGAAAACGCATTCCAATATTCCTTTGGTTCGTTGTTTGTTTCGTATTAGATTGTATTTTTCATCATTGTTAGTTATTAGTTTAAATAATATTCTTAGTTTAATAACTGCAAGAGAGACTATATTTAAATTTATTGCTATAAAATATTTTTTTAATAAACCCTCCAATGGCTTCAGTTCGTTGTGCATATAAGACTCTTAAGGCCCGCTCACACTAAGGAGAAACGCGGCGAAGCGAAGAGAAGCGCGGCTACAAGAAAAATATTCTTACCGAAGAGTTAAATGGACCCGCTCACACTTAGGCGCGGCGAAGGGAGCGGAAGCGAGGAGAAGCGGAAAGAATTTCTTTGGGAGAATATTTCTTCGCTTCGTCTGTCGTCACGAGGCGAACTTTTGTGCGATCGGCAGCCTTCGTGAAGGTTCGAGGGCATTCGTCATTTTTTCTTGTCATCTGGCAATCGCCAGCGGTCGCTGAGATGGGTATGCACGGGAGATCGGGAATCATTGTGAGGTTCGGGCGCATTCGTAAGTTTTCTTCCGCTTCCTTCTCTTAAGTGTGAGTTGGATGCTTCTTGTAGCCGCGCTTCGCTTCGCCGCGTTTCTCCCAAGTGTGAGCGGGCCTTTACTCTTGTTGAAAAAATGTCTTTGCTGCAAGACATTGACAAGAAGTTAGAATCGAAAGGAAAGCTGGCCTCAAAGTATGGGATTCCGAACTCGTCTTTATCTACAATTTTAAAGAATCGGGCGAAGATTGAAGAAAGTTTTTATAAATTTAAAGGGAGCGCTACACATCAGCGTTCACAGCCTGCGAAAAACGAAGACCTCGAAGAAGAACCGTCCGATTTTTTTTTCACAAGTACGAGCGGCGAATTTACCTGTGACAAGCCCGGTGCTCATTGAAAAATCAAGAAGTCTTGCGAATGCTTCGAACATTGAAGATTTTAAAGCGTCCAATGGGTGGTTGGATGGTTTTAAAGACGCCACAATATTGTTTGTCTCGCAGTATGTGGTGATGCCCAAAAAATTAACGAAGAGGAAGTGACGACCTGACTGCAAAGTAATAAACATGTTTTGGAGAAGTACGCGCTCAAGGATATTTTAAATATGGATGAAACGCATTTTTTTTCAACATGTTGCTCGATCGTACTTTGGCTCTCCGAGGCGAAAAATGTCACGGCGGCAAACGTAGTAAGGAGCGTCTCACCGCCGCGCCGTGCTCTGCACAAATATGGATGGGTCGAATAAAGAAAAACTTGTAATCATCGGAAAATATGGCAACCCACGCTGTTTCAAAGGTATTAATGGTGATTATTTGCCGATAACTTACGAGCATAACAAAAAGGTGTGGATGACAACAGACATATTCAAAAGTTTTTTTAATAAGAATGCAAAGACGTGTGGCGGTGCAAAATCGTAAAATTTTGTTGACACTAGACAACTGTTCTGATCACCATGTGCCTCATATAAATACGCCCAATGTTGAGTTGCTGTATTTTCCGCCGAACACAACCAGTGTTCTGCGGCCTCTCGACCAGGGCATCATTCAAAATTTAAAGAGCCATTACAGAAAAAAAACTATTGTCGTCATACTTGGTGCAAATTATAAATGGATGTTCGCAGGATGATTTACGAAAATGGATGATTATAGACGCGTGCCGGGCCTTGTCATCAGCGTGGCAATTGGTGACTCCTCAAACCATCGCCAACTGTTTTAAGAAAAGCGGGCTATCTTTGCAGCCGGCAGAAGTATTTCAAGGTAAAGAAGTGGAGGAAGTAATCGACAGTAATGTATTGGGGCCTGTCAGTGACGGAGACTTTGTTTCTTTTGATAATGACTTGGCTACGTCGGTTGTGTATGACCCCACGATCGAGGAATCGAAAACCGTTGCGAGTGATAGCGAGGAAGAAGACGATGTGAATAACATCGATGCTAGGTTGGATGTGCCATTGCCATCTAAGGAGGATGTTTTAAAAGCTTAAGATACCCTTCAAAGGTACGTGTCCGGGATGCCAGATGCCGATGAATATCTGTGAAAAAGTTGATGCCATTATGCAACATATTGCGCTAGGGAGTGCCCTGAAATTGAAACGGGAAAATAACCAACTTTTTAAAATAAAGTTAAATTAATATTTCATTACACACTTTTGTTTGTTTACTTTTAAGTTGAAATAAGTGAAAGACATTATTAACATTTTAGTGGTTTAATTATATGTTCATATATATTTCATTGTTTAAATGAGTAATCCTAAATTTGACTTTTATTCATGGACATCATATTTTGAGGTATGCATGTGTAGTACATCCTTTTCTTCTGTATTTTAATATGGTGTCATATTCTTTTGTTTTTCTGTAATTTATATTTGCATTTTTTAAATTTGGTAAATCACGCTTTTTTGTAAATTTCGAATTATAGAGGTTCTTCGTAATTTGAAATGCTTTTTCTTTGGTCCCGTGAATTTTGAATTAACCAGGTTTTACTGTAATCGAGTTATTCACAAAATTAGAGCATTATACATGACCATGATGATGACCATTATGATTTTACTAGCATAAGTGCCTGTTGAATTCCACGTGTTTAATGAATCTAAATTTTCATCAATGCAACATGTAAAAATCGCAAGAATAAAATTTTGCACTGTTTTAACCATTGAATATTTCTATATTATAAGTCTGTTTTAATTAATTATCTTAAATCTCACAGAAATTCCTTGTGAATAAAATAGTACCTTTCTTTCTACTAAAATAGCCATTGTTATTAGTTTTAAATTGATTATAACATTAGGATTTCAATTTCATTAAATAAGCAGAATTCCGGTTCCAAAAAATTGGTTCAATCTTCAATTGCCTCTGATAATACTTCAAAGAGATTTTGGAATATAATGTACCTCAATATCGTTTATCATCTGCACAGCACTCTTACCTTCTCATTTTCCGAAACAACAACTTTCACCAGTTTTAAATGGATTTCAAATTTAGAAGAGAACTTGATTCAATTCAGTTAAAATAACCACATAACAAACTTCTTATTCCAAAGAAAATCCTATTATAATATGCAATGTTAACCTAGAATTCATTCATTCTGAAAAGTGAATAAAAGTACCTACCATGTACATATATTTCTTTCAACAAAATAGCCACTCTTAACAGATTTTAATGGATTAATGCATTAGTATTTCAATTTCATGAAATAAACAGAATTCCGGTAAAAAAAAATTTGTTCAACCTTCAATTGCCTCCGATAATACTTTAAATAGATTTTGGAATAAAATGTACCTTAATATCGTTTAGTGTCTGCTCACCACTCTGGACTTCTCAGTTTCCGAAACAACAACATTCAATAGTTTTAAATTTTTGCTTTGAAATATACTTGAGTCAATTCGGTACAACTTCCACTTTACATACTATAAATTCCAAAGTAACTCCTTTTATAATAGGCAATGTTAGCCTAAAATTAATTCATTCTGTAAAGTGAATAAATAAAGTTCTTTCTTTAAACTATAATAGCCACTGTTATTAGATTTAAATGGATTATAAGCCTTAGAACATACTCTGTATTAAATAAGCACCAAAATTCCTTTTATAAAAACAAATCAATTCATTAAAAGATCCACTGTTGTTTCTTCGAACATTACCTGTTAACAGTTGTAAATGTCCTTTTAATTTTAATTTAATTTAAATTTATATCGTTTCCAAACTTCGGCCATTGTTACGAAATTAATTCGGGGAATAACAATATAAATTCGTAAGCACGTATGGTTTACAAAGAATTTAATTTTAGTATGCTTTTTATTTCCAATTTTTCTAAAATGACACTGGTGATACTTAAAATTTTTTATATTTACGTTAATATACTTATTTTCCACAAAACATGCCATTCTCTTCCCTTCCTTCCTCTCTCTCTCGTATTGAAGCACTCAAGGCACGCTTATTCCCAGAAGGATGTATACAGTAACAATGATAATGGTCGACATAGCAACATCACGTTAAAATGGCGAGATTTCCACAAAATATGCAAATTAAACGTTTAACATGGAATATTTTGAAGTGTGGGCAAAAAAAGACGAACGGAATAAGAAACTTTATAAATTTTTCTTCAAAATGGTTCAAATCCAAAGGTCGTCTGTTATTTTCTTCTAATTTTAATTTCCAAATGAATAGAAGCCTGCACGTCGAAAAATCGAGTTTTACATTAAAGTAATGGAAATGGAAATGCCTCTCTTGGAGACGAACCAAGGAATTTTTTCACGATTTAAATTCGTCATCACCTGAAAAAGTGTTAATCAAGCATCCCTACCAAATTTCGAGTTTCTATCATTATTATTTCTCGAGTTATTAGCGTTTGCATAGCGTGACCAACCAACCAACCAACAGACGACGGCTATTATTATATAAAATAATATAGAAAGATAGGGCAAAACATAATAATATATTTAATAATTGCACAAATAAACTTTACAGACAAAGATGGCATGAATCACGATTGCGGGCCTCTCCCCAACACCGGCTTCAGACGGTAAGCAAGTGAGGCAATCGCCTTATGGCACACTCTCGAGGGGGGCGGCCTAATGCCGTTTGTGGTCACAATGATGCCCCTCCCTCTCCCAACTTCGGTCTTACAGCAGGAGCGGCCACCCAGCTCATAGAAACATATTTGCAAAAAATGGAGGGAAGAATAAAGCAAAACTAAGGCAACATGTGCAGGTCGGATCCGCGAGGTAGTTTTTACAAGCGTTCTGTCTCCTTTGTCTCCGAGGGTGAAGGAAAAAAGGGATGTTTTCAAGAAAGTGGGGGAGGGGGGGATTTTTCCACATTGGTCCCTTCGGGATATTTGACCTACAAGGACATGCGGCATCCCTGATTGCAGCGATTCTGTTTCCCTCTTATTTATATTATGAAGACAGAATTTTCCCCTTTCCACTCTCGTAGAATCCAGGAAATGGCACGTGAGTTGAGAAAATATTTTAAAGCACTCTTTCAAATGTTTCTAATGGAAAAGAATAATTGGAGGATAGTACCGCAGTACCGTCTTTGACAGCTATTTCTGTATGGAAATTCCATGACCACCCAAATGCGCCTTTCATATGAATGGGAGGACACGTATGCGAAGATCATAAATGCTACTGCTGGCAGTCTTTCTTTCTTTTTGAAGGTTTTAGATTTTATGACCTTACGGGTGACTAGAAAGAAATCTTACCGACGCGTCGGCAAATGTCGCAACGTTCCCAAGAAAACTTTCTGACACGTGATTTACACATTGGTCTATTCACCCTGTCTCCTTTTTCTCTTAAAATTTCTCGAAAAAGAAATTACTTCAAGACCCTCAGATTTTCTTAGTTTGTGGAAGAAGTAAAATCGCAGAGCGAGTCGTGTCGTAATTTTTGCAGTAACAGTGTGCATTTTGCATAAAAATTAATAGGACTGGTTAGTATTAGAACTCGTGAAATATTTTAATTATTTGTTTTTAATTTCTTTTGTTTCGCTTTTGGAGTTTTTGTGAGAGAAACTATTTTAATTTTGGTAGAAGGATATCCTAACTCTCCAGATCTTCTCATCATTACGTGGGACATCTTCACTCACAACATTGTCAGTACATTGTCTTCCATTGGAGAGGTTAGTTTGAATTTAATGAATTGTTACTGTTTATATTAAACTTCTTTTAGTACTTCATCTGATTTATTTTGAGAGATTTACTTCAATTATTTCTCGGTGTATTGTGACATTTCTAGGAATAATTAGTATTATTAATATTAACCGATGTTGGCATTTTCGCCTTATCATAATGACCCCTATGTTATTGATGATTCCTATAATAACTTGCAAGTCCAAATCAGTCATTCAAGTAAAAATCTCAAAAGTTTAAAAACTATACCCTAACCCTAATATTTAGGATGATCGTTTTTCGGATAAATTTCCCACCCCGTTATTCGCTAAACCCTTTGTTGTGAGGAAATCCTACCGGCGTCTATAACTGGAAAGACCTTACTGAATATAAATAATATCGCTGCTCTCAGCTTCAGAGCAACTCCCATGAATTCTCCTCCATACTACCCCTAGTAAATTTCACCTTTTCATTGCTTTACTTTTTGGTTTGCCAAAACAAAGGGAGAAGGTATGAGTCTAATTTATATATAATTCTTGTATCGAAAGTGAATTCTTATAGTTGCGTAGTTATGCTATAGTCGGAATTAATAATGTTACTATTTCTTGATTCTTCAAATTAAGTACGGTTGATAGTAAAATTGAAATTTTTAACTTATTATAATTTTCTTGTTGGATTTTATTCGTTTATCTAGCCCTTAGATAATAATCATTACTTGTATTTAGTATCTTTCCATTATTGTATGATAAATTCTATAAATCTTTTCCCCAGTACCCACAGTAGCTTTTCTCCTGTAAGGATTTTCACGAAGATAGGTATAATTAAATAAGTGAGAAAATTTCAAATTTTCAGATCAATCTAAGATATCAAAATAGTGAATAACATTTTGTTTTTGAGGATATTACTATTAGTTGCTGTGCCTATGGCCATAACTTAATAATTCTCGAAGAGTGAATTGTTTCTCTTTAACTTTGTTAAAATGATAGAAATGACAAACGTGCGATGCACATTTTCTACAGAAACTTCAATCAAGTGTCTTATTCCTAGCGTCTCTAATTTGGAATGGCTTAAATCTGACATCTATAGTAGTTTTTTGTTTCATCTCATTTTAACGTGACGTCTCCACTGAGATTTGCATTGTTGGATTGTACTGTCGCACTCGATTCAAATCGACTCGAAAAAACACCTAAATTGTATTCACATTTAAACACTAGCGGACGTTTTCTTATGAGAAATACTTCAACATAGTGCTTACATTTCATTCTATTTAATTAAGCAATTAGTTTTCTATGTATGCATTTAAAAACTTTTCATTTTTATGTCTTCATTAAAACGAGTTTTACATATTCCGACCTAATTATGTGGCTCGATGTATTAACCTTTTCTGTAAGAGTACGCAATTTTGTAATTTGATATATTTTTTCTACTGGATATTAAATATGTTCATAGCATCATTAACTTACACGAGATTTATATTCGATTTTTCACTGGCAAAATAAGATTATATTTTCTTCCCTCTGTCTGTTCTTTCTTATTCAGTTTTGATCCAATCGGTGAATACGAATCCACTGTAAATTTAAATATGCGGTAGCCTTACAAATATTGTTGTTTAATGGACGCTCTTACAATAATGGATTTTGTTTAATATAAAATTAGTATTATTATCATTTTTATATTATAAACTAGCAGAATTGCCTGTTCAATTTCAACGGATTTAGTGAAGCTACTACAGCACAACATACAAACTCTTTAAAATACCTATATATTTTGTGATAATTTTAGATATTAATGGTTCAAAAAAGTGTGAATTGTTGATCATTACGGGACGTGAGGGTGGGAGGGGGGCGGCCAAAAACTTCCCGCCTCAGGGCGGCCAAAAGTCAGAAGCCGGCCCTGACTCTCCCCCATTCCCCTCTCTACAGTTTAATGGTCAACCGTGCCCCTCCTTTCACTTCCACATCAACACTCCATTTAAATTTCCCATACCACACGCCATACCTTCATTCCACATCACCTTCTGGTGATGGGCACATCGTGTCCCTTTGAATATTTAGAGATTCCCGTTTGTTGTGTGAGTGCGTGTGTGAATGAGTGTTCTCCTGACAGGATTAGTTCTTTTGGGAGGGCATGAGTGCATGAACATTTGACACCAGGCCACCAGCGAGGAGTTATCCCCATAAACCTGTAAGTGTAAAAATTTTTTTGTTTCTTTCTTTACCCTGTTTAATTTTACCATTTATTTCACTTCAATATTCTTACCTTGTACGGTTAAGGAGTACATAATTTCTTAAAATTTTTAAAATATATGAGAAATTAGAAAATTGGGGAAACATTTATTTAGAAAGCAAAACGACTGTTTGTCTGAAAACAAAACAAGCACAATGTTTTATAAATTACAGATATTGACGGTGAATTTGAAATAGGCTTACCATTTTAGGTATGTTCATGACATTATTTACACTGTCATAAGATGTGTCCAAGTGGTTATTGAGAGGATGGATGTGAGGCAATGTTTCATACATTCTTGTCGAAGAATTGTTAAGTTTCTCAAATGCCTTCTCATCAGCATCTTGGTAGTCATTGTCTGAAAAGTAGAAATTGATTTTAAATATATAAAATCAGTAATTGAGAATTTTATTTATTCCAATTACTCCTTAAATTTAAATCTATTCTACGTCAGAGTTTAGAAAGATTTAAAATATGATGAAAAACTAGTTGTGCTGCAGTAACTGGTATGTATTTTCTAGCAAGCCTGCAAGTATGGAAATTCTTATAATACAAACACACATAAGCTGAGTAAGCACTCTTTTTCTTGTAACCTAAAGTTGGCATAGCTCTTGAAAATATTCCCTAGTGATACCAGCTTCTACAGGCTTCACATAATGTTATAATTTTTTAGATATTATAATCTATTAAGGTTTCCAAAAGTAATGACACTTTAGAGATATATTAATATGGTCTCTCCAATAAACATGTTGCCTCAGTGTTACCACCAGAATGATGAGAATTTAATTTAATAATGTACCAAGGAAATGGTTAAACTTAATTTCAGTTTGTCTAATCTTTTCCAGTCCTAATACACTCCAGGAGTGCCATTGGAGTTGTCCCTGTTGTGGTCTTAAGACATCTGGTGTATCTTATTTTTCTCCTGAGTTTTAACACTTTGCAACCAAGTGAAAGTATATCTTAGTAGTTATTCTATTTCCCCATTATTGCTTACAATAGTAGTGCCCATCACTTTCAGTTTGAGGACTATATTTTCTACTTCCATACTTATTGCAAGTGACATGTAGCACAAAATGGAGATGAAGATATGTTAAGGAAAATAAGGTTTGTAAACTGATTTGTTATAATTTAAGTGTCATGCGAATTGGAAAAGTATATTGATTTTATAATTTTCCATTTTCACTTTTCCTTACAATGAGTCTCACAGGTGTAAAAATTGAACTCATGTCAGGCAGGATGAAAACACTCAGCAGTCTGGATCTGATTCAGAGGTCATAGTTAGGGCACCAATGGCTTACAAAATAATTTCAACCAATAGAAGCAGTTGTTCCAGTGAATGAATAAGGGTTAAAGACCATATATAATAGGTTTATTGAAGGTCCTCAAAACTTTGTGCATGTCTTTAACATAGAATCTACATTTGCTCACAGTCTCAGTCTCTCATTGTAGCTACTGTCCGATTCAAAAAGACGTGCAGTTGGGATGTTCTGTTTCTTTCCCAACTTGTTAGCATTGCAACTCCTATGTATAATATATCATTTCAAAGACCCATTATTGTACTTTGCTATCCTTTGGTCTATTTGAAGGCTTAATTGATGCTAATTGAGTGTTTGCACAAAAATAATGATCTACTCTTTTATGTGTATTAACTTTCAAAGTTTGGTGTGTCTCTCCAAATATTTTTAGCTTTTAGGATGCCCCCCTCCCTCTCCCCCTCCCCCTCTCCCCCAGAGTTGGGAGACTAGTTATGTCGCTGCCTGAATTTAACACAATAGTCAAAACAACAGATACTGAGGATATACTGAACATTAAAAAGTTTAATAGAATGAACTTAATCAGAATTGGTTTTTAAATGGCACATGCCTCATACAAAACATTTGCTAATAAATGTACAAGAAGATAATCGTTAATTAATATTTATGGAGAAAACTGGATTTAAAAGCAATAATAATAAGAAGCTTATTATAGCTTGGAGTTTATGTATGTGTGACTAAAACATAATAGTAACCATCTGAAAAAATATTATATTCTAATCTAACAGAGCTAATAAAACATAATTACAGAATACTTCATTACCATTATTTTGAGGAATGATATCTGGGTTTTTCTCATCTGGGTCTGTGGCATCACAAATCTCCTTTCCAAGTGTTTGTCCAGAACACTTTTCATCACTTCCATTGGTGCAGTGTGTAGCTGTTTGTGGTGCCCCCTTTCTTGTTCCTCTTACTCCTACTACTGCACCTGTGCCACCATTGCGCATAGCTTCATCATCTTCATCCCCTTCGTCATCATCATGGCCTCGCAATCTCATAACAATCACAATGACAACAGCAACTAGTACTAATGCAGCTACAACTCCCACCAACACTCCAAGGATGGGAGTAATGTTGAGTATTGTGCCAGGGGTTGCTGCTACAAAAACAAAAGCATAAAGTTAAGCATACATGTTTTAGGCAATAGTTAAATTTATCAATAGGAATAGTTGCTGGTAAGCCAGATATCTACTACTTGAAATACACTGCAATGAAAGCAGAAAGAAATAAAAATCCTACTCTTAAGTCCGAAAACATTAAATAAAACAGTTTTCAGAAAGTTTCAATCAGCCCAATTATTATTCTCATAAATATTCTTTTCCTTTATCTTAAATCTTTTTTCCTCTCTCTTAGCATTCCACTAGCTATGATTTCCTTTTATAGTCTTCCCATAAAGTAGGGGTGCACGTTATACATGGGTAACACTTTTGTGCACTTAAATTTGGAAACTAAAGTGTACCTACCTCGCACCAAATTCCCTCTTTTTGAGTGAATTAAGGGGAAAAACACACTAATTATCGATAGCCAGGTTATACGTATACGTACATATTAATTATACGTATAGAACACCTAATTACTTCTTTACAATTATAATTCCATCCTCTCTAAATATTCCACATTTCACTAGCTCATCTGCTGATTGCTGTAGTCTTTGCAAAATCACCAGGTAGACTTCCCACAAAACACATTTCATTGAAAGTAAATATCAACAGTTCATAAATTCATGAATTTTTGATTCATTTGTTGGAACAGCTTGCGAATTGTCCTGCTCACACCCCCGATCTTCTTTTGTTGTTTATTGCTAGGATTTGAAATGGTATAACGGGAACAATTTGTTGATTTCCTTTTGTCCATCTTGTCCAATTTTGCATGGGATATTTTTAAATATGAATTTTTTGATGCAAGCTCAGCAAAAAAAACAAAAGAAGATGGGAAATCGCATCAGGGAAGTTTTCTAGGTAATTCTCAAACTTACCCCTTTTGCTGATAAAAGTATATTGCCTTTTCAATTAATAGTGAACCTGTGACCTGGAAAACTTAAGAACGCTTCACCTTAACCCACTTGTATAATATTGCATCCAACTGTTCTAGCTTTGGCTTCCTTAAATTTTTACGTTTTTTGGATATTTTCATTTTTTTTCCAAGTCTGCAAAATTTTTAGAAATTGCTGTTTTCTTGCTTTACTCTCATGTATTGTAGATGAGCTTATTTTGTACTCGTTCATTAATACCCCATTATCCAGATGTTGCCAATGTCAGTTTTCTGTTGTAACGTCAGCACCATTCGCCTCCCGTGTTTTCTACTACTGCTGCTCCACTCATGTTCTTTATGTTATCTTAAAATGTTTATAAAATAACTTTAACAACAAACAAAATTATCACGCAGTATGTCATGACTGTTGATGCCTTGACAGAAGAGGAACTACTTGCAGTATGTGGTTAAGATTACAGAAGATCAGTAATGACTGTGGCAACATCTATTAGAAAATTGGAAAATGTAATTTCACTGAAGATGCTGTTAGAGCAAGTTTGCCAGTAGAATGGGTGCTGTTAAAATGAGCCTTTACTGTACATAGTATAAAGAAAGTACAGTAAAGGACCCTTTATTCAGAATCCCAAAATCTGGAAGGACCAGAAAACCAGAAGATTTTGGTCACAGAAGCAAAAGTTTTGTTCTACTACCAAAGTATGGCGCTAATGGCAGATTGTTTTCAAGGTCCTAGATGTATCTGGGGCTTTGGCTGTTCCAGGTGGCGATCGCTGCCTGGATAAATTATTAACTAGTCATCCTCCAAAAAGCAGTATGTTTTTACGTTGATTCATTTTTAATATAAATATAAAAATTATGCACAAATATAATGATTTATAGTATACATAAATTCTTGTAAGTAAGATAATTGACTTATTAGGACAAGTAATGCTTCATACACCACTAAACAGCACTTTTCAAGTCAAGAATTTTGGCAACACTGTGCACTACGTTGACTTGTTTTTGCATTCTAAAAACTTCAGAAGTTTATTAATTTAGTGATGAAGGTCTCTCAGGTTTCATACAGGGTGCAGGCTTGGAGAATGTCTAACGTTTCGGCATCTGTCAGGGATTATCTGTTTTACCCTCAGAAATGTTAAAAAGATCGGAAAAAAATCTTCGAGATGGTGAGTGCAACATCACTCGCAAAGTATTAAACAAAAAGTAGAGTTATTGATGCAATTAGATAAGCGAACTACAGTGAAGAAGTTGAGTAAAAAGTATGGTATCGGAATTTCGACGATCTATGATCTGAAGAAACAAAAAAAACAGTTACTAAAAACTTATGCTGACAGTGATTTGCCGAAATTCATGGACAATAGGAAAACTTTGCATAAGTCAAAAACAGTTGAATTACATGAAGTTTTGTTAGAGTGGATCAGACAGCATCGAAGTGAAAAGTTTCCTCTAGATCGCACAGTTATCACTGCTCAAGCAAAGTCGTTTCACATGGAATTAGGGCTAACGACTGCCTGTGAATATTAGACTGGATGGTACAACAAATTTAAGAAACGCCATGACCTACACTTGCTAAAGGTGTGTGGTGAAAAGGCCTCTGCGGATACTGAAGCCGCTGAGGTGTTTATAGAGGAATTTTTGAAAACGGTTCATGAGGAAGGATTAACGCCAGACCAGGTGTACAACACTGGATGAGACATCGCTCTTTTGGAGGTACATTCCAAGGAGAATGTATGTTACTGAGGAAAAGACAAGTGCAAGTTGTTAATTATTGGAAAGAGTCAGAGGTCAAGGGCCTTTACTGGAATCAATATTTTCCCCATGTACTACAGGGCTAATGCAAGAGCATGGATTACAGCCCAAATATTTACAGAATGGTTTGAATACCATTTTGTTCCAGAAGCTCGGACTCATTGTCAGGGTAAAGACCTCCCAGGTGATTGCAAGATCGTGTTACTGCTGGACGACTGTTCAGCACATCCACCTGCTGAAATGCTTGTTAAGGACAACGTTTTCACAATTTATTTGCCACCTAATTGTACTTCTCTTATACAACCAATGGACCAGACTATTTTGCGCTCCTTCAAGTGTAGATACAAGGACAAATTCTTGCATAAAATGCTTAATGCTTGCAGCAGTGACTTAGGGATTAAGGCATTTCAAAAAGAATTTAATGTTAAGGATACAATATGGAGTGCTAAGAAAGCATGGGATAGTGTGCCAAAGGAAATTTTGCAACATCGATGGTGGAGGCTGTGGCCTTCTATGTTATTTTTTGATGATGAAGATGACGTTCCCCAGTATTTTCATGGTTTTTGTATTTCTTGTGAAAAGATAATCACAAATGAGTTATTACATTATGCTAAAGGAGTTATATGTGAAGAAGCCAAATTGATCAATGAGGAAGCAATTGTAGAATGTTTGAATGTAGATAACGATTCACCAGTTGCCCTCCAACTCACTGATAGTGAAATAGTTGACATGGTAATGCATCCAGATAAAGGCCACGACACTGACAATGAAGAAGATGAAAATATAATGGAACAGGAAAAGGTTTCAATCGATAAATGCATCAATTTAACTGAAGAATTAATTTGTCGGTTTGAACAAAAAAGTTTCATTACTGAACAACACATCATGTGGTCATGTGGTTGTATAAAATACAAGAAGTCTTGGTAAAAGAAAAGTCAAAATATAGGAAGCAATTAAAATTGCAAGATATGTTTAAACAAATTTCTGATCAATGTGCTTCAAAATCTATTGAAAGTCCTAATGACCCACAGTCGACAACTTCAAGTTGTCGTATTATACATAGTAACGATACGAGTGATGAGAGTTGGTAGTAATTGTATAATTGTGGTAGGATTAAGGGACTGAAAAGACCTCTCAGATATAAAGACTAATTTTTATTATATTTACTTGAATAAACCTAATATGATCTAACTGAAATAAAAGGAAGTGCTCATTATGCAATGCTGCTGGCTGCATCTCTTGAGATGAATTATGGTTTAACATAAAAGACACGAGAACAATAAGTCACTGTTACTGTTATGCAAATTAAAAATTTATTGCTGTAAAAATTATATTAATGAAAGGCAGTTTCATTGTCATGCATCATAGTGAAACATGAATAACTTGAGAATAAAAAGTAAGACTTCAATAACCTTTTTGTCGTTCTTTCTTTTGTCTGTACTGCAACCCATAAACGTGACGTGTTGATTATTTACTGTAAATAGCATGCGTGGGGGTGGGTTGTGATTGAAAAACATGAGCTATTCAAATAATGTATTCACAGGCGTGTTAAATATAAATATTAGCATAATCTTACAGTCTAGAAATTTTGCTGATGAGGTGACTCGTCATATTTTATGTACAAATATCTAGCGCAATTATAAAAACATCCTTGATGACATCGCTATACATCTGGTAATGTTTTGTTGCTACTTAAGATAATAATTATAACCTATTAGCATCAATAATTGCGATAAACTATACCAGCTGATCAGAATACATCACTGTATAGGTACACATGTACATATAATGGAATATATTTTGTATAGGGACCCAAAATCTGGAAAATTCCAAAAACCGATAATCTGAACATCCCAAGCTTTCCAGATAAAGGGTCCCTTACTGTATTGTATTCGTGAAGAAAATCGAATTTGAGATTTCAATGGAAATACGTTTTGAGGTCCCTAGAACACATTTGACTATTTTCTTGATGATGTCTTTTTGTATGTGATAGGAATTTTGTGGGTGTTGTAACTCAAAAAGCGTTTGTCATTTCAGTACCAAATTTAAAATATAATCATAAAACATAAATAAAAGACAGTGTCACTTTGTCCCTTTGCAGTGTAATGCTTTTTGAAGCTTAACCTGTCAGAACACGTGTTACCTTTTATAACACCATGGCACGCACGTTAGGGAAAAGACCAATTACTAAAAACTTGCTTTTTGAAATTTATTAATGCAAAAATTGTATTTGCGCCAACATGTTATTAAAGAAGTTCGTAATTACATATTTTATAAAGAATGAAGATGATTAATAATTACTATGGTTAAAAAACAGGAATATAAACAGGAATATTGAAATACAAAAATTTTCAATACTTATTCAGATTCTTCTTCAAAATTCAATTGTTGATAGCAAGGGAAACAAGTAAATGTTGTATGCTCTCTACTGATAGACTTTTCACAACGATTACACCTTGTCTTGGATTTGGGGTTCTTTAATTAGAGCAATATGCGCCAAAATGCACTGTATTTCGGTTTCGTCCAAGTTGATTTTTTAGGGCAATAGCATAAAATAAATTTAAATGATAATAATAAGCTTGTAAACCACATCAAAATTGAACAATAAATCGCTCAAAAATTCGTAGAAATCCACCAAAATTCAATTACATGGTAACACGTGCACGGGGAATCGACGGCAAAGATAACAAAAAGACCACACACACAAACACTTGAAATTCGTCATTGGCAAGACGTCAACTAATTTTATGGACGTAAACAGGAAGTAAGATGGAGTCTCTAGCTTACCCTACTAATGGGCGGCGAAATATTTGAAAAAATTTTAAAAGTGTAGGGATTCCCTGTAGGTGCATGTTCTCCCAGGTTAATATCTCGCAAACGACTGAACCAAATTTGATGAAATTTTCAGGATAGCATTATGATATAATAACAAAACGTTTTAATGTATCAAACTCGAGATCAAAGACCCGGGTTCAACTCCAGGGGATAATTTTCATTTCCAATAAGTTAACACGTAAAATCGGCTTTACGACATGCAGGCTTTCATTCTTTTTTAGATTAAACATAAAGATTTGGCCTACAATCTTCAGATATGAACCATTTTTAAGAAAACATTATAAAGTTTTTTATTCTGCTCATCTTTTTCCACGCATAATTAGAAATTTCTCAATGTAAACGTTTAATTCACACTGAGGAAATCTTGCCATTTTAACGGGATGTTGCCATGCCTACCAATTCCATTGTTAGACCTCTATATCATATTGTTAATTCAATTCTTATGGGTATAAACGTGCTTTGAATGCTTTTAATATGAGAGAGAGGGGGGAAGAGAGGTAGAGGGGGGAGCGAGAGGGAGGGAGAGAGAGGGAAGTGGAGTGGGAGAGAGGGAGGAATAGGAAAGAGGGGGGAGAGGGAGGAATAGGAGAGAGGGGGGAGAGGGAGGAATAGGAGAGAGGGGGGAGAGGGAGGGAAAGAGAGGCAACTATTTTAAGTTTAACTAAAGATAGCCTGCCAACAACAGAATATTCACTAGAAATGTTGTATATGACAAAATATTTTATATGTAAAAGTGTGATATTAATTATTTTAAACTAGCTGGGGTGCCCGTTGAATTTCAACGGATTTAGTGAATCTAAAACTTTGACCGTGTAACAAGTATGCATCACAAGAATAAGATAGTACATAGTTATAAACGTCGAATAAAGCAAAAATGAAGAAAACCGCTCCACATTTTCCTATTTAGATGAATGAAGGAAGAAAATCTTGCACTGTGAAAAATCGAAAATAACGTATAAACTCCATCCCCTCCCACCCTCTCCTCCCCTTCTCTCCCTCCCTCCCCTCTCTCCCTCTCTTTCCCTCCCGCTCTCTCCATCCCGCTTGCTTCCTCTCCCACCCTCCCTCCCCCTCGCTCCCTCCCCCTCGCTCCCTCCCCCTCGCTCCCTCCCCCTCACTCCCTCTCTCTCTTAAATGTAAGAAGGAACTATATGGTCTCAATATAAATGCATTGAACTCTCAATTTCGGCGACAATGGGAGTTGTCATGGTAGCTTATAATTGGTATTGTAATAAAACTGATAAAATCACATATTTTATTGATTCTAACCGCATTTCTATGCGAATTCGACCAGAATTCGGAATCTGTCTTCAATAAAAATAAACTTTGTTCTTTCCCACAAAGAAGTATCCAAGTCTCAAGTTTGTATCATGATTTTAAGTAATTTTAAAGTGCAAATTAAAAGTAGTCTACACTCATCCCTGTATTTCAGTTGCGGATGCAGATGTTTAATAATGAAATCGTTCGCCATTTCGAATCAAAGTGATGGACAGAAACAAAACCTTGACCATTCACTAAGTTAGGATGTAAGGAAGAATCGTCCCAAATTTGGTTATTCTAGCTTTTATCGTTTAGGATGAGTTCTATGAACAAACCAACAAACACACCCTTCAAAATATATTATAGGAGATGAAAATAATAATAATCTATCTATAATTCTTCCATTTATATTTCAATGGGCATTACACTAATAATTTCATAATAGGAGCAAGATTTGATTACTTTATGGTCAATATAGGTCAACTGGAAGTTGATGTTTATACTTGTTGTTTTTACGTTTTTTTTAATACTTCCTTTAAAACTCAATTTTTATAAATAGTTGTAATGAATATTGTAGAGAATAAAATTTGTTACAAGTTTTGTTTGAAACAATTTTTTGTAAAATTGATAGTTTAATAGGTATCTTGACGTTTCTTCTAAATTTACGTTAAACACATCACTAACCTTGGAAGGCACTAGTGACTCCCAACCGATTTGGCTGAAACTTCGTAGATATAATGTTCATGACATCTGATGAATGTATATAAATATATATTGGGGCCAATACCAAGCCATTTTTATTTTATTAATAAAAATAAGTTAATATTTCCTGAGCCACTGCTAACAACAATACAAATCAGCATGAGGACAAAAGATTTTCATGTAAAATCGGTAAAATTTTGGCTTTAAAAACAAATTTGTGGACTGATTCAATGCGTATTTGAAAATTGTGGCATTGCCAAGTAATTCAAGTAAGTTTGATTTAAAATGAATGGAATGTTTTTGAATTTTAGGTTTTTTTGTTATTCTCATATTCGATCAACATGCCATTCTACAGCCAGGACTACATAGCTCATTATATAATAAAACAATAAAATTGACATGGAAGACTTACATATACCAGTACGCTTCTCTGCTGCCTTCAGAGTATATGCATGCAAGGGAACAGCATCACTTCTTCCCTTTCCATTTGCTGCATACACAGATATGACAAACCCAAGACCAGACTCAAGACCACCAACTGTAAAAACAGGGGTCCTGCTCGTAACGTTAGACACCAGTGCATGAGTTTGTGCATCAAACACTTCCATAACAAAATGCTGAGGAAGACCCCCATCAAATCCTTCTGTACACTCCACATGTAATGATTCCGCTGTTTGATTTAAAATGCTGCAGTTGTGCACTGGATCTGGCCGACCTGCAACAAAAAAGAACAGAAAAAATCATTACAGAAAATAGCACACAATACACAAATTATAAATACAGGCATCCCTCACTACAGTGTGCCTCACTTAGTGCGGTTTCGCTATAGTTCTCTTTTTATCTGTTGTTCAATTGATGGTTTTTTTAGATGCCTATATAGAGAGGAAAGGTTCATTCTAGAAAACAACATACTTTTAGATAATAATAATTTTAAATGATAAAGATGCCTTGATTTATCTGAACAAATTTGTTTTGTGTTAGAATTCAATATAAAGTGAAATTATCATATAATTTTATACTCCATCGATATTGGGGATCCAAAATCCAGAAAATCCCCAAATCCGGCAAACGTCTGGTCCCAAGCTTGCCAGATAAGGGGTACGGTACTGTCAGAGGTGTATCCTAAGTTCAAGACGTGGGCTATCTCATCCTAACCCTCAACAAGGAATATTTTTAAAAACTGAAACAGTAAACTTTCTGAGTTGTTAAGAATAAAATAATATTTTAAGTGCATGCTAACATAACAAAATAATTTAGCGTATTATAGCAGCCTACCTTTGAAGACTTTATTTGTACAGGAACTCCATTCTTCTTTCCTTTTGCATGAACTTGAGCGTTACATTTTCATAAAAAGTTTCTTCTGAGTATTTTTTCATATCTAAAAGAATGTTTTTCTCTATAGATAAAACAGCCAAGTTGCTCAAGCGGACTTGTCCTTGTGTGGCTCTGAGATAGCTCTTGACCCTTTTTAATGCAGAAAAACTTCTTTCGGCAGATGCAGTTGTTGACAGAAACGTTAGAATTAGTTCTGCCAGTTTCTACACCTCACTAAACACAATGTCCAAATTATTTAACTTCATGTAACAAGTAATGTCTCCCACTGATTTCTTTTTGTATTCATCAAGAGAATAAAACACCTTCAGTTTATTTTTGAGACGAACTGTATCAAAATTTGAGGCATAAGGTTCTTTAAGTTCTGACAGTAGGTCTTCAGGAAAGCTTTCACTAAATTTATCAAAATAGTTTGTACCCAATAAAGACACCAATTTAAGATATTTTTGAGACTCAAACCTGAGTTTTGTTTGAGTCATTAGTGTGTTCAGAATTTCATTAAAAATACGTATTTGGAACGATCATCACCGTTTCTCTGTCATTTTGGTCTTGGTTCATCTTCATCATGACTTCTAGCTTCTAACCATACTTGATCAAAATCTTCATCTCTAATTTTTTGCGAAGTTTCACAGAACTTTGTTGGTACAGTAAGAAATGTCCATGTTTTTATTTTGCAATATGTCAAACAAAACATCAGAAAATGCGAATATTTTGTGGAAAATAATAAGAAAAAAATTAGTGTCGAACGTAGACAGAAAATGAACAAAGCCGGAAGCAGCATTCACCTCTTCACCTGTCCAGTCACAAGGTTCATCTTCGAATGACGAAAAAAACTTGATAAGATGCTTCCTGTAATCTTTAACAGTGTTGACAAGTCTTGATGAAAAGTTCCACCTAGTTGGTGCCATTCCGGCAGTTCCCTCTCCATGAAGTTTTTCAGAGCAGTTGTGTGGGCAGTAGAATGAGAAAAAAAGCTAGGTATTCCGGATAGTTTAATGAAAAATCGTTTACATTCTTTTATGTAATTTGTAGACTTTGACAAAACCAAATTCAGCCTATGACTGTAGCAGTGAATGAAATTTGCTGTTGGATACTTATTTTTCACCAAGGTCTGAAGACCAGGCACGTGACCGGCCATAACAGCTGCCCCATCAAACATTTGCACTTCTTTGACCAACCTAAATTATCTACAACTTTGGTGATGCATTGGAATAATCCTTGTGCTGTTCGGTCTGAACTGACATCAGTAAAGTGTAAAAATCGTTCTTGGCAGTTTCCTTCACCATCAACATATCTGAATACCGTTGATAATTGACTTTTATTCGTCACGTCAGTGGTTTCATCAAGCAAAATTGCAACAAAAGATGTTTTAGCGATTTCTGATTTTATTTTATCAGTAATTACGCTAGCCACTGCATCAATAAGGTCATTTTGGATTAATGGCAACGTCCCTCTGGAAGCAGTTCCCGTTTTTAAATGATTAGACAAAATTGGATCATAGGTAGCTAAAAATTCTAAGAGTTCTATGTACATGCCTTTGTTTGTTGAGTTCTCAGACTCATTGGGACCTCTAAACGCACACTCTTGTTTTCCTAGAAATGCTACTGCATCAATCAGTCTTCTTAGAATACTTCTATTTTCTTTCACTTTTTCATTATGCAAACTGTCTGCAATTTTCTTCTGTATATTTAAGGAATGATCGATTCTTTGAGATCCAGATGTTTGTAAAGCAGTGAACGCTCTTATATGACCAAGTGATTTTTGATGTTTATCACAGGCCGTAACTAAATAATTTAAACTATCAAAACCAGTCTTATTCCAAGGGCCCGGTTCAGTGGAAAAAAGCAAACATGGCCAACAGTACAGTTTATTTGACTCACTCGATCCACTTAACCATGCATATTTTTGGTAACTACTTACATTAAAGTACCTAGTATATGATCGGTTCTTTTCTTTGTGCTCCATTTTAAGTTCTGGAAGTGCTGGTTCAGGCCTTCCAGTCTTCACAATTTGAAGTATATCCTCATACCTAAGTTGAGAAAATGGTGTCTTTTCCAACAGTTCTTTAATTACATCACTCATCTTAATTCACTAAGACTAAGCACTCATTATGCAGCACACATAATATCACTCATTTTAATTCAATAAGATGCAATAATTACACACAGGCCACAATTAAAATAACTCGCGCAGAATTTGTATTTAACCCTTGCAGGAGTAAGCCACCAAACAAGTCTATCTCAATGCTCAGTGAAGACTTTGGAACGTATGACTCACGCCCCCCTCCAACACCTCTTTTCCCTTTGCAGTGGGAACACGATGGTGGTGCCTCTGGTGAGGGAAGCTTTGCCATCACTCAGCGAAGACACGGTTGAGTGGGTTGCGTCAGCGGCCCTGGAGGAGCCGTTGTTTGCGAGACTTAATTCTCTTACAATTAGTCAAAGTGAATGAATTCACACACGTTCCTAAATATATTTATTTGTTTGAATTCTCTGGGCTTCGCAGCTAGCCTAACTAGCCTAGAATATACGCCCCTGGATACTGTATATATAAATATAATATGCAACCATGTTTTTACAAGTTAAATGTGAAAATTGTCTTATCAGCATTTATAATACGCATTTCATTTTTTGTGAAAAATGACTGTAATTTTTGACTTGGTTATTAGCAGTATCGAGACTGTTCTCACCTTACAGGTTGCATTTCCGTGTATGCCACTTCTTGAAAGACCGTTTATGACACTCGGGGTTTTTTCACACTCCCTTGCAAAAACTCACACTTTTCTCTGCATGCACTTTTGTCTCAAGAGTAATCCTGCTATTTATGAATGTTTTTCCTGCTAGTAATCCTAACGGTACATGTGAAAAACATATGTATATGGAAAGCTCAGTTTGCTTCTGAGATTTGAAAGATACGTTTCATTTGTAAGAGAAGCATTTTTATCAGTTACGCTGTTTTATATTTGCGGAAACTGGGTGATATTTAACTTTATTTATTTAATTACCCACTGAGGGTGCGACTTGAAAAAAAATTACCCACTTGAGTGGTTAAACAATTATGCTGTGTAGTTTTGTGCATTTAAAGCTTAAATGTCATTTAACTAGCAGAATTCCTCATTGAATTTCAGTGGATTTAGTGAAGCTACTACAGTACAACATACAAACTCTTTAAAATACCTATATAGTAAATACTTTTTAAATTACAATTAGCTTTTCTTAACAATTAATCATATTTGCTTGTAACAATCCGTTTCCAAACATAATGCATTCAAATATAACGATAACTGTATTTCCTATCATATATATCACTTTCGCCAAATCCAGCTTCATTTCTTCAGTAATTATGCCTCGCTGAAATATTTACTTTTATGTCTTGTAAGCAAGAAACCCGTGAAAAAGCAACGTACAGTTGTCCATGATTGAACACTGACTGGTAAATGTACGCCAGATACGTGAGCTTATTTATGTTAATAAACATTATAATGTAGAATATTGTGGCGAGCGGCGAGGCAGCCGACAGGCCCATTCAACAAAACCGTCGGCGAGAGAGGCGTTGACGCCTCTCTCGAAGCCTCGAGAAATACCGGCGAAGAAGGCTCCAGAAGGATCGAGGGCTGACACGAGCAGTATAAAAGGGGAGCGCCGGACAGAGTCGGGGCACTGCCTCGGACGGCTGCCGAGAGGAAGGAACGAGGAATCGCCGAGGAGAGTTGGGGCCCTACTGCTTCGGACGGCTGCCTAGCGGCGTGAGAGAGAGAGAGACCGAGAGGAAGGAACGAGGAATCGTCGAGGAGAGTTGGGGACCCTTCTGCGGACGGCGGCCGAGCGGCGGATCGAGAGAGAGAGAGAGAAGGGAGAGTTGGGGACCCTTCTGCGGACGGCGGCCGAGCGGCGGATCGAGAGAGAGAGAGAGAGAAGGGAGGGTTGGGGACCCTTCTGCGGACGGCGGCCGAGCGGCGGATCGAGAGAGAGAGAGAGAGAGAGAGAGAGAGAGAAGGGAGAGTTGGGGACCCTTCTGCGGACGGCGGCCGAGCGGCGGATCGAGAGAGAGAGAGAGAGAGAGAGAAAGGAGTGAGGCCAACACCACTTGAGAGAGAAAGAATAAACAAAATTTATAAGGGCTACCTTTGTTGTCATTTCCGTCGATCCATTCGTTACCCACGAACACGGAACAATATAATGATTTTAATTACAAAAAATGTAAGATTCCAATATTCAATAGATGAAAGAAGGTTATATATTCGTGGGTTTTTCAGAGGCAGTAAAAGTAACATGAGGATCACGAAAGAATTGACAATTAAATGCCTTTGCAACACTGTAGTCATATTTTCAGGGCTCTTTTCAAAGGCCGTGAAAATTAATAAATACGTAGCAATGGTGTGTTAACTGAGGATCGAGAATTAATTTACATTTAAATGATATATCTTTGCAACATTGTAATAATATTCTCGTGACACTTTTCACGAGTGACTAAAATTGATACGTACATAAGTAGCAGTGATGTGTAACTTGAGAATCACGGAAGAATTGACTATTGGTGCTTGCCGTTGTTTCCTTTTAGAAGGGGACCGTAAATCTGAGCGAGTTGAACTCATAGGGCCTGGCATAGGTAATAAACTACGCAACCTAACTTCAACTTAAATTGTGCATATTTGTTGCATTATGATAATATTTTGGCGACTTTTTCGAGAGGCCACTACGGTGGTTGCTTCAACGGGATAACCTTGTACGTACGTATGCATATACCATCGACTGATTTCTTTTGGTTATTCACATGCAAATTTTCATTGCAAACTAGCTTAATTATTTTATCCGTAAACAGGAATACATTATTTTACTATAGGGAGGTTGTTTTTTATCAGGGGTGCATTTTCCCATTACGATATACGGAGAATTACGAAAATACGGAGGTACGATATTAAGAGGTTTGTCCATACCGTAACATACAGTTTTGACGGGACCCAAAAGATATTACGAAATACGGAGGTTTACGATAAGCGGAGGTTCACTAGATAGAGGTTTTACTGTAGTGTGTTTCGGAAAACTTCGATCATGTAACATGTAAACTTCGCAGGAATAAGATAGAGTTTTATTCGTCGAATAAAGCAAAAACAAAAGAAATTGGTCCATATTTACATATTTTGATGCTTGAAAGAAGAATACCTTGCAAGTCAAGAAATGGATTCATACATGTAATCTTATGGAAAAATGTTAATCCCCTATATTGGCAGCACTGATTAATCCCGGTTGACCAAACCTTGACCATTTACTAAGTTAGGATGTAAGGAAGAATCGTACCAAATTTGGTTATTCTAGCTTTTATCCTTTAGGAGAAGTTCCATGTACAAACCAACAAACATCCCCTTCAAAATATATTATAGTAGATTACTATAGTCAAGCTGGCCAAAGTTGGCACTTGGCTGCTCAGAAGCAGCCATGGGCGACTTGTGGGAGGAAAGAGTTTTAGCCAATGAGACAATGTAAAGAGCGCACTGTTACCATGGCAACAGTGCGCTGTTGTCATTTCCTCTTACCCCTCCTGTTTTGCTGGAATTAGTGTCGTGAGTGACTTATGGTGGGTGTTTGGCTTATTTGCTGTGTTTATTATAATTTGTGTTTTTCATTTTGTTATGTTTAATAACGAAATGTCAAACGTGAAATTCAAGACAGGTCGAGGGGTCTCCTTGCGATCTCAAACACAAGAATCCATCATTAAAGTTTGGAATTATTTCGAACGAGAAAGGGACAATGGGGAACCATTGCTTCCTATCTCACAAGCTGTAGAGAGGACTGCACAAGCTCTACAAATCAGCAAATGCACTGTTTTCAGAATTTCATAATTTTGAAGATTTTCTTATTAAAGTTGGCAATATCTTAGTGACCCCTGGGAAGAAACAGCAAGGGGAGAGTCCCAAATCCAACCTTTATTCCTTTAAAGAAGCTGCTATTCACTGCCATATCTATGGATATTGCGAGAGGAGAGAATATCCTACGATTGAGAAGCTGCTGTCATCTCTCAAAATAAGTCTCCACTGCAGGACCCTCCCTCGCATCCCAAAGACTGAACCCAGTGCCTCTGATCAAACCCCAAGGTCCTTTTGTCATTTTCTTCTTTATTTTGCGTATCTTGTTTTTCCGAACTGCCTTTCGCATTCGTTTTGAGAACACGAAAGAGAGCAGAGAGAGTTCTAGCGCTCTTCCTGTTCAGGCAATACCAAGGGGGAGACCTAGTGCTACCGACACCCAACTTAAGTGTTTGGAGGCCGAGGAAAATAAACATTGGCCGATTATGGGAAACCATGTGAGATGTTGTCTGTATTCATTGAAAGACAAATACAAGAGGACGAAATACAAATGCAAGGTGTGTGACGTGGGTCTGTGTGTTGCACCTTGCTTAGAGGAGTAACACAAAAAACACTGGGATTGCATCAGCTGTAGAGTGAATAAAGTTGAGTAAAAATAGTTACATTATAGTTTTATTTTTTGTTTTATATTACGTTTGTTCGGCAGTAGGTTATTTTGATGTATTTCTTTCACATAAAAGGAGAAAGATATGATTCTTCATTATTTTTACAATTAAATGCTTTTCATTTGAGCATTTTCTCACCAATAGTTGATGAGATATGAGGTGCTTTCAGAAAAAACACGAGATATTTAAATGGCCGAAATTAAATCCGGCAGCAGGACCCTCAACAGGGCATTTAAATTCCAGAATTTAAAGGTTAATGTAAAGTGCAACACATCTAATGTTGGATACAATATCGTAACTGCTTGTCATAAAACGTTTTAAAAAATTCAGATTTTAAATAATAGTCTTAAATAGACAATATTTTGTTTTCTCGAATATCGCTCTATTCCCATTGTAATGCCTAGTCTCACACGTGAATGAACGGGGACTCAGCAGGTTGGAGTAAACCGATGGTCATTACAGCATTTGGCAACATCGCCTTCCCATGGGGGGGGGGGGGGGGGGAGGGGTAGGCAACCAGCTCTTCGGGTGCCAACTTTGGCCGGCTCGACTGTAGTACTCAACAATGGAATTCTAATTTATTGATTTTAAATTAGTTTACCATTGTTAAGCATTTGCATTTAACTGTTGTATTCCAGCTACAAGTTTTAGTTCTGTTGAAGAGAAAAGTTGTGTGTGCTAAGATAAATAAAAGTTGGTTTTTAAAAATACATTTTTTATACTTTCAACTTGTTTTTCTGTTAAATTTTTAATGCCTTCTTTGCAAAGATATGGCATTATTATTTCAGTACTTTTTTCTTGCAGCTGTGTGCAATTTTGAATTTTTAACCTTCGAAATCTCTCAAATCTACGATGAGATGAACTTCATTTCGATTTGAAAGGAACACTATGAGTTGGAAGTGTGGGTAAGATTTATGATGACTTCTCGTCACTTTTGTTTACCCTCAGCAGATTCTCTTGGCCATACATGCTCTATCCATGAACTTTTTTTAGAGCAAGGCAATGAGACAATTCTTTCAAACATCCACACTTATCTCCAAAAGATAAGGACCAGCATAGGTCTGCTTAGAAAGGGATGAATAAGAAAGCTAAAAGCATGCATGGAAATATGCTGACTGATGCCATGAGTTTTTTTTATGCTGTCCCACCAAATGTTTCTCGCATCTCTATGGACAGACCGAAAGAAGTCTTTGCCCTGTGGCTTTCTTGTGATTTTTATTTTTTGTGATTTGTTTGTAATTGTGTATTATTTTTGTGTTCTTAATAGTGCATTATGTTTGTGTTTTTAATTGTGTATTACGCATATTTTTAATTGTGTGTTCTATTTTTGTATATTTATTTGGAGTATTATCCCCCTCAGTAATCTTGCAGGAAAGAAAAGGCCAACAGTATTGAGCGATGAGCAAGTGGAAGACATTTTGCTTGCAAGTGATTCTGAGGAAAGTGTATTGAGTTCTGATGGTGACAGTGAAAATAATACAAACTATTGTTCCAAAATGGATTTGTTGGTGCACAATGATGTTGATGAGGACGTTTTATCAGAATTTGTAATCTCTGTATTGAGAGAGATGTGAAAGCGGTTTCGTCTGCATGAATGACCAAAGAATAAACAATCCGAGGTCTGTTTATCAGCCACATGCCTCGAAGATGAAGCTGAAGCAAACGTGTGACCAAGGTTGTTCTTTCTCACACTTGCATTTGGTCATGTGAAAAATTTGATGGTCTAAAAAGAAGTGCCTGCATATCTGTAAGATTGTCAACTTAGTTTTCTTGAATAGAGATTCGTATAAAAATTTAAGTTAATTGGTAAAATAAGATGAAAGAAAATTCGAAATAGCGTATATGCAAATAAATGATGACATTAACATAAATATTAGAAAAAAATCTTAAAAACGTGAAAAATTTATGTAAATATATGCAGATTTACAAAACTCATCAAAATTTTCAAGAAAATAAAATGGTTAGTAACTGAGTTATGATTTTTACTTTCTCATACGAAGTAACGAGAAAGTATTGTTATCGCGAAAAAATTCGACCTCAAGATTTTTATGGAAATATACGTTTTAGGTATCGCTGAATCCGATAAAGTAGTTTTTGCAATGCCGTATGTCTGTCTGTTACTGGCTCTGGAGCCTAGATGGTAGAGCAAAAATGAATGAAATCTCGTACTTAGGTATTTTATCATACTGACCAGAGTATACATAGAAATGGTTCACATTGCTCAATAATTAAGAGTAGTTTATTCTACGCATTTTTAATAACAATCCGATTTTCTCAAATACAGCTGTAACAATTTTGATCATATTTTGTAGAGTTACTTGTGTTTACGTCTTCAATAATACTGTATAGTTCATATTTCTCAAAAACTGAATATAAGGCTAGTTTATTCTAGGCAACTTTAACAACAATTCGATTTTCTCAAAAACGGCTCAAACGATTTTGATCAAATTTCGTACAGTAATTTGAGTATACATCTACAATAATACTATGTATTTCGTTTTTCTCAATGAATGAATATAAGGCTAGTTTATTCTTGGGCAACTTGAACAAAAATTGGATTTTCTAAAAACGGGCTCATACAATTTTCATTTTCTAAAGATAACTAAATGACTCATTAGTACCATATATGAGAAATTGTACAAATGTATGTTGTACTGATTTTTTAAAATAATTTTATTCCAGAATCACTAAAATATTTAAATCTCCTCTGGTCCCTGGGCTTGAAGGGTTAATTAGAGTAATATGGGAAAAGCAAAAGAAATGGGTGGGTCTAAATTTGAAAGAAAGCAATTTACTGAAAGAATTCGTAGGAAGAATGTTAGGAAAGTAGGATGAGGAAAGGTGTATAAGATGCATTAAAAGAAGGAATTAAGTAAAATAACTCTGTAAGACTTTGGAATCAACAGATTGCATTGGGTGTCGTACCAGAAGGTAGAATTACAATGTATGTATGCAACTTAACATTAATGAGGATATTCTGTACACCCTGAACTATTCCAAATATTAGGCATAAAATTTTTGTAGCATTAGGTAGTTTAGGTTTTCTGCTTTTTATCGTTTCCATCTCATTCTGAATGTGCAAAACACCTTAGGTTTTTGTAATTATTCATGAGATGCAAACTTTTGTGAATAGTAACAACACATGACTTTCTATAACAGGATTAGAAACAGATGTCAATATTATGGATGTAACAACTCGAGGAAAAAGGTCCTGGGATCACAAATTCTGGCTTTAGGAATTTGATGTACACAAATGAACTTATACTGTAAATATTTGTATAAAACAGATATACCTGCTGGTATGACATGGAATACACATGGATGACGTTGGTGCCCTAGTTCATTGCGGCCCCAGCAAAGAAGGGTCCCGTAATCAAGCTCCGTCATAGGAGTGTAAGTTGCTACGCTGCGTGCCCGGTCTGCTACAAAATGTGACTGTTGTATATCTACTGCCTCAGATGTGTTGTTGAACTTCCATATAAAACTGACATCCTTTGGATTTGCTTCTAATTCACACAAAATTTTGGCAGCTTCTTGACGTGCAACTCCATAAACCTTTTGCTGACCAGTTCGACAAACAGGAGCAACTGTAAATTTGACAAATAAATAAAAGTAAGATTGTTGTAAATTATGTTGAAGTGAAAAAAAGCATTTTGTTAGCAATTATGGTGTATTACATATATAATATTTTTTCATTGTCTTACAAAGAATAATATGAAAAAAACACTGTGAATATATTTAAAATGCTTAATATTTCCAAAGATAAAGCTTACAATCCTGAGAAATATGTATTATTTATTTCTGCCGTGACTATATTAAATGTTGGTCAAATTATAAAATAACCTCATATATGAGACAACCTTTACTTTCAGAAGATGCAAGATAGAAAAAAGAATTAGGGGCTGTAATTCTTATGATTTTTATTTCAGACTGTCTGAAAGGATAATCTAAATTTCAAATACAAATCACTACTAGAAAATGCATTTATTTAAGAAAATATGAGTAACAGTGCTGTTTAATAACAGAAAGCTGTCTTGATGGCATGTGCAAGGTTGAATTTAGAGTGAGGGAGATATCTTTGGATGTTATTTTTACGGGAGCATGGTTTTTTGGGTTACAATTTTTGAAAATAGCATAGTCTAATGAATGAACCAATGAGGTTATACCTCCACAAATTTCGATTTTTGATGTTTATTTAATAACAATACCTTAAGAGATCAAACTAACCAAATTCTGCAATGCAAAATAATGCCATAAATTGAAATTTAAAAAATGCGTTCATTTTCTAGTATATAGAAACTTGAATACCCTGAACATTTGGTGAAAGCATAACATCATTGTCAGTAACATTTATAGCTGGACACAGTAGCTAATATAACACGCATTAAAATATGATGAGATAAATGGTAATTTGTTTAATAAATTCAATAATACCGTATATGCCCGAATATAAGGCGAGGTTGTTTTCCAAAATTGTCCCTCAGATAAGGGGGTGTCACCTTATATTCGGACCCTCAAACTTTGATTATTCAAGTTTTTGTCAAATAATTTTTTTCTAGTTTTCTCGGTAGGAAAATGGGGGGTCGCCCTATATTCAGGATTGCCTTATATTAGGGCATATACGGTACTATAAAAATTTTTAGCCAGGAATTTTGACTATCTTATTTTAGTAGCTATAAAATTTTAATAAACTCAAATTTATTCTAATGGTTAAAAAGCTAATAGTGATATTTTATTATATACATTTTGGTGACAATCGGATCCAACTCACATTTGACATCAAGATTCACTGGATTACTCTCTCCATCTCCTTCCTGATTGCTTCCAACACATGTGTAAATCCCTGCTCGACTACGAGTCACAGACTGAAGTACAAGGCTCTGATTGCTCACAATGGTACCTGCACTGGCATTATTAAAAAGCATTTTTCCCTGTAATAGGAAAAAAACATTACTTTTCTTAGCACATACTGCAAATGATTATGAATTGAAACAGAAAATACACCATGAAGATTCTGTTATTAAAACAAGAGATAATATAGATCAGTAGTTTTCTATCTTTTCCAACCTCTAGCCCCATATTGGAACATCTAAATCCCACGGACCCCTTGAACACATGGTTTTGACATTCAACAACATATTGAGGAGAGGAAGCACACGTTATTTATTTTAAAAGACCTGACAACTGATTAAGGTTTCCATGGCAATAGATTCATTTAAAATTATTACTACTTAATTATAATTTCTATAAATTAATACAAAAGTATTTTTTCTACAAGTGTCATCATCCCCCTTCAAACTTTTGCAGACCCCCATTTGGGAAAACCTGATATATGGTCTGCTTGTAGTGGAAAGAGCATGATGGACTCATGTTTTACAAACTTATTGAAAATTTTCTGCTCAGCTGTGAATTAAAAAGGAAGCAGGAGTTAAAAGATACAAAAATATTCAGTATAAAAATTGCTTTCTGCAATGCCTGTTTATTTTCAGATATCAGTAATTAATATTTAATATTTTCACTAGCATTAATAATGGAAAAGATTCATATAAAATATTACTATGATAGACAGGGATATCACAATAACTTACATTGTGTCTCCAACTGACTTTATAAACCCATGGGTTGGATTTAATATTGCATTCAAAATAGACATCCACACCTTCTCGAATGGTACTGGCATTTAAGTTACTTCCAAGTTCCAGGGTAACAATAGGTACATCTGAAGAAGAAAAGATACAATTTTTCATTGGTATAAAATACCTTAAACTGTCCCTTATCCAAATATACTTAATGTACTGTAGGCCCTCAAAATTAGTGCAGATAGGGTTCCTAGAACTCACTGTTAACGTTCATACTTATAATGGAAAAAGGGAAGTTAGATGAGTTACTTCTATGGAAACCTAGGTCAGTGCTTCTCAAAGTGTAGGCCACGACCCCCCAGGGGAACGTGAAGCAGGGCCATGCCAAGGGTGTTTAGTGCCCAGGTGCAAAATAATTCTGCAGCACCCCTCTCCCCCAAAGTGACTACTAGCCAATCCTAGTCCATCCGAGAACCGATTTACGATCACCTCTAAAAGTCGTGGGAAATATACAAACGAAATACCGCCACAGACCGTCGCTAGGATGGAGAGTGCAATTAGGTCAATGCCCCATCTACCCTGCTGACTCCAAGCTCCGATTTTCGGTCACCTCTAATATAATACGTCCTTTCTGAAGATAGAACAATGCGAATGCATACTGTGAGTGTTCGTAGGTAAACTTTGTCTGAGAAATTTTGTATTGCTCTGCTATTCCTGCCTTTCCCTTCCTGCTTGAAGGAAAAAGATTGGAGTGAAAGGGTAAAAATCATCACACATTCATCACGTTCCAATAATATAGATACAAATATCTTGATGGGAAGGCACCCCCGACTAGTTGGCACCCGGGTGCCATGCACCCCTTGCATCCCGTATTGGTGCGGCTCTAACATGAAACCTTTTTTTGGGAGGCCACCAAAAAATGGGCTGATAACAAATATGCTGAATTAATTTTATTCTTAAGTAAATAATAATCTGATAAAAATATGTCGAATTAATAAAATGATACAGTGTGTTGAAAGATCTTATTGTTTCTATTATGGCACTGTTCTTCAATCACCATGCTAAAGTAATGGGAGGAACACTCAGGTCAGTTGGTCGAGTGTTTTTATAGCATTGACAATAAAATGCTACATTTTATTATAAAAACACAATTTAATAGAGGTTCATTAGTCATTATCCTTTGAAATTGGTATATGACATTTAAGTCATTTTATAATTTAGGGGTTCTTGAAATTTTTTATTTTACATCAAGTAACTAAAAGAGTTTGAGAGCCACTGACCTAGGTGATTGATATATCTATAAGATATAGATTCATCTGACATAGAATATGTATACAAGGAGGAAAAAAATTATGAGGCACTTCCACGTAAGTTACAAATTTGAAATTTGGTACATATGTAGGTCTAGTGCCAAAACCAACGAAAAAATCGAAAATTACAAAAATGTTTATTTTTTGGCTGTTAAAAAAAATCATAAAATTTAAAAAAAATTTCATTGTTTAGGTATTACTAAATGTGCTACAATGCTGAAATTTTTTCTAACGTTAGAATTAGCTAAATAACTAAAACAGGATTATAGAAAATTATGTTTATTTATTTGACGGTAAAAAATTAATAAAAGTTAAATAGACAAATGTTTCTGTACTTTAGGTTAAGCTAGAGAGCTGAAATTTTTCTGAAAAGTAAAGTTTGGTGTTCCAGCTGCAATTAACATTGAAAATTACAATTAAATTTATTATTGTGGTCATTAAGAAATCATAAATTTAAAACAATTAAATCAATATAAATGCATTTCTAGAGGTGCTACAATATAAAAATTTGGCAGAAATGTGTGTCATTAGTAACAAACATTGGAGAAAATATATAATTCATAAAATTGCAATTATTAGTGGCTCTTTCACCCCATATGAGGATAAAAATTATGACACTTCCAGATGAGCTACAGACTTCAAATTAGGTACGATTATAGGTTTTAAGTCACACCAATGGTACATATTCGAATTTGTTAAAATTCTAAATTTTAGGGATTGTTTTTACCCCATTATTGAAAGCAGGCTGAAATGCTTGCAGAACCGTCTACTAGTATTAACATATACATATTCATATGTTATATGTAAGGTTACCATATTCCAATGAAGACTAGACAAGGTATAATAAGTTATAAGGAAGAAAAATAGGAACAATACAAGTTGTGATTTTTTATTCATTTATTATTTGTGTTATCTCATTTTACTACATTAAAAAATAATTTAACCAAATGGATCTCAATGAAATTAATTAAATAAGGAAATAAATAAATTGGTTAGTAATGTACACTTAAATATGAAATGTCAAAACTTTTGCTGTTTGAGCAACATTCTTTCAGTTCATCAGCGACACTTAGTCACATATTTTAGAATAACAAAAGTGGGTGATACAAAAAATTATTTGAGTGAAATTACTTATTTTATAACTTTCTAGCAGTGCCAGGTGCTGCCCAAGGAATGTCAACATTTCATGATAAATTGGAGAACTCTAGCTTTATATTTTCCTTTAAGTTCATGATCTGGTGTGATATAAAATTAACTCGGAACCATTTCCCTTCATTGACTTCAATTAAACAAAAACATGACCATTTACTGAAAATTTAACAACAAAAACGAACATTTTACATAACAAATGAGCATTAACTGAATAATTAATAACAAGAAAGTAATATTAATATCACCGTTATTCCATGTTCTATATCTATAAACGGGGCTCGATTGTTAGTACTTACCTACCAACGGGGCTTGATTGTTAGTACTTACCTACCAAACCATTGTTATAATAAAAAGAAATTCTCTGTCTATAACGCTAACTTTTCTTTGTCTATAACGCTAACTTAAATGCTAATAACTCGAGAAGTAATGAAGATAGAAACTCGAAATTTGGCAGGGATGCTTGATTAAGACTTTTTCAGGTGATGACGAAATTAAATCGCAAAAAATTCCTTGGTTCGACTCCAATGGAGGCATTTCCATTTCCCATTACTTAACATGTAAAATGCGACTTTTCGACGTGCAGGCTTTTATTCATTTGGAAATTGAAATTAGAAGGAATTAAACTACGACCTTAGGATTTGAACCATTTTGAAGAAAAAATTATAAAGTTTCTTATTGTGTTCATCTTTTTTTGCCCACAGTTCGAAATATCCCATGTTAAACGTTTAATTTTCATATTTTATGGAAATATTGCCATTTTAACGGAATGTTGCCATTGTGACTAATTATATTCTTAGACCTCAAAATCCGATTGGTACTACTACTACTATACTAGCATAAGTGCCCATTGAATTTCAACGGGTTTAATGAATCTAAATTTTCGTCAATGCAACATGTAAAAATTGCAAGAATAAAATTGTGCACTGTTTTAACCATCGAATATTTCTACATTATAAGTCTGTTTTAATTAATTATCTTAAATCTCACAGAAATTCCTTGTGAATAAAATAGTACCTTTCTTTCTACTAAAATAGCCATTGTTATTAGTTTTAAATTGATTATAACATTAGGATTTCAATTTCATTAAATAAGCAGAATTCCGGTTCCAAAAAATTGGTTCAATCTTCAATTGCCCCTGATAAATAGATTTTGGAATATAATGTACCTCAGCATCGCTTATCGTCTGCTCAGCACTCTTGTCTTCTCATTTTCCGAAACAACCACTTTCACCTGTTTTAAATGGATTTCAAACTTAGAAGAGTACTTGATTCAATTCAGTTAAAATAGCCACATAATAAACTTCTTATTCCAAAAATAATCCTTTTATCATATGCAATGTTAACCTAGAATTCATTCATTCTGAAAAGTGAATAAAAGTATCAATTGCCTCTGATAATACTTTAAATAGATTTTGGAATAAAATGTACCTTAATATCGTTTAGTGTCTGCTCACCACTCTGGACTTCTCAGTTTCCGAAACAACAACATTCAATAGTTTTAAATTTTTGCTTTGAAATATACTTGAGTCAATTCGGTACAACTTCCACTTTACATACTATAAATTCCAAAGTAACTCCTTTTATAATACGCAATGTTAGCCTAAAATTAATTCATTCTGTAAAGTGAATAAATAAAGTTCTTTCTTTAAACTATAATAGCCACTGTTATCAGATTTAAATGGATTATAAGCCTTAGAACATACTCTGTATTAAATAAGCACCAAAATTCCTTTTATAAAAACAAATCAATTCATTAAAAGATCCACTGTTGTTTCTTCGAACATTACCTGTTAACAGTTGTAAATGTCCTTTTAATTTTAATTTAATTTAAATTTATATCGTTTCCAAACTTCGGCCATTGTTACGAAATTAATTCGGGGAATAACAATATAAATTCGTAAGCACGTATGGTTTACAAAGAATTTAATTTTAGTATGCTTTTTATTTCCAATTTTTCTAAAATGACACTGGTGATACTTAAAATTTTTTATATTTACGTTAATATACTTATTTTCCACAAAACATGCCATTCTCTTCCCTTCCTTCCTCTCTCTCTCGTATTGAAGCACTCAAGGCACGCTTATTCCCAGAAGGATGTATACAGTAACAATGATAATGGTCGACATAGCAACATCACGTTAAAATGGCGAGATTTCCACAAAATATGCAAATTAAACGTTTAACATGGAATATTTTGAAGTGTGGGCAAAAAAAGACGAACGGAATAAGAAACTTTATAAATTTTTCTTCAAAATGGTTCAAATCCAAAGGTCGTCTGTTATTTTCTTCTAATTTTAATTTCCAAATGAATAGAAGCCTGCACGTCGAAAAATCGAGTTTTACATGTAAAGTAATGGGAAATGGAAATGCCTCTCTTGGAGACGAACCAAGGAATTTTATCGCGATTTAAATTCGTCATCACCTGAAAAAGTGTTAATCAAGCATTCCTACCAAATTTCGAGCTTCTATCATTATTATTTCTCGAGTTATAGCGTTTGCATAGCGTGCCCAACCAACCAACCAACCAACAGACGATGGCTATTATTATATTAAATAAGTGCGCTTTGAATGCTTTAATATGAGAGAGGGAGAGAGAGAGAGAGAGGGAGGAAGGAGAAAGAGAGGGGGGAGAGTGAGGCAGAGAGATGGAGGAAGGCAATAATATAAACTTAATTAAAGATAGTCTGTATTATTGATGGGCTTTTATACTACTTATATTACTACGTTTTAGTGATATTTTTGCATGGCGTTGGGTTCTACAAAGCAAACCATTTTTAAAACTACGTAAGTAACTCAAATAATTAGAATTAGATTGTCCTCAAATTGTGACAGGATAAATCGTTCCATTAATTCCAAACATTTCTTAAACGTTATGTATTTACCTTTTACTCTTTCGTTAAATTAATTAATTTCTTTTGTTCATTCATTTTCTGTTGATCATTGTCTTCTTGAGGGTTTTAAAAACAATTTCTTTTTTAAAAATTATGATATAATAACAAAACGTTCCATTGCATCGAACTCGAGATCAAAGAACCGGGTTCGACTCCACGGGATAATTTCAATTTTCTACAAGGTAACACATAAAAATGGACATTTCGACGTTCAGGCTTTCATTCTTTTTTAGATTAAAATTAGAAAAAATCTGATGTGGCCAACACATGACTTCCTCCATATTTGGGGTATAGATATTTAAATTATTTTGAATAGCATTATGAGGCAAAATTATCATTTCGTATCGTAAAAGAATACAGTCGTCCTTAGTGCCGTAAATTACGGACATATTGAATGTGTTTACAGAATTTACCGCTACATGGTATTGGCGATATCCTGAAAATTACGAAAAAAGTTGAATATCTCCGAAATGGATGGTTCTACGAAAATTTGTTTAAAACAAAACCTGGCAGAAATATTATTCTCTACAACATTGGCCCTCACGGAGAATACCAGTAACGACGTTTTTAAGGAGATATTTGACGAAAAGCGAAAAAATCGATTATTTATAAATAATTCCTAAACAATAACTGCTATGGAAAATTGTTTCAAATGAAAGTTGTAGGAAATTACATTTTATATAATATTAGTATAGAATTGTATATATAATAATGATTTTTTAACGGAGAAATATCGCAAAAACCGAATCGAGTTACGAATAAACCTCGTCTTTCGGTTAACCGTTGTTGACCAAAAACTAATCAGTTTTTTGTGCTACCCCTAAAGTGTTATATATGAAATTTGGTATCGATATGGCAAGTACTTTTTGAGTTAGAGCGCCCAAAATCACATACAAACACATGCACACATACACAGACATCATTACGAAAATAGTCTAAACGTGTTCTTGGGTACTCAAAACGTGAATTTCCGTTTAAATCTCGAAGTCGATTTTTTTCGTGAACACAATACTTTCCCATTACGTAAGCAGAAATTAAAAATCTGATGTGGCCAACACATGACTTTCTCCATATTTGGGGTATAGATATTTAAATTATTATGAAGAGCATTATGAGGCAAAATAATTATTTCGTATCGTAAAAGAATACAGTTGTCCTTATTGCCGTAAATTACGTATATTTTGAATATGTTTACAGAATTCACCGCTACATGGTGCTGGCGCTGTAGACTGCTATTAAGAAAAAGCAAAATATCTCCGAAATGGATGGTCCTAAGAAAATTTGTTTCAAACAAAACTTGGAAGAAATATTATTCTCTACAACTTTGGTCCTCACGAAGATTACCAATAACGATGTTTTAACGAAGAAATATCGCAAAAATCGAGTGGGTTTCGAATAAACCTCGACTTTCGGTTACCCGTTATTGTCCAAAAACTAATCAGTTCTTTGTGCTCATGCTAAAGTGTTATATATGAAATTAGTTAACGATATGGCACATACTTTTTGCGTTAGAGCGCCCAAAATCACACACACACACACACGAGCGCGCGCGCACACACACACACACAAACGCACACACAGACATCATTCCGAAAACAATCTAAACGTGTTCTAGGGACCTCAAAACGTGTATTTCCGTTGAAATCTCGAAGTCGATTTCTTTCGTGAACACAATACTTTCCCATCACTACGTATGGAGAAAGTAAAAAGGAAAATATCTCCGAAATGGATGGTTCTACGAAAATTTGTTTCAAACAAAACTTGGAAGAAATATTATTCTCTACAACTTCGATCCTCACGAAGATTACCAATAACGATGTTTTTAAGGAGAAAACCGAAAAACCGGTTATTTATAAATAACTCCTAAACAATAACTACAATAGAAAATTGTTGCAACTGAAAGTTGTAGGAAATTACATTCTCTATATCTTTTGTATAGAATTGTGTATACAAAAATGATGTTTTAACGAAGAAATATCGCAAAAATCGAATCGGGTTTCGAATAAACCTCGACTTTCGGTTACCCGTTATTGTCCAAAAACTAATCAGTTCTTTGTGCTCATGCTAAAGTGTTATATATGAAGTTTGGTAACGATATGGTACGTACTTTTGGAGTTAGAGCGCACATAATCACATACACACACACGCGCGCGCGCGCACACACACACGCACACACACAGACATTCCGAAAATAGTCTAAACGTGTTCTAGGGACCTCAAAACGTGTATTTCCGTTGAAATCTCGAAGTTGATTGTTTTCGTGAACACAATACTTGCCCATTACTACGTCTGGAGAAAGCAAAAATTGATCTACAAACTTCGGATGTGAACTATTTTGAAGAAAACATTATAAAGGTTCTTATTCTGTTCGTCTTTTACCGCCTACAGTACGAAATTGCTTAACTTAAACGTTTAATTCACACAGTATGAGGAAATCTAGCCATTTTAAGGGGATGTTGGCTTGCCTACCAATTCCATTGTTAGACCTCGATATCATATTGTTATTTCAATCCTTATGGGTATAAACGTGCTTTGAATGCTTTTAATGCGAGATAGAGGGAGAGAGGGGACAAAGGGGGTAGGGAGGGTGAGAGAGGGATGTAGAGGAAGGGAGCAGGAAAGAAGAGAGGGGAAGAGAGTGGGAGAGAGGGAATGAAGGAGAGGGAAATGACTTCCAATACAATTTGATCTCCATAAATAGCTTGAACGAACGAATCTTTACTCCCGTTGATATTTCAACGGGTATTACACTAGTACCAAACATAATCATGTATCTTGTTTATATCTGTTGCTACGAAGATTGTTTTCATAGGTAACATTTAAAAAACCGTATTTTCACTCTATAACTATTATATAATCTATGAAGTACCGATTATAAAATTCATTCAGATGGAGGACGTTTACCACGAAAAATCCCTGGACTAACCATTGATATTACCCCAACAGCTTTTTTTTACTTACTTTTTATTTTTACTTATTCCAGTAATATTAACTAATGCCTTAATCACTAATCACTCACAAATTAGTATCTTTTTTCACTTTCACTCGCTAAATTTCATTATTTTTCATTAGCCGAGTTTCACGTTCCTCAGCCATTTTACGATCCTCTTTTGCAGTGATGTCAACATTTAACCCGCGATATTTAGTAAGGTAAGAGATCGCGCACGGTCATTCTGACAGCGTTGGAAAATCAAGCTAAATATCAAAGTTACCTATTGTAATTTAATTAATTCTTTAATTTTTAACGTCTTGTAAGTCTTCATCATCTTTCGTTTTCTCATCTTGGATTTCGGAACAGCCGACAGCGTTGTAGTAAAGGTTATTTCTCAACAAGGCTCACAGGCCGGGAGCAGACAAATTATTCGAAAACCAATTCTTCGAAAAGCAATTCTTCGAAAATCAGTACTTCGAACGAGCAGTTCTTCGAATGACAGATTCTTCGGAAATTGACCAGATTTCGGAAAGATATTAAAATATACAGAAAAATCTTAACTTAAACAAAAATTAAGTTATCGATAAACTTTTTCTGATTTGAAAAGTATTACCTTATTAAACGCTTCCTCGATTATCGTGAAGATATTCGGTAAATGAGATCGTATATAAATAGTATTTATATACGATGTGTTTGAAGCGAAAGAAGTATGTAAGGATAGGAAGGTGTGGAGAAATATGGTGAATGGTAGAAGCATTTAGCTTGCTTACCCCGTAAGGGAACAGCGTGATTGGTATGTATGTATGTATGTATACGATTATTAAATACTTTTACACTACTTTTCACTACAATTTACCTATGCAAGCTTCACGTTTTCAATTTCTCGTGAATTTATTTTTACCAGTCTTGTATTTTTACTAGATAATAGTTTTTATTTAAGTTTTATTATAATAACATTGAACGGGATCAGAATACATGCTTATTACTCATTTAATAAGATGGTGTAACCCTCGAGCAGGCGCGCTGGTGCAAATCTGCTACTACTGAAAGTTGAAACGAAGTAAACAAATTGTGCAAAATTGCCGCTTGTTTACTCTGACTCCTATCTCTTCTAGTCTTCATAGCACTTGGTCATTCAGTGGCGTTTATCCCCACGCTTGGTACAACAGATCTAACTTGTAAGTCCTTAATAATATTTTATAGTGTGTTGGTATCAAAAGTGCTACCGCGCGCCCGGTCATGTATTTCTTTACATAACGTTTTATACTGTAGTTGGTAAAGTATTATTTTCTTAACTTTATTGAATTGATTTATAAATTATATTACTGTAAACTATTATTTTAACATCTTTAGTAGGTATTTCGTTCGAATAGGCCAGTTGGAATTTCTGTGTTTGAGTGTGTCAGTCTGGTGTGTGTTTGCGTGTACATACATGGATGTGAAATGGGAATGTGAAGGAAAGTTTTTACATTACAGGGAATCTGTAAAATATGGGATGAGAAAGTACGAGAAGAGGATTATCTAAAGGTTTTTAAAGAACTTTCTGAGGAGGAAAACGATTTGCTAGATACTGAAGAAGTATGGAGTGATGCAGAAAACATTATCACGTTAGAAAATCAGGAAAATCACGACATTGAATCTGAGCAAGAACCGGATAGTGACACTACAGCTGAAGATGAGGAGGAAAGTGAAGAAAACCGCACAAATGGACGTGAGTTAGTGATGGTAGGGGAATACCGCTTTTACGGGCTTGTATGAGCTACAAAAGATTTTAATTTTGCTGAGGTCCATAAGATTTGATGATAGAGAAACAAGGGCTGAACGAAGAAAGATCGACAAACAAAAAAAACATTTATAATACGACGAAATTTGAGGAAGATTTGCTATCACGCGCCCGCTCGTGTTCGAAAATAGGGCGCGCCCACTGGAGGGTTAAATATGAAGCAAAATGAATTCTTTTATTAATTAAAATTAATAAAAATTCTAATAAAAAAATCAACTTAATGTGAAAGCGAAGGTTACCTAGTTTAATTAAAGAATTACATTGTATCACAATTGAAATTTCCAAATAATTCTATTACATATTGGAAATCAAATTGTGGTACAATTTTAAAATTTACATTTAATTGATTACAATGTAAAGATATGAACTAAACTTTTATTAAAGCCTTGTACATTCACTTCAGTTTGAAAATAAGTTTTGGATGGAAAGGCATCGCTATGGCGTTGAATTTTGTTATGAGTGAGAAAGGAAAACGTAAACTGCTGCTTGATGGACATTTGTTTAACAAAGACAAGCAAGTTGAAGAAAAAATTTATGGAAGTGTGAAAGATTTCAAACTACCAAGTGTGGAGCGAGAGTTATAACGAAAGCTCAAACTATTTTGAACTAGCAGAATTTCCCGTTGAATTTCAACGGATTTAGTGAAGCTACTACAGCACAACATACAAACTCTTTAAAATACATAGTAGATTTTAAATTACAATTATCTTGTCTTAACAATTAATCATATTTGCTTGTAACAATCCGTTTCCTAACGTATTCGATTCCAATATAACGATAATTGTATTTCCTCTCATGTATATCACTTTCGCCAAATCCAGCTTCATTTATTGTATAATTATGCCTATGAAATGTTTACATTTGTCTTGTAAGCAAGAAACCCGTGAAAAATTGTCCATGGTTGAACACTGACTGGTAAACGTACACAAGATACGTGAGCCTATTTACGTTACTAAACATTATAACGTAGAATATAATTTTTTACTTACAAAAAATGTAAGATTCCAGTATTCAATAAAGGAAAGAAGGTTCAATTACTTTCATCAATCATTATAAACGCTTCCTGAATAATATTCAGTATCTATTTACGTTGCTATCCATAAACATCGATCGTTTCGTTGCTTAAACAAAGGCGAGAATCGAATAATGCTAAACTTTTGTCTATTTGTAAGCTTCATTGAAGCTAATTGAATCGGAAGTAACAATGACGGCCGCCTTGGCAACGCCCGGAAAGAGTACGAAAAATCCACAAAATTTCGAAACAAATAGCGTGTTTCGGAAAACTTCGATCGTGTAACATGTAAACTTCGCAGGAATAAGATAGAGTTTTATTCGTCGAATAAAGCAAAAACGAAAAAAATCGGTCCATCTTTACGTATTTTGATGCTTGAAAGAAGAATACCTTGCAAGTCAAGAAATGGATTCATACGTGTAATCTTATGAAAAAATGTTAATCCCCTATATTGGCAGCACTGATTAATCCCGGTTGACGAAACCTTGACCATTTACTAAGTTAGGATGTAAGGAAGAATCATACCAAATCTGTTTATTCTAGCTTTTATCGTTTAGGAGTTCCATGTACAAACCAACAAACACACCCTTCAAAATATATTATAGATAAGAGGTGCGAACATAACCATTTAGGGCAGTGTTTCTCAACCTTTTTGGTGCCGCGGACCCCTTACGGAGTTCCCATATTTTGGCGGACCCCCTCTTGTTGTTAAAACAAATTTTCTTTGAATAGAAATTTAAGTATATACGAAAATGTTGATATTTCGGTATTAAATTGGTTTAAAATATGACAAAAAGGAAAACTTAAATCTTATCGTACTGCCGTATTTCCACTAGAAGAATATGGAGGTAAAACTACCAATATAAAGAGAAATAGAATATGGTCCAGTCCTGGCTGTAACTTCGCTGTCTTTAAATGGGGAGAACTATTATAGCCATGTATTAACGACTAGGAACTTCAAAACTTTATTCGAAATAGTCGAAAATGAAAAAGAAAGAAAATCAAATCGAAGTAACTGATACTTCATTAATAAAATTGTTGAATAAAATTTTTTATATTGTATTGTATTATAAATGGTTTTATATAATAAATTACATGATTGGTGTTTCTCTTCTTTAATAAGTAAAAATATAAAGACATTAAAATTATATGCTAAAAAGCTAATGCGATTTCTGTTCTTGAACTCTTTTTATTAACCCTAGAACACTATCGGATTTCAGCATACGTTTATTACTAACACCACGTCGTTTCGACGTACACATAAGAACAGCCTAGAAAAAATGGAGAATTTTCTTTAGAAAATTATTTTATTTTGCGAATAATACAAAATATCAGTCAAGTAGGCAGAACTTAGACAATATTTCAAAACATTAGATGCCTACGCATATTCAGGAACTATAAATCAACATGATCAGGAAATGTAAATAGAAGGATCTATCACATCATTCTAAGTCAGAACGGCGTAGAAATATTTACCTTTATTACTAACTATACGTCGAATCGACGCACTAGACCTCGGAAGAAAATCAACTGCTCACCTCTGGCTAACTGCATACATACGCTCACCATACTGACTTAAAGCCTAGGGATGCCCCGAAGATGTCAAAGAGGGGGAAGACAGTGGGGTCACTATAAGCGACGGGGGAAACTAAAATTCCCCGCTGTGTACGTCGAATCGACGTGTGTTAGCGTTCCAGGGTTAATGACTCCTATCTGGGCTCATTGGAGTTTAATACAGCCAATCGCATACAAGCATCAAGAGAGCTTCGATTTCTTTTCTATGTTTTTATTGAAGTCATAGCTGAAAATCCTGCTTCACATAAGTATGTCAAAGTGAATGGTAGCAAAATCTTGACAGCTTTTTCACTCAATATGCTATATTCGTTCCTAATACTTATACAAAATGCTGCAAACGACTTTTACCTAATTCTTGTTTTCAAAGTACTGTCAGTGGCCAGTTCGATGAGTTTGTCTTTTTCCAATGGTGTAACTTGAAACCCAGATTGATGTACAAAAGGATATTGAATCCATAGGCTTCTCTTACAAATATCTTCAAATGTCGAGAAATAATCTTATTGTTAATTTTTTTTACTAATTGTAAGTGCATTCAGATGTGCTTTTATATAAGCATCTTCTTCTCATCTAAAACAACTTGTTTATCGGTTATTATTTGACAGTATTGAGGAAACATATTATACATACATATATCCATTCTTTTATACCAAATTAATATCTTTTTCTGCAAAGTTTTTATTTTGTAATCCTTGTCAAATATATTATTTAACCGTCCTTGCAGGGAGAGGTTACGTTCATTGAAGATGCTGAATATGTCACTTAAATAGGCAAGTTTTGCCAACCAATTTCCATTATCATAAAGTATTCCTAAATCACAGTTCAAAAGTATTTCCACCTCTGTTTTTAACTCTACTATTTAATATGTACCTTCTATCGAGAAAGCCAGCAGACATTGTTATGCAGATGAAGTAAAGTATGAGTAGAATCCATCTCTTCGCACAGCACAATCCTGAATTAGTAGCACTTGCTTTCACAAAATTTATGATTTCAACTGCTTGTGAAAGTATTTGGCTGAGTTCGGGCGCTATTTTTTTGGGAGCTAGTTGTTCACGGTGTAAAAGCAGTGGGTTGCCGATGGGTGAGGCGGCGAGGCAACCGCCTCAGGCGCCTCTCGAAGGGGGGCGCCAAAATTTGACAAAAATGAAAGCCTATCAAAATAAATTGATAAGGCCAGCGAGGCCAGGGGGCGCCATATTATATCTCGCCTCAGGTGGCAAAATGTCTGGGAACGGCCCTGGTTGCAATAATATCTGTGTGAGCAGTTCTCCTAATTCGAGCTACAACCCCAGATTGACGACCGAATACCATTGCTGCTGCTCCATCTGTACACACACCGTTGCAGCACTTCCATTGCAAACCTTTCTTCTCAATAAATGCATGTAAAGCGTTAAAGATACATCGACGCAATTGGAACCGGCGCAAATCGAGGGTTACCTGTAAAGTCGGACCTTAAATTTATATTTTTAATTTGATTTTGCACATTCTAAAAGTTTTGGTTGTTTTTGTACAAATTCAAAAACTGTAGGCAAGTTTTGTTAGAAATGAATTTTATCTGAAGCTCTCTTTTCAAAGACTCTATTTTTAATTTTTCGTTCATCTGTCCTAAGGTTTTCACGAGTGAAAAAAGTCTTTCAGCACTTGCATTACTTACTGGTACTGACCAGATAAATTTCACAATTTTTATAATCTCATTGTCAGTGGAAATTGACTTTTAAAAACGTCTTCGTTTATATGAAAAAATTTAAGAATAAGTGGATAATATTTTATATTATCTTTGTTAGAAGCATCTAAAGCTACAGAGAAACATTTTTTTCTTGAGTCTTTCTGCAATAATTTGCAAGAATATGGGGACATAACGTTTTGAGCTAAACATTCTAATTTAGTACGACCACAATGTATTTTTGCTCCTATTTTTGAGTCAGAAAATATTTTACGTTAGCTTTGTTCCACACTCTGAAGACAAATAAGTGTGCTTGTGCAAAATTCCATGATAAGCAGAACATAGTTCAGCTACACTGCTGTGATCTATTCCCTTGGAAGAATGTATGTGAAAGAAGGAATAAATTGTCTTTGAAGTTTTTGTTATAAGCGAATTTTGAATATGCTTCGCAGTTTCCAAATGTTTCTTCAAAGTTCCAGCGCCATTTTTTTTAAAGATATCAAAGAGGGACATAAAATGCATTTTGCAGTGAAACGATCATCGGTTTTTGCAATCCACAATGAATAATTTGGATCTTTGAGCCTTTCGTCTTTGAATGCGCAAAATATTTATTTTGGTGGTGTGACCGAGTCTTTTCCCTGACATCACAACTTTACATTCATCCATTTGGAGTGAGCGATCATCAGAATTGTCACCATTTTTTCGATACCCTTTTCACAAAAGAAAGTTTTAAAACTTATTATTTACGAATGTTAAAATATTACTGATAAAATAATTCTCTGAAGTTACTTGCGATAACATCAGTGGTTGACTTATAATTTCTTAGAACTTCAAGCTATTTACTACACACTTAAAACATAACTTGTGCAAGATTTAAATCATATGAATCATATAACATTCGTGGTAGTGTAATGGGCATTATAGACGTAGAAAATCGAAGTATAATCTCTTTTTGTGAATAAAGTAAGTATCGATGCAAATGAATTTTCAATAAAACAAATTCTAATTAATGTCAAACGAGAAAGTAGGGACAATTTGGGAATGAAGCGGGACATGTTCAAAAAAATTGTCCAAAAGTCGGGACTGTCCCGCTAAAATCGGGACGGGTGGCAACCCTAGTTCTATCGAACATTTAAAATGTAAGACAGTGTAAAATGTAAACAATTTCTTAACGACAATAGCAATATATAACGCCCATTTAATCATGAAATAGCAATAGTTCGAGAATAGGACGGTAGGGATGCTGTTTTCCCGTTTCTTTCTACCTTCGTATAGAGTTGCGTCTTTGTTTCATGACGTGCGAGCGAGGATTGACGTGAGCGGATTAAGGTTACTATTTCCCACGGCGTAACACTTTAAGAAGACAGATATTTGCAATCCTTGCGCGATTTCAGGAAGATTGGAAGTCTCGAAGAGAGGCGAGGAGAAAAGATAATCGACTTTATTCATGAGCATTCCAGGAATTCGGAAGTCAGCCGAAAAGAAGACGGAGCGGGGAGAGAGATAAATGTGGAAAAGATTTGAGACAGAAACGGAGGAAATTCGTAATTCGAAGGCAGTTCGAATAATAGCGTTGTAACGACTTTAAGAGTGACTGGGTTGAAAAAATTTGGCAATGATGAAGCGGCTCCGAAAATGGCAAAGGTTATTTTTAGGACCGTTATTCGAAGGGAAAGATTTAGAGCTTTTTTAATTTTACATACATATATTTAGCGATGGTATCAATTGTATGGGAAACTTTTGACTTTGAGATTTTGGTGAATATTCGAAAAAACTACCGGAGGATAGAATTACAATGTAGTATATATGTATTCGGAAAAGTGGTTTTATCGATTCAGTCTTTTTGTAGTCTGCCGGATCAAGGAGCTGAGTGGTTTTGAGAAATCTGAGAATGTTTCATGTTTATAAAAGGTATTATTCGGAAGATAAACCTTGCTGAAACGTAGCATATTGTGGTAAAATAGTTAGTCTCGCCGATTATCATAAAATGTCAATTTCCTCAAAAAACGCTGCGTGAATTTAGGTCACAAACAATATCATATGAGCCATAAGTCCAATGAAATAATATCAAGTGAAGCAAAATTCAGTGAAATACAGGTATACCTCGCAATACGCTCGAAATGAGTTCCTAAAAACTAGAACGAATCGCGAATCAGCCTATCGTGAAACGCATTTATACATAAGAATGATGCTACAAAAAAGAGATGCGTGCCTAGATGTCATAGGCGCGCGCAGCGCATTTCATTAGGGTGTGCAGTGCATTGCACACTGTGCACTCAGGGAGTATTATTTTTATTTTTTTTAAAGGCGAACATTTATTGAATACTCAATCATAAAGGACATAATTTTTATTCATCAAACAAACTAAAGAAACTGAAACATAATTAAGCTTATTTTTTTTAAATTATCAACTAAACTTTACTTAAAAAATACAAACTTAAAAAATGAGACACAAACTACCAATTTTGGCTGTAGTGAAAACCAGGCGTAAACAAAGATACAGTCAATTTTCATGATCTTTATCTTTAACCAGATAATGAGCTAACCCAAACTGACCAAAACAGATTAAGGTTTCCCCATCTTCCTGTCCTAGAGAATGAGACGTCGCTCACCAGGTGTTATCAACTTAAACTCCTCAATCATATCATTGTAATTAACTGACGAAGCCAATTCTTGTTCAATGTACAAGATCATGAGTGAGTCGAGGCGCTGTTGAGACATTGTACTTCTTAGTTTGTTTTTTACATGTGCTAGTTTCGAAAAAACTCTTTCACATGAACAGCTTGTACAGGTAAGACTGCAAAGCATTGAATAGATTTGTAAAAGGCCTGGAAAATGGAAGGCCGATCCGATTCCTTTAGCCAATCAAGCCACTCTCTGGTGTTGTTCGTAATGCTACCTATAGGAACAGATCCGTCATAACCACGAGACAACCCGACTTCAGCTTCCAACTCATCCAAGTACACTTTAAATTTGTTGGCAATGACTCTCATATCGTCCCTGCCAATGTCTAAGCTCAGCAGTTTTCCCATTGCTGTCACAATTTTACAAGTCTCCTGTTCAAATCGCTGGTCAGTGCCGGTAATCATTGAGGCTAGGAGTGGGTAAAATGAAGTTATTCTCTCCTGCTCCTGTTTTGTTTCAAAGTGATGCTGGGGCTCAAACGCGTCATCAATACGAGTGGACGTTTTTCTCTTCTTAACTGGGGGAATCGATATATCATTCTCTACGCACATTTTCACAGTGTCATTGAAAATAGATTTAAAATGTTCTGAGCCACTTCTCATCGCAGCCAAAGAGTTATGCAAGCTTTTCACCCCTGTCATTGCAGTAAGTAATTTGAGATCTGGAGCTTGAAGTGCCTTACTCACTTTTACCACCACCTGAAGAATAGGGTGCATCATGTGAAGGGCAAAGATGAACTTAATGAATTTAGTTCATGGATAAGGCCCCTGGCTTTTATTTTAGCGTCAGCAAGGCGAGTTGTTTCGATAAACTCTTGTAAAGCTTGTAAAATGATGGAGTAGTTTTGTTTTACAGCAGCAACTGCTTCTGCTCTGCATGTCCATCTTGTGTTTGACAGTGAGTTCAAAGTCTTCGACTGGGATCCTACTGCTTGTGAAATCTTCTCCATTACTGCATGTCGCACAGGACTCCTCTCCATGAAGGCGTAAAGAGTCTGAATAACACCAAAGAAATCAAAGACAGTTCTGTTTTGTTTACTTGAAGTGCATGCATCTACTAGGACGAGGTTCAAACAATGTGCGTAGTAGTGTACATAGAGTATTTCATTGTTTCTTTCTTTACATTTCATTTGAACTCCCGCAGTACACCCAGACATAGTAGATGCGCCATCAAAACAGACAGACATCACTGATGACCAGTCAATTTTAAGAATGCCAAGGACATCATTTAACTGGTCAAAAACAGACTGAGCATCAACTGTTAATAGTCTCTGAACAGACACAAAATGTTCAACTGGACTATGTTTTTCATTGTCAAAATACCGCGCCACAATGGACATCTGTTCATGGTGTCCACAGTCAGTAGTGTCGTCGGCAATTATTGAGATCATTTTTCCATTTAGTCAAGACACAATATTTTGTTGCAAGGTCACAATTAAATCATTTTGGATGCGATTACTCAGATAGGTAGCGTTTCGAGGAGATTGTTGCACATGCGTCGCCATTGCGGGATCATATTTTTGGAGCATATTGACAAGATTTAGAAATAAACTTTTCTCAAAACTGTCAGATTTTTCATTGTGACCCCTGAATGGTTTCACCAAACACAGAACAATGTCAATCAGTCGCTCCATTACACTTCGGTTATGGCGCCGTTCTTCTTCTTGTTTAGACAGATAAGCCTGCTTGCCCTCATCCAAAAATACATCAATAGGTTTCTCTTCATTAAAACTTGACCATGAAGAAAAGCTCAACACATGAGATTTTGACAGTTGGTGGTTTTTAAAACGTTCGTTAGCCCTATGCCAGTTTCTATATCTCTTATCAATAAATGCTGGATCAGTGTGACCTTTGTTTGCTGCATCATTAGAGGAGAAGAAACGGCAGTAAAAGCAAAATGCTGCGTCCTTTGATGGGCTATATTCTAACCACCTATACTTTTCAATCCAATCGGACTGAAAACTTCTTTGTTTATTCCCTATTTTACTTCTAGGAAACATGCTTAATCTAGGCTGATAAGGACCTCTAGATAATCGAGACTGGCGTTCTAATCTATTTTTTGGAATATCACAGGCTGGGTCTACAAGATGGAATGTTTGATGGCTTTGAATAGGAACTACACTGACCTGAACTAAGAGACAAAGTTTGTTTCTGTTGGTCATTACTCAGTTTACTGCACGCTCTGGAACTGGTGGAGGCATTATCTCCATGTAAGTTCTTAACTTAGGAGTCCGAGGTATTTGCACTACTATCAGCAGATTCATTATAATTCAGTTTGTCTGCTCCTTTTCTTATCTTAACAACGAACCGATACATTTAAAAAAATTAAAAGGGGGTATCATACGATTGAATTAAAATCCATTAACGCCTAGCGTGATCATATGAACACGGCGAACATATTTTCCTTAGTTTTGTATAATATTATTAAGAACTATTGTCTGTAAATATGAACAAAATCGGAAGGAAAAAAACTCCGGCGTTAATGGGTTAAAACGTAAAGCCACGGGCTTGTTATGCTATTTAAGTAGGTAGAAAAGTACACGCGACAAAGATTACAAACGCTGTAGACACTGCGCTGGGCACGCCTGACGCGGTCGCTTATACAGGTCAAAGAATTTTCTAGAATAGTAGTCGGAGGGGGAGGGGAGAGGGGAGGACCAATGGTAATGTGTCGCTGCAGTAGTGGGGACGCATGCTGCGAGCGAACGCGGGCTTTCTATACATTTCTACAACATCTATGTTACGCAATTCGGAGCTTATTGCATAATACAACAATCCATACTTTGAAACTAAAAGAGCGTATCATGCGATTAAATTAAAACGCAAAGCCACCTTTTTTTTTGAGACATTAGGGTGTGCCTGGGCACACCAACCCACACACCGTACGCACGCCTATGTTAGATGTATAAGAATCAAGAGTTTTAAAAAAAAGCATGTACAATGAAACCTCAATTATTCATATAAATGAAATATAAATTTACGGATCAGTTTTCAAAGAAAAATTTGACAAAATATCCGAAAAAATAGCGTGTGATTTTATAAAGAATTGATAACACGTTACATGCCGTATTCAACCAAGTTAAAACAATATATGTATATGGAAAAAAGTTATCTTTGTTTATCATTAATGTTTATGCAAGAATAGTCAAATTTCGTACATAGATTTACAAAATGTCCGGAAAATTTGACATACCATAGAAACCGTTTGACTTCCAGCAAACAGATAACAAAAATCTGTGAACTTTTTAAAATAGAATGCGTAAAGTGGTTATTCCTCTTGAGTTTTACTTATTAATATAATTCCTATTAATTAAGGCACAATATTTATCTCGCAGTGTCTGTGGGCGTCCGGGACGGAAAATTCAAATTCTTTTCTGAACGTCAATCTTCCGTTTAATCCAGTTCTTGGATATCCCGAGCGCGGAAAGTCTTGGGTTTATTACAAAAAGAACAATTTATTAAAAGTCACAATAGTGAGTTATAAAAAGCAGTCATATAAAATATAACGACCAGACGTCCCGGATTTCGACATCCTGCCCCGCATGGTAAAGTGCCCCAGATAACGTCCCGCATTGTACATTAGGTTCCCGCATACAAGGTGTCTCGATCCTATTGAAATATTTCATTTTAGAACTTTCTGCGCGGCCAATGATAAGTGCAACTATTGTAGCTACAATGTGGATTGGTTACTTTGCTCGATAAATGTTGAAACCATGTACAGATATACTTACCCCAATGTATGTACGTCGGGGACAGGGCCGGATTATGCGGTTCATGAGCCCCACGTAAAACCAGGGCATCGAACCGTAACCGAACCGAAAACCGAAACCGGAAAAAACCGTCATTTTTTCTGGAGTGAAACCGAACCCGAACCGAAAAAAATATTTTCCTGAACCCGAACCGAAACCGAAAACCGTTATATATTTCGTTCCATATTTTTCGGTTCGCATAAAAAGTGGGAGCGAAAGCAGGGTTTTTTCTTTTGCTTTAGTTTGAGTGTTTCTGAAAGCCTCACGTTTAGAAATCGAATAAGGAAAGGATTGGGTTTTTCTTGGGAACACATTCTCCTCAGCCTTGGCAAGGATGTGTCTTTGTGATAATATCTGTTGGCTCAATAGTAGGACTTTTCATGTTCATCTCAATGCATAGAGAGAGGGTCTACAATACATCCTGCTGAGATTACCTGTTAAACGAGGCTACTGGAAAGGAACTTGGGCAGTACTTTGAAGACAGCCTCAGTCTTGCTACCCTCCCCCTGAGCATACCCCGTAGTGTGTGTTCCCGGCAAAAATATTTCCCGATTCTTAACTTGGATTTTCCTTAAAGTCGGAGGTTATTGTCCCCATATACTTTCACTCCCTCTCCATATCCACTGAACCCTAGTATTCTGGTAGTCATTCTCTAAAACTTATCCAGGAAGGATCGCTCCGCAGTCGTGGTTTTGAGATATTCTTACTTCGGTTATCCTTTGTTACAGGTTATTAAATTTCTATTTATTTTATAGATTGCATCTTAAAATGAGCACACACATTCGTATTCGTTGCTTAAAACTGAAGAGAAATTAAATATGAATGCGAATTTATTATTTTTAGTGAAATATTTTGCCGACTGCAGAAACCCACATTAGAGACTCCGCCTGAAGAAAGTTCACGACAGGCCGAATAAGTGTCTTATTTTCTTTTTGTTTGCATGTTTGATTGCAAGGTAATATGTAGATGTACGTAGATGTTTTTTATTTGCTGCCGGGTGAAAATCACATTCTTTCGCTTAGTAATAATTTTTCGAAACGGTACTTATCATTTCAATTTCATGAAATAATGAAGTTTAACATTCTCACACAACGTAAGTGATTAAAAATATTATCGTAAATTTGTATCATGTTAATAAACATTTCTCAGCCTTTCTGAATTCTCGGATCCTCAATTTCTGCGGGCTTCTTCCTCATAGATATTTTATAGATTTTTTCATCCATTTAAGTAATCTCTGAATGAAAAAAATTAAGCCGTGCATTTACAGTTTTTACTATAATACGAGCAGTTAGTGGACGTGATCTACAAATTGTTAATGAAAATAACGTAATATCTTACTCAACTTACTGGCACTATTGAGATAACGCGATCTCTTATTTTACCGCACGATTTGTAAATAAAAATATTAATAATTCATTATTAGGCATTCCAGCTTTAGCGCATATTAGCTTCGGTCTGTCCGTTCTTCTATCAGGATGCATTTTTTTTCCGTAGCTATTCAGCGGATTTTGATAAAATTTAGTACTAAGGACTAAGCACAGTAAATTAGAAAATGAGATGAATGCTTTGCATAACATAATAAGTTTAGATTACTCTATCGCAGAAAACGTGCTCATTTATAATTTACTTTATACTTTCCTAATATGTTGAAATCATTTGCGGCGCATGTATGGTTTGTAAATATTCAATTCAAAATATAATCTTAAATAAATAAGATACTAAATATTCACATTTAAATAATTTATTTTCGTGTTTTGATTGTTTTTTAAATATCACTATTTTTATAGTGAAGATGTATTTAATTTAATAAGAAAATTACTTAATTAATAAATCAATTCTTGAAAGTTTTCTAAAAATATTTTAAAGTCGGAGCGAAAAAAACCGGTTCGAACCGGTTCACTGGCGCTTGCCGGAGCGAAACCGGAACCGGAACCGAACCGAAATTTTTTGTTTTGAGTGAAAACTGGAGCGAAGAAAATTACGGTTCGATGCCCTGAGTAAAACACACGTTCTGGGCCCCGGCCTAAGATTTGGCCGGAATAATTTAGAGACCCATTCACTCACAGTACGTACAACTTTCATTTCAAATAATTTTCTATTGTAGTTATTGTTTAGGAGTTATTTATAAATAACCGGTTTTTCGGTTTTCTCCTTAAAAACATCGTGATTGGTAATCTTCGTGAGCACCAAAGTTGTAGAGAGTAATATTTCTTCCAAGTTTTCTTTGAAACAAATTTTCGTAGAACCATCCATTTCGGAGATATTTTGCTTTTTCTTAATTTGCAGTATACAGCGGCACCACCATGTAGCAGTGAATTCTGTAAACATATTCAAAATATATGTAATTTACGGCAATAAGGACGACTGTATTCTTTTACGATAGGAAATAATAATTTTGCCTCATAATGCTATTCATAATAATTTAAATATCTATACCCCAAATATGGAGAAAGTCATGTGTTGGCCACATCAGATTTTTTTGTATTATAGACCGATCAGCTGCTATGGTTATGCACGGTCTTTCTAATCCTAATCTAACCTAAGACGTCCACAAATAACCATGCCCGAAACAGGGTTTATCTTGTAAATATCTTTTTTGTATCATGTATCTATATTTTAATATGAGTAAAAGTTGCTTGCTATATGCAAGCACTGTGTATATTATTATGTAAAAGCACATAGATGTTGCTCAAATCTATGGTCTTTGTTTTTTACGTGTTTTTCTATATTTCGTGCATGTTTTTATATGCAGTAATGTACGGTCCAGTTTTTTGTAATTTTTTAGTAATTTCAATGATCCTATTTTGTTGCTTTAATTTTCTTCGTTGTAGTGAATGAAATGGTGTATTTCATACTTTGATCCATAATTTATACTGTTTTCAGAGGTTGCAAGTGAGGTACACTCAATTGTATACGTTGTATTTATATTGCTTTTAATCATGTTAGTGAATAAAATATCTTTTAATTAACTCGAATCGACTTTTCATGATTTTTTTAACCCTTGGGAAAGTTCAATTAGCGTCATATTCAACCATAAATTTAACAAACAATCATGAATAGAGAATTGCGTTAATGAGGATTCAAATGATTGGTTCGTATGAAGCAGGAAAGCAACACTGAGATTTGAATTCCCGCCAACGAAACAAATTGGCCACCAGAGCGCAGCACTGAAAATTGTATTACCATTGGCCTTATGGGAGCTGCGCTTCCTATTATTCTTCCATGGTTTAACGTCTTAAGGTAGATTCAGGCTACAATGTATGTACATATGCGGCAAGCAACGGCAATGGAATTTAACGCGATTTCACATGAAAATCCGTCAAGTCATTGTCTACTTAAATCCCTTTTACACAAGATATTAGATTTCAGACAAAGAAGGAAATTCAGAGTGATTCCGTGTGTGATTTAAACTTGCGGAGGCGGAAGGGAAGGAAGTAGCATCGGTGAAACGTTTTTTTTATGCACGTGGGGCAAATCCGATTTCGGCAGCTAAATGGTTAAATCCCTGGAAAACGAAATAAGAAAGGTTATTTTTAGTGTGTCGGTCCTCGATTTACGAGTCATTAAGTCCATGTTACGACGCTATTGCGCTTGTGGAAAGCTGCATACCGTTTACATTACTTTTTAAAACTTTAGTTACCCTTAAAAATGTCTGATAAGAGAAATTCAAGTGCTGGAGGTGTTTCTGGTTCTAAGAAACGTAGAACCATGACAATGGAAACGAAGATTGACGTAATTTAGCGCTCAGAAGAAAGTGAGGCCCCTGCCAACATCGGTCGGGCCTTTGATATCCCTTAAACGTCCGTGGTGACAATTACCTAAAACGGCAACATTATAACCTCTAATTTTTATAAGTGCAAACTTTAATCCTTCGGTAAAGTTTTTACGAGTCATTATTGTACCCCGATTAAAATAAAAAGATCTGTCTAGTCTAGAACAAGTTATATTTATGCTTATCTTTGCCTGAGTACAATATTATGGATCATTTTATAAAAATATATTATCTGGCCGTTGGGACAGGAACGTAACTCAAATTTTTAACATTGTTCATGTGGGAAAATGTGCTTCGGTCTACGACGCGACTTTCAGGCACCAATTATGTCGTAAGTGCGAGGACTGCCTGTACTTGGAATTACTGATAAAGTAAGAAAGCGTAGCATTTGATACAAAAGAATAAAGGGAAACAAATAACAGATTTCTGCCCACTGCGGGCCCCCTAGTACCCTGGGCCTCGCGCACTTGCGTGTTTTGCGTACCCCTTAATCCGGCCCTGCCTGCATAAGGTACCTTTTACTGGTGGCGGCGGTGTTATATTCAACGAATATCAAAAGTAAGTTATAGCTATTAAACAATCATTATAAAATCCTGCGATACTACATGAAATAATGTGAACATACAAGATTTTGCGAGGCGATTCATTAAAATATTAAATAATTACTAAAACTTGGCAAAGTTAAAAATTTTAATAATATTTTTCCTGAACCTTATGTTGATGAGAATTTGATGCGTCAAAATATCAGTTACATATTACAACGAGTTAATTGATCCTAGGTTATAATAAACAACAGTGTTGCTATGAATACTAAGCGAAAAAACAGAATGTCGAGGCAAAGATTTGTGGCAGCAAAGGAACGCTGCCAATGCGCAGGTGTTAACGTAGTTATAGATTCATGTATTTTTACTTTCTCCATATGTAGTAATGGGAAAGTATTGTGTTCACGAAAAAAATCGACTTCGAGATTTCAACGGAAATACATGTTTTGAGGTCCCTAGAACACGTTTAGACTATTTTCGGAAACAATGTTTACAAAGTATCATACACAGCAATTAGGCAGTAGTTAATAGAAAGATTATATAAGGGATGTGAAGAGGTGGGGGTGGTATAGGTGAAGGTGGGGAAGAGAGGGTGGATGGTTGACGAAGCCAAATAAATTATTTTTTTTAAATACATACAAAATAACGGAATCGTCAAGCCAAATTTAAACGGGATGGTTATAACAAACGAATTAATAACCGAAACATAAATCGAGAAGGAAGGTAAAAGATGGAGGAAAAAATGATGACGATGATAATAATAACGGTAACTTTTTTCTGTGGAAAACACAAAGTTTGTTTTATGTTATGTTTATAATTCCTTTCTACAATTTAGGCCTGAAGAAGTTACTAAATTAAAATGAAGTTTAATTACGGCCGTTTGATGTCATTGTATCATTATAAATAAATTCAATCTTTATTATTTAAATTTGTTAAAATGATTCATAATAATTGCAGAGTTTAGTTTAACAAGTATTTCATTTACTTAGAGTTATACAGAGTCTCTCCTCGAGTGATATTGGGTTCGGAACACGATTGCACTTCGCCTTGCTTATATCACCCCTTATGTGAGACAATATACTATGGAAATGACCCGAGAAACTTGGAAATACTCCCTGAATTTGGTCTCATTGTCCATCGGATGAGAATTAATCACAATTTTGAAAGCTCCTTCTTCTTCCCTTTTTTTCAAAATATCACTTCCATCGTCACGAAGCAAAGTCGTAAGTAAAAACACTTCCTCGTCTGCTTCTTCTTCTAATAACAACGCTATAGCGACATCGATTTTGCAGAGTGCCATCGCGCAGACTGAACGGAAATTCACTTTTACGCATGCCTTGGAAAACACCCCTGCCATATATCCCGGAAGCGCGATTACACAATCACGCATCGCGCAATCACGGATACGTGGTTCTTGGAAACCACGGCTTAAGAATGATTTATAAATAATCGGTTTTTTTCGGTTTCCGTCAAATATATCCTTAAAAACGTCGTTATTGGTAATCTTCGTAAGGACCAAAGTTGTAGAGAATAATATTTCTTCCAAGTTTTGTTTGAAACAAATTTTCGTAGAACCATCCATTTCGGAGATATTTTGCTTTTTCTTAATTTGCAGTATACAGCGGCACCACCATGTAGCGGTGGATTATGTAAACATATTCAAAATTTACGTAATTGACGGCAATAAGGACGACTGTATACTTTTACGATACGAAATAATAATTTTGCCTTATAATGCTATTCATAAAAAGAATTTAAATATCTATACCCCAAATATGGAGAAAGTCGTGTGTTGGCCACATCAGATTTTTTTATCCTTTCCTCTAGAATAGAATGAAAATGTACGGAAGTAATATAAACGAAAACAAAAGCTGAAAATACGCAAAGTTATAAATAAAATTATCATCGCTGAGCCGTGCTTTAGCGTCGCATTTAATTATGATAACAGCCATTAAAGATCATTGTATGTCAAAATGTCAAAAATAAACGTGAAACTTCTTTAGAAAATAAAGATTGAGAAATTAGGAATAAAGTTCAACCACTCACGATCGCAATGTCATATAAATTCACTATAAGAAGCTGTCCTTCAACATTGACGTATTAGCTCCGTGGTAAGGTACTGGCTTTCTCAGATGTGGTTCCGGTTTCGAAACCCGTTAGCTCCGAAGACAATCAGAGATCTTTTTTCTTTATAATTTTACAGGGCGTGTTGAAGAGTTATTAAAAGTATCAAAACTTCTGGAATTTTTTACAGTGATTAGTTAGCCAGTAATTTTAAATTGACAGAAATTCTTCTGTCACAGTCAGCGGTTGCTGAATACACACTGTATAACAAATGTAAAGGAACCTATGAATCAAATAAAACCAGCGAGATAAAATGGGAGATAGCTGATAAATGATGTGGTGAATGATTTAAAAGACGGCCCAACGATGGAAGGACAGGTGACGAGGACTGTGAGGTTGGCACATGATGCTGGAGGAGATGCTATTAACGGCCTCCAGGAAAGATAACTCCTGCACTTCCGTGAAAAAGAGTTACCCCTTAGATGTCTTCATTTGAACGTATTAACTCTTATAAGTCCTCCTTGATCAACTCTTTTTCACCGGAGGGGGGAGGGAGAGAGGGGGGAGAGAGAGAGAGGGGAGGGGGAAGAGAGGGGGGAGGGGCGCAGAGAGGGGGGAGAGATGGGGAGGAGATGGGGGAGGAGAGATGGGGAGGAGAGGGGGGAGGATAGGGGGGAGGGGGGGAAGAGGGGGGAGAGGGGGGGAGGGAGAGGGAGAGAGAGAGGGAGAGAGAGAGAGGGAGGGAGAGAGGGAGAGAGAGGGAGAGAGAGAGGGATAGAGAGAGGGATAGAGAGAGGGATAGAGAGAGGGATAGAGAGAGGGAGAGGGGGAGAGAGGGAGATAGAGGGAGAGAGAGGGAGAGAGGGAGGGAGAGAGATATGTGATTTCAAAGCATCAGATATCGCTCAATGCTCTGGCAGATATTCTAAAATGTCTAAGGTTGACCGAAAAGGTTTCTGAAATGGACCATTTTATAGGACGGAGCATAAAATTTATAATATGAATGGAAATTTAAAGAGATTTGTAATAAAAGGTCAAGCAAGCACCAATAACGCGTTCTTTTAATAAATCCATAGTAACTGCATCTTCTTCTACTGCAGATTCTTGTAAACCACTTTCCTGAACCTATATTCTGGAGTGCTTAACTTCTTTCTAATACGCCTTTTCATATCATCACCATACTCATCGATATTCTAATATTGTTATAATCATCGAGTTAAAATGTTTATTTTTATTTATCAAAGAATAAACATTTCAACGTAGCATGTTTATTAATATTTATTACTAGGTGTTCTGCTCCCGGCATCTTGCGGGGCTCAATCACGTCTGAAGTCTTGTTTTGCTCGGTCACATACTATTTTCAGGCTAATTTCATATGAATTTAATAAATATTTGAAATACATAAAATAAACCAATCAATGATTAAATTAAATTAAATTAAAACTTAAAAATTAAAACAATATTTAAGAAAACAACCAATTATATTTGTTACTCTCTTTTATTGTAGAATTTAGTATCTTTTATTTCTAGCTTGTGAAATTTTTTGTAACCAATTCACTTCTTTTATGGCCGGACCATAATAAATATTGTTTTTCGCCCGCTGGGTCCCGAGACGAATTATTTAACCGAATTAATTTTATAAAATGGTAGTTTTTAGTTAAAAAATTATATAACGCCTTGAAAGTTGTCTTACGGTGTATATTGAGCCTCCATCCATCTTCAATAGTGCTGTCCGCAATGAGAGGGACTCCGGACCTGCATGACAAGTATTTGCCGCTGTCCCTCAGCGTCGGCACGAAGGTAAGAGTGCTTGTCGTGATGTTCTTGTCGGGACTAGACTGAAATAGAAAAAAAGGAAAAAATCGAAAGAGATTAATCCAGCCAAACAAAGCCACTTGTACCTCGCATTCGCACATTTCTACTGGTAACAGAAACTAAAGAGAAAGCGAGTTATGCGGAAAATTAAAAAAGTAAGCTGCTTTTTATTTTTAACTAGCTGCAGTACCCGGCGCGGCGTTGCCCGTGTCAATTTGTCTAAGGATTGGGTAACTTTAAATAAAAATTATGGGGGAACGGGGTGACATAGGCCACCCCAAATTTTGTATGCACATTGTATAAGGGATAATGTACTACTTAAGTAAAAAATTGAAAAACATATGAAAATTTAAAATTCCAAGAGAGTGGAAGGTTATAGGGGGGAGGTGGGGGAAACAAAGTTGCCTAAAATCTTTTCAGGGATAATATAAAATCATGTGCTAAGTTTGAAAGTTGTAGAACTTTTGGTTCTTAAGTTATAAACGGACATACATACAACCACACTAAATTATATATTATGATTGTAGTTGATGCACTAAATTAAAAAAATTTAAGAATATGCATATTTTACAGGGGATGTGAACTGAACCCTGGCATTTTCTCACCAGTGTCTAATTGTAAGATAATTCTGTAGGCCAGATAGCTAAAGACGAAACGTGGTAACGAATATATTACATTACCGACTTCTGAGGTATATGTTTGTCAGAAAAATATATCAGAATCGTTTATCAGTATAGATGTTACGGTAAAAGTGCATAGTCCGGTAAGTGTATACATTTCCCGGTTTATGTGCATATTTACCAACAAGCTCGGTAAAGTATAACATACTTTTACCGATTGGATTGGGGAAATGTCCACATTTACCTAGAGACTCTGGTAAATGTGGAGAAAGTGATTGTACTCACAATTTTCGCGCATTTTTTGTTTCACGCGTATCTTGGCGGACGTTTTAGAGAAACTGTAAAGCAAATGCGAATAGTAAATGTGCGGCGTCCGGTAAACGTGTAGCTGTCGGAATAGAACTGTTGGTGTTATTAAAGAAATATAGTTTCGGCGGTTAAGAATTAAGGTTAAGTCGGCTTTTTATATCCAGCGAACAACTGCTGCAGTTTGGAAGTCACCAATCTCGGTAAATATAAATATGCCTTTACGTACGTGTTAAGCTGTCGGTTTTAAATTGTTGGGGTTATTAAACAAATATAAGTTCTTTTTAAATCCGATTTATGTTATATTATTTTTACAGATATCCATAATGAAAGAAGAATTTAATAAACTTTTAAATGCCATTGTCGCCAGAAAAAATAAAAACAACGTTTATCTGAATAAGGATTCATATGAAAAAATTCTAAAAATAGTATGTAATGCTAAACTCAAGAATCATTCCAAAACACCACTGGACTATCGTCGTTTACAACGTTACGACATTATGACGGTAGGCAAGGAAAACAAGTTAATTTCTCCAGTTGCTGATGGCAGTGATGGCACTCACATTAAATATTTTGTTACAACAGAGGAAATATTTGATGTAATCCATAATGCTCATCTAAGCATAGGACATGGTGGTCGTAACAGACTTTTGAAAGAATTGGGTGATAAATATAAAAATGTTACTGTTGAGGCTGTTATGTTATATTTAAGTTTGTGCAAAGATTGTCAACAAAAATCTAAGGGGACGAAAAAAGGGATAGTGGTAAAGCCTATCGTGGTTAAAGAGTTAAATTCTCGATGTCAAGTAGATTTGATTGATTTACAGACTCAACCAGATAATGACTATAAATTTATACTCAATTATCAAGATCATCTGACTAAATTTGTGATTCTACGACCTTTGAAAACAAAAACAGCTTCTGAAGTGGCTGAAAATTTATTAGACATATTTACACTTTTGGGAGCTCCATTGTACTACAGAGTGACAATGGAAGAGAATTCGTGAACAAAATCATAACTGAACTGACAAGTCTTAGGAGTGGGATTAAAATTGTTCATGGAAAGCCAAGACATTCTCAGAGTCAGGGATCAGTAGAACGGGCAAATCAGGATGTACAAAATATGTTATCTATGTGGCTGATCAAGAACAAATCAACTAGATGGTCCCATGGCTTAAAATTTGTGCAGATGATGAAGAATCGTGCATACCATGATGTAATAAAGCAAACTCCTTATGAAGCTTTATTCGGAACAAAAATGAAATTGAGACTAAAAACATCTAACCTACCAGCAGAAGTAATCACTGAAGTGCAATCAGAAGAGGATTTAACTCATTTAATTGAAATGACTGCTACAGCTAATGATCCTGAGAATGAACAGACCACAATACAAACAGCAACACCTTCTCAAAACTTGCCCACATTTTCAGAAGATGTAGAACCTATTATTCATATTCCACAGGTTATATATCAAGAATCAAGTGTTGCTGAACAAATTGAGGTCCAAGAAACAAATACAGATTCTATATTAGGTATTATTTCAAATCATTATGGCGTTGAAGCTGAAGATTTTGAATTTGATTATGAAAATTCTGAAGTAACAGTGCCTCATGAAATACATGATGAAAGGATCAGCCCACTCAAGGAAATACTAACAGAAAATGAAAACTATTTTCTATTAGAACATAAGAAAACTGTTATTGCTGGTAAAAGAAAAATGGCTAAAGAAAACTTGCAAATGCAAGCAACCAAAATGTGTAAGTTCTCTAATACTAAATTTCCTCCTGTAGCAGTTGGAGACGGTGTCAAAGTACCGATACCTGATATGGATCGAGGCAAAACAGATCCTCGAAATTTAGTTTGTGTAGTATTGGCAGTTGATGATAAAAAAGAGTATTATCAATTGGGTACAACAGAGGGAAAGTTAAAACAGTATTACACAAGGAATCAATTTCATCTTTGCAAACAGAAATTTTTGTCTACTGATGAAGTTCCTAATATTGAGATATCAGTTAGGGAAGTTATTGGAAAGGAATCACTTACCGGAGGACAAGGATTTAAAAGATGTAATTGCAAAGGAAAATGCGAAACAAAAAAATGTAACTGTAAAGCTGCTCACGTTTTATGTAATTCAAAATGTCATGGCAGCAACCCATGCCATAATAAGGATTAAAATTGGAAGAGATGGAATTAAGTAAAAGATTGGGTGCAATTGTTACTGAATTTGAAAAGTCAAACCATGGCCATGAAGAATCAAACCAAAGTACACCAAGGCATGAAGAAAAAAGTACACAAGATGGAGATAAGAAGTAATTATAAATTGTAGGTATTAAAAGATTGAGTCATTTGTGAATTTAATGTAAATTGTGCAATAAGAAATGTCAAAGCTTTCATTGTGAATCCAATTTCTTGATTAACACTGCACCTTTAGATTTTTTAATTGTATGGTACTTTTAGTTTGAGTCATCATGTCACTGTTCGCATGTCACCATTAAGTGCCATGTGAAAAAATATTTTTCATAGCAGTCAGTATTTTGCAGTGTTAATAAATACTGTCTTTCGTAAAAAATCAATTAATAGATTTATGTATATAATTAGGTACACCTTACCTATCTGTAATTACTAGCAGAAAATTGCTTTGCCTTGCTTTTATCTCCTCCTGATAGATCGATGAATGATGTACTAATATTACGATCGGTTAATAATACATTAATGGCTACTGCTAATATTGGTAATGATAATAATAATAAAAGTTGTAATGACAACTGCTGTTATAAATTAAGGTATTTGTTCAATGTTCATAAATAAATTGTTACATAAATTTGTTGACAGGACATACCCTGCATCTTAGCTACAAACTATATCGATAAGATTATTCGCATTTATTTTAGAGTTTGTCTAATACACCAAGATATCTTGTTTATTAGCAATGCAATGATAAATAATACACCATTACGTACTGTCAGCGGCTATGCAGGCGTAATAAACAATTGACGCGTGAAATAATAACCGCGAGAATGGTGCAATGAGTTAGTGAAGCTAATTCTGCACAGATTTCAATTCTTTCAAGAATAACAAACTGCATCATTTTATTAATATAACAGTTTTTTCCCAAGATCATTGGGTAATTTTAAGTAGTTCATTTCATATGCGAAATAAAAACTGCGCGAGAACGGTGCAATGAGTTAGTGAAGCTAATTCTGCACAGATTTCATTTCTGCTTTCAAGAATAACAAACTGCATTATTTTTTTAATATAACAGTTTTTTGCAGGGTTCGTTTGTTAATTTTAAGTAAGAGATTTCATGCAATGCATTCTGCAAGTGTATTATTTCTCACTCTTAGCTATTTTGCACATTTCCCAACGTACATCGGTTAAAGTGCACATTCACCGGGAAATGTACGTATAATACGCATTTCGGGAAATGTATACTAACATTTACCGAGCTTGTCCGTAAATATGCACATAAACCGGGAAATGTACACATTCCCCGATTCCGTACCTTTACCGTAACATAGATAATCTCACGACTCGTTAGTTCGCAAACATAGAACAGTGGGAGGATAGCCGAAGAACTAAAAAAATTAAATGGAAAAGTTAAGAATCTTTAATGAAAAGGCGTACTATATTATCGAAGATGTCATTGATGGCGTAGGAAGAAGTTCTAGAAAAAGTGATTTATGATCAAGTCGATTTAATATCATCCATTATCAGAGTAGTGGAAAAGAGTCATATTAAGGATATAAGGAAAAACGTAATGAAACGAATAATCACGTTAAGAAAGTTATGTCCAAGTTTAACTACTTCATCGTGTCTTGACTTTTCATTACGAATCTTGCTGACATGCTTTGAACTTTTACTAGCTCCAAAATGTAGCTCTTCTCATAAAGATCTTGCATTTTTATTCGGTTATCAAACTAAGCGAATATGAATATATGTTTACTTTGTTGACATTTTTCCGTAAGAGCCACAGTTGCCAATAAAGTAAATTTACAGTTGAAGGCTCCTAACTCCCTAAAAGTTCTGCTATTTTCACGCAAGTTCACGACACATGATGACAGCTATGGCAGAATATCCTACAAGTATAGGTTATATATTCGAATTCTATTACATCCTACCCAATAATAATTATTATTATGAAAAGCTGTATACGATTAGATTTAGCAATTAAGTGGGATAAAAATCAAATCATGAACTCAATTTCGAATTTATTATCTCACTTCTACATTGAATACGCACTTATTCGCTAAGTACCTAAACAGAAATTTAGAGATCCATGAACAAACACACGCTTCAAAATACATTATAGTAGATATATATATAAACAAAAGTCTGAGCAAGACAAAAACAAAAAATATAAGTAAAACCAGCAAGAACAAGAACACAATAATCAACAAAAAATGAATGAACTAAGGAAGGATATGAATTTAACGAAAGGCAAAAAAGTAAATCGAGATCATTTAAAAAACATAGAGTGAATATTATCCTCGGATTCTTACTCCGATTCTCTCATGAATGAGTTCTGTTACGAGAAAATTATTAATATCAACAATACTTTGGAAACAATGAAACGATTTATCCAATCACAGATTGTGGAAAACCTACATCTAATTATTTAAACTACTTGCGTAGTTTTAAAACAGTTTGCTTTGGAGTACTCCACGACACACGAAAATATTATTAAGAATCATTTATTAGTAACATTTCAATTACAATGAACAAATATTTTGTTGCCATGTAAACAAAGCAAAATCGCACGCAGAAATTTAAAAACGATATTACGTTAAAATTTTTCCTATATAAATGCATAATACTCTCAACTTCGGCGACAATGGGAGTTGTCATGGTAGCTTATGATTTGTATTCTCATAAAACTGACAAAATCACGTATTTTTCTGATTATAAACGCATTTTTACGCTAATGTGATCAGGATTCGGATTCTGTCAACAATAAAAATAAGCTTTGTTCTTTCTTTCATAGAAATATCCAAGTCTCAAGTTCGTAACATGTTTTCAAGTCATTTTAAAATTCAAATGAAAAATAAGCTGCACTCAACCCAATGTTATTCAAATGGAGAAAATGAAAAAAGAAAATATTTTTTAAAACTATAAATGTTAATAAAATCGTTATAAAAACTTGACTACACCACTTAACTCTTTATTCCGATTAAAATGACACCTCCATCTTGTTTCTAAGTGCTGTAGTTGCTGAGATATAAAAAACACGAAACGTACATACAAACACTTTTCTTTATAGATATATATATATATAGATTCCCTAATGAAAAGGTGTTGTTTCCTAAATAAAAACTTTTTACAATTTTCACCGTTTTTATAGCAAGCGACCAATTTCACTACTCCATCATCAGACAATAACTTCGTTGCGCGATTGCAATACAGTATGACTTCGATAACCGTCGTCAATTGGTTCCTGGAAGCCCCGACGATTAGCGAAAACGATTTTCCCATAGGAACAATGACGTAGGTCAATAATTCGTTCAAAAAGACCTTAGGTGCACTCATCATATAACACTGAATTTTTATGCCTCAGTTTGCTTGAAATTTTAGATTCTGCGTCATTTTCATTCATTCACTTCTGGTTCTACTTGAAGGGGTCATATTTTTGGACCTTTTAGCAGCATTGTTACTCACACTTCGTTTTGGGACCATTTTTATCATTTGAGGTTTAATAAGATATAAATATTTAAGAAATATGTTAATTGTGCTGACAAATGAGTTGACAGTTGTACTGCAGCAATCCGCGAAGCAGTGTTTTGCTGTTTGACTCTTATATTTGAAGGCAACATTCTAAGTACTATTTTAGTCCTCATACGAAAATTTAGTTCCAACAAGAGTTGTAGAAAAAAATAATATCTACAACTTTTACATATATGTATATGTTAACAAAAATTCAGTTTTAAGCGAAATATTTAAGAAAAACTAAAATTTGACAGAGGTAAACCGCTACTTCTGGTTGACCGATTGTTATCGAAAGCTTTTCAAATCTTAAGAATATATATAAAATCACAGATACAGAATTTCATGCTGATCTAATTTTTTGAGTTAGAGCGCCCACAAAATTTCTGTCACAGACACACGGACACAGACATCATCGAGAAAACGGTCAAAACGTGTTCAGGGGACACCTCAAAACGTGTATTTCCATTGAAATCTCGAAATCGAATTTTTACTTTCTCCATATATACGTAGTATATATGGAGAAAGTAAAAATGGCAACGAAACTTTTTCTTTTTTTTGTACCTCTTGGCGACAAACGACGGTTGATCGAAACAACGATTGTCGATGGCGACGGTTATCGAGGCCCTACTGTACATGCACATATCCTAGATGGGAGAAGGTGAAGTTGGAAGACAATAATAATAGTTCAATAAAAATGATATATTAAAAAAATTAAAATTTACTTACTTTACAAAAAATCCACGATAAAAAAGCATATGATAAAATGGATCACAATAAAAAAAGTGCTGTATAAAAAGAACGTCGTAAAATATACATCTTAAAAATACAAGATAAAAACTCAAGCTAACCAAGTGACAGTAATTGTTTTAATATAAATATTGTTGTATCGGCATTCCCACCAAAACATGTTGGAAATGCGCCGTACCGAAACGTGCTGGCGCCGAATTATCCCACGCCAAATCGGTCGTGCCGAAATGCCCCAAACCCTGAACTCCATACGGCTGAGCCCACGCGATCTAATGAAGTTGTATACACTCTGAGAATCATGTAATTTCAGTAAATCCCAGTTCATTGTCTATTATATTGCATTGGTTAATAATGTAGAGATATTGTATCCATTAATTTTTGGATCCCAACTCGAATATGTTTCGAATGCAAATGCCTACCATTTCGTGAACACGTAATAGAAGTCGCAGTATGCCTACTATATTAGATAAATCCAAATGGCTTTTTTCAAGACTATGAAGTATTCACTGAACCAAATATGATCCCTTTGTCTTACCTAATAATGAATTGAGCTCTAAAAGTTCTTCGTTGACTTTAAAATCAGATGTCATACCAAGTGTAAAAGCACACATTGGCAGAGGTGTAACGTCTATTTACTCATCAGCAGCCAGTTTAGAGTAAATACACTGACTGCATATCTCAGAAAGTTAACCTTCGACATAATTTGAAATGTCATTTCGGCGCAATTGTACTCTCATTCGATTCAAACTGACGGCTTCGAATTTCTTTGTGAAATTTGGGCAGTAAATCAAATGTGACGCAGCAAATACTTTTTTCTTCACCAAATAGCCACAAATAAATGGCCTCGATGAGTAACTACTATCTAAGATATATCTGTTGCGTCCGAACCTTTTTAGAAATACGTTGCTGGGTTCCAAGTGATTGAAATAGGGAAGAAACAGAGAGCTGCCGAGAAAAACATTTTGCTAGATCTGACTTTTTTTCCAATTAGTCTTCTTAAATTTAACTCTTTCGAATAGAGTAAAATCTTAAGTTTTTTTATATGGAAATATAAATATGAAAAAGAACTAAAATTTAAATTTTTATTAAAACCTTATATAACTAAGAAGATGCCATAAGCGAAAAATAGAATATCTAACTTAAGGGGGTAACCAATCTTGATATTCAGTTCCCTCAGCACTCGTGATTGTACTCACAGCTGATTTGCTTCCATTACTTGAACGTGAGTAATGTCTTGTTGTTTATAGCAATAACGAGAACGACAATTGTCTTGGTTGGAGCACAGACCTGAACTTTCCATGAAATATAGTAGTCTTGGCAAATAATATTTCTACAAGAGAGGGTCACAAATTCGCTTTACAGCAAATATTACGTATGGTTTCTACTCTTTTAAAAACACGCACGCACACACCAAAAATAGCTAGAAGGCCCATGGGATTTTTGCTCTTGGATATTTTTCATTCATTCATCTCGTTTCCGCCCATCTACCCAAAATTTCTAAAATCCATTGGATTGGATCCGAGAACTTACTTAACGTTATAAAGAATGTAATGTATGCTATGAGACCTTTCTTTTAATACATTTCCAAAAGTTATCCGACCACTCTAAACAGTAAAAACGAAGGAAAATCATGGGTCTATTTAATATATAATGTACCAAAATCAATTCGCTGGCCCCCTGGAGACCAGATAGGAAGCCCCGGTTGAGAACCACTGGTCTATAGCATACTTAATGTTTTTTTTTTGTATATCGTGGAGCAAAAGACTGGGTGACATAAAAACCTCCTTAAATTTACATGATTCAGTTTACATCGATATCATCAATAATCGAGTCTATAAATCTTGTTGCAGATATAATTTTTTATAATTTTTAACGTTCAAATAGTTTCTTTCGGCCGAGTTTCCGTATTTCAAGAAAGTACGTTTTATCTACATTCACAGTGTTATTCGCGTTAACGCAGGAACCCACGGGCCACACAAACAGCCGTGACGGGCTGAAAATTATGGATAATTGCTGTTAAACTATAAAAAATAACTGTTTACCTAAATGTAACATAGTATATGACATACACACACCATGTTTTTGAGAAAGATAAATGTAAAAACTAACAAATTTTGTATTTTACAGGGTCATTTATAAAGTATTTGGATCTTAAATATCTCTTTCTTAATTAGGATCTTATGAAAATGAAAAATAAAAATATTGCTCACCCCAAAAAGTTCATTATTCGCAAAAGAATTATAATCTCTGGATATACTATTCTTCTGACTCTCCTGAGGAGATAATAATTATATTTATGGTTTACCCTAAAGCTTTGTCCTCTAAACAAAAAGAAACTTAGCGTGTTCAAGTATCTTGGCCAAAACCTTTCCTGCGGCTTCAACTGCGTGTCAAAAGTGTGCTTCTGAGATCCCATTTTCAGGATCGGAATCCCTTCACCCCCTCAGCTTCCTCTTTCCACTCGTTCAACTACAATCTTCTTCGAAGTAATTAATTTACGCGTTGGCCAGGAGTGCAGCAGCAGTTTTATGGCTCAATTACAAGTCGGATCTGCTTGGAACGAATCTCTCTCTCTCTCTCTCACGTCCATTCTCTCACAGATTCCTTCCTTTTCCCCACCCTCTCTTCCTCCAAAGCCACACCTCTCTCTCTCTTAAAACGTTTGTTTTCGCTTCCCTTTATCCCAAATAAACTCTCATTAAGGTTCCGAATCTCAACGTTACAGCCGAGAAAACAGGATAAACAGACTAGGATGAAATTTTCTCTTGAAACGGTTTAGGAGATTGTTTTATAAAGATTTACGAATATTCTGCAAAAGAGATGCATAAGCCGTTTTGGAAACTTCTTAGAAAGGATTGTAGTAGAATACGAAATGTAGATGTTAAGCCGTCCACATTCAATCTAAAAATTTCTCTTAGACTTTATTGCTATTTTCATCTAGCGCTGGAGCGGCGCTGAAATCGCTCCGAGTTAAGGCCACTCTATGAATTTGAAGTGGTTAACTTTACGATCAAGAGTGCCATCAAACTATCCATGGTATGACCGTGTATTGTTTTAAAAACTGAAGATTACTAAACTTCGATGTTTTCGAATCGATACATTTTCTTAAATGCCTGTTGGAGAATTAAGGATTCGTCTGCTATCGCAAGGGCATTAAGAACAATCGTCTACAAGCAAAAACATCCACCTATAGCCTAAGACAGATAAGTCAGCGACTGCTACCGTTTGAATTTCAACCTAATATCTCACAACTAGATTCATTCACTTTTTATTTTTATCCGCCTCAGAAACTCAGCGAGTAACGATAAAACTCAAAGGTGTAATACATAATAATAAAGCGTTCGACAATACCACAAATTAAAATAGCTCAATATTTTAAATAATCTTACAATTAATAAAAGTGTGCATGAATTCAGCGATTTTTTCTTTTCCATTCTAGTGTAAGGAATTGACGACGTTAAAAGAAGCCTTTTTGTTTGTTGCCAAAATTATCGCTTTGGTTTCATCTGAGTGACTCTTTAAGAGGTGATAATACTCTCAATAAGAAAACTCAACTCCCTTTTCCTGTTTAATGAGCGAAGGCGTTTTCAGTCGGTTAGTATGTTTTTTCAATTCCTTTCAAACATTAAAAAAAGTCTCCTATTACGAGAAATGATACTTGCTTCTGATAGCGTATTTTAAAGACAATTCTCTTTCATTACCCTCAATTATTCCATTCTACTTCGGGAAATTTCGTCTGTTTTTGATTTTCTCATCCACTTAAGGAACTTAATTCCATTCCTATCCCAAGCACCGTTTCTCAATCTTCTAATCCTTTCCCAAGATTCCGAATGGGCCATGTCATTTACTTAGCAGTTCCATTCTCGGACAATAAGTTCAATACTACTTAACACAGGTAATTTTAAAAATTTTATTCGTCAGCATTTGCAGGAATACGGTAATTTTCCTCAGCCGGTTGTCCAACACGTCGAGTTGGGAGAGATCCCCGGGGAGATTATTTTAGATTCACGGACATTTCTAATGAGTTGACGAAAATTAGGAGGAGAAATTGAAGATGGCGATTCTTAGCCCGAATCATTGAAACAAACTTGGGCCGAGTGGATATATTGGGACCAAACGGCAAACCCTCGCCGATCGCGGAGGATACGTATCTGAGAGAGCCGTGAATGGACAAACCAGGAATACTGATACCAAGAGCTTTTGGGAAAAGGGGAGAAAGGTTCCCGACAAAAAAAATTGCTATATTTCTACAATAGAAAATTATGTAAAAATGCATGATGGACTCCTAATACCAATATGGAGTGTCAGGAAATATAGCGTGAGTGAATAAGACTATAAACACGAATTTGAATTTGGAAAAGAAAAACTTGATCGCTGTGCTTCAATGAAGACGTTCATTATTTAAGGTTTTCTAAATGTAAATTCGAGAATGGAGAATTAGACTGACTTGATAGCTTAGACCAGGGGTGGCCAACCTTTTTTTAAGACGGGCCAATAAAACTGCGCTAGTTTTTTGGTGGGCCACTATACTTAACATCCGGTTTAAATTGATAGTTTAAGCTAATTTAAATTATGCCAAAAAATAAACAGGAAGAATTAAAACAATAACATACTTAAACAGATTTATTCAAATTACAATATTTGAAATATTAATTAAAAAAGAAAAAATATTGATATAAATATCTCAATGTGATTTCTGAATCTGCTTTTCAATTAACAATTTCTCAGTATTGGGACTGATTTTCGAAGTAGAAAAAAAGAAGCAGACTGCCCATATGGGTGTATGTTAAAACAGACATACATTTGTTTTTAACAAAGTTCATTGTCGAAAACGTCTGTTCACAAACGTAGTTTGTACCATATTTGCACACAAAACGAAGTGCAAGGCGAAGAAATTCCTTCTTTTCGTCTCTTGGAATAAGTCGGCAGATTTTATCGTACATACCTCATGAGCACCTTTCAATAAATCTAGTACGTTGGTCGTCATATCTTGAAAGTGGCTTGAGACCCTTAAGGATTATTGGATGTGGTCGGGGGTAGAAGGAAGAAGCAATAAACTTCCTTTTGTCCCCTACCAGGGGGCAGCAGAGAATGGGATTAAAGCACAAGCGAAGAGTGGGGGATTCAAAACAACGGAATGGTGGGAAAACCCGCAAACTATTTTAAAGGATAGAAAGAAGTGGATCAAAACAAACCTCAGGTTTAGGTTTTGGTTCCACTCGGACCAAAAATAATTTTCTTTCATATTAACGGGGAGCCCAACTTAAAAATATAAATACGAAACAAATACCATTTAAATCATGTTTTAAAATTTAAGAACATTAAAAGAAACCAATTAACATTAAAATGATTTGTTATAGATAACAATAGAAAAAACAATCACATTTTAATTTCTGGTGGCCAATATTTAGCAATTTCTTCTAAAATTAATTGTTATTTTAATACGAGAACTAAATTAGATTAACAATTTGAACAAGTAACGCAGTGAATTTCGAAAGATTTTATTTGAATAATACTTTTGGTGAACTTTATTATGTCTTCTGAACTAAAATTAAGAATTCGTGTCTGCGGTTCCGTGGGTAAAATGTAAACACTACCGATACACTCACGTAATTAATTACGTTAGAAAAGTAAAACATTTTACTATATTATTTTAAATCGATTCGTTCGAATATCTCAATCTATTATTCAATTAATTACGATGGAAAACACAATTAAGATCAATAATTTTATATCTATTCAGAGTAATAATAGGTATTCTTATTTAGTTTCTCCTGTTATTATGTTGACATAAAAACTCATATTCCGCGTAATCAATATTTACTCATCACTACGACACGCTATTTTGTGATTGTTGGTTGTTTATTTAGCAACTGAATAGAAAGCGTCAGTCGCCATCATCAGATACATTGAGCTTTAGGAGATTATTCGTTGGTTGGTTTTGGTTAGTTTGTTGTTTTCATTTGCTTTCGTTTCGTGTCCATTTTTTGTGTTCTTTGTTTGTTTTCTTTGTTTTCGTTCTTAGTTGTTCATTTTGTATTCTTTGTTTATATTCTTTGGTTGTGCTCTTGATTTTTGTTCCTTGATTACCTATTTGTCGGTTTACACCTTTTATGCCGGCTATTGGTTAGAGTTTAATTCATTTCTTTTTTTTTGGTGGTTTTTACATTGAACTTATATTCTTTGGTTGTACTCTTAATTTATGTTCCACGATTATTTATTTGTCGGTTTACAGGTGGTTTTTGTAGTTTTCGTATTGGTTCGTTTCGTGTTCTTTCCACTTTATTTCAAGACTCTTAATGTAGTTTACAGAAAGGAGAGGAGAAGTTTTAGTATGCATCATTTTCTCAAGCTGTCTTCTAAGCGGGAAAAAGTATAACTATTTGCAGTCCGAAGCCGGGTACGAAAAGCTAGTAATGTAATATTTAAGTATACTATCTTTCCTTTGACGTATATCACCCATTTATTTTCATTTACAAATGTTGTGTACGCAAGGAAAATAAACGTATTTAGGTTCATTTGTGGTAGTAGTTTCCATTCACTCACTAACTTGTCAAATTGGATTTTGAGGAGGTAATTATTCCCAACATTTACATTAATTCGGAGAAATTCTTCGTGCCCTTCATCGATAAAAGGTTGCACTCCCCTGCACTAAGCTATAATCCATCCCATCAATCATAGAGCACTGTAAATTCTTCACTCTTTTTGTGAAGCAACTGCCGGCGTTGCTTCTTAAATAGCGCTTCAAAACCTATTAACAAAATATAAAGGTTACTTTCACGAACACGTTACAAACAATGCGTACATGTTGAAAAGAATAATCAACACGGGACAAAAAATGCAAGAATGCATTTGTCTGAATTTATTAAATTGTCCAACTCTGCGATTAGCAAAAAGAGACGAATTCTCGAAATAATCGCCGATAGTAATGTTCTTACGCAAATCGCTTTCCTTATCTCTCACCATCATCTGAAATTTCTCTCTCCCTCTCCTCTTCCCATATCCATAGCAGTGAGTCTTATTTTCCCTCTGTAGCACTCACCACTCACTCTACCTGCCTTCTCACACACCTCCTCTATATCCCCCCCACATTCCCTCTAACCAGCTCGCTCCTCATAAACAATTGCCATCGCAAGCGGGCGTGAGATTATCTCGCACACCCTTCTCACGGCCGCTATCTCACGGTCATCCGGCTAACGCAAGACGCCTAATTATTCAACAGGACCTTTTGCCGTTCGGGGAGGGAGAAATGGCGGGCTGGAAACCCGACATGTGGCCGGGGGAAAGGTGGATGAGAGCAGAGGTCGGAGGGAAGGTGCAAAGGGCGTAAAAGAGAGAAAGGGAGAGAACAAAAGCGAGATATGTAAAACGTGTTCTGTTCGAAACGGTTATATGAATTACTTTAAAAATTACGTGAAATATTTTTCATCTTGGTTAAATATTTGATTATATTGAATGAGGTAAATCATGATTTTTATTAATCACGTTTGACCTGAAAATGATTTAAATCGGATAATCCTCTAATGGATACTGCTCGTGTAGTTAAGGTTTTGTTTTTCTAGCCGAGTGCTGTCAAAAAGGATCACTACACTTACTACGATGACACCTGGATCTCAACAATATCAAAAAGATGATGAAATAGGCCAGAGGATGGCAAATGATTTTAGAGTCGAGTGCCAAGGAAGTAGGTAATGTGTGAACCAGCAAAATTTTATTTCGCGTGCCACTAGTTTACTCTTTCTCTAAGAAACTTCATATTTTATATTGAAAATACAAACTTACGTGTGCCATTTCAGGCACGCGTGCCACTTATTTGCCATCCCTGAAATAGGCTATAAGAATGCGGACAGTAGTGAAGAGAAGAGCTGCGCGGTTTGTTATGTGAAGTATCACAAGTGTTTCATCCATTCTAAATGAGCTTTGGTGGGAAACTTTAGAAGATAGGCGAGAGCACTGTAAATGAACTTTTCCGTGAACCTTAAAAATGAGGATAAAATCTAGTGACGTAGTCTAGTGATACCGATAAGATTCGAGAAAGGAAGAAAGTTCATGAAAAGTCGAGACAGGACCGAGAGATACTTTCGTAATCAGAAGTGCCAACGACGACACCATTTAAAAGTTGGTGAGCGCCACTGCCATCCACACGCCTTGGCGGAGCTAAGGGTTTAAATCGCAAATCGCTGAATAGATTTACCCTATTATACAAGTTCGGTTGGTCGGCGTAAGAAATACTCGTTGCACAAAGAAAATAATTTGTTGTGCTAAAGATCCATTTTGAGAAAAATCAGTCGTCGAGAGTGATGGCCTTTGAATGGCATGGTTGCTAAGTATCGCTGTACTTTACTATAACTCACTGTAAAAGTATTCCTTCCATTGCTACAAAACACAGGATAACCTACTTTGAACGTTACGGAACCTAACATTCGCCAACCTAAGAGCTCTAAATTTTAAGGTTACCTATGTGAAGCATTGGCCAATAGAATATATCTTTTAATCAGAAAAAGTGGCACCAAAAGGCCGAAAAAAAGGAATGCTCACCCTCTCCCTGGTATTCTTCAAAGGGACACTCCCTTTCCACCACGTGATCACTGGTTCTGGTCTCGCACCAACCACCTCGCACACCAGTTCGTATGTGTTGTCCGCCGAAAGTGGCTCGTTCTGACCTCTCAACCGCACGGACAACGGGCGCACTGAAAAGCATTAAAACAGCGATATTTGGAGATGGATGCGTAATTGAAGACGTGAGGGTGACAGCATGGGACTGCATTTTGCGATCGGAAGACACATAAACCCTTTAAATAAATTTGTACGTAATAAGGGTCTATTACCGGAAATAAATTATTTATTCAAAACCGAGTAATTTTTTTATTTGTATTATTTCTATTTTTCTAAGTTTTTCCTCGATTACATTTGAACTTTCCAATGTCACGAAACTCTTGTATTTAAAATATTTTTCCCGGAATCCTTACAAATAGGGCAGCATATACCGGGACTCGAATTCGCTCACAGAAATCCATCAGATTTCATTGGAACATAATTTGAATACTTAGCTCAAAATTTGTTGTTATTCAATAGTGTCATAGTTTCACGGCAGTGGAGATCTTCTTTCGACATGTACAACTTCTTCCTAATCTCCATTTTCAAATTAAATGAAAAGCTATCATTTTCAAAGCTAAAAATAAGTGAAACAATCGCATTGATTGTAGCTATAGGGAATTATTGGCAAATTTTCTATTTTTTCGATTAAAAATAAATATAAAGATATTTTGATCAAAGGATAGAGTTTTCTTTAGATTTCGGGAAATCTGACCTGATTTCAATAGTTTAAAAACTGAACAAAAATACTATCCAATGAAATGAAAAAGAAACCCATTAAAGCACCTAAGGCTGTAATTAATCTGTTGGAAGTGATTTCGCTGAAAGTTAAACAAATCCATCGAATTGTTTCAAAAGAAAAAGTTCACGGCGGAGGTTGCAAAAAGTAAAAGTTAATCAATGGTAGTATATGGATAGGCAATGTAAGATCAAATCAAATCAAATTAATGAGTGAAAAACGCTTCCATTACAATCAGCGAAGTTAATTAGAAAGTTGTATAAATTGAACAACGGTCCACGATAAAAATTGGAGGGAAATCCTGGTATTATCGTACAATCATAACGTTGTCCTAATGATAACATTTCTTGCGAATTCGTCAAAGTAGCGAAAATGAAATGCATTAAAGGTAGCATTGATGTAATAAACAACTCTGCAAAACTTGTATTTATAATTTATACCTACTAGCAGAATTTCCCGTTGAATTTCAACGGATTTAGTGAATCTAAAACTTCGACCGTGTAACATGTAAACATCGCAAGAATAACATAGTGCACGGTTTTAACCGACCAATAAAGCAAAAATGAAGAAAATTTAACTATTTAGACGAATGGAGGAAGAAAATCTTACACTGTGAAAAATCTAAAGTTACGTGTAAACTTTTCGGTTATATCCCCTCCTCTTATTATTAACTAATTATGTTTCCAACGAGATACGGCTACCATGACAGAACAACAATAGATTCATTAAGTTAATTTAAATCTTATTAACCCATGACTGATCGACCCGTCGCGACATTTATAAACCCGATCACCGGACAACGGGGAGGGACAGTTTGGTTCCAGCGAGGCGAAGGGCGCGGTAGCACCCGGAGACGACAAATAAATTACAAACAAAGCGAGCCGAAGGGTCGCTAATATCCTCTCCAATTGCAGCGCAACAGTAAAGCGAGATATAATTCCTCTGTAGACTACAGATATAATGGTAAAAATCCAATCCAACCTTGTTCTCTCCACCAATACATGGTAAAAATGAATAAATAATTAGTATAATTTAGAATGTTATAATCATAATTATATCTCGCTTTACTGTTGCGCCGCAAATGCAGAGGATATCGGCGAACCTTCCGCTCTCTTTCTTTTTATTTTATTTGTCGTCTCTGGGCGCTACCGCGCCCTTCGCCTCGCTGGAACCAAACTCTCCCTCCCCGTTGCCCGGTGATTGGGTTTGTAAATGTCGCGACGGGCCGATCAGTCACGGGTTAGCAAGCTTTAAATTAACTCAAGTCAAGAGAGATATTCTTCCTCTGTTAGACTACAGATATCTTGGTAAAAAACCAATCCAACCTTGTTCTCTCCACCAATACATGGTAAAAATGAATAAATAAATTGTATAATTTAGAATTTTATAAGCATAATTTGATTGTTTATTACTATCCCGTTATCCAATATCTTTGGTTACTAGGCAAATTAAAAACATAATCAGTAATCTCGTTGGCAACTATAACATAATTAGTAAATAATAAGAGGGGGAATATAACCGAAAAGAACCGAAAATATTTATCGAATTAAGCCCTCCCTCCTCCCAAATTTATTATCGCCATATAGCCTATGTTACCCGCAGGGTAAAATTATATGCCTATGCGAAGTTTCGCGACGAACTATTCAAAACGAAAACTATAAGCACAACCAGCAAGAACACAATAATCTACAGAAAATGGATGAACAAAGGAACAAACGAAATTAATTAATTTAATGAAAAACAAAAAAGTAAATTGAGAACGTTTAAGAAACACAGAGTGAATATCATCCTCCGACTATGGCTCGGTTCTCTTTTCCATGAGTTCTGCTACGAGAAAATTGTTTATATCAACGGTACTATCCCATTATGACCCCGCAAATTTTTTGTTTATTTATTCCTCCCTGCTACCATGACACAATAACGAAAATAAATAAAACCCATCAACAATGGATTCATTGAGTTATAGAGAGTTGGTGTGTTTCTTGAAGGATGAAGAGAGTTTATATCTTTCTTTAAACAGCATAACATATTAGTAAAGAAACGGATTGGTTTTAAAGTTCACGAAATGAAATTATATTCTTGTGATAGCTCGAAAAATCAGTCCAAACCAATCCAACCTAACTCAATCTACAAGACTGATCGGCCTGTAGCAACATTTACAAACCCGATCACCGAACAACGGGGAGGGATAGTTTGCTTCCATCGAGGCGAAGGACGCGGTAGCGCCCGGAGACGACAAATAAAATAAAAACAAAGCGAGCCGAAGGCTCGCCAATATTTTCTCCATTTGCGGCGGAACAGTCAAGCGAGATATACATAATTCCTCCGTAGGAACCAATCCAACCTAACTCGATCTACAAATAAAACGTAGATCCCTCAAATGTTAATCGTGATCCTAGCAACGTGATAATTTGTAGGGTCATGATGGGAGAGTACCATATCAAAAATACTTTGGAAACAATGAAACGATTTATACAATCACAAATTGTGGAAAATCTACATTTAATTATTTAAACTACTTGCGTAGTTTTAAAACAGTTTGCTTTGGAGTACTCCACGACACACGAAAATATTATTAAGAATCATTTATTAGTAACATTTCAATTACAATGAACAAATATTTTGTTGCCATGTAAACAAAGCAAAATCGCACGCAGAAATTTAAAAACGATATTACGTTAAAATTTTTCCTATATAAATGCATAATACTCTCAACTTCGGCGACAATGGGAGTTGTCATGGTAGCTTATGATTTGTATTCTCATAAAACTGACAAAATCACGTATTTTTCTGATTATAAACGCATTTTTACGCTAATGTGATCAGGATTCGGATTCTGTCAACAATAAAAATAAGCTTTGTTCTTTCTTTCATAGAAATATCCAAGTCTCAAGTTCGTAACATGTTTTCAAGTCATTTTAAAATTCAAATGAAAAATAAGCTGCACTCATCCCAATGTTATTCAAATGGAGAAAATGAAAAAAGAAAATATTTTTTAAAACTATAAATGTTAATAAAATCGGTATAAAACACCTGACTACGCCACTTAACTCTTTATTCCGGTTAAAATGATATCTTCCTCTTGTTTTTACTTGCTGTAGTTGCTGAGCTATAAAAAAACATATATACAAAAACTTTTCTTTATAGATATCTATAGACTGCTGGCAACAGAGTCGTAGCTGGGGCGGAGCAAGCGGTCCACGGGCGCAAAAAATCCAATTATTAACTAAATAAACTACAGAAAATAATTACTTGAAGGGGGGAGAGGGCGCGTATTTGGTAGTTTGACCCTGGAGCTAATATATCTAGTTACGGGGCTGGCTCGCAATGAAATCTTATTATGGCAAGCGAAATAATCGTCCTAATTGTGCGCTCCGCGGATTTTACGTCACAATTAAAATACTCTGTCCAACATCTTGCAGACTTCCATATGATTCTTAACTGGGATCAAGGAGTGAACCTGAACGTAAAGAAAACGTTACAATTACTTAAGTAAGGTCTAATAAATAACAATATTGCGAGGAGACTAAGGCGAAAATAATCTATGTACTACTAAAATGAATTAGAGTTTTCGATAGTTTTCTTATACGTATCTTCGAAGATATAAAAGATGGAAAGCAGAATATTAGAGTGTACATGTACACATTGATTTCGCTTATTCTTTGTTTTGAGTTTGAAAACTTGAAAAAGGCAGATAGGGAAACTTTCAAGATTTTTTAAAAAATGATTGCGTTTTAAATTTAAATGCAATTTTGAAAGTATCAATTATCCAAAGAAGTATATTTTTATGTAAAACTGGAGGGCATGCCCCCTTTGCTCGCTTCCCTCACAGTCACTTCGTTTCTGCCAATTATTGGATTTAAATAAGTGTAACGGAAATGTTTTCTGAAGATGAATTAATTACATATATTTGGTACGGAATGCATGTCAAGTCCCCTGCCGTTGGAGCTGACGACATTCCAATATCAATGTTAATCAAGATACTTCCTCACATTCTTCCAACTCTCACCCACATCTTTAATTGGTGTATCTCCTCTGGCAAATTTCCCAATGTTTGGAAGCACGCTTTAGTTAGTCCCATCTACAAGAAATCTGTTTCTCCAGAAATTGTCGACTTCAGACCCATTAGCATCCTTCCGTCAATCTCAAAGACCCTTGAAAGGCTTGTACACCAGCAAATCACTAAGTTCCTCAATGACAATAACTTATTTGATTCCTTTCAACCGGGTTTCCGTCCTTCTCATAGTACATCCACCACCCTCCTTAAGATCATCGATGACATTCCCCTCTCAATGGATCGCAGAAAAGTTACCATTATGACACTTCTCAAATTTAGTAAAGCATTTGACTCCATTGACAAAGACGTTCTTCTTGACAAACTTCGACTCTTCAACTTCACTTCTTCCTCCCTGGAATGGATCCACTCCTACCTTAATAACTGCTCTCAAAAGGTCATGTCTCATGACTCATCCTCTAAATGGCTTAATGTCAGTAGAGGCGTTCCTCAAGGTTCTATTCTTGGCCCTCTGCTGTTCTCTCTATATATAAACGATGTTAGTAAAAACATTTCCTTCTGCAACTATCACCTCTATGCCGATCTACAAATCTACCTCCACTTCCGTTTGTCCTATATAACTGAAAACATAAACATGATGAACATTGATCTATTCTCTCTCTCCGAATGGAGTTCTAATAACTTCCTTAAGATTAACCCCTCCAAAAGTCAAGCAATTATTGTTGGATATCACAAACTCAATGCAAAAATTTCGCAATCATTATTGTATTTCTACTATCTAGGGTTTTCGCAGGTTTTTTCCACCCCCCTTCTCGTCATGGGTGTTTTCCTGTGTGGTTTTTTACTGGGTTGGCCATGCCTGGCTCTACCTAGGTTTTTACCACAAATATATGCGGGAAGGCTACACAGAAACTAGGATTCATCAAACGCATAGTAGGTAAAAGTGAGGAAAAGTCAAAGAGACATGTTACTTCTCGTTAGTAAGACCGCTATTAGAGTACGCGTCGAGCATATGGGATCCGTACGAGAAAGGATCAATCTCAGAGTTAGAAAGAGTGCAGCGAAAAGCCGCTAGATTCGTCAGAAATTGTTACGATAGAAACAAAAGTTTTACAGGTTTGATACAGGACTTAGGATGGGAATCACTAACTGAGCGCCGATCACGCTCTAGGTTAAAACTACTTGAAAGATTTAGAACGCATATATTCTCCAGCGATGTCGAAGAAATAATAAGGGCGCCAACTTATATTGGTAGAATGGACCATCCTCGTAAAATACGAGAGATAGCCTGTAGGACTGAGAGGTATAAAGGCTCGTTTTTCCCTAAAACGATATCTGAGCAGAACAGAAGTTACAAGAAGAAATCAGCCGACGTAGAGTGATACTATACATTATTATGCGCTTTCCCTTGGTGCTATTGCACCCCCTGCCACACACCATTGCGGTGGCTTGCAGGGTGAACTGTAGATATAGATATTATATCTTTCTTAGAAGCTTCTCTAATGTGTAATGTGATATTTATTGTTCTGTTCTTGTTGTATTTATTTGACGCACCTTTTATTGCTCTAGTTCTGTTTGTATACACATTTATTCATGTTATTATTTTGTAATCAATAACGTAGGGTTAAATGGAAGAGGGAACCTTATGGTCTCAATTTCGCCCTGAAAATAAAATCATCTATCTATCTATCTATGGTTAATTTTTAACAACTAATTAACAAAAATACAAATAAAATTAAGTTAACACTTTATTATAAATATATTATTAATTGTGTTAATTGCTAGTTTATTAACACTTCCAGTTATTTGTATTTTCACACCCTGACGTGATTTTCCTCTGGATATAGCTATATAAAATTATCCATTTCCAAAAATTGGTCCATCTTGGTTTATGACACTAACCATGTGTATGTTCCTTGATAATTCCAGCTGTGACACGTTATGGTAGTTTTCAGTCTACTTTAAAGGGCAAATCCACTGTCGCATAAATCAGTCAAGTTATTCAAAATGAACTAATCCGAAGAATAGAATGAAATGGATAGAAACTATGTAAACAAAGTTTTTTCATTACTATTATATGAATTTTCATTATAGATTTTTCAAAATGTCGCTCCTGCTCGTTTCGCTCACCAAACCCCATTTCGCTCGATACAGAGAGACTTTGCAATGAATATGCATCCGAAAGTACTTTATACCAAATTTCTTCTGCAATTACGCATATTTTTTTACTTTTTCTTGTCTTTATCTCTCCGAAATGTTGACTTTGATGTCTTGTGTAAGGAATAAACCCTAGAAAAGCCAACGTATAGTTGCCATTGATTGAACACTGGCTCTGGTAAATGTAAACAAGATGCGTGGGACTATTTCCATTAATAAACATTAAAATATAATAGAGAATATAATCAATTTACTTATAAAAAATAAGTAAAAAAGATAAATAATAATCAGTAACTATGTATGTAATGATATGTATAATGATTGACGTTGTTACAACGATAATTTCGATGCTTAAACAAAGGATTGAAGCGAATAACGCCATTATTTCGTCCATTTTACTTCACTGAGGCCAACTGAATCGGATGCAACAATAAAGGTTGCCTTGGCAACACCCGGAAAGAGTACAAATAATCCACAAAATTACGAAAAAGGAAACTATTTCTGAAAATTTCGAGCGTGTAACATGTAAACATAGAACGGATAAGATAGGATACAGTTTTAACTGTCGAATAAAGCAAAATCGAAGAAAATCGGCCAATATTTATTTATTTGACGTATGAAGGAAAAAATCCTTGCACTTTGAAAACTCGAAAATCCCGCGTAATCTTATGGGAAGAATATAATCGTCTCCCGGAATCGAACCAGGGATTTTTTCCATGCTATGATTCGTAAAATCTACGCTAGGAAAATAAATTTCCATTCATTTTGGCGTTCTTTGGTTCAAGTCCCGAGTTTGTACGATGTTTCTAAGTAATTTTAAATGCAAACGAAAAATATACTGCGTTCATTCCCGCGGCGTTACACATGATGATCCTGATGATGACCACTACGCTTTTATTATATGTAGAGATACACTTATGTAGAATGATGTTGCGTAATACTAAGATGACTTAACTGTTAAGCCTCTCTCTCATTTAAGCATTAACCTCACTTTCACGTGGCACTCCCCGTTATGAAACAAACGAGGCTTTCTTGACCAAACATGGCCGTATAATCACATGAGAAATAAAAAACGCGCTAATTTAACCATGTTCATGGATAACACTCTACTTAGCTCCTGTTTATGACACTGCTGAAGAAAATCCTATTTTCGAGATAAATTATACGTCAGATGTATTCTAGTGTCTTAAATTTATTTTCAGGTTATGATTTGGGAGGAGTGAGATTCGCTTCGCCAACTCCGCTCTCATGCGCTCCTACAGGCAAAATACATTTCATTTCAACCGTGTCTCAATATATCCGATGGCGCAGCTACGGGAACGGCGCGTAGTCGATCGCAAACAGGCGTTCCGAAGGACACGAAGTCGAGGATCGCCTTCTAGCGGGACGGACGGGTCACTTTCATCAGCTGCCGAAAACGGCAGTAGCGAATAGAAAGAGTAAATCCCTCTTCATCCTCGGAATAGAGGAGACGGTGGGAAAACGAGGGCTGCAGTGGAAAAGGGATTAAGGTCGACACGCCGCTATCGGAGATGTTTCGTTCGAGAGGGATTTTCGGCGCCAAAGAAATTAATCGCTTCGGGAGGAATGCATTTGCGCATAAAATGCGAGCGGGCGATCGGCTGCAAAATGGCGGCGGAAAGAACGAGGGCGAATGTGAGCAGGAGAGGGGCGAAAGCGGTGGTGGAGGGTAGAAAGTGATGGTGTTTGGGGGCGACGTGCCCGGGGCGAGAGGAAGAAGCAGGATGTGTGTAGATTTCATTTCGAATATGATAGGTTGATAGACTCTACATGCTATGCTTGTAATATACAATGAGACATGTATTAACGACCACTGAATATGTGGCTTGTTTAGCGTGATTGTCGCTGAAAAGGGTGGATTTTTTAACGCAATAAACCAAATATTTAATAGCTATAAATTTGTTCTGCTAAGACAATTATGGAAATGCAAAGAGAGGTGAATAAAAATGGGTGCTTCATTTGTTGACGTTATATTGAAAAGCGCGTTTTATTTATTGAGATTTATTTAGAAACGTGTCTACAATTCCTTATAAACAATAATATCTTTGGCAAGAATGCAAACATCTTGAAATCAAATATACCAGCCATCCTAAAAAGTAGATTGTATGACGAATGTATTCCGCCTGTTTTGCCATATGGATGCGAAACATGGCCCATGAACGTAAGAATAACTCAGCGCATCTAAGCAACGCAAAGGAGCATGGATAGATGTGTATTTAGGATCAGCAGAAGAGACCTCAAAAGGAAAACTGGGTAAGAAAGAAGAGGGGAGTCTGTGAGGTGATTAGAAGATAAATTGGTGGAATGAATGATCCGAAGATCCTTATGCTATAGGCATAAGCTGTATTGATGGGAAATTTGGAAACAGGTGAAAGAATCTGCTATGACCGGGGATCGAACACGGGTCTTTCACTTGCCGGGCGGATATTCTTCCATTAAACTACCCTAACAGACAAATTCGGATCATCCATTCCATCAATATATAACATAGTCATTCTCACCATTTGAGAGAGCAGCGGTTTTCTTCGATATATCTTATTGAGGATATCCGTTGGGTATAGAAATGGCTCGAGCAATTTCAATTCAAATCCATCTCTATATACAACTTCATATCATGAAAAATATGACAAACAATTTATTAAAAAATATATCTATATAATGCACAGCGGCCAGGGCAGGCCAAAGGGTGGATGCGAGGCATCCTGTACCTCGAGGAAAATCCCTCTCCTTGCGGATATCCGCTGAGGCTGGTTGATACTAGCATAGCTAGCCTGGTCCCAACCTAAGAAAATATTCCCGTTCTGAAACAGGAGAATTAGTCTGCTACGGTAGTTAGTGGCAGAATATCCGCCCGGCAAGTGAGAAACCCGGGTTCGATTCCCGGCCATAGCTGATTTTTTTCTCCTGTTTCCTTATTTCCTATATTAGGTCGACTAAATGTCATTAAGTTTCCATTGAGAGAATATAGTTATACTGATTTTCGACAAACCTCCCGTTTTTTAAATTTCATATGCAACTCCGATGAATTGATTTTTGAAAACTCCTCACATTTTGGAACATTAATCGTTCGAAAAACATGTATTCGAAAATTTGGTTTTCGAAAAAATCGTTTTCGAAAAACTCGCTTTCGAAAAACCAGTTTTCAAAATACACGTCGATTACCCTTGTGAAGGTCTCAAACTGTTCCATCTCTCAATTCATGAACGAATATTTACCATTATCTGCTGTTTACCCTAGAGATTCTGTTTTACAATTGTGATCCATAGTACGTCCATTGTATTTCGGTTCCTCCATTCCAATGGTTATGTCCCTGCACGATTGGTCCTCAACTTAAGCATAGGTTAATCTCAATCTAGCTATATCTCTACTATGCTCCAGCGACTCTCATCCTAAATTATTGATCATTTTCGAATCCTTCTCGTCTCTTCTGAAACTTTCTTTTAAAAACATGCTGTAGTCCTCTGTGTCATTGCTATTTTTAACCGGCCCTACGTGGTGAGGATCCCATACCATAACTCCATATTCTAATGTACGTATGCCTAACTAATGATTTGCATGCCATTTCTTCTTTACTAGGGTGCTTTTCCTAAGTACTCTTATTATGAGATGTATAGCTCTATGAGCCTTCACAAAAACTCCGAAGTCCACATTGCAAGTCATTCGTTATGGTTACCTCCAGGTATTTGCACGAATAATCTTCTGCTAACCTATGACCATCATTTATGTAGCAATATATCAACAATTTTGTTTTTTCTACGTTTATTAACATCTTACTGCTAGCGGTCCAATATGCAAGCTTGTCTAAAACTGCTTGCAGCGTGTTGCAGTCGTCTTCTATTTCTACTAATCTGTACATGATGCAGTTATCAGAAAGTAACCAAACGTTAGTTTTAAGGGTTTTCGGTAAATCGTGGATGAAGATTAAAAAAAGAAGAGGCCCAAGCATACTTGCTTGGGGAACTCCTCAGTTTGCGCCTGATTCTAACGAGAGTTTGACCCCTATTCTCTCCCTTTGCGCACGTCCTGTAAGAACAGACCTGATGCACTGCACCACTCTTCTATCCAATCCCGTTTCCGATATTTTCGTGATAACAAATAAAATTATGATTAACCCCATCAAAGGCTTTGGAAAAATCCACTATGTTTTTCTCTATCTAGTGCCTCGGAAATATCTTGAGCAAATGTGGTCAGGCTTTCACATGGGTAACAGCCATGAAAACCGTGTTGTGTCTCCCATAACAATGTGTTCAGCTGCCAGAATTTAAAAATATAATTCGTGATTATGTGCTCCATCTGCTTACAAATTACACATACTAAGCCGATTGGGTGTTAAATATATACATTTTCAACAGCATTTTTCCAGTCTTTCGCTTTTCCTCCGTTGTTCAAATTTACGCGAAGATGTTACGCGGATATATGGAATGTTAACAGTTAATACCATATAATACAACTATGAGATAAAATACTTTTATTGATAATGTATCATATATTTAGCAATATGTGGATAATTGATGATTCGTTCGTCACAAGCTTTGCGAACCTCGAAATACTCTTGGACAACGCTTTCTTAGACCATTCGGACATTGCTTTGATATCTTTTTCCGGAGATTTATTATCATACTGAGCATTTATTTTCCTATATGTTACCGCATCGTCCTTAAAGAATCTAACTTTGCTACATAGAGACGATAATATACCGTTGATATTAATGAGGAATAACAACCGACCTAGGACAGTACTCTGTGGAAAACTGGACATTACATTATCATGTTCAAAGCTCATTCCGTTGATAATTATTTTTTGTTCTCTGTTCGAGCGAAAATTACTAATCCAACTCACAACTTTTTTATTAACGCAGATATCTACAAAATTATAGATTAATTTGTTGTGAGATACCTTTACGAAGGGTTTCTTAAAATCTAGAAAAACGGTGCCGCCGTTAACGCCAGAGATATGTTTAGCATATACACTCGGTATTTATTCATAAACACGGCTGCCTGGTGTTCTAAATGAATACATGGTGTTTTTATAACCTCTTCTTGGCTATACGACTTACATGAAAGCAGGAGAAAATGCAGTCCTCTGCCTTCGTAACGAAGTCGATTAGTTTACTAGACCATCGGTAAAATATCCGCCGTGTAAACGGAAGACCCGGTAAAGTGCATTTGTTAGTATGCTACCATATGATAACCATAACCATTTTTTTCTGAAATATTTTTCAAAATTCAGGCGCTTGGAAAATTGGTATTCTTAATACAACGTAATACAACTTTATGAAAATTAACGCGCTGCAGTAAATAAACAAAGGAGACTTAACGCAGTATTAAGTGCGTGCATCTCTCTCATCTTCAGCACACGTCTTATATAACAGTTTTTCCTCGTTCAATTTTTCTCTCTCTAAACACCTTAATGTACTAATGGAGCGACAAGTAGTGGAGAGGATAAACTGAGAAAACATCTTAGAAAATTGGAGTAGAGTTTTATTTTTATTATTATTATTATAACGTTTACAATTTAAAATGGTAAAAATATGAAATGGATGAAAAATAAAAACAAGCTAGGAAAGTGTACAACATCACAAATGGGCGCGTTTCGTGCAATGGAGTATTAGAAAGCAATTATATCGCTGTACGTAAGGGAAATTGCGTATTAAAGTTCTTTTCTTCATCATAAATAATCCATTTTCTTCCTATTTAATAATATTACATGCACACTTAAAAAAATTACGCGTTTGTTTGTGAGATTGTTTATGTTAGCAACAATGAAGAAGCAACCATGCAGGAAAATTTATAAGTTCAACTCGAATTAAGACATTTTTGTTTGATTTTCTCGATAACGGCTACACCTACGATAAAAATATACAAGAAAGGAAATACTCTTCTTTACTGGTTCTACAACGTTTATTTGAAAAATATTTTGATATGAGCAATACTTTACGAGATATGACGAAAATTTTATTTTTGTCACCACTAAAGTGATACCCCTGTTTGGCGTACGTGATTCATTTATGCGATTTTCTCATTATATTTGATTGTAAATCCTAAATATCAAATTTCATGAAAATCCGTTCAGTAGAAGCCGAGAACGAACCTGCGGACGGACAGACGGACGGACGGACAGACCGACGACAATAGGCGCTCACGCTGGAAGCGAAACGCGCCTAAAAAGTGATCATATAAAGAGATAAAGGAAACCTAAAAAAGCGGTTCCTATGGGAGCTAGCGTTGGGTTTGGCGTGACACAGAGACGGTAGAGACAGCAGATTAATGCTTCAGAGGTCCGGGAGCGAAAGGGACAGGAGAAAGAAGGGAAAGAGGACCGCTTCCAGGGAGATCTCAGCAGTATAAAAAACGCATGAAAAGAGAAAAGCATCCGTTTTCTCTTATGTTCCTTTTCACACACACATAACAAGAGGAGTTTTAAAGTGCTCTGAAATCCTCTTATACTCTACCTATATGTTATTCAACTTTTTTTATCATCCCTTGTACAGCAAACTTCACCACCTCCATCGTCCTCTAACGGTGCCGTCGTCGCTCGAGTACTTTGGAACGCAACCACGGTACAGGGATTTATGCGTCGTGGCATGAGAAGGATGAGGGAGAGAGGGATGGGGGAAGGTAATGATGTGGATGAGCAGAGGGGGGGGTGGAGGGGGGAAGGTAGAGAGAGGTAGGAAGGGAGGGCGGGGAGGAGAAAGAGAACCGAATGAGTGTGGAGGGAGTGAAGGAGGTCAGAGAGAGAGAGGGAGGAAGTGAGTGGGAGGACGGTGGTAGAGGTTCCAATGGGATTTAAGGATCGGGAGGGAGGTTCAGGCGACCGGGCAGAGAGGTGTCAGACCTCGGAGGGTAAAATAACCTCGGCCTTGGCCAGTTAATTCTAGCATTCCCTTTCGGCATACATTCCTATCCTTACCCCTTCAAATCCCGTTCGCTTGACTCTATTCTTCACTCTTCCTTTCCAACTCCGCCTTGCTGTCAAATCTCATTCGTCAGTTCCTTTTTCTCAACTTTTATTTCCTCCATTCACTCTTTTCGACCTATTTTCTGTTCCGAAATTCATTTTACGAAATGTTTAATTTGTAATGCAACAATTTTGTTACTAGTTACTAGTAACAACCTGCATGCTTTAAGTTTCCAAAATATACATGGCCAAATATCAACACAAACGCAAAAGTAATTGTATGAAAAAATTATGATAATAATTTATCTCTTTTTAGGATGCACAATTGCCTATATTTTGTTTGATTAGTAATATATATAGTAGCTTTCTTTAATAACGAAACATTCGCTGGGTAGAGAGTACTTTATTTGTGCGTATATATTTATTTATTTTAAAATCGTCTTTACAATTTAGTCGTAAAACTAGGTGGTAACAAGAACAAATGTAACCTACATAAATTCCTCTCTCTCTCACACACACACATCATTCTATAAGCTCTCTTCTTACAGAGGAGGATATAGGAGTATACTAATGTTTGGCCCAATACTACAATAGTTGGAGGGCTGAATTTTGGTATGTACATAGGTAGCCTGGTCACGAAACTGCCAGAATAAATGGAAAATTAAAACTCTGTTTATTTTCTTGGCTGTTAAAAATTATAATCATTTAAACAAACTTTTCGTGGTTTAGGTACTTCTAAATGTGCTACAATGCTGACATTTTTCTAACGGTAGAATTCACCAAATAACGAAAACGGGATTATAGAAATTTGAAAATGTTTATTCGTTCGGCCGTTAAAAATTCATAAATGTTAAACAAATTGACTAATGTTTATGCACTTTCGGAAAACCCAGGAAGCTGAAAATTTTAATAAAGTTAGGGAATAATGTTCCGGGGGTAAATAATATTGAAAATTTTAGAAAAGTTTTATATTGTGGCTGTTAAAAATTCATAAATTTTAAACAATGAAATTCATAGGTATAAATGCACTTCTAAAGGTGGTATATCGATGAAATTTTGCAGAAATGTGAGGTATTCGTAACAAATGATGAAAACCTATAAAATTTTTATAATTGTAAATTTTAGGGGTTGTTTTTATTCCAATATATTGTCCATAAGGAAAAACACGTAAATCGGCGAGAAGGTGCAAACTGTTGCGTTTAAAAATTATTTGTCGGCTCTTACTCTTTTCTTCAGGGTGAGAGAAAATGCTTGCAGAATGCAAGCACACATTCACTAGTATATATATATATATATATATATATATATATATATATATATATATATATATATACGTTCTTTATAATAAACTCACAAAATCTATAATATAATAATACATGTATAGGAATAATTACAATTTGTACCCGTAGTGAGGATTTTCGCGGGCTCATGGTAGGCATTCACGGCTACCGTAGCTTAGCCCACGAAGTCCTCACCGTACATCACCCAACCAAGCAATCCCCTACTTCTCCAACACTAATTCTGGCGTTGTACATAATTTAAGTTCTGTGGAAAATCCCCATGTTTGCAACTATCTTCGCATTTATTTATACGGGTGATTCTAGTTAAAGCGAATTTGCGGTTTGAAGGAGAGTTTTATAATGATTTCTATGGTTTTTTAAAATTCTATGAATAAAATATTTCAGCCTACAATGGGCAGAAATCACTTTGAAGTGTTGAAGCACCTTAAAAGTATGAAAACGAAGAGTCAGCAGAGTGTAATCACTGCCCAAACTAATTTTAGTTTTTTCTATAACAGTAAATATTGTCAGTAAACTTCGAAACAGACTGGCATATGCATCAGTCAACGCTTTTGTATTTATGAGAAGCTTCTTTGCAAAACAAAAATGAGTGTAGCAGTTCTGTTGACAACAAAAATTAAGAAATAAAACTATTAAAATATATTTTCTGCTTGATGTAATTTGAAAACACGTTAAAATTCTCGAGTCCTGGGAATTCCCAGGATTTTTCAGAAAGTATGTGTCGAATCCCGAGAAATGTAAAAGGTTGGAAATCAGAATCCATAAATGTGACGGCTATTCCATCAATTTTTTGAAGTACGTCTTGTTTTGAAAGAAGAGATTCTAGAAAGAAAACCATCAAATGTCCATTTACGCAGAAGTAAATATTTTACCCCGTTAACAACATTACATAAGACAGAGAACGGGAAAATATTAAAAGCATTCATTCACAGCAATCGAAACAGAAACACACATATTTAATATTCTTCAGCGGTTTATATTTATATAGTACCGTAATTTTCCGATTATAATACGCAACCTATATAATACGCACCCATGTTTTCACGAGTGAAATGTGAAAATTCTCTTATCTCTATGTATAATACGCACCTATTTTTTGTAAAAAATCAATGTAATTTTACTTGACCATGTGTAGTATAGGGACAGTTCTCGCCTTGCTGCGAAATGAGATACGTGTGAGAGAGTTTACGTTCTGACTCTCTCTTTAAAGAGCGCTATGCTGTATAAAAACATTTTGTCTCGAGGTTGCCATCTGTATTAATCTGGTCGGTTGGAATACGAGTTCGCGCTTTGCTGCCAAACTAGGTATGTGTGAGAGAGTTTACGAAAATATCACGTTACGCTACGCTACGCTGCAGAAAAACATTTGTCTCAATGTCGCCTTTTGTATTAATCTGATCGGTTGGAATACGAGTTCGCGCTTTGCTGCCAAACTAGATATGTTTGAGAAAGTTTACGAAAATATAACGTTATGTTCTGACTCCCATTAAAAATCGATACAATGTATTAAAATCTCAGTCTCAATGTTGCCTTTTGTATTAAACCTGATTGGTTGGAATAACAGTTCGACCTTTGCCGCCCGGCGACATCGTTTACGTGAACATCAAGTCGAGTTCATACAAGGCGATCTAGGTGTGCAAAATGTTCTCGGCGACGCAATTTACGTAGACGATGAGCGAAAACACAAGAACGCCGAGGAAATGTTTGAGGACAGTGAGGGGTGAGGTAATGAATTCCTAGGCTTTAATTAAAAATTTCAAACTCCTAAATCGTAAAAAAAGATAAATCGAGACCCACAGGGGAGAAAAGAAAGAAACAAAACCAAAAAACTTACAGGTTTAGCCGATTTTAGGCCGCGCCAGGAACCTGTTGTCAATCACACATGCACACACACAGTCGCTCAAGCGGTTTAGGAGTTTGAAATTTGTAATCAATATCTCGCCGTAGTCTCCACTTCTCTTTATTTTCCTAGGCTTTAGTAATTCTGACAGATAAAGTAAATAAATAAATATTCTTATTTTTGTTTTGAAAAAAAATATTTAAAGGAATGTTATCGAAATGCATTGAAATATACGATTTATTGGTAAAAACGTTCGAAAATATAAATTATTTCCATACTGAAAACAGTTGTATGCATTTATAACCATACATAATATGCACCCTGACTTTTTGTCAACTATTTCAAGAAAAAAATGCGTATTATTATCGGAAAATTACGGTATAGTGACAAAATATTATCGACTCTTTGTTTTATGGGCTAGAAACTTATCAGCAAAACACTAATTTATATATATATACACACACACGCACGCACACACACACACACACCTATTCCTTGATTTACACGGTAGTTGATTTACATGGTTTTGGTTTAACACGGTCAGGAAAATGTAACCAGATTTGTTTTACACGATAAGAGACTCGGTTTTACACGGTACTGACGGTGGAAGCAAGTAAAATATCAAAAAAATTACACTTCAAAAATTCTGGATGAACTAGATGATGACAATATGGTTAGTGTCAGGCAAGTTTGGAAAAATTTTATAATTATAGATTGTGTGAAAATAACGGCGTTGGCAGTTCGTGAAATAAAAACATCAATTTTAAATACCTGTTGGAAAGCTATATGGCCCAAAGTAGTTTTGATTGGTGCTAGGATGCCACCAGCAGAGAATGCAAATTCTCAGATTACTAATCTGGCACATCTAGTGGAAGGTGAAGGTTGAGATGATTTGGCTGTTGGAGAAATTGAAGAATTGTTGGTGGAAAGAGGTTTGAACGAAGATGAATTGGTAGACATGGTTATCAATTCCACTTTCAGTGATCCTGAAAGCGATTGCGATGACCCACTTCCAACACTCACTATCAACACAATAAGTAAAGGCCTAGAAATGGCTAGAAAATTGGAAAATTATTTCCTCGATAATGATCCAACCATGGGTCGCAGCTCAAAATTTCAAAGGGAATTAAAAAACTGCTTACAATTAGCTCAGTACTAGGAAGTTTACAAGGAATTGAAAAAAATAAAAAACAAACCTTGATAACGGAGTTTATTGAAATGAGGTCCATAATGTCTCATATGGAAAATGAATCCAAAAAAATTCTAGTGCCGAGAAAGTTAGTGGCAGAAGTGACGAATTTCAACCGAGGAAGAAGGAGAAAATTGTTGCTATATTAACAAGCGAAGAAGATACTGAATAAAAAGATATTTTATATGAATTTGAGTGAAACTTTCTTTGTTTTTAAACTTTCAATTTTGTGGATCGTGCATTCTATATGATTACTATAAGTACATATTAATTAAGATTAATCAATGACTTAATATTTATCTGGATTAGTGCAAATAAAACATATCCATTATATATGTTACATAAATGACTGAATTGAAATTTGCGTTAAATAAATATGTACATATGTACAAATAAAACATTAATTATTCGTTTTATGAATATTAAGGATTTTTTTTGGGAACCTATCCTCCCATTTTCTATACAAATGTTATCTCGATTTACGCGGTTTTGATTAACACGGTGGTTTTGCGGAACCTATCTACCGTGTAAATCGAGGGATAGGTGTGTGTGTATACTAGGGGGGCGCTTGCCAACCACCCCCCCCTCCCCCCCTTTGCTCACTGTCCCTTCGTTCCTACCATGTACCTATTGCATTTAGAATAGTTTAACGGGAATATGTTTTGAATATGAGTTTAATGAATATATTTTACTAGCAGCCCGTTGCAGCTACGCTTGCAAATAATCTAAATAGTTCGCCCCTAGGTTAGATCTTCTTTGTTCCCTATTCATCTGACGTGTTTGCCTATTTATTTGTCTTTCTTGTACTCTCCGCTCCTCATCTACACGGGCAATCCTATGAGCTTCCGCATCTCTTTCTCTCTCTTTCCTACAATACTCTTCCTTTGATCTCTGGCTCCTCTTCCTTTCTCTAGCAGCTGTAGATGGGCTAATAGCTCTCCTTTTCACTAGTCTACCCATTGGCATTTTTTAATTTTCTGGGATTTTACAGCAATATATTAGAGCAATTACGTGATCACAATGTCACAGAGTTACTCAATGCTAGTTTAATATCGCGGTATATTCAAGTGTATATCAACGACTGCTTTTAACTTCTTACCGGACTTATTATTAAGGCGACGTCAATGCAAGCGTTTATTTAGATTATCAATGAAGAGAAGATAACAATAACGCTTTTCTTTCGTCTATTTGAAGGTTTAATTGGCCTTAAATGAATCGGAGGCAACAATGAGAGTCTCCTTGGCAACGCCCCGAATGAGTACGACAAATCCGCAAAATTTAGAAAAAAATGCGTATTTTCGAAAACTTCGACCGCGTAACGTGTAAACACTGCAAGAATAGGATAGTATAAAGCTTTAGCCGTCGAATAAAGCAAAAAAGAAGAAAATCGGTCCATATTTATCTATTTTAACGAATGAAGGAAAAAAACCTTGCACTCTGAAAAATCAAAAATCCCGTGTAAGCTTATGGGAAAATATAAATGTCTCCTGGATTCGAACCCGGGACACTTCAGCAAACGAAAATATTTTTCCAGGGACCTCATAACCAGTAGAAATATAGCGCCGTTTACCGCATATCTTTACGACGAACGGTTCTCGAGAAATACGCCGATATAATTACGCGAGGCTTCATACGCACGGACTGACGGACGGACGCAGCTTCACTACGCGCATAATATATAGCAGGTGCCTTCAACCTTTTCAGCCTTGAGGGCGCATTTGCGAATTTAGAGAAGTATTGCGGGCGCCAATTGGGGGTACACAGAAAGGTAAAACTAAAAGAAACGGGTTAGATTCTTTGTTTATTTTCAAACAGATAAATATATTGATTTAAATACAAAATTTATTAATAATAAATAATGACAATCTTGATATTTTTAATGATAAAATTGAATTTGTACTTCTTCGGCTAGCTTGCTGTAATCGGGAATGTAGCTTGAACAGGCTGCTCGTAGGCAATCGTCAAGATGGTCATCAGTCAAACCTTACCGAAGCTTAGATTTAATATGGCTGGCTCACAGTAGAAAACACTGTTTCGCATAAATACGTCGATCCAGAACAAGAGTAAACTTTTAGAACAGTGCTCCGTAGCATTTAACCTTATCAACAAGATTCCAAAAGTTTTCCTTATTAAAATGAGCTTTTAAGGATATATCGTTTTGAAAGACAGTGATTTCTAACTGAAGCTCTTCAATTTTTACACTTTTAAATACTGAACTGATAGACAAAGCAAACTCAGTGACATTAATAGGCATGAATGGATTCAACACGAATGTAACGAATGGTTCCAAAACACAGCACTCACTAAATCTATTATTAAATTCTTGTAGGAACTCACCCACAATTATTACGAATTTCTCTGCATATGACGAAATTTATTAAGCCGATTCCTTTTGAAGGCTGTTACTGAACTTTGGTTTCGGTTGTCTGAATTAGGCACATATATTTATTTTTTGAACCATTTCCTCTAACATTTCAAAAGCACTTAATAAGAATCTGACAACTGCTGTGTTCGGTATTCACCGTTACAAAAATTCCACTACTAAAACTAGTCCTACTGTCTTGCTACAATATGTCTTTTCAATAGTCATAACAGTTTAGGAAAACCAGGCGAGCTATTTGACTACCATTCAGCCATCCTCAATGGTGATTCACCGACATTGGTCAGTTGATTACTCGGAATGCTCTGCTAGGATATTTTTATCATTTGATAGCTTTTCACCAACTTTATTGTTGATTTATTCATGCCAAACTAACATCCCGAATAATTAAATTGCCATGGAGGCACTCAACAAAAGCCTTCGTAACAAGCATTAGTCTATGTTTGTCGACTCTGCCATAGATGTCTCGCCTCTGGTGTTTGCATTTTTGCATACAATTTCTGCAATGGATTTTCCTAACTTTTTGATGCCTATCGGAGAGGAATTATGTCAATTTGGAAAATTTATGGACAAACCCAAACATACGATTGTACATACGCACGAAAACACGTGCTGGTAGGAAAAAGCGGGTACACGCACGTTTGTGTCTGCTCCTTCAGACACACCCAAATATGCATTCACACCAAAGTACACGTATGCACAAATTTGTACTCTCGAGTACGCACACTCGTGCACGCATACTGCTGCACACGCGCACAAACTTTGTATGACACCGATGTCCCGAAGTCTGGCGCCAGAAACTCCACTTCATAAATCATTAAAGCCTAAAGCACGCGCTTGAAAATTCGGAGTCCAAAATTCATACCTAAAGAATCGCACCGAAATTTATGTTCGGTGTATATCTTCTGGCGCCCAATCGCTCTTTGCTCAGTCGGCGGCGCCCAATTGTTCTTATATCCCTTATGTAATATAAAACTAAAACCATAAATTTTAAATGACTAGAAATATTTTAGTCAAACAGAAATAGATTAAAAATTACTAATAAATCACTGAAGCAGGGTATGGTTGAGTTCAAGTTAATTATAATACACTGCTAATATCGAGTACTACATAAAAATTGGCCTATTACTACATTTAGACTGGGAAAACTATGTATGTATCACATCGAAATACAGATTGTGTTGAAATACACAACAGTGGAAAATGCAGTTTGTTTTATTTGTTTGTAAATATACTCAATTTTTTTAATGTGACACAAAAATATAAACACAATCAAGCACGTTCGTTTAAGCAATTCACGCGCGTCAAGTTTATCAGAATCGTTAAGTAACAGTATTATAAATATGAGGAACGCAATATAAGCGTCCGTTATGAAGCCGCCAAAAAAGTAATTAGGTTAAAAAAAACATCGAAACGTTCAATTTGGTCGACAGGAAATTCAAAAATCAAATTTTTGTCCCACTACGAATAAAACTGTAATACGAAAAGAAAGAAGGATGTCGAGCTTCGAGAGATAAAGCACCGTCAATTTATTGGCAACATAAATCACAAGGCTGAACGAAAATGACTTCTTTCACACGATCCGTAACATTCATTTTTTTGCCCGATTTTGATTCACGGCCTCGCCGCTACTCGGAGCGCTGGACGCGTTCACTTTTTTACACGCATTCATTCCAGGAGAGTGGTCCGTTAAGCAATTTCAATATGATTTCCTTCCAGGCGATTCCGACCGCTGGAATATCAGTTCGATGTATGCGATAGCGGTATTTTTTACGATGGAACTTCTCCATCTACTTCGTCGCATTTTTTACACCTACTGCGGATAAATAAAAATGAACAACGAAGGTTTCAAGCGCCTAACGTAATCCGAGAAGGCGAAACGCCCCGAAATGAAGACCCTGGTGCCGGACGTTTGGGCGCCGGCTACTTGAGTGTCCGGAATTTGGGATCCGACATTTGATGCAGCAGAATCGTCGCTGCTTTCTCGGTCCTTAAAATCTTTGCGCACTGGTCTTTTACTCTTAAGGAATTTTGGACGTGGGATGTTCAAACGTTGTATTTATGGGCGCCAATATCACAGAGGTGGAATTTTAAGCGCCAGATATATGGGTGTCGCTTGTGGTCGACTTCTCGATATGAAAAGTAACGCCTCGATTATTCACTTTCACTAAAATCCGAAAAAAATGGTGGCGCGCACAGATTTATCCAAACCTACGTCAAAATTTTCTTCCTCTATAGAAATAATGCCTCTTTGTAAAGCACCGGTGTCCAAGGGAACAGAACAAAATGGCCGAAAGAAGAGGCCCGGAAAATAAGGACCCACATGCAATACAGGACAGAATGGTCAAAAACACCACAAAACCAGTACCTTCGGACAAGGATTAATTATAAATATAGTACTGAAAATCTGTCAGATGCATAATTGTAAACATCAAAGTTGCTTAAATCATTAAATGAATTTACTAAGCTATTCAAATAACTATAAGATCTACTGAAAAAGGATTTCAATCTTTCCCGGCGAATGCTGTTAGTGAAGAGTTCTCGGGTATCCCACCGGCTAAGAGCGTTCGACGTTTCGGCATCAAGGCCATGTATTAATAATACATGGCCTTGTTCGGCGTAAGACACATCCGCCATCTTCAGGAACTCCTGAAGATGTGTCTTACGCCGAAACGTCTTAACGCTCTACGAGGCCCGGTGGGAAAACCGAGAACTCTTCACTATAAGATCTATTGATAATTTCATTGTTGAGCATTTTTATAGTATAGTAATCACTAGAGAATGATTAGTTATTTGGGCATTCTTTAATTTTTAATTTGCTTGGTCTTCTAATTATAACTTAATTTCTGTTTAAATTATTTAATTTTTTAGGCTAATTATAGTTATACATAGTTGGATCATTAAATACCTGCTAATTTTGTTCAGCTATACCATTATTACGTTGTTCGTTCGAATGTCGCTCGCTTTCACGTTGCTCACTTTCATGTAGTAGATTTATTGACTGCTTATTTGATTCAATCCATTTTTAGGCGCGTTTCGCTTACAGCGTGAGCGCCTATTATCGTCGGTCGGTCCGTCTGTCCGTCCGTCCGTCCGCATGTTCGTTCTCGGCTTCTACGGAACGGATTGTTATGAAATTTGATATTAAGGACTTTCAATCAAATATAATTAGAAAATCGCAAAAATGAATCACGTACGCCAATCAGGGGTACCACTTTACTGGAGACAAAAAATTAAATTTTCGTCATATCTCGTAAAGTATTGTTCATATCAAAATATTTTTCAAATAAAAGTTGTAGAACTGGTAAAGTAGAGTATTTCCTTTTCTATGTATTTTTATCGTAGGAGTAGCCGTTATCGAGAAAATCAAACAAGAATGTCTTATATCGAGTTGAACATAACTTCTTGCATGGTTACTTCATTGTTGTTAACATAAACAATCTCCCAAACAAATGTTTAATTTCCTTACGTGTGCATGTAATACTATTAAATAGGAAGAAAATGGATTATTTATGATGAAGAAAAGGACTTTAAAACGCTATTTCTCTCACGTACAGGTATATAATTGCTTTCTAATACTCCATTGCACGAAACGCGCCCCATTTGTGATGTTGTACGCTTTCCTAACTTGTTTAGGCGCATTTCGCTTACAGCGTGAGCGCCTATTTTCGGTATGATGTCTGTGTGTGTGTGTGTGGATGTGTGTATGTGATTGTGGGCGCTCTGACTCAAAAAGTACCTGTCATATTAATACCAAATTTCATATATAACACCTTAGCATGAGCGCAAAGAACGGATTAGTTTTTGGACAATACTGGTTAACCGAAAGTCGAGGTTTATTCGAAACCCGATTTGGTTTTTGCGATATCTCTCCGTTAAAACATCATTATTGTATATACAATTCTATACAATGGTTATAGAGAATGTAATTTCCTACAGCTTTCATTTGAAACAATTTTCCATAGCAGTTATTGCTTAGGAATTATTTATAAATGATCGGTTTTTTCCGTTTCCGTCAAATATCTCCTTAAAACATCGTTATTGGTAATCTTCGTGAGGACCAAAGTTGTAGAGAATAATATTTCATCCAAGTTTTGTTTGAAACAAATTTTCGTAGAACCATCCATTTAGGAGATATTTTGCTTATTCGTAAATTTCCAGTGTACAGCGGCACCACCATGTAGCAGTGAATTCTGTAAACATATTCAAAATATATGTAATTTACGGCAATAAGGGCGACTGTATTCTTTTAGGATACGAAATGATAATTTTGCCTCATAATGCTATTCATAATAATTTAAATATCTATACCCCAAATATGGAGAAAGTCATGTGTTGGCCACATCAGAGTTTTTAATATGCAAATAAAATTTACGCTGTCTTACTGGTAAACCTAACGCAGAATACGAAAAGTACAAATAAATGGTGGAAATAATAACTTTAATTAAATATGGTTTAGTTAAATAAATACATATAAAATTGCTTATAACATTTTCCTTAATAATTTATACTAAAATAAGAAATGTAATCCTTGAAAATTTGAATTTTTAGGAGGGGTTTCGCGAGATTCGGATCTTCATAAAAAGGGGTTCGCTGGGTAAAAAAGTTTGGGAAACACTGCTCTAGGCTGATCCACAACCTTTTCATGAGATATAATTATTTTAAGAGATAAGTAATTTCATCTATATCTCATAATACCCTGAAAATCACCAGACTGGTGGGTGGCAGGGGGTGCAGCGCACCAAAGCCTACCTAATAACTTCTCTCGCGGGGATCACTCTCCTGTTATGGTCTCGTATGGTCCTTGGGAAAAACGAACCCTGATATCGCTCTGTACTACAGTCGATCTCTCCTATTTTACCCTCGTGATCCTGCCTACCCGTGTAAGTAGGTACCTCTAATATTCCTGAGACCTCCTCTAATAGAACCTCCGACCTAACATTTAATGATTCAGGCAACTTTGGTGTTTACAATTATGCATCTGAAAGATTTTGAACTGCACATCAACACCTGAAAGGGAATGATTAGTACTTATTCAAGGAGTTGGTTTTCTGGTGCCATAGGACCCCATGCCCTGCATTGTATTTGGAGACGTTTCGTCCAGGACCAATTTCTCCTACACCCGTGCCTAAAATCCTACCGCCTAAAATATCGGTGAACACGATACAAACCTAGAGCGTCCGAGCGATGGAACTAATGGAGGCAAGCGCTCTCTTGTGTCTCGCCTGGCGAAGCTCAAGAGTCCAACGGGATCTGTGGTTTAGGCGTCGAGGATTGCTCGCTTCACGACAGAGATTCAATTGAGAACTACCAAGAAGGTTATAATCCAGCCTTTATAACCGAAATTCGCATATAGTGTTCTACAATATTTTTACGATTACAGGAAAAACAATTTCTCGATAACATGCGATGGATACTAAACAATCGCCGTGCTACAAAACGACCATTTACCTCAATGGAGTCCGCCACAGATCGACTTCAAAACAAGCGGAAAGGCGGTGCCATGTACCATTCGTGCAACCACGAAAGAATACAGAAAAACGGATTACGCGCGTTTTCGGTCGGATCGAGAATTTATTTGTGTATCATTATCGGCGAAGAAGAATTTCATAGAAAGCAAGAAGGATAAATGAGAAGATGCTGACTCTCGCTCATTCTTCCTCTTGGTGTTGTTTTGTAAAAATGATCGCCGAAGGGAATTTACACCTTCGAAATACTGAAAACAATTTATCATGTGGTAAGTTGAATGTACAGGGTGTTATGTTGCTGCATTTAGGTCAGTTGGCAACGTTCCTCCAACATTACAGCAAGCTTCGTCAGGTCGAAGTGATTTAATCTTCTCTGTCTTCCAAAAGTATGCCCCTTCTTTCCTCTCATTATCCGTTATTGCCACTCTTTTCCATTCACTTCCCATTGGCCCGTCAACCGTTGACCTAGGCACTCACCGATCGTAGGTGTCCCTTTGGAGTTTAGTGTGTGTTCATCGCTGCTGGAATCCAACGGTCTTTTTGTAATTTATGCAACATCTTTTACATTTTCATTCTCGGGAAGTCTACTTTTTACGATGACCCTGTTTACTTCAAAAGCTACCATTTGACACGGTTTGCTTATCACGATTTCAGACATTCCGAAATTCTTGTTTTTCCGTCATTCTTATAGCCTGCAATCGATATAATGTCCCATTTGTCTGAAGTATAATTTTCCGCTGCCGCGCATTACCTCTTCATCGCCTTTGCGTTGGGAAGCAGCTCCTGCGTATTTCTTACGGCGAAAAACTCGATCTCGCGCTCCTTTCGGTGGTTTCGGCGACATAAAATATACATGAGAAAATCCCTTCTTCATCCTCTTTTGTTCACCGTGGCACGTTTCCTTCTGATAGCGATTCTTTTGTTGAACTTAGAGGAGTTAATGCTCTTCTTCGGCCAAATAGAAATAACGAAAGGTCGCCGAAGAATCATCTTTGGCCACAGAGGAACTCCTCTCTCCTCACTTCTGCAAAAGAAGTCTACGAAAAGGAAACCACGACTGTATTGAAACAATAATGACGTAGAACTGTGGGTTAGCAACGATTCCCATAAAATTCAAGCCTATTCAAAATAATCCATATGAACTTTAATAAACTATTTAATTTTGATTTCATAAACTAAGGAGTTCTTATCGCTACACACTTTCATAGCAATTCTTCCTTGTAAAAATACAATAAATGCCCTTTATTAAATTAAACCAATCACTTAAATAAGATATTTATAAAGATGAAGTTAAAAAATTAGTGCTGTATGCATCCGATCAAGCGAGTATATTTGAGACGTAGCTTCTGTGATGTTTTTTTGAGCGATAGATGTTCAGAGACTGTATCAAAACAAATGCAAGTTTATGAAGTGTTTCTCAGCCGATAACTTTTATGAAAATTTAAATTAATATATACGCAACTTCAACTAGACGGGAAAAGCGAAATAGCTTTTAATGAAAAACAAATGGGACGAAGGATAAATTTGGTCTTAAACTTGAGAAGGATTTGTGCTCTCTCAAGTTGAGAGTGTTCGAGGTTAAGGGCAGTCCTTCACGGCTACCGTAGTGGTCACGGGACTCTCGAAGTCTCCGCCGTACGTGGCCATACCAAACAATACTGCTACATACTTCCTTCCAACTCCATGTCCGTGCTATACCTATATCCAGTGACATTTTGACGTGAATGAGTTTCAATTGTGTCATGTACATTAATTATATATATATATATATATATATACACATATGCGCTTAAAATATTCTGACATTATTGTTGACATTTATAATTTAAATATTAACATTTTTTACAAATTTATTTCACTATTATTACTCATTAATAATAATTTATATCTTACTTAAGAAATTCCTTTTGCTTGGAGGAAAAGGTCCAAAAGCTTCCTCTGGTAAATTGTTCCATTCCTTTACAGCAGTACTCAGAAAAGCTAATTTGCAAACATTTGTTTTTATCTTAGTTAGCTAATCATTAAAATTTCAATAGATTCAATGTTTTTCCCCTAGCATACATAGACCGCTCAGCATTTTAGATCCGTATCAATGCGATTGATTAATATACCGATTTTAAAGAAATCCATAAACTACGAGATAAAGGGTCGTATTTACATTCACCCCGAGTTTACGCTTTACGAAAACTCTCTCATTGAAATTCATTCTCACAGCATTCTCGCGAATAAACCAGTGATTATCACACGAGTCCCAAACAATATCAATAAACTTCAACAATAGCAGCTAAGTTCGAAAACACGGGTTGCGAACAGATTAGCAGAATAATCTCTCACAAAATTCGATAGGAACAAAAAAGTAATTCAAAGACCTAAGGGACGACAATTATCACAGCAATCAATCTCCGCGAGTGAATCGTTATCGCTATTCCAAATGGAGGCCTGCAGTGTAGCAATACCTGAAAGGACCCCACCGAATCTGCTGCAGCCCGAGACGATTTGTAGGCAAGGCGAGAAAGATTTTGCGTGCGTACTATTTCCTCAGTTGCATAGAGGTGAAACACAGGCACATGCGGAGGCAAAATACCGAGGGAATCCAGTCTCTTTTAACAGCTTAAAGGCTTTCCCTCTCCGGCGCTAAGAAGAGAGAAGACAAGGCAGATCCCATTACGGTGTTTCTCAGCCCAAAAGGTTTCGCAAGAGAGGAGGAGGAGTGACGTGGGACGGAGAAGTTTCCTCCGAACCCTGTTACATGCGCCATCCTACACGAATACCTACTTCTCTCTCTCTCTCTCTCAGTGTGAAGCGACTGTCTCATCCACACCAACCCAACCCAAAGGAGTAAACCTCCGGGCATCCCCCACCCTCTCCTCGCCCTCGATCCCCTTCCTCCACAATCCACTCTTAACGCTGATTTCAGCACATCCCCCTTTCTCTCCGCATTGACGCCCTCGCGAAGTTTTTATCGACGTCTATCCTTGCGTTGCGCGCTTAGCGAAGCAGGAATCGAGAGTGAGAAAGATTAAAGTGACTAGAAATCGAGTGTAATTGGTCACCAGTTCACAATTAGGATTCCGTTTCTTTCATCATGCACATCCTTTGGTTCGACCCGTACGAAATGTGTGCGCGCGTGAATGCGTACGTGACTGCTTCTATTTAAGAATGTCTTTCTTTCGTGAGCCGCTTGAATTAGCCCATCCCACAGAAAATGCAGTATTTTGCAGGCATCGCACCCAAGCCGGCATTGAGATTAAACAGAACATCTAGTTCGTTTTCACTATTTTCTCATTTATTCCAGTGTGCGGGTACGTATGTGATAGAATTTTGTGGGCGCTCAAAAACCAATCGTCAGATCAGCACAGTTCTTTGCTACTACTCCAGAACGTATCACACGCGATCAAAGTCACGAGTTTTCTGTCCGAAAACTTTTTATTAACTTTGATTACATCCCAAATTCTTATTCGTTTGCCGCCACATTCTGAGAAGAAAAATTTCATTTTATAAGTTTCTGTTCGTCGTGTAACGATATAAAAAGTACAAAGAATAGATTTTCTACTAAACCGCAAGCTAATCAACTCAATAATGCATGCAGCGCATAAAAAATCGACGAGGCCAGATAAGTGCAGTTAAATGTTAAAAATTGTCCTCGTCATTACTATTTATGCCGCACTCTGTTTGTCATCCAAGAAAATATTTCCATACAATATATATTGCGCAGAATTTCTAGTATACGTACGCGTCTTGTCTCATTAAATTCTTTCTTCACTGGAAGGAAATACTACTGCTACAAAAACGACAAAACAGCGAAAAACGTTTTCTGCACGTAAATGGCATTACATAATATATTGATTACCATATATGTGTGTGTGTGAAAATCGAAGTTGATAAATAGAAAGCCATATATAAATATCAAGTTTGATGTGAATGGCGCATAGGCACTGAAGCCAGGGGCGGATCGAAGGGGGGGGGGGAGGGAGGGGGGTGAAGGGGGCGATCTCCCCCTCCTTGGATAACCCCATTGCACTCCACTGGGCGCTTTCTTAAATTCTTTCCGCGCAAAAATCCTCAAATATTCGCTGCAGATTAGGTCTGTACATCAAGGGAAAGAAGGATTCTGATAGGGGTAGGGATATTCAAAATATAGGGCAGTTGGCAGGGGCGGATTCGATAGGTGGAGTAGCGATCCCCCCTTGAGAAGTTTCTTGATCCGCCCCTGACTGAAGCATTATTACTATAGGACAATTGTTGCATGACGTCATGGAACTGTAGAGAGCTGGATATTAGCTAAAACTCTATAAATTATAATGCCACTGGACGCTATATTCTTATCTTTTGAGAAATATAGCTTACTAGAAGAATTTCCCGTTGAATTTCAACGGATTTAGTGAAGCTACTACGGCACAACATACAAACTCTTTAAAATACATAGTAGATTTTAAATTACAATTAGCTTATCTTAACAATTAATCATATTTGCTTGTAACAATCCGTTTCATAACGTATTCCATTCCAATATAACGATAATTGTATTTCCTCTCATGTATATCACTTTCGCCAAATCCAGCTTCATTTCTTGTGTAATTATGCCTATGAAATGTTTACATTTGTCTTGTAAGCAAGAAACCCGTGAAAAAGCAACGTACAGTTGTCCATGATTAACACTGACTCCGGTATATGTACACCAGATACGTGAGCCCATTTACGTTAATAAACATTATAATGTAGAATATAATTACTTTACTTACAAAAAATGTAAGATTCCAGTATTCAATAGACGAAAGAAGGTTCAATTACTTTCATAAATAAACGCTTCCTGAATAATAACCAGTACCTATTTACGTTGCTATCCATAAGCATCGATCGTTTCGTTGCTTAAACAAAAGTGCGAAGCGAATAACGCTAAACTTTCGTCTATTTGTAAGCTTCATTGAAGCTAACTGAATCGGAGGTAACAATGACGGCCACCTTGGCAACGCCCGGAAAGAGTAGGAAAAATCCACAAAATTTCGAAACAAATAGTGTATTTTTGAAAACTTCGCAGGAATAAGATAGTATAGAGTTTTATTCGTCGAATAAATTAAAAACGAAAAAAATCGGTCCTTATTTGCGTATTTTAATGCTTGAAGGAAAAATACCTTGCAAGTCAAGAAATGGATTCATACGTGTTATCCTATGGAAAAATGTTAATCCCTTATATTGGCAGCACTGGTTAATCCTGGTTGACCAAACCTTGACATTTACTATGGTAGGATGTAAGGAAGAATAGTACCAAATTTGCTTATTCTAGCTTTTATCGTTTAGGAGGAGTTCCATGAACAAACACACGCTTCAAAATATATTGTAGATAAAGAAACTTTTATGATACAAATTCTGAAATGTTTTAATTGAAAACGATGCAGCCATCTATAGATATCTATAAAATAAATGGTTTATATGTATATATTTATGTATGTTTTTTATAACTAAGTAACTACAGCACGTAGAAACAGGACGAAGGTGTCCTGTTAATCGGAATAAATAGTTAATTGGTATAGTCAGGTTTCGATACCGATTCGATGGACCTTTGTAATTTTGAAAGATATTTTCTTTTTTGATTTTCTCCAGTTGAATAACATAGGGATGATTGCAGCTCAATTTTCATTTGAATTTTAAATTTACTTAGAAACGTTACGAACATGAGAAGTAGATGGTTCTATGAAGGAAAGAACCAAGTTTATTTTTATTGGAGACAGAATCGGACCCTTGGTGGAATTACCGTAAAAATGCGTTTAGAATAAGAAAAATACGTGATTTTATCAGTTTTATGAGAATACCAATTATAAGCTACCATGACAACTCCCATTGTCGCCGAAGTTGAGAGTCCAATGCATTTATATTGAAAAATTTTAACGTAAAATCATTTTTCAATTTCTGTGTACGATTTTGATTTGTTTACATGGCAACCAAATATTTGTTGATTTTAATTGAAATATTACTAATAAATAGTTTTTAATGATATTTTCGTGTGGTGCAGAGTATTCTAAAGCAAACTGTTTTTAAAACCACGTAACTAACTTAAATGATTAGACGTATATTTTCCACAAATTGTAATTGAATAAATCGTTTCATTGTTTCGAAAGTATTGTTGATATAATACATAAACAATTTTCTCTTAACAGAATTCACAGATGGGAGAATCGAGCTAATAGTAGGAAAATGATATTCACTCTGCGATTCAAACGTTATCTATTTACTTTTTTGTCTTTCGTTAAATTAATTAATTTCGTTTGTTCCTCTGTTCATCAATTTTATTTTGATTATTGTGTTCTTGCTGGTTTTACTTACTGTTTTCGTTTTGAATATATCGTCACGAAACTTCGTATAATTTTAACCTTTGGGTAACATAGACTATATAGCGATAAAAAATTTTGGGGGAGGGAGAGCTTAATTCAATAATTATTTTCCCATAAGTTTACACGTAATTTTAGATTTTTCACAAAGTAAGATTTTATTCCTTCACGCATCTAAATAGGTAAATGCCGACCGATTTTCTTCGTTTTCCTTTATTCGACGGTTGAAGCTGTGTTATTATTGCGATGTTTAGATGTTACACCGTCGAAGTTTTAGATTCACTCAATCCGTTGAAATTCAACAGGTACTTCTGCTAGTGTTTAAACAAATCTAAATTTTGTGAAAATCGATAAGAATAAACTACTCTTTGTTTTCGCGCTATGTCCTTCAACTCTTCGTACTTTCAATAAATTATGAATAATGGTATTCAGAAATAAAAAATATCATTTGACTTACTTTAACGGTATAGGCTCCAGCATCGCGCATAGGCAGACGGCACGACGAATACTCTGGGATATCTAAAACTTGTTTTTCCGTCAAAATATCTCCTCCCACTCCCTCTTCCTCTATCTATTTCACCCTATCCCCCTCTCCTGTCTTCCACTCCCTCTTCCTCTATCCTCTTCACTCTATCCCCCTCTACACTAGATATTTTACTCAATGCAATTCGCCGGCCCTGAATACTACGCGCCATTATTGTACATATAATTTTTTAGGACTTTTTCATTTGCAGAAACTGCTTTAGCAAAACGCTCGTCAACACTTTGAACCACAGAAGTGCCATGTTTTATAGCCATATTTTAATGAGCGAGTTCCCGCTCTTCAAATTATTTTGAATTGTCTCTTCCGATTATCACTATACTCCAAATATATAAATCAACCATGAATATTTATATCATTTATAAAATACAGGTACTCCAAAAAAGTCTTGCAATAGGAATCCTATCAAAATCGTTTCCTTGTTAATATTGCAACGTGAATGAATAGTTACACTGAGACAAAGTTTTACATAGTAACGAATACAAATTTCTGGGTAATGTGTTTTTGCAAATTTATAGTTTTTATTTTTGCAACATTTTTCTAATATTAGCGGCCCAGGAAAAGGATGTATAAAATAATGCACAAGGTAATAACTTGTCAGAATGAAAATTTATTTAAAACTATCAGAAATCCCCGGCTTTGCCCGGAGATATTTGGTTCAAATCTGATCGGAATTCTAGATGATACATTGTATTTAAGAATTCACTCGGCCGCCGTTTGAATAAAACGGGCAGAGAGACACAAAAACCACGTATGAATTATTTCTGGGAGCCTTCCACAATCGTACAAAATTTGATTCAAATCAATAGTAGGACTTGGGAAAATACGTGTAGTTTAATGTTTAAATCGACTGCCATTTTGAATGAAGCGGACATACAAACACTAAAACCCTGCGTCGACCTTTCCCTTAGTGCCCCCTACTATCCTGCCAAATTTGGTTGGAATCGGTTGATTGTGGGCGTGCATAAATGAGCCGACAGAAAATGGGCTGCCATTAACATTAGCATACAAAGTTATTTTGCTTTTTGTACAATTAATATAAAACATTTGGGATTAAAAAGCAGCCTACGGCCTTTCTATTTGTGAAGAAAGTATCTGTTGAAAGTTTGATTACTCCAACTTTTACGGTGTGGAAATGTATAGATGCACAAATAAACAAACAAACAAACAAACCAACTTTTATAAATATATAGGAGATAGGTATTAAATCCAGAAATGCTAAATACATACAAATGTAAATGATGCCTTGAAGCAATACTGCATAATTTTCAGGATAGCTCAGCATTACGATAATTGAGGGGTGTGAGCAAAAAATGGTAACCAACAACCTTTTGTTATTTGTAGTTAGGTTGAGTACCGAAAAGAAAAAACTTCAATTATGATTTTGGAAATTTGTTTATCATTTGCTGTAGTTCATATTTTGTAACGTGTTTATTTATGATTTCTCTTACGGGTGACCCCCACAACCCCCCCTCCCCTTGGTCTGATTTTGCTCATCTACAAACTTGATCTTATACTTGTATTGAAAGTGACAAATATCAAATTTGAACTTCCTAAGTTAATTTAATCGAGAGTTATCGTCGAAAAACCAAATCGATGCCCTCCCAAGCTCCCACTTAAATTTTTTTTGAGGTACACCACATAGCCTATATTTTAAGCTGGACCAGTCTAAAGATACACTGCAAGTTTCATAAAAATTCGACCAGCCGTTTTTGCGTGATGCGGTAATTAACAAACAAACAGACAGACAGACAACAATTCTGCAAACCGGTTCAAACTTCTTCTTGTGATGCAAAACACACAAAAAGTAAAACCCCGACAAAAAAACAAATGTACAGACAGAGGTTACAATTATATTTATATAGATAGAAACGGCATATTTTACAAACCTAATCATTTCAGTGTGCCATTTATATGTCCTTTATAATTGCTCATTAACATAACTACTCAAGTATTAACAAAATAACAAACCCTTTTTCGTTAACAAAAATCTTATTTTGGCAGCCGATGCATAATTAAAAATGTTGCCTGTTCTTTCAGTGAAAACACAACTGCACCGAAATAAACATAAAAATCATTAGATTATATCTTAGAAAAGCCTTTGACAAAAGATCACAAGCAACAATAAAAATGAAAGCTTCCTTTGCTGACGCAATATGAAAAAAGCGTGTTTTATTTATTGAGGTTTACTTACAATAATTGTAAGCTCGAAATTCTTCATAAATTTAACAATATAATTTTGTCGGACTTGGCAGAGGGGTGAATAGATATCAATGCTAAGATGGCAGATTCGAATCTTGCCGAAGCATGGTCGTGTATGTTCGTCATTGTTATTGTTGCAACGCTCATTGTAAAGGCCGTGAATTGTTGTTTATTAGGTAATGAAAAATCTAATACATAAGGAGAATGTTTGTATGTTTGTACCTTAATAACTCAAGAATACAAAGTCCAAAAAACTTTCAAACTTTGCACATGCTTTTATGTCATCCCTGAGAAGGTTTTAGGCAAAAAAATTCGCAAAAAGACCCGGGTTCGACCCCAGGGGATAATTTTTTGTTTCCCACAAGATAACATGTAAAAATAAAAAAATTGACGTGCAGGGTTTTATATTTTTGTCAAATTAAATCAGAAATAATTGACCTGTGAACTTCGTATTTGTACCATAGTAAAGGTTTCTTACTATGTTCGTCTTTTTCCGCTAGAAATTCGAAATTTTTTGTATTAATCATTAAAAACGCAAATTTATGTTAAATAATGCCATTTTTATTACGACTACCATGCCCACCGGTATTGTTGTCTCTTTCCTTTTCAACCAAATAAATTTTGTTTATTTTGACAACCGAATGTTTTTTGTATTGGGATAGTTTAGAATAACTCATGGTAAGGAATTATTTGATGAGAATAACGATTTAAGAGTCTCATAATTGCATCATAATTAACTGTTCATTATGTACAGCAGGTTAGTAAAACATGAACAATAATTTTAATTTTTAAATATCGATTTCAATAGCTTTTTAAAGTCTACTAAAATTGATTCGATAATCAAATTTTGATCAAATGATATATTTGTTGGTTTATTACATCTATTTGTAAACTCATAAAATTTAAATCTCATTCCATTTTTATTTCTGTTCGGATTTTAGCTGAAATCTTACCTCATTACTTACGTCATTTATATACGAGGAATAAAAATTCTACGATCAAGATGTTTGGATAATATAATTTATTATTATTTCTACAATTCCTACAATATGTAATATCAGTCTATTTGATAATTTAGCTCTATTTTCCATTTGAAGTTCTATAATTATAGTTGATGGCTTTAATCTAAACAGTATTAAACAAAATATGGAGAATTGTTTTTATATCGATAGCAGGGTTCCGAAACATTTTCCCGCGATTTCTACTTTAACCAAATACATACTAAGTCACTTTAATTATTGAACGGATTATAATCTTTTTCTTAAAAAAATTATGATTACACAATAAAATTTCAGACCATTTTATAAAAATATTATGCCAGTAAAAAGAAAAAGTCAGCTAGGAAGAAAGACTGCAGGTGTAAAAAAATTGGCTTTAATAAGAGTGGCTGAAAGTGTAGAAGAGAGGCAGATTCGTGTAGACAACCAACGTGTAATACAAGCAGAATTAAGGGCATCCGAGAGTCAAGACCAGCGACAGACACGGCTCAAAAATTTGCGACTTACAAATGCAGAATCTAGAGCAGCTGAAAGTGTGGAACAGAGGCGGGTTCGGCTTGATAACCAACGTGTAATACAAGAAATATTAAGGGCATCCGAGAGTCAAGACCAGCGACAGACACGGCTCGAAAAAAACGAGCAACATTGTATATCCTGAAGCTCTATAAGAATGAAAATTAGAGATGTTTCAAAAATTAATTACTGTAAACATAATAAAAATAAATTAATATAGATTTTCGTGTTTTTTAAATTTTACACTGTTCTGAATCCCGGGCAACGCCGGGTAAACTATCGCTAGTAAATAAATAAAGTAATTTACGTAATAAGTAACTTTATATCTGTAACCATTGGCTAAGATTCCTAATTTGAAATTTTTAAAGACACTGCCACCCACCTATTTCTCCAAAAATATTCTTTGGCAGCCTAATAAATGGCAACATTTATCACCTACACCCAACAAATCTTGGCTTTCTATCTATTACAGTTTACTTGCCATTTTGATTTAATCGATAGCACAGAGGAACAGAGCGAAAACATAAGGGAATTTATAAAATAAAATGCGCTAAAATGAGTATCTGTTGCCTTAAACTTTAAAATAAGATAAGCTAACCAAGAAAACTCGAGGTAATAGTTGGAAACATCTCCGGTGGTAGACAGAGTCTACTGTCTCTATGAAATTGCTCGAAACTCCGAAATGAGACAATCTTGCTATAAAGTCAGATTACAATAAGCAATATTAATTCATAATCGTTATTTCACAAAACCCTCCAATTGGATGACAGGATGTTACCGGGTCAACCGGCTCTCGAGTAAGCATGGAGATCCGAGGGGTAATTTTTTCGCCTAATGCCCAAAGGGATCGAGAGGAGTGGGCGGCGGGTCGCGTCGGTTTGGCAGGAGGCACGGAGACCATTTAATTATGCAGTGGGGACATTTTAGAGCGATAGATGGAGACTGCATGGCACACACACCTTCTCTCTCTGGATTCCGTGACCCTTCACTTGTAACGTCACATATGCGGTAATTTTAACCTTACTTTAGCTACACAAAACACACTCCTGCCGTGACGTCATAGTAGCTTTTTCAAAAGAGCCTCTGCGTCAACAAATGTGTTCCAGTGACCTCTCCTCTGTCGTCCTTGGGACTTATCGCCAAGAATATCTTCCTGTAAACACCATCAACGCGGTAGGTTACCTCACATTTCGGTCCTTTATGATAAAACACAGCTTTTAAGCAGAGGGTTTGTTATTCTACGCACTCATCCTGTTACTGTCAGCGCTAAAACTAGTCATTCGAGTAATAAGCTCTTGTAGGAGGACGCAAGAAATTTATCTCATAATTTAATCGCCTATGTTCCAAATTTTCCACTTTACGTTTATGTAGAAATTATAATTTTCACATTTTAAAGCATAATTTGTAGTTATCCTATGCCCATACAATATTTCTCGTTTTGAATCGTTTAATTTAAATAAAATATGTCCATAAAGCACTGTAATGGAATTAGTGTGTATTGAAGCATCGAACGCGACAAACGGAAATTCGGCTATGCAATTAACGGCGAAAGTAAAGAGAGATCACCGTTATAAATAACATGCGTACACTACGCAAATAATTGAAAATAACTAATGAAAAGAAACAAACCTCACATTACAAGATAAAATTCAACGCAAGAATCCGATTGTTAAAACTTTTCTATTTTGATACAATTCTCTTTAAATTGGAACAAAATAGAAATAGGTAATGATAGAGAAAAATGATATTTTTATGCATTAAGAAATTTTGCCGTAAAACAGGGATGGGCAAACTTTTCCACTAGGAGGCCGTATGCGCATTCAAGATAGGAAGCGCGGGCCGCATACAAATTTCCAGATTCACCAAGAGTATAAGTAGATAATTTATCAATTGAAAAATCCTATATATAATTTTGGAAGTGTCCGTCCGTCCCCCCTCTATCTCGAAAGCCGTTTGTCGTAGGGATATGCAGTAAACTGCGTTTTGTTTCTACAAGCTAGGAGGTCTATAGAAAACTATTTTCATTTTCATGAAGTCCCAGGTTCGAATTCAGGAGACAATTATATGATCTCATAAGTTTACACGGGATTTTCGATTTTTCAGAGTGCAAGGTTTTTTTCCTTCATTCATTAAAACATGTAAATATGGACCGATTTTTTTCATTTTTACTTTATGCGACGGCTAAAACTCTATATTATCTTATTCACGCGATAGTTACATGTACTCTTTCCGGACGTTGCAAAGGCGGCCGTCATTGTTGCCTCCGATTCAATTAATGCCAATTAAACCTTCAAATAGGTGAAATAAAGCGTTATTCGTTTCGCACTTTTGTTTAAGCTTCGAAATTAATGATGCATAGCAACGTAAATATTTACGGATAATTATTCCGTTGACTGCATATAGGAAACGTTTCTAACGATTTAATCGAAGCAATTGAATCTTCATTTAATCGTTTGAATGCTGGAACCTTTATGTAAGTCAAATTATTATATTATACAATTGTAAGGCTTATTAACGCAAATAGGCTCACGCATAAATTTAAAATTAGATGAGAATAGGGACGTAAGAAATTTTTTTAAACATATGGAAAGTTACACGGTTGTCTTCTCTTCGTATCTAATATAAATAAACGGTTGCATTGATTGTTATATAAAAAAGGACATGTTATTTAATAATAAGAAACAAAGAAAATTATAAACATAAAGGTTCGTGATCAGTTACTGTGTAGCATTAATATCCTTTCTAATATGGCTTAAATTGCATATTTCTGACTGACTTACGGGTTATTCTCCCGAAAGAATGTGGTAAGGAGACGGAAGATTTAACACACAAGCTCTTAAACGGAGCTAGAAAGGTATGCTCCATTTTTGCCACCACTCTCACTGGTTTAAACCGGACAGCGGTAAGGGGCAGAGCCCCTTTACTTAAAGAGTCCATTAGCGGAAGGAATAGAATTGAACTATATGATCATACGACTTGAGTGCATAGTCCGATAATATTAAGTAGTTACTAAAAAGAATACATCAAACTTTATTATACCTAGAAACGTAAATATTTACGGATAATTATTCAGTAAACTGCGCATGGAAAGCGTTTCTAACGATTTATTCAAAGCAGGTTAATCTTCATTTCTTCGTTTGAATGCTTGAATCTTACATTTTAGTAAGTAGAACCATTTTATTATACGTCTATAATGCTTATTAACGCAAATAGTCTCAAGCACAAATTTCAAATTAGATGAGAATAGGGACATACGTTATTTTTTGACACATTACATGGTTATCTTCACTTCATTGAGATAATGGAAGTGGAAAAATATACCTCTCTGGAGTTGTCTTATCCATTGTTTACATTCCTCTATAAACTGATTTCAAGTACCCTTTTATTTTCCACTTGAATTCCAGTATTACATGCATTAAACGTTTAAATTGAGCTATTTCGAACTGTAGGCGGAAAATGATGAACAGAATAAGAAACTTTATAATGTTTTATTCAAAATGCTTCATAACCGAAGATTGTAGGTCAATTATTTGTTATTTTAATCTAAAAAAGAATGAAAGCCTGCAGGTCGAGAATTCCATTTTTACGTGTTATTTTATGGGAAATGGAAATGTTCGCAATCAATTACTCTGTAGCATTAATTTCCTCTCTAATATGAAATTTAAAATGCAGATTTCTGACTGACTTCGCATAATAAATTGTCAATACGCACACACAGCCGTGCCCTCAGCGAGATTCGAACCCTCGAACCTTAGCAATACCTGGAAAATGCATTAGGATAGTTAACCCTTAAACGGAAGTATGTGTCTGACAGACACGATTTTCCATTTCGTTACTGTGGCTTCACTGATTGAGCTGGCGGCCCAAACCTCACAGTACCTTCCTCAAATTACTTCCTGCTGCGGGTGGTACATTGTTTTTGCAGCCGCCATTTCTCAACCGTTCGTAAGAGATCGTTTTTTAAAAGTAAGTGTCTCGTGGACACATAATTCTCATAACGCATATTTTTTGCGTGTCAGGTGGACACATACTTCGAATTACGGAGAAATTTCCTTATGTAAGATAGAAACAAATTATTATTATTATTACAGATAAATATTATTTTTATTTCTTTTTTTATTTAGCAATTTTTAGAATTATATAATTATAATTTAGATTTATTACAAAAGTAAGGATGGATGCAGGCCCTAGCACCTCGGAAGGCGGTAGTACATCAAAGAATTTGTGCAAATATTACGAGAAAAAAAGCTAACACTGAAGAAAAATAAACGAAAATCCCAAAAGAGTTTTTACCATCTAGGAAAAGAGAAGTTAGTTCGACATTGTATGGATTTAGTGATGATATCACCTTGCTCAGTTACGTTCCAAAAAAGAATAAAGCGGTGCTGATGATATCAACTATGCATCGTCACAAATAAACCGGAAATAGTGGTATTTTACAACCGGAAAAAGGAGGCGCCGATGTAATGGATCAAAAATGCGCTAATTATTCTTCTAACAGAAGAAGTCGACGTTGGCCATTAGCAGTATTTTATATGTTGGCAAACATATCTGTGGTGAATAGTTACATACTCTACCTATGTTTAAAAAATTCGAAAAATATAAAGAGATTCAATTTTGTGAAAGAATTAGCTCTAGTACTTTTGAGGCCACACCTAGGAAACAGACTTGCTGTTCCAAATCCACGTTCAGACTTGAAAAAACTCACTGAAAGCGTTTTACAAGAAGCAAACAAGGATGGCAAACCAAAACAGAAATCTGAAAGCGACAGACTTGAAAGAAAGAGGAAGTGTAGCTTATGTCCGTATACACAAAATCGAAGTACCAGGTTAAAATGCGTAAAATGTCAAAGGCCAATCTGTTTATAATGTTCCAAAAAGATTTGTGACTTATGTTGTGGAGATTTGTAAGAGCAAAATTTTTTACATTACGTATACTTTCAATGCAAAGATTTTCAAATATTACTATGTAGATATTACATTGGTATATGGCGAATATTAATTATATGTAATAAATGTATAAGCCTAATGTATCTTTACACTTACTTAAATAATAAAACATAATAAAAATTGAATATTTTTATATGCGTGTCTGACATACTTCTAATAATAGACAAAAAGTAGATACTTCGGTTTAAGGGTTAAATGTGAATTATTGAGATCAACTTTTTTTATACACTCCTTAATTTTTGATAAATTAATTAAAACAACTTAGGAAAGTGTACAACGTATCACAAATGGGCGCGTTTCGTGCAATGGAGTATTAGAAAGAAATTATATACCTGTATGTGAGGGAAATAGCCTTTTAAAGTTCTTATATTCTTCAAAAATAATCCATTTTCTTCCTATTTAATAATACTGCATGCACGCGTAAGGAAATTAAACGTTTGTTTGTGAGATTGTTTATGATAACAACAATGAAGAAGTAACCATGCAAGAAAATTTCAAAGTTCAACTCCAATTAAGACATTCTTGTTTGATTTTCTCGATAACAGCTACTCCTACGATAAAAATGTATAGAGAAGAAAATACTCCTCTTTTTTAGTTCTACAACTTTTATTTGAAAAATATTTTGATATGAGCAATACTTTACGAGATATGACGAAAATTTAATTTTTTGTCACCAGTAAAGTGGTACCCCTGATTGGCATACCTAATTAATTTTTGCGATTTTCTTCTTATACTTGATTGTAAGTCCTTAATATCAAATTTCATGAAAACCCGTTCGGTAGAAGCCGAGAACGAACATGCGGACGGACGGACGATAATAGGCGCTCACGCTGTAAGCGAAAGGCGCCTAAAAACGCGCAGACATTGCGCGGGTTCAGATAGTACATAATAAACCCTTATATAAATGTTATATCAAAAGAAAAGTAATAATATATTATACAAAAACCATACATAATAACACAACGGAGAATATGAAGAAAATTAAACAACGTACACACAAAGGTGGCCTGCTTGAGGGATATTTACGTACTTATTGATGTGAGCAAGTTACAGTGTTTCAAAAAAGTGTGATTTCGACTCTAATGAGCACATACCACAACAGGGGCTTCTTTTCATTCGGCTTGAAAATATATATATTTGTCTAATACATTGTTCCTTCGCGTTTCCTGAGGTGTTGTGAATGTGAACAATCGATCACGGGATTCTTGTAGATTTTGTATACTGCAACGCAGGAAAATAACCTTTCAACAGAAAGATTTTGATTTGACCAATGATAGACACTATGAATTTGATATGATTTATCACCGAGTAAATATAAGACGAGTATCGTAAAAGAAGAGTTATTTTATCTTTTATAAGATTTTTATGCTTAATATAAATTTCGATTTTACAAAAGCCTCGCGGGCCACGTAAAATGCTCTCGCGAGCCGCAGTTTGCCCACCACTGCCGTAGAAGAAAAAAATTAGGCAGAAGGTAAAATAAATACAATTATCTGAAGTATCATCAGAAAATATTCTATCGACATAGTGAATTATGATTTTGCTCACTACGTTTACTATGGAAAATAAATCACTTTTACCTAATTTCTACGAAATTGAAGTATCTCATTCAACTATATCAGACTTTCATTTTATAACGAAAGAATGCACCATAGCAAATAGCCTAATGATATCTAAAATAGTGCTACTTCCCGTAAAATATGACGGGATGTACGGGTTAAGTATTAAACCAAAATAAAATGTGTACAAAAATTAACTACGGAATAGATACCGTGAAAAGTAAGCAATAAATGTAAAATTCACCTAAATGAATGTTCCGAAAAGTTGTTTTGGGTGTATAAAATTTTTGTGGCAAAGAAATATTTATTATTATTATTAAACAGTGGTTACAAGTTGGCCAATAAGCCAGGTGGCAACATTAAAGACTGATATTCTCAAACATATTTAGTTTTCAACTTCTAAATCCTACCTAAATATTACAAAACTAGTGGAAATACCCGTCAAAAATGACTGGTAGGTATGACTAAATAATTAATTTAAAATGTCCCATTATTCCTCACTCTTTTTCTCCCGCTATCCCGTTCTTTCCCCTCTCTCCCTCCCATTCTCCCTTTCTCTCTCTCTCTCTCTTTTTACACAATAGCGGAAGACTATGCCCCTGTATCTTATACAGCCGGTGGTCCATATAGCTTGACAGGCCACACGGCATTACACCAGGGCATCGAAACCGAACCGAAAACTTTCTCCATATTTGGGGTATAGATATTTAAATTATTATGAAGGGCATTATGAGGCAAAATTATCATTTCGTATCGTAAAAGAATACAGTCGTCCTTATTGCCGTAAATTACGTATATTCTGAATATGTTTACAGAATTCATGGTGGTGGCGCTGTATACTGAAAATTTACGAATAAGCAAAATATCTCCGAAATGGATGGTTCTACGAAAATTTGTTCCAAACAAAACTTGGAAGATATATTATTCTCTACAACTTTGGTCCTAACGAAGATTACCAATAACGACGTTTTTAAGGAGATATTTTACTGAAACCGAAAACACCGATTATTTTTTATAAATAATTCCTAAACAATAACTGCTATGGAAAATTGTTTGAAATAAAACGTAGGAAATTATATTTTCTACATTTTTTGTAATGGTCTATATATACAATAATGACGTATTATCGGAGAAATATCGCAAAAACCGAATCGGGTTTCGAATAAACCTCGATTTCCGTATAACCTTTATTGTCCAAAAACTAATTACTTCTTTGTGCTCATGCTAAAGTGTTATATATGAAATTTGGTATTAATATGAAAATTACTTTTTGAGTTAGAGCGCCCACAAACACATATCGTACATCTATCCATCCGCACATACATCATTCCGAAAAGTCTAAACGTGTTCTAGGAACCTCAAAACGTGTATTTCCGTTGAAATCTCGAAGTCGATTTTTTTCATGATCACAATACTTTCCCCATACTATGTATGGAGAAAGTAAAAAACGGACATTTTTGGCCGGAGTGGAACCGAAGAAACTAAATGTGTTGAACCGGAACCGAAACTAATAACCGATATTTATATCACCGCTTATTTCGGTTCGCATAAAAAGTGAAAGCGAAAGGTGGATTTTTTCCATCGCTCAGTAACCTTCCATGCTCAAATGGTAATCGCCTCCCTCAAGCTCCCATACCCTGGCGCCATGGGGTCCAAACCCCGAGCAAGTTCACTAATCCTCTAGTCCTTTGGTTCGTTCCAGGAATGCGACCTTAAGTCTTTTCTAAGATAATATCTGCCGACTTCCGACAATTCTATGGGGAAATTTACCCATTTGAGAATTCCTTGAACCCTATGAATGCCTAGTGGGAGAAGGAAATTTTCCCCAATGTTTCGTCCGCTACATACGTCCAAAACCTTTCATTCCTTCATATGAACTAGCATCCATCAGTCTGGCTTTGCTAATTACTGAAGAAGGATCGTTCCACGTTCGTTCCTTGCGCGTATTTCTGCATTAGTAAAATGAGATAAATGGTTTCCTTAACATAATCAGTTTAGAATACTCTATTGCAGGAAGCGTGCTTATTTGTAATTCACCTTACACTATCCTAACCCGTTGAAATCATTTGCAACGCATGCATGGTTTGTAGTTATTCAATTCTAAATACATCTTAAATAAAGAAAATACATACTAAATATTTACATTTGAATAATTTATTTTCGTGTTTTCAAATTAGTCTTTTAATATCACTATTGTTATTGATTTTATCAGAAAATTACGTAAATTAATAAATCAGTTCTTGAAAGTTTTATAAAAATATTTTAAGGTCGGAGCGAAAAATCTAAATTTGTACCATATGCATGAAGATTTATTCGTTAAATAATACATCACGAAACTTTTTACTTTCTGGAAAGTTTATTTATAGGAATTTTACAATTATTATTTTAAAATTTTATTTTCCTCTGAGTTTTTTTGTTGTGTTTGTTGCTTTTTATGCATGAAACCGATATTTCTTGCAAATATACGACAATAAGTGTGCCAAAAAAGAAATAATAAGGTGAAAAAACCCAATACAACCAAAGCAAACCCATTCTCATCATGTTATTTATTTTGAATGGAAAATCTATTTCATGTGCAAAGAACAACAAGTACAACAAGACATTCAGATAATAGGCATTGTTATGCATCTATCATTAATGAGATTCAAATATACTCTTATCAGTTTGAAATTTGGGAACATATTTTATATCAAATCTTAGTCCAACTTTCCTGCTTTTAGCGTTATTTCCATTAACCTATCGTTCGTTGCTATTATCTTTGTCACGCTCTTCATCATCATATAATAACCTTTTTTACATTTTACTTGCCATCCATTTCAGTTTCATATACGACTAAGTTACCATAGATCGAATCAATTCAATAAACAATCAGCTGAAAAACACGAGCTCAACAAAAATGCACATTAAACCTGATTCCTCCTTCAAATATGACATACCACTTCATCATATGACTCGAAAATGAGTTTGATTCTCAGAGCGCGACAGCTAACGCAAGAAAATAAACCCCGATACAATTAGCGCCGTAAAGATATGCAACCATACAGAACACTATTGCAATGCGAATTGCAGCCCATCAACGTCAACCTGAGGGAGTCTGATTCCTCCGAATCTGACACCGAATCGAGCGGTGAAGATGATGACAGCGACTCGGAATAAAACAAGGTAAGGTGGAAAGTATATTTAATGTGCGCGCCACCCACCTTCGTTCGTGTCTCCTACTATAGTAATATTAAAATAATCTTACAATATCCGATCATATACACTCATGAGGCCAATTAAAAATCACAACAAGAACATGAACATGAACAACATATCACATATATTAAGAAATATACTGATATACTGATACAAGAGCTGTCGGTTAAAACCCAACGTCATAAGAGATGCGACATAATATTACGTGGTTCACATTCATACACGCACGAACTGACAATAGCAAATATACACGCACACGCGCGCGCATGTTCAACTACGCATGCTTACACTAAAATTAGCGCGCACGATCACAAACACATACCAATACGTGCACACACACACTGTATATAAAAAATCGCTACAAAAAATTCAACGCCCTAAAACACCAGAGTGATTTAACATTACACTGGAGAATCCGATTCCCAAATTTCCGCCATCTAAAAAACCTCGGTCAACTTCAGGTCGACCAGGATATACCAGCAATAGCGCAATAGTCAACGTGCAGTGAAGACACGGCAGAACACCCCGAAGAAACCGAAGAATACAATGATAATATTTTCGTAAAATACGGCATGAGGTGAGATTTCTCGACTAATCGTTATTATATTTATAATCAGAAGTAGACTCCATGCACCTTACCGAGTCCTTGTGTAATTTTTATAATGTTAATGATTATGTGAGTGAGAATAACAGATTTTTCCTTCTGCAACGCTGAGGAGAACCAACTTGTGGTACGTCTTCGTTCAATGATACTCCGTGTGTGGCGGCTGTGTTTGCGAATGACTCCCTAGCGAGGTTAAACACCCCTAAACCTACGTGTGCAAAGTGCGTGCGTGATTAGTCAGGTGCCTGCCATGGAGTAATTTCCAGTTAATCTACGCGTGCATGTGGTCCTTTTTGTGTGTATGAGTATTTTCCCTTTCTCACGGCATTAAGGAATCCGTAATTTGAATATAGACAATTATGCCCTATTAAACTGTTTACTAATAAACTACTCTGGGTAGGTTTTTGGCTCACCAAATCCAGTTGTACGACCGAAAGACTTTCTCTTCAACTTCTCACCCCCATTTCCTTCTTTTGACGCGTCTAATGTTCCTTTTTCTTTGCCTCTTCTTTCAACAGGTCTTCTTCTCCTATCCGATTTTGACCCACCTAATTCACCTATTCTTCTATTTAATTAAGAACCCCTTACAGCTGAAGAGGGTATCGTTCCTACGTGGCAGACCGCATAGTTGGTGGTTGCGAATGTTTCCGTGCGCCGGATTCGAGTTTCAATTAGAAGGAATTAAAAGATTCTGGTGTGCGTTTAAATGCTTTTCCTGGAATTTATATTTAGCCATAAGACAAGCGCGATATTTCTCTGTTGAATTAATTTTAACTCCTGCAATTTTCCAGTAATACTGAAAAACTTGCAGATGGATGTAAAGTAGAAGACTAATGTTCATCGTTAATTTACATAATTATATCATTACAGATGTATTTAAGAAGCCATCTGGAATGCGTAGCTGAGATTCATAATGGTCAATTTTCTCATTTTAGCGCGTTTTATTTTATAAATGCCCTTATATTTTCGCTCTCCCTGATTATAATGGATGTAAAGTAGAAGACTAATGTTCATCGTTAATTTACATAATTATATCATTACAGATGTATTTAAGAAGCCATCTGGAATGCGTAGCTGAGATTCATAATGGTCAATTTTCTCATTTTAGCGCGTTTTATTTTATAAATGCCCTTATATTTTCGCTCTCCCTGTCCGTCAGTGCAATCGATTATATCAAAATAAAAATTGAACAGTAAGAGTCAGAAGGATGAAATTTGCAGTGAGCATGTGATCTATGATGCCACTTATTAAGCCGTTACAGAATATTTTTGGAGAAATCGGTGGGGTTTCATACTAGGAATATGAGTCAATGGTTACAGATAGGAAGTTTAAAATTTTACACTTTGTGTGACTTTTAAGGCCATCAATTACACTTCAGAAGAAAGTTTTTGAAAAATCGGTGTGCGGCAGGGGATGACTTCAAAAATTTCAAATTAAGATTCTGAGCAAATGGCTTTAGATAAATAAAGTTAATATTTCATAATTAATTATTGAATAAATTACTTTGTCATGCAATTATATTACTAAATTTATAAATAATTTTAATTCTAAAATTAAAAATAATCCTCAATAAAGAAAACGAATTTTTTCATATAGTGCCAGAAAATGAAGCTCTCATTTTTATTAGCAGTATTAAAATGTTTTAATTTCCATTGGCCTGTAGGGGAAATGAAACACGTACATTACAATAGGCACCTAATGTTCAACGTGGATGTGTTCTTAAGGGTCACGGTGATAAATACTAACCAATCGATTTACATGCTTCACATGAATGATATATTCAGACGATAAATATTATTTGACATAATTTCACTCTTTTTCCTATGTTGTCTTTAAAAATCAAATATGTGCATCATAGTTTGGAAAATGTACATTATTATTTATTTAATTAATAAAAATGTATATAAAAGTAACTTATACGTAACAGCAGAGATAGTAAAATATCTGAATCAGTGTATCGTTGCCACTGACTCCCTTTGCTCTGACGTATAAGAACGTACAAATAAATCAACAATAATTTATTAAACTCTTTCTACGGATGAGTTATCAATGCGATGCCTCTCCATATAACGGTTAATAAATAAGACGTACATTAAAGCCATCTTTACTAGAAGAGCATGATGTCACTTTCATAACAGTAACTTATAATTATCCTTTAGATGCCTTGCGGTGTCACCTTTTACACTTTATGAGTTTGTATTTGCATTAATTTTTAATTAGGTAGTTTTTGATTATACGGGATGTATCTTGAAGGATGTACTGTTTAACACATTCAGTATTTTGTCAAAAAAACTCCGCGCACACACGCAAGCAATGGATAAGTGCTTGGCATAAGAAGAAAGCGTGCACAGAATTGACATACAACATGGGTTTATGGACTCGTTCTTGGAAGAATATATGAGGTGACCAAACAAACGTGACCCGATCGTAGTACTCTCGAGAAATATCATTGAATTGCGGAATTCTTAGATTGAAAAATGTATTTTTTCAGTTTTGAATCGATTATACCTACGTATGTATTAGAAAAATAAAAATTGGGAAAAATAAATATTTTTGAATGAACGAAAAATCTTTATATTTAATTTCAGACGAAGGGTTAACGAAACTATGAACGACGGGAACTTTCTGAATAACGTGTTCGGGATTAAGTTTGTCAAGCGTAGTAATTTAATATTCTCTTTTGAGGACATTTTAAAGAGCATTTGTAATGGTGGCGGAGAATGAGATCGAAGCAGCTCGCAGTTGAAACACGAAATGCCAAAGTGAGATTTTCCGCGTGCTTCCTCGACGCAGTAAGCGACCGAGAGAAGAAGAGATTAAGAAACGACGGGAATACTAATGAAATGGAGGATATTCCTCAGTCGCAGCGATGCGGCTGTTAGAGAAACGATGACGGGAGAAGGGATATATGGAAGATATGTCGCCGGGAGATGAATTTAGGATCGAGCTCTAGGATTCGAGTATCGGAGAAATGGAACGATCCGAAGAAAAAATTGCGAAGGAGCGATGTGAATCCTGCAATGTTGAGGGCAAGATACTGATATTCGCGAACTGGTGCAGTTAAAATAATATTGGAGCAAGGTGGAAATCATTCCAATGAAGAAAGTTCTGTTTATTGAGCAAACGTATCACTAATCGATCCATCACCTTCCTATCGTCTACATAAATAAGAACAAGAGAAATAAAATGCTTCAACTCACACAAGGGACAGAAAAAATAAACATTTTTCAGTCACACTAATAATATTAAAAACATATTAGGAAATAAGAAAGTGAAATTTCGAAGCCTAGAGAAGCCCACCATTAATAAGTTTCATGCAGTGTAACATGCACTAAAGTGGAAACCCGATAAACAATTCTAAACTCTCTTTAAAGATCACCTTACACTTTCAAATACGGCGTAATGCAAAAGATGTAGCGTTCAATATCGCATACATGAACGACAACAAATCACCATAAAACTAGCAGGTAAAATGTTAAATTCTCTCAAATCCCGTAAGATAACACATCTATGGTCTCTTAATAGACTGAAAAATATTTACGGAGTTAAGTATGCAAGGTGATTATGTGAAAATTGATTGGATGCAGGAGGAAAATAAAAAAATCTAATGGTCCAAATATGTTGAAGACGTGAGCGGCATAGTTGTACCCACCGTTGGTAATGTGCGAAGCTCAGATTGTGACAGAAAATATGAGAAATAGTCGCTCGCACAGAGGAAAACTAGAGGCCATTATTCCTAGACGTGATAAGACAGATCAATAGAGGCTTTAAATAGATCCTCTGTTTGTTGCGGTGACACCCCCTGCCGAGCGATATTGGGGATCGCAGGGTAATCATTTACTATTGGAAGATGCAATAAAAGCAACTATCCAAGGAATTCAAATTTAGCCTTTTCTGTATTTACGCGTAGGAGTGATTTGAGAATTAGTAGCATTTGATCCTATGATTCATGTTGATATGTATAATTTGCTTTTATCAAAATTGATTGGAGATTTTGGATACCTAACTAACTGCGCTCGTGGGTCGCTAAAGAACAGTGCGTATATGAAAAACTAAACATAAAATAAATAAGTTTTTCTTTACTTTATCTCCGATCTACTTATAGACACGAAGTCTGTACGCGTTTTTTAAATGTTAAGATTTGGGCACAGTAAGTTATGTTTATTTGGAGCAAAAATATAATGTAATGTGCGTTGACAGCTGAAACTATTGGTCTCAATGGTCTGTGAATTTTTGGAAGGTCACACTTCCCACAAACACTTGGTTTGGATGTATTCAGCTTATGTACTTCGTCTGTTTAGTTTGGACAGTTTTTAGGCGGTTTTTATAAACTTTTGGACAAGGGTTATTATTAACTTTTATATTAACTTGCCTCGTATGTATGTATGTATGTACGTACGTACGCACGCACGCACGCACGCACGCGCACGCGCGCACACACACACACACACACACACACACACACACACACACATACCCACATGGTTAGTCAAATGAAAACGAGATTTATTTTTTAAAAGTAATATATAATTTATTTTTCAAAATAATCTCCATTAGAGTTTAGGCACCTATCCCATATGTGTACCAAATTTTTTATACCCCTCTCATAAAATTCTTTTGGTTGTTGTTTACACCATTGTTCGACGGCTTCCTTCACGTCATCGCCCGTGCGGAATCGACGTCCTCCCAAATTATTTTTTAGATTCCCAAGAACATGGAAGTCGCAGGGTGACAAGTCTGCACTATAGGGAGGATGTTGAAGCACTTCCCACTTCAGTTTTCTAATGGCTGACAAGGTGTGTTGGACCGTGTGTCGCCGCGCATTATCATGCAATAGGATGACACCTTCACTTAAGCGCCCGGGTCTCTTGTTTTTGATGGCTCTTCGCAAATCACTCTCGAGAATTCCTGCGTATGTGTGCGAGTTCACCGTCTCACACTTACACATGAAGTGGCAGAGCAGCAGCCCGTGAGAGTCAAAAAACAGCATGAGCATGACCTTCCCCGTGCTTTCGAAGTTCCTGAACTTCTTTGGCCGAGGTGATGACTGGTGTTTTCATTGCATGCTGCCCCTCTTGCACTATGGCTCAAAGTGCCTGCACCATGTCTCATCCACAGTCACTATGCGATCCAGGAAGTCATTTCCTTCAGCTTTGTATCAAATAAGGTGCTGCAGACACACATCCATTCGAAAATGTCTCTGCTCATCAGTGAGACTCTTCGGAACCCACTTGGCACAGTCTTTCCTGTACTGCAGCCTGTCATGGATAATGGCAAGGCAGAATCATGACTGATGTTTAGCTCCCTGGCAACATCATCCACTTTCGTGCAACGATCGGCCCGGATGAGATTATCTGCCGATGCGACATTCTCCTCTGTGACAACCGTGCGGGCTTGTCCTGGGCGAGGGTCGTCCTCCACAGTCGTTCTTCCTTCCCGGTAACGATTAGCCCATTCGTATATTCTTGCAGGTGACATGCAATTGTCCACGTACACCTTCTCCATGCGCCGATGGATCTCTGCTGGAGGAACACCTTCGGCAGTAAGAAATTTCACAACGCCGCGCTGAGCCAGCTTGGAAGCAACTGTCACTGTAGACGCCATTTTCTTTATTCTGCCGCGCATACAAGGCAGCCTATTTGTCCCATCAATCATTAGAACCCATAGTACCAACCAAAATTTACATTTAGGGCATTGGCGGGTTATTTGAATTTAGCCAATTGAAATCTCGTTTTCATTTGACTTGCCCACGTATATACGCTTCTTACACAGGAGAGTGTAGGATATACTTATCCATACATCGGGGAAGTTGGCTGAGAGAGGAATTAGAATCGTCATATGCTTTCTACTGTTTCCTTTTACTACATTCACCCATCCAATCACCGCCCACATGGTGAGGGTTACTTTCGTTATGGGTTCTGGCCCTGAGTGGTCTACACCCGACTAAAGTCAAAGCGAGTCGAAGACTCACCAAGGCGATATCATTTCAAAACATAGCAACAGACAACAAAAGAAGATCGGAAACCGCACAGCTTGATCACTGCTGATACAACCGCATACGACATGTAATTTTCGATGATAGACCACATACGACATGAATATCAACAAAACAATAAATACGAAATATTTAGCCTCACAATCAGTGAATGAAATTTTTTGGACATTTTAATGCAAGGTAAAATTCTCTTAAATAAAAAGCCCTCATTAACTAACAAATTAGGAGTTATTAAAATGATAAAACATTTCTCATTCCCTTTTATTTACCTTTTTGTATGGAATTGCAGAATTTTGGTAGGTATAACTTAATAATTGTCACTATAGCAACGTTAACGCATTGAGGATCGTTTACTCAAGGCCGATGCTTAAAATATTAATAATTCACCCTGATAATTTGTCCGTATTGCGAAAGTATAGTAAATAAATAAATGTATTGTACTTCAAAATAAATATAACCTATCATCAAGATCTTTGGTATCATAATCGCATTTCTGCAGGTAAAATAAACCTTTCCATAATCACTGGTTTCGAAAGTTGTTAATATAATGTAGAGTATTATTATTATTAGCTTTATTAAACTTATTAAGTCCATTACTGATATGAACTTTTGTGTAAGAGAACAAAGCCAAACAAGCAGTTTTAAGAATTTTAATAGTGAGGAGAAGGAGAGATTCCTTGCTTGCTTGCTTATAAGCGAGGTTACACACCAACTAGAAAAGGTATAGTTTAGCAATAATTAGATGTTTAAAAACATTTATACTTAACAGAGAACTAATACACTAATTAAATCACTTTGATTTAAATTTGCCAAAAAGCAGTGACTCTCAGTTAAAGAATAAATAAATACAGCACTTTACATTAAAATAAAACAATAATAAATCTCCAATATACATCCATTTATGAATACGATATTTTATTAGCATTTAGAAATTTTTTTTACCAAGCTAACGTAATTTTCTGCTAAAGGAAATATACGGATTGCTTCAAAAATCGTTCTGTATTAGATAAAGAAAAATAATTTGCAATAAATTTCGTCCTTTTTACCAAATAAGGTAAATGAATGAGTTCGTACTACGATCTAACCTATTTACAAATGCTGCTATATCTTACATTTTACATATTACTTTTAACGAGTTAATCTGGAAAAATACACAAAGTCTGAAAAAATCGTCGACATTTGTTACTTACTCTCGATATTAACATCAATATTTTGTCCAAATTAACTTTGTTTCCTAAGTAGCAAAAATGTGTACGCTCATAAACAAGTGCATGACAGGCATGTAGAAATTTATTTTGAACGATTGTACTAATATGGCAATTGCAAATATGAATATTGGTAATTCGTTTAAAAATTTCAAACGTCTGATTGATTGAAAACGACATACGATCGACGCAAAATTTCTGAGGAAAATATAAAAATCATTTAAAGAGTCTTTCGTGTTCCAATTAATGTACTATAATACTAGTAGAGAATTCACATATATAACCAACGCAGTGCAGCGTCCTAAAATACGCCCTACAGCCCTAGAGTGAAGCCATTTCACGCGTATAATGTATATAGAGCTAACCCTTAAAATAGAAACATTTTGGATCCATCTCGTGGGGACCGTTATAAGGAACATGCATTAAGGCCGCAGACGTCGCTTCCGTCACGCCAATAAAACCCTCGCTTTATATCTACGAGTTAGCTTTTACTAGGGACAAAGTCACTTCTGCTCTATGGTCTCTGAGTGAGGTGCCCTTCGGGGAACCAATCCCAGAAGCCACTTAAGATATGGAACCGTTGGAGAAACGCTCGCGACAAAATTATTGGCCAGGATACCTTCCAAAAATTCGGAGGGCTTTTTCAAACGAAAGTGACCTCGCGGTAGAAGTGTAAAGAGAGTTGGGACAAATCCGCTATTTAAGATTACGTCATGGTACCAAGTTCAGTTTTAAAGTTTTTCGCGGAAATATCATTTAGCACGCATTCATAAAGGTAGGTGTAGCATTGCTAACTGCATTGGTGTTTATAATGCGTTATTCTATAATTTACACATATTATAAAAAGTATGTCACTGAGAAAATAAAAGCAATCGCAAAGTAGCTATTAACAGTAAAAAAAATTATCGATAATACTATATAAAAGCCTTATTCCGTCCCTCTGTCACGATCTGAAACAGCAAAAATATTCAATGTGGACATTAATTTTTAAAAAGTTCGTTTTTTTATAGTAAATTCCATCATGAATCGCATCATGTATGTTTAAAATTTCTGAAAAATTGACAACTACCTTAAAAGTTTAAAAAACTTGAAATTTTTGTATTCCGCGTGTCATCCTTTTTAAAACATACAACATCATATCTCGGCTTATATTGATCGAAAAGTGTCAATTACTATTATATAACTTCTTTTGTGATTCCTAATGACATAAACTGAAAAACAAAATATTTATGACGTTCCTATAAAAAATTTAACAAACGTAACTTTTATCTCAAATTTTTAGTCGAGACATGAAAAAGTTGACATTAGACAAACTTTTTTCTAATTGGTTCAGGTGGGTACATCATTTGAATGAAACGTTTGGAAATATTGAAATAGGTTTTTGAAAAAGATTCAATATAAATAACTTCAATAATTTTCATGATACTGATTTATATATGAAAGCGAGGGGTCGTGCACGGTCAGGCAAGCGATCCTTACGTTGTTGGCGGGAAAGAGTTCGTCGGCTGATGTTTCTAAATAACATTCAAAATTAAATAATATAGCAATATCCTATAGCCATAGAAAGTTAGATCTACAGCAACTCAGTGTTGCTCACTCTGTCATTTTGTCTGTCTAACGGTAACGCTTGATTTCTCGAAATTATGTGATTTACAGAAGTCCATCTGCACTTTTTCGGATATATATACTTCCTGTTTTGAATACCATTCAATGTAATTGATTTTAATTACTATGATATGCATAAATAACTGTATGAAAGCACGGATTAATGATTTTAATTGAATTAGGAAAAAGGGTTAGGGCTTTAATGGTCAATTATCCTATATATATATATATATATATATATAAACCTTATTCTGACCCTTTGTCACTCCCTCTCTCTCTAAATTTATAAAACGTTAATAAGCAGAAGTACGTTTAATAATGTATGCTTTGAAATACCTTTGATACCTTTGGGTGATTTGAAATAAAAATAATATGGAATTCCTTTGGTTTCTCATCAATAAAACCCCGTCATTTTGTGACGGAAAATATTCTAGTAGTTTGATTAAAAGAATAATAAGTAAGATTTCCGCAGGTAAGATATTTAAATTTCTCGGATCAACCTTATATAAATGTCATAAAACAATTAAAAATAAAAAGTCCGTTTAGTGTAAAAGTTAATATCAACATACAATGACAATAAAAACACAAGACGCTGCATGTTGCCTTCTTTCCTTACTTGGACAATAACACTCTGCACACTTCCTTCCTCTTTCCTCGTCGGCTTCTCTCAGACAGGCGTGTTAAACTCCATGCATCAGATAAAGCAAGTAAAGAGACGAAAACAAGAAAAGCTGAGTGCGAGAGAGAGAGAGAGAGATGGCGTCGTAGGAGGAGAATGAATGTCTAAGCAGGAAAATTGAGAGAGGTAAAGGAGACAGAAAATTGTATGAAGTTAATGAAGAAGAGAAGAAGATGATAGCTGAAAAAATAAAGAGAAAGAAAAGGAGATATCTTAGGATAGGATGATGAATGAAAGGTAAGTGAAGGGAGAAAGTGCAGGTCAGAGTTCAGTAGGGGAGAAAGAAAGGGCAGAGGATAATGCATGATGAGGAGATGGTGCAAAGCGGATGGACAAAGAATAGGGATAACGGATACGTCACGGAATAGAGCAAATAGGGTTGTGATGGAGAGAATAAGAAGACGGGAATAACGGGTGGAACATAGGTTGAATAGGAGAGGAGTATGGGAAGAGTTGGAATAGGGTGGGAGGGGTGGAATAGGGTGGGAGGGGGTATTCCTAAGAATATATATGTTCGTTATGCGGTTGGATATTTGTGGATATAAATTTCTATTTTAATATTTCGCCACCTATAAATCGTAAATTATTCATCATTCTGCTGGGCCTATAAACTATATCATTTTTCTTGTAACAATGCCTAATCTCAAGAGGAGCACTCTACGTTAACATTTATGTATTTGCTGTAAGTCATTATCAAATAAATGCTAACTCGCTCCCATATCTCAGTGTCATTCTACATAGGTGATTAAATATTATAGCGAAAAAGCTCATATTTTTCTTACTTCTATTTAAAGCAACAAAAGATAACAGAATTCTTTGGCTAGTCGGTCGAAAAAGAAAGTCTATCAGTAAAAAAAATGCGTTTCATATTTCCAGCGGATTTTGTCAAAAGGAAATATATTTCCACCGCTTGCAGTAGGTGCAGATGGATGGGATCTAATAATAATCCATGCGTTGTTCCCTTTTCCCATAGCGCCTTCCCAAAAAAATAGACCGCCCTCAAATACGCTCCCGGAGCATTCTCCCCATCCCGTTACCATCGCAACCGCAGCCATAGTCTTTTCTCCTCGTCGGTCGACCATCCCTCTTCCTCCGCTTTACGGAGGGAACAGAATCACTTTCTATTCTCAAGGGATTCAAACTCGCATATCTCTCTCTCTCTCTCTGCCACAACTGCCCCTCGCACTTTATCCTCACCCTCTTACTTTTTTTGCACTCACCCTCCGACTCACTTTCCTTCGCCATCTTGTTCTGACGTCATTCCGAAAACTCTCTGGAAAGCTTTCCGCTACGATGAGGTTGTTGCTGCTTCTAGCTTAGAACAGATGACGGATTGGTTCTTAACCCGTATACGCTTTCACAGACGGCCTCCGTTTTGCCATAGAGGGAGCGACGAGGAGCAAGAGGAAAAAGGACGCACGTTTTACAGATAAGACAGGTTTTATTTAAGCAAAACAACACGTTCCCCTTTGTAAATGATTCCATTTTTGTTTCAACTTTAATTCGTCTATTTTTAAAGTTCCATCATTAGTGCTTGAGAATAATGTTTTTTTATTGACGAATTACTAGAAGTACTTTTTCGTGGCCACTTTAGTTATACATATATCTTCTTTTTAACGTATGATCTTATTTAACGCATTAGCAAAATATTTCCTTTATTACGCATTCGCTTTAAACACATCCCGTGGAGCTAACGCGTCGAAGTTCAATTACATAGGTGAATGTCCTCCTGAATAAAACTCGACCAAACTTTTGTTTTCGTACTCGCTTTAGTACAGTATGGCATACAGAACTCACAGGAATACAAGGAAAAGAAAACTCTGTGGGACTGTTTTCAAGTTATATTTGCTGATTTGACAATAACTTAAATGTACCCTAATCATTACTTTGTATTATTTTAATCGTTGCACGAATTTAAATTGAATTTGGTATTAACGGTTTTTATTAAAAAAGGCAAAAATATATACCCATTATCAAAAAATCCAATTACGGTGCATACTAAAATGAACTTTTTGCTTTAATTCGTATAAATGTTGTCTAAGAGAATAATTTATTTATCTTCTATAATATATTTTGAAGCGTGTGTTTGTATGTTTGTGTGTTTGTTCATGGAACTACTCCTAAACGGTAAATGCTGGAAGAACCAAATTTGGTACGATTCTTCCTTACATCCTAACTTAGTGACTGATAAAGGTTTGGTAAACCAGGATTAATCAGTGTTGCCAATATAGGGGATTAACATTTTTCCATAAGATAACACGTATGAATCCATTTCTTGACTTGCAAGGTATTTTTCCTTCAACATCAAAATACGTTAATATGGACCGATTTTTTTCGTTTTTGCTTTATTCGACGAATAAAACTCTATCTTATTCCTGCGAAGTTTACACATTACACGGTCGAACTTTTCAGAAATACGCTATTTGTTTCGAGATTTTGTGGATTTTTTGTACTCTTTCCGGGCGTTGCCAAGGCGGCCGTCATTGTTACCTCCGATTCAGTTAGCTTCAATGAAGCTTACAAATAGACGAAAGTTTAGCGTTATTCACTTCGCACTTTTGTTTAACCCCTCAAGCCCGGATGAAATTTATGAGAAGCTACCTTATTCGCCGGATGAGGTTTTTTTAAAACACAGGTAAAGGTGAGAAAATTTGTGAAGATTTTCAAAAATTCATAACTTTTGATGTTTTATTATTATTTTGCTGAAAGTTTTTTTGAATATACATAAAAGATGAAATTTTTAAACAGTATCATTTAAAATATCATATGTCGCGCACAAACATTACTGCAGTAGAAGCGAATAAATAATTTTCCGGTGCGCGCTCACGGTTTATATTAACTTTCGGAATCGCGAGAACTATGAAATGTATTTAAATGAAATCTTATTCTAAAAAACATTTAAACATTACTCAACATTTATTCGCTGAATGTACCTATCTAAACCAATTAGTTAAAAAGTTGTCGAATTTCAACTTTTCCATGTATTGACTGCAAATTTTTAACTGTCTTGTATTTATGATTTTTTAAAAGACGTATTATAAATAATATAAACGTTTTAGTTATGCAGTCATCATTTTTAATCATTACAGAAGTCAAATAGAAAAATTGGTTACATTTCGTTCATTAGAAGCGGAGATATGGAGTTGTATTTATCATGAGATTTTAGACACAGAATACGGAAAACTTTTAAAAGTTACATATTAGCTCACAGCTCACAAGTCCTTTCCCGATTGTTTTAGAAAATGTACACATGCGTAATTGGATTCAGCATGAAATTTACATTATAGCACCGTAAACATATCTCTTGTAAGCGAAGTCTTTGAAAAGATACCGTGAATCATATCCGAGCGTGACCGTTTCCTCGTCGACACGCACTATATGGGTCAACTTGAGAAATCGAAACTGCGTAGGTCCGTGGAATACGAAAGACAAATACTGTGTATTATTATTATTATCATAGATTGTCCATAAAATGCATTTATTATTATTGTAATCAATAAAAAATATATATTTATGTCAAAAAATGATTTTAATGCGCTGTTTTATTTAGTTTTCCCAAATGTTAAATATAGATAAAACATGCTTATTGATTCACTAAAATATCAGTCATGTTACGGTTTTGAGTTAGCCTTTCATTTTAACGCGCCGGTTCGTGTTTTTGAGGGACGGAAGCAAGAATGCAAACAATACAAATAGCGAAACAAGCCCGTCGATGAAGGTCGTTGAGGGATCACCGAAGAGGAAAGCATTCTTGGTGAATTGAAAAGCGATTTTTAGAAGCATCTGAAGGGGGATTTGTGTATTTAGTGTATAGGAGACATATTTCTTTCTCAAGCGGACGACCACTTTTCTCACAAGGCTCCACAAAGATACAAGGGAAAAGATTATATTTCTTCTTCGAGAAAGTGAAAAGAGGAATCGTAATTTCGTGGGAAAATGAGAATTTCATTGCAATCTTTCACGTTGATTATAAAATGTTAGAACAATAGTAAAATTACAGGTCTTGTATTGCTGAAGAGGCCAAAGCTTCCTCTATCAAACTACGTATAGATTATTCAGATGTACGAATATGCCTTCCGTATTTAGACGAAAGTATGTGGTTGCGCTCCAAATTTTCGGCAAAGAAACTAAAATTTCACCGCAAAATTTAACGTTGATTATAAAACGTTAGAACAACAGCAAAATTACAGGTCTTGCATTACTGAAGAGGCCAAAGCTTCCTCTATGAAAGTACGTATATCTTAATCAGATGGACAAATATGCATTGCGTATTTAGACAAAAGTATGTGGTTGCACTCCAAATTTTCGGCGCAGAAACGAAAATTTCACCGCAAAATTTCACGTTGATTATAAAACGTTAGAACAATAGCAAACTTACAGGTCGTGCATTACTGAAAAGGCCAAAGCTTCCTCTTTCACAATATATAAAGCTTATTTATATTTACGTAACTCCTTTACGGCAAAAGGCGATGAACTATTCAGGCGCACGGTACTTCCGTAAAAAATCGAGCACAAACTTTATCGTACATTATAAATTATAAAAACACAACAAAAAATACAAGACATACGTTACTAGAAAGGCCAAAGCTTCCTCTTTCAAGATTTATAAAGTTTATTCAGATTTAGGTATGTCCCTTGCGTAAAAAGACAATTAAAATTAGTGCTGGCGCTTCGTAATTTTGTGGCAAAAATGAAAAATCCATTTCAAACTTTAACGTAGATTATAAAATATAAAGTCATGCATTACTAGAAAGGCCAAAGCTTCCTCTTTCAAAATATATAAAGATTATTCAGAATGAAGTATGTCCCTTACGTCAAAAGATAATTAAGGTTAGTGCTGACGCACCGTAATTTAGTGGCAAAAATGAAAATTTCGTCGCAAAATTTAACGTAGAATATAATATACAAAAACACTACTAAAATTACAAAACATGTACTACTAGAAAATTGTCCTTGCCATAGTTTTAGCCATGCCCATATATCTTGCAATGTCGGGGCCAGATTTTCCACTCTTAAATTGATTTATAATCTTTAATTTCACATCCATAGTTGTAACAACATGCTGTCGTTTAGCAGTATTACCACTAGAAACTTTTTTCTTCACATTGGGAGCCATACTTAATTAATTAAGGACAAAACAGTCTTTAAAACATGCACAGAAACCAACAAGGTCATCGAACCGTAATTTCGCTTCTGTGTTCGTTCTGGTTCACTCAAAACATAAAATTTCGTTTCGGTTCCGGTTTCGCTCCTGCAGTCATCAGTAAAGGGCGGATCCATAGACACTAAAAACCTTTTAAAAAGGCAGGCAAATAGGCACTAAAATAGGAAAAAATAGGCGCTTTAAGAAGGCAAAATAAACTACAATAGGCACCAAAATAGGCAGTGAAAGTATCGTTTTATTTCCATTTTGCTAATCAGCCACAGTCGGGATTTATGTTACAATTAATTACCAAATATTTTTCCAGGTTTTCGATACAGAACGTTGTTCTTTTGCCAGTTAAAATGTTCTTATACTGGGAAAAACTTCTTTCAACTTCACAGGAAGTAACTGGGCAAAATTTCGGGGAGCCAAGTTCACTTGCACTTATTTTGCCTTCATTTGCGACTGTACTGCCCCCTTCTAAAACATCTGCAACCTCTGATATCACTTTCCACCCAAGGTTTTGCTAGAATACCCGCTGCAATTTAGCGAAAACTGCTTGACCATCTGCACCGAGGACTTGCTCCAGATTTTTTGTTCCTATCGATTCCACTAGGGGGCGACATTACTGCATCTGATGCAACATTGTTGCTGCAAATTCGTTGCGCTATTCGATATGTGATCACAGGACGAAATAAATTCCGATTGTATTTGGCCGGTTTGGAATGCCTCTACCATAAATCTTGTCCGAGTACGAAATTATACTGTTGACATGGCATACATTTACGAAAGACAAACTCTAAAAGCCTTCTAATGCAATGTTTATTTCTTAGACAGCTGCATGTCCGCTATTAGCAGTTAAACCGATACGTTCTTAAACCGTGTTTTCTCTGAAAGCAGAGAAATATCGGTCAAAAATGCATTTATAGGCTCTTATCCACGAAATAGGAACTAACCAACGAAAAAGGCAATTATAGGCACTATAAAATTAGCATATTGTCATCGTAATGACCTAAAATGGACTTATATAGCATAAGTCTAAACTTCTGAGCATGGGAACAGAAAAGGCATTTAGGGCAAAATCCGCCCTCTGGTCATCAGTGAACCGGTTCGAACCGGTTTTTTCGCTCCGACCTTAAAATATTTTTAGGAAACTCTCAATAACTGATTTATTAATTTACGTAATTTTCTAATTAAATCAAATACATCTTCACTATAACAATAGTGATATTAAAAACTGATATTAAAAACGAAAATGAATTATTCAAATGTAAATATTTAGTTTGTATTTTATTTATTTAAGATTTATTTAGAATTGAATAACTATAAACCATACATGCGTTGCAAATGATTTCAACGGGTTAGGAAAGTGTAAGATGAATTACAAATGAGCACGTTTCCTGCGATCGAGTATTCTAAACTTATTATGCTATGCAAACCATTCATCTCGTTTTTCTAATTTACTGTGCTTAGTCTTTAGCACTAAATTTCATTAAAATCCGCTGAGTGTCTACGAAGAAAAGAACTGCATCAGGATAAAAGAACGGACAGACCCAAGCTAATATGCGCTAAATCTGGAATGCCTAATGATGAATTATTAATATTTTAAATCACAAATCGTTCGGCAAAATAAGAATCCACGTTGTCTCAATAGTGTCAATAAGTTTAATAAGACATTACATTATTTTCATTAACAATTTATAGATCACGTGCATTGCTCATATTAAAAAAACTGTAAATGCACGGCTTTATTTTTTCGTTCAAGATCACGTAAATGAATGAAAAAATGTATAAAATGTTTATGAGGAAGAAGCTCGCGGAAATTGAGTGCACAAGAATCCAGAAAGGCTGAGAAATTTTAGTTAACATGATACAAATTTAATATGACGGAATTTTGCATATTATCATTCAGTCTCGGCAACGTTACCATCTTTGTTTGTACGTAAAGCAGTGTTTCTTTGTTTGTGCATTTTACACCTATTATTTTATAAAAATGGGTGGGAAACGGAAAACTGAAAGTGCTAATACAAGTGAAAAGAAACGTAGGACTCATAAACTGAACACGATTGAGACAAAGATGGAAATAATTAGGCGTGCCAAAAGCGGCGAATCTTTGCTTCAATCGGATGCTCATTGGACTTAAGCCGGTGTAGGAGGTAAGGTGGACTCTACCGGCATCTTGTACTCTTAAGAGTCCACGGTACCTGCAGGCAGGGTGGACTCCAAGAGTCCACCGTGCCCAAACAATACGTCAGATAAAATGTACTCTGCCAGGTAACATGGACTCTATCAATTAAAATCAATACTTTTCACATAGTATCTATACATAAATATTTTGAAGAGAGTGTTTGTTCCGTGTAAAGACATACTTCGCGATAACCTACAGTTTTGCATAAACTATTCTGCAGCTTAAACTAGTCGAATGCGCTATTTTTCACACCGAAATATGCTGGGTGAAAGTTTGAAATAATTATTTTTATTTTCCATTTGAATATCATGTGAATGCCTCGAATTCACAGTGCAGGACTTTTTATTAGAGTTTTTGAAGGTGATACAATTAAACAATCTACGCGAATTGTATACCATCCTACAAAGAAATGAGTAAAGTTTTTTATCCACGTGAAAGAATTTCGCATTTAATTCTAAATCGCTCGAAAATTGTTTAATTTCTGAGTTTCGAAATAAAAATTGATTTTCGCATATATCTTATTTGAAACGGAATTATTGCAAGGAATCGAATTTGGGATACTTTTTCGAAAATGTAGATTTTGCCGACCCTGGCGGAAATTTTAGAATGTATCAGTTGGGAAATCTATCCGTTATATCCGAAGTACGTTTATCGAGGACAGATATACCGATGATTCACTGTACATTCATTCTCTTTGTAGACGAATATACGCAACTATTTTAAGTTGTCTCACTTTGGAAATTTCGGTATGATAGCATAATTGTGAAGTTTCTTTATTCCCTTCAGTTCTGGCGGGCTATATACCTACTAGTCTACTATAAGAAAACGCTTGATGTCTTTGTCGGTGCCTGGCCGGACGGTCTTATCAGTTAGTTATGCAAACTGGCTGGTAGATGGCAGCACTTGCCAGAACAATTAGTGCTGCCCGTACTCTATAACTAATTGCTGCCGCACCTATATTCATTTACGTAAATTGGATGGATGGTACTTACGCATTAACGGGGAGCCCAACATAAAAACCGAACAAATACCATTTTAATCATGTTTTAATTTTGATGAACATTAAAAGAAACCAATTAACATTTAAATGATTTGTTATAGATAACAATTGAAAAATCAATCACATTTTAATTTCTGGTGGCAACTACAATATAAACAAAGCGAGCCAAAGGCTCGCCAATATCCTCTCTGACCCTCTGCATTTGTGGCGCAACAGTCAAACGAGATATAATTCCTTTGTAGACAACAGATATCTTGATAGAAATCAATCGGTACTTACGTATTAAGTTGGGCTCCCCGTTAATACTAAGTACTGGATAGATAAATGCGGTAAATTACGTATTTTAAAACATGCTAATGTTTGAAATAATTCGACGATGTTTTAACGTGCCTTCGTTGTCTTATCGAAGTCTTCCTGCATATTAAAGGCAGTTGCTTGCGCTGTGCCTTCGCATTATCTGAATAGAACCGATATTATGAAAATATTTTTTTTCGTGCTGTTTATTTTTAATTCGCGTCAATCCAATTATAGGGTAACCAACCATACAACGATTACATTGTTATCCAAATAAATACGGTATATGCGCGTGTTTATTGATATATCTATTGAGATTGTTCTTAACTGCTGTTTAGTGGAATTGAAGGATTGATTGTGATTACTTATTAAATATTGCTTTTCACATGGACAGCTGTATGTAGCTATAACTAGAACACGTGACAAACATAATTTGAAATTTTGGGTTAAGGATAAAGATAATCAAGGGCAATATTGCTGTTAAACGAAAGAGTATTTACAAGGAACATCGTTATAAATAATATTATTGAAGTATAAGACTGTTTTCCTCTTAATTTTTTAAAACTATTCCTTTGTTTTCATTTGTAGCCCTTTCCAATCTTATTCAAATATTATAATTTTATCATCTGTTTGTTGGTTTTATTTTTATATTGTTTGTTTTCAAAGGCCGTTTTAAACGGGCTCATTCGTCTAGTCTTATATAATAAAATTGAATGTCTGTCCGTGTGTTCCTTATACATTCCCACACCCTTTGAGCTATCGGGACCAAACTTTGCAAATTGACTTCATATGACTCTACGAGTAACATAGGATACCCGGGATTTCCAAAATCGACCCGGGTTCGATTCCAGGAGACAATTTTATTTTCCCATAAGTTTACACGGGATTTTCTATTTTTCAAAGTGCAAGGTTTTTTTCCTTGGTTAGTTAAAATACGTAAATATGGACCGATTTTCTACGTTTTTGCTTTATTCGACGGCGAAAACTCTATACTATCTTATTCTTGCGATGTTTACATGTTATACGGTCGAATCATTCAGAAATACCAAATTGTTTTCGAAATTTTACGGATATTTCGTACTCTATCCGGACGTTGTGAAGGCGACTGTCATTGTTGCCTCCGATTGAATTAATGCCAATTAAACCCTCAAATATGTGAAAGAATAGCATTGTTCGCTTCGAACTGTTGTTTAAGCATCGAAATTAATGATATATAGCAACGTACATAGTTAAGGATAATTATTCTGTTGACTGGGTATTGGATGCGTTTATAACGACAATTCATCGTTGTATGCTGGAATCTTACCTTTTAGTAATTAAAACCTTTACATTATACATCTGTAATGCTTACTAACGCACATTTATAATACTCTCCATAGAAGTCACTCGACATAAGTTGGTGGTTGTGAATAAAACGTCTAATCTATACAAGTTTTTTTAGGACGCCAACATTTCCCCAGAAAGTGACAAAAGCTTCTTTTGTTCGTAAATGACACACGTACCGCATAGCAATATATGGGGCATTTGCTGTAATTAGAAGGTAAGTATGCCTTATTAAAGATTCGATCCCATTTTGAATGTTCTTACAAGTTAAAATTCTTAAGATTTATGGATTACAGTGTAACGGCGACTTTCTCTTGGTCACTTGGTTACGTGTCTGGCATAACCCGGGCATCGCCGGGTACTTTCAGCTAGTTTAAATATAATGACATGGATACCGAATCCCAGAAATAATACGATAGATTGCCTAATTTCTAAACCGGTTCCTAGCTAATTGGAACAAGGAAAGTTAACGACCAAATATATCTGTTTTTACTTTCTCATATACGAAATATACTGAGAAAGTATTGTTATCGCAAAGAAATTCGACCTCAAAATTTTGACGGAAATATACGTTTTAGGTGTAGCTGAGTCCGAAAAAGTGGTTTTCGCCATTCTTCAATAATACTGTGTAGTTCATATTTCTCAAAAAATGAATATAAAGCTAGTTTATTCTAGGCAACTTGAACAATAATTTGATTTTCTCAAAAACGGCTAGAACGATTTTGATCAAATTTCGTACAGTTAATTGAGTATACATATGCAATAATATTACATATTTCATTTTTCTCAGTGAATGAATATAAGGAGTTTATTCTTGGGCAACTTTAACAAAAATTGGATTTTCTAAATAACGGCTCATAGGATTTTCATTTTCTAAAGATAACTAAACGGCGCATTAGTATATGAGAAAGTTTGTACTATGTATGTTGTACCGATTTTTTGCATTGATTTAAGAACAAGAGTGACACAGGGTACAATTGCTATTTATAAATTAAAATATAATCTTTAGGTGAAAGTAAAAATGTTTAAGGATTAAGTTTTTTCCCTTTTCATAAGTATCGTTGGGTTTTTTTTATGGGCCTTTAAATCTGAGCGTTGCTATTAGCCATCCCCTGTTTCGCTCATCGCTTTCAGATTTCTAGCACATCTAGAAGTACCAAAACATTTATGTCCTCCTGTATCCTATACATAAGAAGCGTCCATATATGATATAGATAATCCATAAAATTCTATTAGTTTCCCTTGGAGGTGAATTTTTCGCGGCGGTAAATTTTCCGCGGCGGTGAATTGCTGGTGGTAAATTTTCCGGCGGTGAGTTGATAGCGTTGAATCTTCCGCATACCATCATTTATATACCAGAGACTTTAAAAGTCATTTAAATATGATTGCTTGATTTAGCCTATATGCTTGGAATGAAAGTATTTTTCGTACCTATTTCAAAAGTAACATTTAATCGAATTAAGTGATTAAGTATCAGTTGAGCAATTCCAATCATTCATCCATCAGTGGTTTTCTAATAATTCAATCATCCAATTTCATTTGAATCCAAAATGTTAGTAAGAAAATGCTTCAGGGTCTATGCTGTGATTTTCCATAAATATGGTGAGGAAATTCTCAATAAGTAATTGTAAATTGGCAGTATGGTATGATATGTACGTCAATATATTATAATTAAAAATTTATTTAAACATAGAGTACCTACCAAGGGTCTCAGGTAGCATGGAGTCCAAATCACCTGCCAGAGTACGCTATGCCTGGGCTTGTGTTTAGGCATGCCCAACTCTAAGAGTACACGCTACCGCCAGGTACGATGTACATACTCTAGAGCAGTGTTTCGCAACCGGTGGGACTTGAACGCCGTCTAGGTGGGACCAAAGCCGACTGAAGACATTTTGGCACCCCAATCGGTTAGACTTTCTGGCACCTTCTCCTTTATATATTTAACAGTTTCAGGCGTAACTTCATGGAATTTCTTCATATTGTCGAAATAAAAAAGATTTACTAGGTAATGCCACAAAAAATAATTTTTATAAATAAATAAATAAATTTTTGTGGAATTACCAAGTAAATATTTTTATTTCGATCTTATCGTTTGTGCGTATCAATTATTAATGTGCATATAAACGTAGAAATGCATTTATTAGAAAAAGTGAGGTTTTTCTTTATATCAATGTGGAACCAGGGTTTCTTGAAAATGTGGTAGGTGGGACGGAAGAGGCAAAAGGTTGAGAACTACTGCTCTAGAGTACGTGGTACCTAGGTAAGGCGTACTCTAGAGTCTGTCTTGCCTAGAGTACGCCTTACCTGCCACAGCGGTCGAGTGTGTTAAATTGTGAAGGAAAAGAACAAAATTAAAGAATACTAGTAGGGCAGTCCCGGATCTCCGATCCTCAACGCGATTTAAAGAAACTGAAAGTTTAGTGAAATAATTTTGATTGAATAATTAATGAAATAAATGAAATGCAAATCTAAATAGTTCGGCCCTAGATTAGATCTTCTTTGTTTCCTATTCATTTGACGTGTTTCCCAATTTCTTTGTCTTTCTTGTACTCTCCGCTCCTCATCTACACGGGCAATCCTATGTGCTTCCGCATCTCTTTCTCTCTCTTTCCTACAGTACTCTTCCTTTGATCTCTGGCTCCTCTTCCTTTCTTTGGCAGCTGTAGCTGGGCTAATAGCTCTACTTTACCTTAGTTCCAATGATTATCGTTGCATCCTTATAGACGAACTCACAAACAATTGCTTTACTTCAAGTGTCTATCAACGACTGCTTTTAACTTCTTACAGGACCTACTATAAAGGCGACGTCAATTCAACCGTTTATTTAGATTATCAATGAAGAGAAGATAACCATATAATGTGTTTACAAAGTAACGTGCGTCCCTATTCTTATCTAATTTTTAATTGATGCGTGAGCCTATTTGCGTTAATAAGGATTACAGATGAGTAATATGATGGTTCTACTTACAAAAATGTAAGATTCCAGCATTCAAACGATGAAACAAAACAAAAAACAAATTAATTGCACAATTTAAAATAAAATTCAATACGCTGGGAGCTTGTTTGTTATACATATGTTATTGACAAAGCTAGTAACGCTTCCCATACGCAGTTAACAAAATAATTATCCGTAAATATTTACCTTGTTATGCTTCATTAATTTCGATGCTTATGTTAAACAAAAGTGCGAAGCGAATAACGCTATTCTTTCACCTATTTGAAGGTATAATTGATAGTAATTGAATCGGAGGAAACAATGACGGTCGCCTTGGCAACGCCCGGAAAGAGTACGAAAAATCCGCAAAACTTCGACCGTGTAACGTATAGATATGGCAAGAATAAGATAGTATAGAGCTTTAGCCGTCAAGTAAAGCAAAAATGAAGAAAATCGGTCAATATTTACGTATTTTAACGAACGAAGGAAGAAAATCTTGCACTCTGAAAAATCGAAAATTTCGTGTAAACTTATGGGAAAATATAATTGTCTCCTGGATTCGAACCCGGGAAACTTTAGCAAACGAAAATATTTTTCCAGGAACCTCATAGCCTGTAGAAACAAAATTCCGTTTACCGCATATCTTTATGACGAACGGTTCTCGAGGAATACGCCGATATAAATTGTAAACAAATGTCTAAAGACGTCAACGTAAGATTAATATATAGTTAGATTAGATGTACGAAATATAATAATACAATAAGTACCGTGGCGCCACATTTTTTTAAAGAACAAGGAACCGTTCTACACACGCTTCGATGACGTTGGCGATATCCCGTTAGCAGACCACGAAACAATTTGAGACATAATGATTGTGCAGTTGCTTGGCTTTCTCGCGAATGACAAGTGAACTCATTGTCAGCGAGGCTTTCTTGCGAGTTTGGGTCTCGATTCACAGGTTTAAAGCCTTCTCTGTCTTCTCTACATACGGATTCCTAGGTACAAAAGACACTTTTGTACTCGTTGAAGTACCACTTGCAACACTAGCTCTAATCGCTTCTTCACTTATCTTATCGATTTTACTGTGGACTCGGTCAGACCAAGTAATTCACCAACTGATGAAGCAGATTCATTATGCGCAACCTATCTAAAACTTCAATTTTCTTCTCCGAACTCATCACTTTTTTCGCCCTTTTACCGACTTTTCATTCATTTCAATCACCACTCTCTTTGGGACCATGATTAGGCAATATTACAAAAAGCTATGAAAATAGCAAAATGCTTTAATGAAAAAAACTCGCGCTTTCATACATTATACGCTGACACCCCTAAACCGCTTTCCGTAAGCCGAATTCGGAATTTCGCGTGTCAGATAAATGATGAACGAATATTGCGAGTGTTGCTGGTTGCCAGGCACCAGGCCACCAGTTTCTGCCGCGTCGTCATTTTTGTCTGTACAGCAGTGTTTATTTGTGCAAGTATTTAAATATTTTATTGCATTTTGCCAAATACCTCTATATTATAAAATCGACGATTGTGTCTAAAAGGCCCATGCGCAAAAGCTAAACATTTATACCATAATTAGAGATTTTATAATATTTTTGACTCTCTGGGAACGGAACCCCCCCCCCCCCCCCCCATAACTTGTAAATCCGTGTTCGACATCCGCACATTCGACTTTCGTACAAGTTTTCAGGACCGAATTATGTACGGAAGTCGAGAACTGCCTATACTTTGGTTAGAATTGATGGTGAGGCACCCCAGAACATTACGTCATAACAGGCATGAGCATAGAAATATCCATAATATACTGATAGTAAAACACTGAGGGAAACTGAAGTCTTTACGGTACGTATACAGTAAAGGGAAGAAATTAATTTTGGTACGAGGCATGAGATATGTTGAGACCACTTACCACATTGCTCAAAGTGTAGTCCTAGAAACTTTGTATGGTTTGTGGGGATGATATTTTCATTGTTTAAGGTCAGTTCAAACTTGTCTTGTACAGTAGTTTTGGAAAAAGTTATCACTTGGGTTTTACTGCAATTTAAGGAGAGTTTATTTGTGGTACACCAATTTAAAACATTATTCAGGATCATCTGACTTTCACTAAATAATAAATTGAGATTTGGTGCAGAAATGAGAAAATTTGTGTCATCAGCAAAGATTGAATCTAGTGTTAATACTAGGAAGGTCATTTATGTAAATAATGAACAGTATGGGCCCCAATATGGATCCCTGAGGAACACCAGAGGTCACGGTAAGGGATCTGAGTAAAACTATATAGCAATGCTGGTAATAGCGACTTTCTGAGACCTATCGGAGAGGTAGGAAGATATCCAATTTAAATAATGCAACATCTCGTATGCCTAAATCACAACACTTTGTTAATAATATGGAATGGTCTACTTTATCAAATGCACGACTAAAATTGAGGAGAAAATGCTTACAAAATACGTTGATGCCTACAACTATTGATAAATTAATTATTTACTATTAAAATTGCTACTGAAATAAAAACTTAACAATTATACATAACTATATTTTAAGAAGAGCTGCAAATCATTTGAAACTTGAAGTGGTTAAGTTTGCAATTTACGATGATGGTTCGGTTAATGTTTTGGTAGTGGTCTGTTTCGGTTAAAGCAAAATTGGGAATTTATCATTTTATGTTCACCATGCACATTGTAGTGCAATAGTGTTACAGTAAAGAGATACTCCAATAAAATACGAAAATACTACAACAGTTCAAGATTGTTTTAACATTTTAAACATATACTTGTGATGCATTACTATAAAAACCTTGTACAAGCACATTCGCATAAGGCACACCTTCAATGGTTCAGTCACTCAAATAAAATTCTTCAGACTAGCTTAATTCTCTGAAAGAAAATATTCATCTCTCGAAATTTAAAGTAAAGGAACAATAAAAATTTAGCAGATATTCGTGAGTATTAGTGAGCACTTGAAATCACTCGAGGAAAAACATTAGCAATGATTACCAGATATATCTATTGACAGTTACACCTAGGTAAGTACAAGGTTTTTATAGTAATGCATCACAAGTATATGTTTAAAATGTTAAAACAATCTTGAACTGTTGTAATATTTTGGTATTTTATTGGAGTATCTCTTTATTGTACAATCTGCATTTAATGAAGTGAATGTTATTGTTGCAGAGGAAGGAGAGTTTAGAAATTAGAAATTTTGAAATAAAATATCTCAAAGAACTAGAAGTATGTAATTTCTGGATACAGATCAAGAAGGAATATCCCATCATAGATAAAATGTTAGTCGGTATTATTTTGCGGTTACCCTCATCTTATTTGTGTGAATTAAAAAGAAGGAAATAAAAAGAAAATAATGTAGTTTGTACCCATTACTCTCCAACGACATCTGTAAATCTCACATTTCTCATTAAACATTTTGGTTGCTGCTTGATTATTTTGGTGTCTTTTTAAAATGAACAAAACTCTTTTAATGCTAAAAACATTTGTTATTGGTTCAAGGTCCTTTCTTATTGCTCTAAATTTTTGCATGGAAATGATACCTTAAATTTATAAAGTTCGAGAAAATGTTGAAAAGGGTGAGATCCATCTCGCGTTCTGCGAAAATGTTCATGACTGGTCAACATCTTTCTTGCTTCGACCTTTGATATCGTAGGATCTTTCCTCTAACTTCCGCTGTCAGCCCAGTACTATTTGGAGGCACTTTCTGCTAGTGCAACTCTCAAAGAATCTTATTCTTTCCAGCTATCCCTATGCTCTGCCCTTCTATCCTCCCTATCCTTATGACCTCCTCAAATCTTTGGCTTGCGGCAAAGTCGATCTCTTGCCGAAGGGAGAATTGAACTGTCCAAGTTTCTTTCAAATCTCAGGTGAAATCATTTTTATCCTTAGTTCCTGAAATCAGACCTCTTAGTTGTATAATTCACATTTTCATTAATAGAAGGCGCCACCTCCTTTCGTGAAATGCTTGAAAAATTGAAATTAGCTTCGCATCTCACTCTGGATGTTTCTTATTAATATTTACAACCATTCTACAGATGCTTTTAGTGCACTGATGTACGAAATAATTTAGTTTTCGTGGTTGTTTGCTCCATTCAACGCTGTTGTATTACGCTATGACATTATTTAACGTCTACTATATTTATACATTTGGATTTATGAAAGCCTAAGCGCAATTTCCATTAAAAATTATCTTTAAATCAGAGCTGCCAACCGAACAGCAATCATTTTGATGAACCGCGAACCAAACCAAAACCGGTGACTAATTTTTAACTTAACCGCAAACCGAACCAGAATTTTTGTTTAAAAGTGGTTCGGTACAATCTCTAATTATATTTATATTTGTACTTTGTGAGCCGTAAAGGCAAATATTATGAAATGTCTTCACAGAATTACTTGAGCTTTGATTTCAAAGTGAGATCATTTCTAATTTCTAAACTCTCCTTCCTCTGCAACAATAACATTCACTTCGTTAAATGCAGATTGTAGAAATGCATAACTTACCTAGTTGTAACTGTCAATAGATATATCTGGTAATTATTGCTAATGTTTTTCGTCGAGTGATATCAAGTGCTCACTAATACTCACGAATATCTGCTAAATTTTTATCGTTCCTTTACTTTAAATTTCGAGAGATGTTTTCTTTCAGAGAATTAAGCTAGTCTGAAGAATTTTATTTGAGTGTCTGAACCATTGAAGGTGTGCCTTATGCGAATATGCTTGTACAAGGTTTTTATAGTAATGCGTCACAAGTACATGTTTAAAATGCTAAAACAACTGTTGCAGTATTTTCGTTTTTCTTACAATATATTTTTTCTGCAATTTCGTCTTCGTTAATAATTTTTAGTCCTTTCCTTCAGCTGCCCCTCAACGCTCCCCTCGCATCATCCCCTCCAGCCTCCTCCTCACCGCCATTCCTCCACCCTCCCCTCCAGATGGAAAGAGGTTGGTGAGGAGGAAAGCGATGAGAGGGGAGGGGAGTGGGGGAAGGGTGGAGAGGAGGAAGATGGAGGGGAGCGTTGAGGGCGGAGGGAAAGAAGGAAAGGACGAGGAAGAGGCTTTGAAGAATGGACGGAGCAAATATCCGCTTCCACACGGTTAGTCGAGACCTAATCTTCTGGCGATAAATGGCTCGGCTCCGAGATCCGGTAACGTTGGCAATTAGCCTTTAGGGATTACCAGTGAACCCGAGGCTATAATCTCTTCTCGGAATACTTTTTGGGCCGAGATCGATGGGGTTTTAAAATATCAGTCCACCGAGCATAAACTCTGACCATCCTCCCGAACCCTCTTTCTATTCAAACCTCCCGCTCCTTCATAATGCATGTATACACATAAACACTAGGATGCCAGATCAAATACCGAATTGGGCTACAATTTTCACGAAGACGCTAATAAATATACCTCTAGGAGTATGTGCAACTCTTTTGTCAACTACAAATCTTTCTTGCATTACCATTTCAATATCATAACAATTAAAAAGCTTATATAATGAAAATTATGCAACTAGACAGGTTAATTGCGGGTTTATTCTGAAATACTATTTTTACAATTTATAAATTTACTGGCTCGAAACAAAAAAGGCCTAACCAACAAAACAAAGGAGTAGAAATCATTGAATTCTACTTTTGAGCTTCGACTCGCCATCTCCAATCTGACCAATTGTATGCCTTTTTCATCTAACAAAACTATTTATTCTCCATCTTGGCCTTTTATTATATCCCGCCTTTTTTATGCCGTCTTGTTATGGTCCATTACCTCTCAATATTTGGCTCACAAAATAAAGAAACATTCTACTCTTCATTGATATTCTGTTAATGGAGTTGGATATACGTAGAAATTAACATTCATGAAGTATTTGAACGTCTTTGAGAACATTTTATGAGAAAATGAGGAAATATTTAATCTTCGGCAAAAAGAGAAAAAATAAATATATATAAATTCGTTTTAATGAAACCACGTTTACTTTTCTCTCAAAAGTAAAAATTCTGATGTGGCCGACACATGACTTTCTCCATATTTGGGGTATAGATATTTAAATTATTATGAATAGCATTATGAGGCAAAATTATCATTTCGTATCGTAAAAGAATACAGTCGTCCTTATTGCCGTAAATTATATGTTGAATACGTTTACAGAATTCACCGCTAGTTGATGGCGCTGTATACTGGAAATTTAAAAATAAGTTAAATATCTCCGAAATGGATGGTTCTACGAAAATTTATTTCAAACAAGACTTGAAAGAAATATTATTCTCTACAACTTTGGTCCTCACGAATATTACCAATGACGACGTTTTTAAGGAGATATTTGACGGAAAAAACCGATTATTTATAAACAATTCCTAAACAATAACTACAATAGAAAATTGTTTCAAATGAAAGTTGTAGGAAATTACCTTCTCTATAACCTTTGCATAAAATTGTATATTCAATAATGAAGTATTATCGGAGAAATATCGCAAAAACCGAATCGGGTTTCCAATAAATCTCGACTTTCGGTTAACCGTTATTGTCCAAAAACTAATCAGTTCTTTGTAATCATGCTAAAGTGTTATATATGAAATTTGGTATTAATATGACAAGTATATTTTGAGTTAGAGCGCCCACAATCACATACATCCATCCCCCCTCCCCCCTCATCCCCCCCCCCCCCACACACGCATCATTCCGAAAATAGTCTAAATCTGTTCTAAGGAGCTCAAAACGTGTATTTATGTTGAAATCTCGAAGTCGATTTTTTCGTGATCACAATAGTTTCCCTATACTACGTACGGAGAAAGTAAAGATAAATCTAAAATTCCAATATTCGAGTGTTCCATAGAGTAAAAATTGTTATGTGCATGTAAAAGTTGTGTAGCGTAATGTTTAAGAATAACTCTGCATTGATATTTATTTGCCAAGCAACTTTTATGCCAATTTTATATATGCATGTTAATTTTTAGTGACTATAAAAGCTAGTTTCATTCATTTTTATTTAAATATCATTTTAACATAAACCTTAATTCACGCATGCCCGTCAAGTATGACGGCCCATTCTGCTAATTTGTTAATAATTGAATACTTTGAGCTTGTAATATAATTATATAGACATACAGACAAATCTGCTTACTGCGCTGTTTCGATCTTAGTCTGAGAGCACTGGACGCTGACCACATACTCTGTGCATTTTTTCCCCTTTGAATCGTACAGGAGGATGTTCAGGGTATTCAAGAAGCAATGGCGGCCGATAACCGAGGTGGCAGAAATTTTAAACTTCTTTCTTGTATGTATTTGTATTCCACAGGATTTCAGTAAAATCGTACAAGTATAGCATTCTGCATCTAAACTCATCATCATTCCTGCCTATACATTTTCATGAGTTTGAAGTGAACGAAATAAATCATTATCTCAATACATATGTAGAATTTGTATAAACTTCCTAAAGTTTACGTATATCTATCGATATCATAAGCCGCTTGAATACGTTTAAGGGCCCAAAAAAGTAACTTTCTATCTGCGGTTGCGAATGATATCTATTTATAATAATCTTAAGCCAAAATAGGATTCCTTTTGGATTACGCTCTGTTTTTCTGGAGCAAATTAAGGGTGGTAAACGACGGTGGAAGTATCTTGCAACAATATACACACAGACACGTGAATTTGTGTACATAAGGCACTTCCCCCATGTTCCTACTACCTCAGGCACTGTCCTAGCCATTGTTTCATGGAATGGGAGTGCAACAGGAGAGTTCAGTGCCATTCATTCCCGTCGTGCCTGATTTGATGGAACTAAGATTGCTACAATCCATCTGTCAGGCCATCCACGTCGATCGAGTTCTGATCAGCTTATGTGTATTAATAATTGAAAGTTCAAATTTAGACGATATTGTGGAAAATTAGATACGCCTGATTGCATATTATTAATTTATTATTTCACCCTCTGCTATCCACCTGCCTGGTGGACTACAGTTTATATATCGATATAGATGTTGATCCCGCAATTCTGTATTGCAATAATTTCTTTTACATATATATAAATACTACGGAAGAGGAAAGGTAAGTATGGATATTTAGGGCAACTAGGTGTTGAAGGAAACCCAGTGAACACTTACCGGAACACTGGGGTGTTGGAGAGACACATTTGTAGAGGTTAGAGCTTTCGGGATGATCCCTTCGTCAGCACAAGAGAGACACAACACCTAGTCGCCCTAAATATATATATATATATAATTATATTATAAAGACCAATTTACTAAATCCGATTAAAATCGTGACCCACTCTTAAGTAAGAAGCATTTTTATCTTTCGTTAGCATAAAGTCGAAACTCTTTATGACTTGCTGCATTATAAATACAAGATCACTTATATCAATTATAAAAAGATAAGAGCAACACAGAAAAATTGCGTTTATAAAGTGAAATTCCTACCATCAAAATCTATTCAGCATAAGTGCGAACGCCTTGACAACTAATATTAAGAATTCGATCCTCGTAACTTCCTAGATCGTCCGATAAGAAAGGTCGTAGACTTCCAATTAATGCAAGAGTTACTTTATAAACGGATAATTATTGTTGACAACTATTTCATTGAAAATTCAAAATACGGATTATGAATCCTTTACAAAATAACTATGCAGATTTTTCACAAATGACAATTAAAACTAAAGTAACGGAATGGTCGAAAGAAAAAGATATTATTTCTCTATAAATAAAGAAATGTCAGTCACACGGCGATTAACACTGAGTATCGTTGAGATTCAAAAATGGCTAAAAATATTATAAAAACTGAAGCGTACATTTTATGGGAAATACTTTTATAAGAATAAATAAATAAATTCAACGAGCGATGCGATTACTTTCATTGGAATCGAAGACTTAAAGGCGCATTAGAATAATATACAGATAGAATAGATTCTCTAATCAATTCGATATAAGAATGCTCGTAATTCATTCACTGAATATTCTCTCTTAAACAGATGTTGGGAACTTAATCGTACGAAGAGTAAAACATTGCACACTTCCACGCCTAAGTGAAGATTGCATATCTATTGACTCCGTAGCACGTCGAGTGGGTCTCTTGAAAATATAAAGGTCTATAGCACGTACGTTGGCATATCCATTTTCTCAACAGAAAATTATCGACAATTCAATCCGACCCACCGGAAATAATAAAACATTTGGAGAACCGAGAAAAACTTCTGGAAGAGACTTTTTCGTTAGCATTTCCCTTTTGGGAACTTTTCACCGAGGCAGTCAGTCCTTAAGGCGCTTTGCAAAAGATCTCTCGAATAAAACTGAAGGGAAGGGAAACTATGAGAGGAGGGACGCCGTCATATGTATCTTCGACGGCTCCGAACAATTTTACTCGAAATGAGCGCTACACGTCTCAGGCTCAACGAGGAATAGAGTTGGCACATTTTACGGACACATATTTTCCTTAAATGACTAAAGTCCTGAAAAAATCTGTATTAACACTTAGCTCCAATGAAGAGGAATTGAATTATACATAAATATTAGGATTCTTTAGGATAATTTCCAGGATAAGAAAGGGATCTTAATCATGTAACACGAGTGATTTACGTTTGATAGGATAAAACTTTAACTAAACGCTTTTCATGCAGCTATCCAATTAAGAAGGAAAAGAGAAAAAATGAATAAATGTTATTCCACTTTTTGGAATCGCGAAAGCTTTGCATTTTGTTAAAATACAGGGTTATTCACGAATATATGGAATAACTTCAGGAGCTGATTTCTGAGGTCATTATAAACAAAAACGTTCATATGAACATGTGTCCGATTCCGAATAATTAAAGAGTTATGGCTGTTTGAAAATCAGAAAAAGGCAAGGCAATATCCGGAACTCGGGAGACAATTGCCGACCAATACGCGATGCGTTCTCCGCTACAGTGTTTATTTGCTTGTTTATTTACTTATTTACAGTCTGTATTGTCAAATACGAACGTGCGTATTATTAATGTAGGTTTTCAAAAACACCACCTTCGCCTTCAATGCATTTCGCCGCTTGTGTGTGAATCGCACTCGTTGCACACCGAAGTTCATCATGACTGTCTTTTATGCGAGCCACAGCATTCAATACGCGATGAATTAATGCATCCCGTGTTTGCACTTTAGTATGGTACACAAGATCTTTCATCCACCCCCACAAGCAGAAATCCAAGGGGTTTAGGTCTGGGGACCTAGCTGGCCAATTTTGTGGACCATTGCGACCAATCCATCGCCCAGGGAACTGCTCATTGAGGTGAGTCACCACTGCACGGAAACAATGAGGTGGAGCTCCGTCGTGTTGGAAATACATTCGAAGTCTTGTAGCCAGGGGCACATCTTCTAACAGTTGCGGCAATTCGTTTTGCAAAAATTGTAAATTTGTAAATAAATCTGTCCAGTTAGAGGACCCTCAAAAATAAATGGACCAATTACCTGATCACACAACATTCCACACCACACATTAACACTGAATCGGTGTTGAAAGTTAGTGTCCACAGTGGCATGGGGATTAATTTCCGACCAAACATGGGAATTGTGTTGTTAACACCGTTACGAGTGATTTGAGCTTCATCAGTGAATAAGATGTACCTATGTAGACGCCGATTCTCATTAAGCCAATTACAAAATTCCAGTCGTCGGGCAGAATCCCCAGGTTCGAGGTGTTAGACACGTTGCAAGTGGTACGGGTATATTCCATCTCCATTCAATGTTCTCCATACTCTTGACTGGGAAACGCCGAGACGTGTGGATATCCTTCGCGTACTAGTACGAGGGCTACGCTGTACCGCCTCAAGGATATTCTCTTGCTCAGCCACGTCTTGTCGAACCACACGCTCATATGGAGTGTTAACGCCGGTATCTCACAAAGTTTGGAACACTGCTAATAACATTTCGATTTGGAACTCTGCGGTTTGGAAAACGTCGCTGTTATTCAGCGACAGCAGAAACAGCATTTCTATCGCAAAATCCATAAATATACACCAAATGGGCATATTCAGCACTTGTAAATGTAAAAGGCATCTTGAAAGTAACACTAACACAGTAACAACTAACAATGCTAATGTCGGCTCTTGCGTGCGCATGTTTCGACAGGCTACGTTCGGACAAGGTCATGATCAGGCGCATAAGTTATGAGTACGGTTCACAGTGGTGCAATGCTGAAAATCTAGGAGCAGCCATAACTCCGCAAGTATTCGGATTCGGACACATGTTCATATGAACATTTTTGTTCTTAATGACCTCAAAAATCAGCTCCTGAAGTTATTTCATATCTTCGTGAATCACCCTGTATACCTGTGCCATCTTACCGATAGGATATTTGCGTAGCATTAAGGAAAATTGTAGCGCTATTCTGACGTCACCGTGTAAATTAACTTCAAACGCACAAACTCAAGCGCAAGTTGTTAACTTCAAAGAGGTTTCAGCGGTTTTAGTTAGGAGTGCAAGAATATTCGTTTGGTTACGGCTAAGCCTTATACCAAACAGTTCAATTTACGTTGAATATAATTTACAAAATAGTAGCAAAATATGTCCAAAGCAAAGGAGAAGGGGTGTCATTAAAAAAAAACTATGCTCTTATGTATATCTCAAGACTTCCATATCCAGAACTCGATGTTAAAGTTTATTTGTACGTATGCCTATATACGTTGTCTCTCTCTTGTGCTGACGAAGGGATCATCCCGAAAGCTATAACCTTTACAAATGTGTCTCTCCAACACCCCAGCGGCTCTTCTTCCGGTAAGTGTTCACTGGGTTTCCTTCAACACCTAGTTGCCCTATATATATATATATATATCTGTGTGTGTGTGTATGTCTGTATATATATACATATATGTATATATGTATATATGTATGTATGTATGTTGTATGTGTATATGTATGTATGTATATATATATATATATATATATATATATATATATATATATATATATATATATATATATAAAGGTGCCAACAAGGTGTTGGAGGAAGCCCAGTGGACACACCTAGATTGAAGAGCCGCTCGGGGTGCTGAGGACACACGAAAAACACAAAAAACAAAAAACGACACAAATATGGAGCTTTCGGGCTGACGCCCTTCTTCAGCGACGGAGAGACATATACCTTTATTATTACCTTTCCTTTTCCTTAAGCATATATATATATATATATATATATATATATATATATATATATATATATAACGCAACACCTTTGGAGGCCCTAAAACAGAACGTCATCTCTCTTTTCCTTTCCGTAGATTTCAAGTCCCCTATATTATTTATGTAAGGGACACATCACCAAATATTGTTTACAGATTTTGGATCATTTAAACAAACTAATAACATAAGTGTGCATTTTCTACATGAAATGAATAATAATTTAATTAATATCTCTCGTAACATCGGTATATCACGTTATTTTAAATTTTCCGAAACAATTATTGGAAAATTGGACTGTTAAGTAGATTTTAAGCTGATAATTGGTATCTACCGAAACTTTTGTTGATAAATTATTCAAACTTTCAAATGTCATAAAGTATAACAACCGTACTTAGTTGAGTGCAAGTTAATACAGAGTGAAATGAACTAGGACTCCCAAGTCCTAATCGTAGGGATGAAGCACTGAAATTTGATTGATTGAATCCCTTTTTCCTACTTACAATTAGTTAAATACTGAACTATACATTTTCCGAATCTAACTAGTCATCCTATACTAAATAACCCGCGAAAGGGTAATTATATTAAACATTTTTAGTGCATGCGCCATAGAAATTATCCTGATTCTTCCTTTAGTGCTAAAGCTTCTCTAAAATTACGTGAAAAGTTCTGTTAAATATGACCACTAACTTGCACTACGCCGAGAGGATTTGTTCGAATTTGGTGAGAGCAGAAAAGAGACACTGACAGACGCTGTTGAACTATTATAGACATGATCAACTAAATAAGGCTCCCGCTTTATGAAGGCAGGCGGAAATTCGTCCCGATGGAAAGGGCCAGCGGTTTGAACGCGGCGGGGGAGAACAGGGTGGAATGTATTATGGCCTAGAATGTCATCAAGACGTAGAGAGGCCACATGCTGGGAGACTGGGCAGTGCCATGGCAAAGACATACGTTTATCAGGTGGAGGTGGTTAATTCTCGAACCTCGCTCGAGTACGACATTTTTCGTTGTGGCCAATGGCATCGTTAAAATGAATTCCTTCAACTGAAGTGAAATTCTATACTCACTCTCCCTTAGACCAACGCTGTGACACCCGACGTTTCATTTTTTTTTTGATGGTGGATAATTTAATACGGTAAATTTCAAATGAGTAATTTTATATGAATGTGCACTGATTCGGTTCGTAGCGTAGCTATAGTCAGACTCTCTTAAATAGTATGCTCTCAACGCCTGAAGAGACAAATGAAATAAAGTATAAATCCATCCAAATTATAATCATGCCTTGAAAATTCTCCATCAATAGCATTCAGAAGGATGCTATTATCGCATTTATAAAAGTTTAATTACTCTGGCACCAGTTAGTCAGCCTCCTCCTCTCTCGTGCACAAAATTTCGACATATTTACAATATTTTCTTATGCACATTAGCATTAGCAACATTAAATTCTAGATTTCTCTTTCTGCCATTCTCTCTTTATTCCTAACATCGCTTTCCCGGATTTTAGTCTCCTATCCATTTCATCAATTAATTAAAATCGTTACAACATATATCTACATTGTACAAACTTTCTCATATACTAATGCGTCGTTTAGTTATCTTTAGAAAAATATGAATCATGTAGAATTGTTATAAACATCAACTTAAATAACTATACGAAATTTCATGAAAATCGCATGAGCCATTGTTTAGTAAACCAAATTGTTGTTAAAAATGCGTAGAATAAACTTTCCTTAATTACTGAGCAATGTCAACCATTTCTTCATAGCCTCTTCTCTGTATGATAAAATACCTAAGTACGAGATTTAATTCATTTTCGCTATACCGTTTAGGCTCTAAATCTAATAACAGACAGACAGAATGACGGCATTGCGAAAACCCCTTTTTCGGATTCAGCTACACCTAGAACGTATATTTCCATCAAAATCTCGAGGTCGAATTTTTTCGCAATTACAATAGGTACTTCTCAATATATTTCGTATATGAGAAAGTAAAAAATCGGTAAAATATGCATTGCACAAACTTTCTCATATACTAATGTGTCGTTCAGTTATCTTTGAAAAATATGAACTATGTAGAATCGTTATAAACATCAACTTAAATAACTTTACGAAATTTTATGAAAATCTTGAGCCGTTTTTTTGAAATCCTATTGTTATTAAAGTGGCCCAAGAATAAACTAGCCTTATATACATTTATTATTGAAGACGTAAAGTCAAGTAACTGTACTAAGTTTGTTCAAAATCGTTTCAGCCGTTTTGGAGAAAATCAAATTGTTGTTAAAAATGCGTAGAATAAACTTCCCTTAAGGCCGCCTATTTTGTAAAGCAAAAAGATTTTATTTTGGAATTTTTTTAAAAACTATTGATGAGTAACATTCAATGAAAAATAACGAACGTAAATAGTTTACCTCAATCGCTTTCTTACAGTGATTAATGTCAAAGTTTGTGATTTGTGGAACTTTGTGACTTCATACGAGTCTCGCGCTAGTAAGCACCTCACAATCAGTCTAAATCACAGAGCAAATAATAAGAGAAACCCGGTACCGGCACAAATCTACTCTTTTCAAAAAAACACCAAGGAGGACCAATGGCTTTACGTCACTTCTTAAGGATGAAGCGTTGATTCGCGTGCTCTCCTCTAAACACGCAAAATTGAAAATTCCAACTGTCGCAGGCTTTCAACGGGTATACTCAGCGTAGCAGGCCAACGCCCTCGCCACTACGCCACGGCACCCCATTCCGCAAGTTTTCAAATTTTGAAGATAATTTTCTACACAGAAGCTATCTACCGCAGCGCGAGGAATAAACATAATTTCCCAAAGGAACCATCTACTGTTAGAGTTGTCAATTGTTTTCTGAAAAAGTTCAAATTTTTAAAACTAATGGTGAACATGATAGAGGTATAAAATGACATAATAGAAATAAGCTAAAAATTTCGTACAAATAAGCGTTATAACTTCTCTCGCCATATATTTGTCAAATTGACAACTCACGTTGAAATCCGTATTTCCCGCTATCATTTCTAACGTTGGGGTACAGAATGCTGTGACTATGTACGTAGTCATGCAATTTCTTGCTACTGAAATGTCCCCAGACACGCCAGGATAGCCACCGCAACCAAACAGACTTCTAGAAAGTTTGAACATTCACAGTTTAACTTCTAGATAAGATACGAAATTGTGTATGGTCTAAAAACCATCGGAAGGCCACAGGTTTTTGATCAATGCAACATTATTTACGATTCGATCATTCGTTCAAAAGATATGAGAGAATAAAAAATGGTCTACCCCAAAAAATATATATAAATAAATAAATATCGGACGAACGCATACAAAAGATTTTATAATAAAAAATAGAACGAATTCGTTTTAAGAAATAGCTAGTGAATCGCATGGGAAATTGGAAGCAAAGGGTAGTGTGGCCCAAAAAGACGAATGCACACTCTCGATAGCCTCACAGCAGCTACTTCCCTGCCATACTACTTGAGCAAAACATAAGTGCGGATTATGGTTTTATTTGCACCATTTTCTCAAACTCTTACTTTCACCTACTTTTATCTAAAAAAATACTTAAGTATTCAAGTTTATTTCCAACAGGTGTCCACTTTCTTATTTCAATCTACCTGGTGTTCCTTTACTCCCAGGTGTTAGGAATACGTGGTAAAAATAAAACACGTGTAACATTTGTTATATCTAATTGTTTAATTTAAATTCACAAATATTATTTTTGTTTCGTCTTAAGCTCATCTCCCATTATATGTCTCCAATCTATTCGTCCTCGACTCCTATCAAACAGATTTTCATGAAATTTAGTATTAAGGACTTATGAGCAAAGGTTATAATAATATGACATTAATGATTCACGACACCCAATCATGGATGCCGATTTGCTGAAAAAACGAACCCATGTCTCATAAAATATTATTCACACCGAAATGTCTTCAAATAAAATTTGTAGATCTAGCCAAATAGACTATATCTTTTCAAATACATTTTTATCGTAGGAGTAGATGTTACCATAAAATAAAACAATAAAATCGTAATTCACCTTAAACTTCGAAAAAATCATATATGGTTACTTAATTTCTGTCAACAAAAGCAATCTTCTAAATAATTGCAGTAAATCACACATGCTGTAATTTAAAAAAAATACGTTTTATCCCATATCGTGTGCATATATAATTTTGTAAGCGGAAAGAAATGGATTATGTATAGCGAATAAATGAACATAATAATAGCAACAGACAAAAATGATTGAATACCAATAATTCTAAAATACCGTCTATCGCAATTTACGATAAATAGTTATAATAAATGATAAAATTTTAAATTCTTGAAATAAGAGTTTCGACGCAAAAAAATCGATGCTTATGTAAAGCGTGTTATATGTGAACGCAACGGGCCTGGGATAGTTTGCCGGGGCCGGTTCGCCGCTGAGTACAGCTCACCGCGAGAACGAATTTACTTTTCGTATCATAAGATAGAGGATTTTGGTACTTAAATAAAATTAAATCCTAAACATTGACACTTTAAAACAAATAGATGAGGCTGGTTATAATGCAAAAAATATGCCATTTAGAAATGTTTTAAAGATGGCATTCTTTATTTTATCCTTTTAAAAAGTGGTCATAAAAACATGGTTCTAAGGCAAATCGTAGAGGTCAGTTAGTCGTGCGTCAAATCGTCGTGCGTCATATCGTCGCGACACAAACTGGAAAATGAGACACCATGATTTCGGCCGACAGCCATCAGAAAGTCTTTTTTACAGAGTTCAAAAATTTATCTAATTTGGACAACTCTTTCGGTGTTCGTGAGGAGCGGGAGGTCAAAGGAAGAAGGCTTAAATGCCCTCGAGTAAGAAAGCAGCACGCACGCAGCATTCTCACGTGACCCATACAATAACAGAGAGTGATGACTCGACTTCCTCGAGAGTGGCAACAAAAGGCCAGATAAGGTCTTTCTCTCCTCACGGGAACTGCTATCTCGATCTGGCAGGAATTATAGCCTACCACACTCAAAGACACCCCACAGCACGACTTCGGTTGGAGGGATAAACAGAGGGGCAAAAGAAGATGACGAACTATGCTTGGCAACCAATGATCACTATTGTTTAATCGTCCCGCTGATAGTGAGACAGATGCTCCCCCTCCTTCAGACATATATTGTTTACGTAAACCAGAAGTATAGTATAGTTCTCTGAAGTAGTTACTTATCGTATATGTGTATTATAGGCGAAGTTCAATTGACGAGGGCAGTTCTTTATTTTACATTCATTTATGGTTCAATCGACATTTAATAACTCTGCTTAAAAGAAATTATCTTTGGTTTGTCCATCGCTCTGTCTCTCTGTACGCAGTAATTTTGACTGAATATGATATTTAGGACTTAAAACAGGAAGACAAAGATGGCATAGTAATCTGGTAAAATTTTATACTGTGGGGAGTGACTTTACTGGAAATACAACACGAATTTTTGCTTTGAATCTGCAATATAAAAACTAGAAAATAATTTTTTTCTAAAAGTGGTCAAGCACAATAAAAGAAAAATTTCAGTTGCACACATTTAAAAATATAATACCTACGTTTCTTCTTAGAATTAATAGCAATGCATAAGCCACATAAAATAAACACATTTCTTTATGATTCGTAAAATACCTAAGCACCCAACCCAAGCGCCGAAGCAAATAAAATTTTAAGGGTAAATTTTTATTTGAAATGGAAGGGCTCGATGAAATAAAAAACTAAAAATGCAGCTTAACCATACCACCGCTCCTTCAAAACCATCTTCGCTTGACATTGGAAGGTGTTTTCCGAAAGCCTCTCTTCGACGTATCCCTCGCTCTCCCTCTCTGTCCTCTTTAGAGGAACAGAGAGAGAGCGATCGAAATCCTCTCATAGGAAGAATCATTTGTGCCAAAATGCATCTCTTATACGTGGGCGAGCTTCGAGCGGATGCTTTCCTTAGGAAAGCAATATCATTCTCGATTTTTATAAGAGGATCAAGGCGATGGAAGCAATTTTACTCGTTGGAAATTATAAGGATCTGTGATAACGAAACACGAAATCGTGGGGACTCATTAATTAACAAATTTTAATGAAGAACATAAAATTTGTTGCAAATTTATGACACGATGATTTAATACTATACTGATAGAAATAAAAAACAATAACGAGGAAAAATAGAGAAATGTAATCCAAGTGCCCGCGATATCCAATGAAAGACATCCGAGTAGTTAAATCCAGTAAAACAAGTAAAATAAGACGCATTTTAAATGGCATACAGAAAAAGAAGGTTTTACAAATCTCAATGGCTGCCCACCATACTCCACAAAATGTAATATTATTACATAATGTGAACTAATTCAACTACCCTAATGCGTTTTTCGAGTAGGCAGGGAACAATGGGAGTATCTGCCTATTACTAACGGATGGCGCTGCAATTCCCATGTGAGCGCCGGTGTTGAAAAAATAGCGTCTGCACAACAGAAATCGCGTTGCGTTGAAACAAAATCAACAAGTGCAAAAAACTTTAAAATTGTACGTTATATGAGCAATGAAAACGTCACATAAAGAACCGGTCTAATTTATAGCAACTTGCTGTGTATTGAAGGCTTTACGGTCAAAGTTAAAAAAATGATCAGGGAATCTTTCCAGCATGCCCCACAAAATCGACTCGCCCTTCATCACGATAACTTTATATACTACAACTAAACCGTCTACAGGGTGCTTCGTAAGAGTCTTAAATACTATGCACATAAAGTGCAAATTGTGTAGGCTTTACAAGAAGATGGCAAACCTAAAAGTTTAAGTTTTGCTGTTGAAATATTAGATAACATGCCAGTATCGTAGCTAGAGGTATCGGGCCCCTAGGCAAGAATCGCTGATGGGCCCCCTAAGCGGAAATATTGAGAAAGAGGTGAAAGAATACCAACCAGAACTTTATTATGCAGCACAGAATATATAAGGATTAAAAAAATTAGCTTAAAATAAATAAAAGCGGAAATATTTTAGTAAAAAGATTTTTTATATTTTATTGGTGTTTACTTTTCTCTGTGGTGGGGGCCCTCTTGAGAAAGAGGTGAAAGAACGCCAACCACTAGTTTATTATGCAGCACAGGATATATAAGGATTAAAGAAATTAGTTTAAAATGTCTTTTTCCTTGCTTTTGCATTTACGAAGATACTGACTATTGACAATTTCAACACAACGTATGGGTCCCTTTTGTTCGAGGATCCTTAGGCATTGACTACTCTTGCTATATGGTAGCTACGCCACTATGACATACACTAAGACGTTTTTGCAGGGAGTGATATTTTTGCATGAAGCAGCACTTCATCTACCAGGGCGGGTTAACCGTTACAACGTTCGGACATGCGGTTATGAGTGTCCACATGTTGTATGAGAGCTAAGAAAAATAGTACGATTATATATATATATATATATATATATATATATATATATATATATATATATATATATATATATATATATATATATATAAACAGCAGACGGAAACCTGAAGATATAAATAGAGGCGGAAAAGCGGCAATTCTGAGAGGAGTCAGTAAGAGGGAAGAGAAAATTTTAAACCTTCAACGAACTAGAGAGGAGCGGACGATAGAGAATCTAATCACTGGATTTGCCTCTTACTGACTCCTCTCAGAATTGCCGCTTTTCCGCCTCTATTTATATCTTCAGGTTTCCGTCTGCTGTATCCTTCTCCTTCCTGTAAGCCACTGATAAATATATAGAGCCCAATATGTCTTTTTCCTGACAACTACCATCGCCTATGCCAGCCTTCCAAATTATTTTGCGTCACAGACAGACCAAAGAGATGTTTTGTTTATCTACTCAGAGTAAATGTCTCTTCTTTAAGTGTTTCTTCGTCGAAGCCTATCTTTAATGTAATACTCACCAAACCATTCCCACACTTGCACCGCCTTCTTATTTTCAATGATTTTCGGGAAAGTGATATTCGAGAAAATGAAATTCGGGAAAATGATACCAAGCCGTATACGTTAATCCTATTGTGGAACTTCAGGAGCTGCGCAACATAATCGCCAATACTATTTTCAGGATATCTTCCTAGTCATGTGCACTGAAATTGATTTTCGTTTAGAGATCGTCCTAGCACCTAAGAATTGTCAAGTGGAGATGATCGTATAAATTGCATAAAAATTCTCATCCGTATTAAATTAGCAGTGGAAAAAAGAAACGTCCATTAGCTCACGGATTCTTACCATTTAATCATGTTACATTATTTTGCGTTAATAAACAGGAGAAAGGCAAACAAATTTTAAGTTTTTTCCCTTAAGGATTCGGGCATCAAAATTTCGATATTTGTTTTCAGTAACATGGAATCCCTACTACAGCAGTATGATACAAATTCGTTATTATCTCAATGTATACTGAATGTTGAAGTACTATCAAATTTACTAAAGAAATACCACAGATAGGTGTTTCGAATTTCAAATGCTATTTCTAGTACCACGGCATTCCAGCTTTAGTGCCTTCGCACAATTATACAATTTCCACTACGCATTTTATTATAAGTGATTATCGGCATTCCTAATTGAGGGATGTGGCCCAGATATGCCGACTTTTATTGTATTTCATTGGAAGATTGTAATAAAAACTAAAAATTGATGAGTTGATTTTATAGCAACATGCTAGTAAAAATTTTTATCGCATTTTCCCAAAACTAGGCATCATACCCAGAATAGGTGAATATAATGAAATGTCTAACTTGCGCTGATATGCAATCTCTGAAGATAATTTCTCAGATGAGTATTTAACAAGATATAGTTAATTTTTTCTTTTAATCCAGTGAAATTCCAAACATAAATTATAGATTTTCCTCTTACAAACACCAAATTTCATTGGAAATCGTCCAGATTTGTCCGGACAAACAGACAAGCCGAATTACCTAGCATATAACTTAAAAGTTTTGTTCTTTTAAAAAGAAACAAACCTTTATGTCACGCCATTGGAACTGTTCCTCCTCATTGATTTGTGATTGTTAAATGATAGATCTTATATACTTTAGATGTGTTATTTTTTAATTCATCCAAAATTTAATTAAATAATAGGTCTATCATTTAAATAATATTTGCAAATAAATTAGGACATAACATCAGTTATTTATAAATTATCTGTTTGAAATTATATAATTTTTAACGAAATTCATACAATATTAAGCAAATATTAAAGTAATTTTATTGTACTAAAACACTCAGTTGAGAACTGATTTATACTGCGTCTCTCTTGAAGTATTTCGATACGGTAAATAATAAAAGTTTCCCAAAAATGAACACTTTTAAGAGCCCGTTGCGTACAGCGGTCCCATCGTTTGGGATCAAACCTTTGGTAATTGAGTAAGTTATTATCCGAGGCAATGCTTCCCTACCCACAGTGCCCTTCGTCCCTAGCTCCTACGGGCGCCGACCAACGAGCGGGATTTCATCCCAAAAGCCCATAATTCAATCTCTGCGTGAGTCCATTTGTAGGAAGGGAATTGGTTGGGAAAAATGGGTGGGGTAGAAAGAGAGAGAGAGAGATAGCGAAGAGGATGAAAACGGCAATTGTGAGAAGACGGAAGTGGAGAAGCTGGAAATCAGAGGAAGCTGATTGGAGAGGGACAGAGAAAATCGCCTTGCGTTCGCGTAATCTTTCCCCATGATGGTCTTATCTGTTGTCTTACTTAGACAAAGAAATATCGAATTTAGATAATTCCATATAATATTATTAATGTGCAAGGTTCAGAAAAATCACAAATGCAAATAACCAGCAAAACTCGGGTAAGAAGTATTATGGCAGTCCGTTTGGCGATCTTTTCTAGTGCCATCTTTGATTCATAATACCCTTAAAATTATATTTTTAGGCATACATTACCTTATTTACTTGTATACTTATCGTATTATTATTTTAATTTTATTAACATCTAAACTACAACAAAAAGTAATTTAAAAACAATCATCAGCGCCTTACGCGTGCTATAAGTCCAAAACTAACAGCGATCGAATGCCATTTTACGATAGAAAGCAAAGCAAAAGTGTACACAAACACCCACACACACACACATTTTTTATTTTACACGCGCAAATTTAGCATCGAACGTTCAAAGTTCTCAAGAAATCAATTCTCAAATCGACGGCAGACGGCGCAAAAAACGGATCTTCCTCACACGACAACTGCATTACTGCCATTGAGTTGGCAGGTGCCTTTAATTAGAAATTTTTATTTTCTCTAGATTCAGCGAACGCAAATAAAGGAAGCAAGCGATCTATCGATATCGCGGAATTGTTATTGGAGCGAGAGATATCTTCGGCGTGAGCGCGTTGAGAAGACTTAAGGCGATATTTTTTCCAGTTATGTGACAACCATGATAATATAAGACATTATTCAAATATGCGATTGCCTCAATAAATCGGAACGAATTTAATTAAGTTCTGTATCAAAATTATGATTCTATTTTCATCAACGTGTGAGCGTTTATGTCACATGAGCATGCCATTTTAACCAAGCATTTTAATATTAGTAAAATGTGATATTCCGGATTTGGTTATATAACTCAATTTTGACTTGTATTCTACAAAATCCTCGATTATAAATCTCTAAAATGGATGAATTCATATGATACCTCCAAAATCACAGAAAAGCCCGATCTAACATTAGATTTAACATTATGGACCACATTAAAGGCGTCAAAGAGATAATCATTCTGAATAATGAGTTGTCTCTCTGTATTATGTGTCACCGATTACGAAGAGGTATTTGATTGCATCCAAACTTCGTATGGGTGAGCTGCGATGCAGAAACAAGGAGAAGAAGAAAAGAATTTAACTTTCACCGACAATATCTACAAAAATATGACATCGTCTGTCTAGCTGCATGAAGAAACAAGGCCCTTTAACATTGAAATTGGTGTCAAGAGAAATGAGTCCAAGTATTCTAAATTGTTCACAGCAGCTTTCGAGGATGTATTTAAAACACTAAACTGGGAAAATGGTATAAAGGTAAATGAAGAGCATCTGAGCCAAATGCGCTTTTGTGATTATATCTGTTTTAAGGAAGTCCAGAAGAATTCCGTCGAAGAACTGAGGAATTGGAGCGGGCAAGTGGAAAAGTTGTACTTAAATGAATCTTCAAAAATGGAATGCACAACCTTTCAAAATCCTGAGAACGTATATCAACGGAGGAGAAATAGAGGACGTAAACGCTACGTTAACTTGTGGGACCTCATCACTACGTATAGACCATTTTCTTGAGAAATGCCATTTTGTGAATCGGACGGAATGCATACATCATCACCAATGCTTCTGAACAATAAACTATAAACATACTTTCCTACATAAGTATTTTCGCGATGCACAAACAATTTCTGCTGCATCTTCTTCGGGATTACTAGTCAATAAAGCCAAACGGGTAATAGTTTAGCTGTTTAATATTGATGTGGCAGATAATAAAAGTGGGTCTTGGAAGAATTAATATTTTAGGCCAATTGCGTAAGATGTTTTTCCAACTCGCCATATATGTAAAATCAGCAAAACTGCCTGCCGAGTTAGACTGGTAGGCAGTGTGCCTGCCTTCTAACCCAAAGGTCGCGGGTTAGAATCCCGATTCCGACATGGATGTTGTGAATCGTGTTGGGGTTTTCTCCTACCTGCAGACCGGCCTTTGGCTTTGCGGGGAAGGCATCATTAAAAAAAGCAGAGACAAGCACACCGGCCGATGAAGTAACTAACTGAAATCCTGCGTGCAGTTTTTCTTAAGATGTCCTTCGATACGCAAAATCGTGATTGTGCCACGTGAATTCCTTGTCGAACTTTAGTCCCGCGAGACTAACACGTTTTAAGGCTTCAGAATAGGTCGCTCTCTCTTTATAAAGGCCCAGTAGATCTGGTCTCCGAATGTGGGGCGATTAAGGAACGATTGTATCGAACTACGTGATCCATGACGTGATCTTCCTGCGAGAAATTGATCCCCGCTCACGAAAAAGGGAAATGAGGTGAGGAAGGGGAAAGATGTGAGGAAGAGGATGAAGGAGGGAGTTGAGGTGGAGCCTCTGTAGCAACGAGGGAGGACTGGGACGGAGCGTCTGAGAGAGATAATGGCGGAGTAGAACGCTCTCTCTCTCTCTCTCCTGGGTCGCATTGCTGCGTGACGTCCTCCGTATTCAACGGCCACACGGTTGCTTCGCATCGTAGCCCGTGGGACGACGGCAAGCAGAAATAACCTCGGAAAAAAAAGAATCGTTGAAATGGCATCTGTAACGCTTTCTTGTGAAGTGCGGACCACTGGGAGATTTGTCGTTAGGGATTAGCTAGCATATAGGCTTCCAACGTCTTTCTTCCTCACTTTGCGGTTTCGTGAAAGTAAGTGGAGTAGTAGAAAATGGAAGAGGTGTTGAGAGAGGGAGGGGTGTGGGGAAGGAAGCGGGTCACGTGACTCCCGCGCGACCTCTTTCTGTCCAAAGGTTAGGCACCAGCGGATTCAGTCTCTCTACTTCATTAGGAGAGCGCTACCATGGGAATAAAGAGAGGGAGGGGGGCGTATCTCCTTTCGCTCGCGAATTCCTCTCTTAGTCAGGTGACCTGATTAATGTTTTATGGTCGGTCGGAGGGAAAAACGGAAAGATTCCATGATGCTCTCAGCCATTTGGGTCACGCTCGAATTATTCCACTTTCCGTATTTTTATTTTTGGCGCATGCGCATTTTCCATTATTTTTTACGCTTGAAAATCCGTCGTCCTAGGATTGTAACCAAACGTTATTCGTGTTTGAAAGCTTCATTATATAAGGAGAAAGGAGACTCTGAAGTAGGCAGGCATCTATTTATAGATCTTCTGCTTCATGTTCAAAGGAATGGTCAGCGAATTCGCTATCATAATGCCGTTCAATTTTAAACCCCTAAAGGAAAGATATATCCTCTCTGTCTGTGCGCCTGGAAAACGTTGCGAAAATCACCACGAAAAATATCAGTTTTCATACATATTAAACACATTAGAATAAAGACTACAATGGTATTAAAGGTATATAAAGCGTATTTTCAACCCTTTAATAAACCTTTTCAGAAAAAGAAATAAACGGAAGATAGAGATACATTATTTGGTCAAAGGTCTAAATCTGACCAGACTGTTCAATTGCACCTTTTGAAATTTTTAAAATACGTAATTATGCAATGTTCCTTAGTTCATTTTTGCTAGCATGGATATAAATAAGTTATCGATAGTAAGTACTTTCTCGTCAATGGTCCTATAAAAGCGGTGAAAACTCAGAATGATTTTTTTTGGAAGGAGCATATCCGATTGATAGGAAGAGCAGCTCTTCAAATGTTAGGATTCGTCTGTAGAATACTATGGGTACCTATACGATGAGAAGACACCTGAGGTTATTATTTTTCCCTGGTTAGGCCGCTAATGAGTATGCGATCTTAAATTAGGGAAAATACATAGAATGAAATGGAGCGCGTCTCGTGAAATGTAGATGTGAAATGTCACGGGCCTAATAAATGAGCACGGATTGGAATCTCTGTAGAAACGGCGTGAAAAGTTTAGACATCGTTTATTCCAGAGATTTCAATTTAAAAGAATTTAAAGGTGAATTATCTGAGTCAGTGTTAGTCAGGGGTAATATTTCTGAAAACCTGCAACTTACAGTTAGAGAAGGAAAATTTTCATAATAGGGTGGTCTACATGAAGGCTAAACATGGTAAAAATTTAGTGGGTCTAGGAACAGCTGCTAACGAGTAATAGAATTCTTCTTCCAATCCCTCGTTTCATTTATACCCCTTAAAAGATAAACTTGAAATCGGTGCAGGGCATTATAAATTTCCATTTACGAATTACTCAATTTAAGATAAGAGCTTTGGATGTTAAGAATTTTGTATCTAAAAGACTGAGGTTCATATTTATTTTAGAAAAGAATTCAAATCCGTTTTGAACGAGAGTGAACAATTGCTTTTAAACAAAAAAGACAAAGAACTTTCTGATGAGAAATACTGCCATAGAAACAAGCTCGATGCTTTTAACCCTAAGGCACTAAACGGTCGTAAAAATTACGACGGGAATTTATTCATCGGCGATTTTCGTTAGTTCCCTTTGGACGAGTCGGCTATCCTATTGCGTACCTTCGTGGCTCGGCCCTTTCTACCTGCCAGTGTGTTTCTAGTCGTCCGAGAGTGGGTGTGACACCCTTAACAGACAATCGAGTCGTAGAAGTTAGACGGTTTACTACCTACTCCCGATACATATCAAGAACAATTTCGAGATATCTTAATGATTTTGTTATATTTATGAAGCCTCCATTCAATCTTACAATGGTTGGGATAATTCGTACCAATAAATTCCACCACAAATGATTTCAAAGAAAAGACCCAACGGCCCATCATTGTTTCGATTTTACCGGCAAATAACTCTTGTAACCTAAAAAACGAAACCAAATAAAATTGTGGCTCTCGTATCCACAACCCATGAAAAACCAGATATCAACGAAAAGTCGAACGTCTGAAATAATAGAATTTTATAATTCTACAAAGGGAGCAGTAGACTCGTTAGATCAAATGTGTCGAACCACTTCAAGTTCACGTAAAACAAACCTAAGGCCACTATGCGTGTTTTACGATATGTTAAATATTGGCTGCTATAATTAATGGATTATATGCACACACAATAAAGTGAGACACAATTAAAAGCCTTCATCAAGAAAAGCATTTTTGCTACAACTCTCTGAAGATCTGACAAAACCATGGCTGAACCAAAGAGTAACCCTCCCAGAAATCCAGCGTTCACTACAACAAATAATCCGTGAAAATTTGAATATGCAATGTTCAGGAGAACCTCAGCAATCTCCTAAACATCAAGGTCAAATAAAAATAGTATATAAAAAGACTTTTAAATTATTCTCTTTTTTTTAAGCGCACTGAAGAACGTAAATATTTTCTTATATATATATATTGTCTCTCCCTTGTGCTGACGAAGGGATCATCCCGAAAGATCCAATAACTTCTACAAATGTGTCTCTCCAACACCCCAGCGGCTCTCCTCCCGGTAAGTGCTCACTGGGTTTCCTTCAACACCTAGTTTCCCTAAATATCCTCATTTACCTTTCCTCTTCCGTAAGTTTATATATATATATATACCGGAGAGTGAAGATGGCATGGAGTGCTTTTGGCAAGAATGCGAACATCTTTAAATCAAATATTCCAGTCTTCCTAAAAAGGAGACTGTATGACCAATGTGTTCTGCCTGTTCTGACATATGGTTGTGAAACATGGACCATGAATGCCAGAATGATACAGCGCCTGCAAACAACACAGAGGGGCATGGAGAGATGCATGTTAGGGATCACCCGAAGAGATCGCAAGAGGAACGACTGGGTAAGAAAGAAGACGGGAGTCTGTGACGTGATTAGAAGAGTGAAGGTGTTAAAATGGCAGTGGGCAGGCCACATTGCTAGAAGAAATGACCAGCGTTGGACGTCCAGTGTCATCGAATGGATCCCAAGAAACATCAAGAGACCAAAAAGAAGACCGAAAGACAGGTGGGACAGAGAGCTTGTTAAGTTCTTGGGGCAAACTTGGAGGAGGGAGGCAGTTGACAGGGAAAACTGGAAGTGTCTGGGGGAGGCCTTCGTCCATCAGTGGACTGAAAAAGGCTGATGATGATGATGATGATGATGATATATATATATATATATATATATAATTTTAAAAAGCTTATATTTTTACTTTCTCCATACATAGTATGGGGAAAGTATGGTGATCACAAAAAAAAACGACTTCGAGATTTCAACGGAAATACACGTTTTGATGTCCCTAGAACACGTTTAGACTATTTTCGGAATGATGTATCTGCGGATGGATGGATGGATGTACAATATGTGATTGTGGGCGCTCTAACTCAAAAAGTACCTGTCATATTAATACCAAATTTCATATATAACACCTTAGCATGAGCGCAAAGAACGGATTAGTTTTTGGACAATACTGGTTAACCGAAAGTCGAGGTTTATTCGAAACCCGATTTGGTTTTTGCGATATCTCTCCGTTAAAACATCATTATTGTATATACAATTCTATACAATGATTATAGAGAATGTAATTTCCTACAGCTTTCATTTGAAACAATTTTCCATACAAGTAATTGCTTAGGAGTTATTTATAAATGATCGGTTTTATCAGTTTCCGTCAAATATATCCTTAAAAACTTCGTTATCGGTAAGCTTAGTGAGGACCAATGTTGTAGAGAATAATATTTCTTCCAAGTTTTGTTTGAAACAAATTTTCGTAGAACCATCCATTTAGGAAATATTTTGCTTATTCGTAAATTTCCAGTATACAGCGCCACCACCATGTAGCGGTGAATTCTGTAAACATATTCAAAATATAATTTACGGCAATAAAGACGACTGTATTCTTTTACGATACGAAATAATAATTTTGCCTTATAATGCTATTCATAATAATTTAAATATCTATACCCCAAATATGGAGAAAGTCGTGTGTTGGTCACATCAGATTTTTATTTTATTATTTTTTGTGAAATGAATTCGTAATTATGAAAATGAGATCAAATTATGATGAATTAATTTGCATCAAACATAGCTATTCAATACTGAAATTAATATTTTAGCTAATATTTTTATAAAACTTTCATAAGGAAATTTTTAGTGATAACATTTTGACAAACTATGATTTTATGGTGTGCTCCATGCTCAGAATGCTTTTCCCAGAACTGAATGAAGACATCATTCATCCTTGAAATGATTAAAATATATCTGAGCTTCTAAAATAGCAGATAAGACAATTAACACAATGTAAAACAAACTGGAGGTGCTGTCTACCTGTAAATTAACAACTGAAATCAGGATTTAACATAATTTTAAACTTTTCACTCTCATGCATACCATAAAATCTATTAATTTGGCTACCAAAAAACACATTCATCTCATGTTTAAAAAATCCGAGGTGGCCAACACATGACTTTCTCCATACAGAGCAATGAATATGATTGATCTTGACATCACCGCTCTCAGCAATATTTATCAGCGATTACAATAGAGAAAAATTTTAAAACATTTTCAATAGTAGTGAAGTGTTCTCGGGTTTCACACCGGGTGATGTCTTGTATAAGAGTCGACGTATCGGCGTCTGTTACAGCCGCCATCTTCAGGAACAACTGAGTACCGTTTCAAGTTGGGTCCCGGTTTATATCCCTAACTTGTTCGTCTGTTGGTCTCTAATTGGTTCTCGCGTCGGCCAATGGCATTTCCGCTCCTGGGTCATTATGTGAAAGATGTGATCCCATGTTTTACTAAGAGGGAATCCCCTATCTCTATTCAAAATGTTTTTGTTGAGCCTAATTTCAATCCCCTCCCACACGAGACGGTCCCAAAAGGCAATCTTATCATGTCTCGATTTTCTATGAAATAAAATACAATTACGATCTTATAATCAATCTTATTATGGCGCAGTTAGCTTTAAAACGTATCGCATTTTCTTGACGCTTGGTGTCACTACTTGCGCGATAGCCAAAGCAATCGATTTGCTCTTAAATTTCAAATTAAAATGAAAATACCGATAACGTGAAAATTGTTTAAATATTTTTAATCGTGCGACGTCCTAATATTTTTATTATGTAAAACTTGTGATTCAAATTTTTAAAATATATATATATATATTTCGGATTTTAAAACATGTATATATCTGAGAGAAGTTAATAAACAAGAGTATAATAAAAAGAAGAGTGTGATACATTTTCCCCGATAAAACCAGAGAATGACGACAACGTACTGTCGAAAATGTAATCAACCCTACTGTGGTGAATATCGTTCCAATATCTGTACCAATTGCTCTTAAATAAGTATTTTTCTCATTAATAAACTATTTTTATAAATCAATCTGTAGTTTTCATTCGCCTTTAATACACTTTTCACGCACTATATCCCAAAATATATCTAGATAAAGATACGTCGTAAGATTTAAGACGGCTTAGTACTTCCATAATTTTTATACACCTTTAGTGTTCTAGGGTAATATAGGAAACATATTATTGCATAGCACTAATAACAAGCTATTAAAAGGAATTTATAGAATAACTAGCAGAAGTGACCGTTGAATTTCAACGGATTAAGTGAATCTAAAACTTCGACCGTGTAACATGTAAACATCGTAAGAATAAAATAGTTCACAGTTTTAACCGTCGAATAAAGAAAAAGTTATTTAGATTAATAAAGGAAGAAAATCTTGCATTGTGAAAAATCGAAAATTACATGTAAACTTATGGGAAAATAATTATTGAATTAAGCTCTCCCTCTCCCCAAATTTTTTAAATTCATACAGTCTATGATACACGCAGAGTAAAATTATATACCTATGCGAAGTTTCTCTCCCTCCCTCCCTCCCTCTCCCTTCTTCTCCCTCCCTCTCCCTATTGTATCAAATACTTAAAAACAAAAGCCCTCGTTATCTATCTACTGAGTCCGTTTCCATTAATACAGTTCATCAATGCAACACCAGAAGATGTGATAAACTTCTGACCCCACTCCATAGAACAGAAATATACAACAAATCCTTTACCGTCACTACATGCAAACTCCGGAATGGCCTTTCATTGTGAATTCATAATAATTTAAATATCTATACCCCAAATATGGAGAAAGTCATGTGTTGGCTACATCAGATTTTTATAGAAATTTTCTGAATTTGTAATTTGCTATTTTGTTTGCATGTTTTCTATTTATTTTATTTTCTGTGAAATTATTATTATTATTTAAATTCTCATTTGTAATTGTTGACGCAGGTTTAAATGGAAGGGACTATATAGTCTCAATTTCGCCCTAATAAAGTCGTTTGTCTGTCTGTCTGTCTTCCTCCCTCCCTTCCTCTCACTCTCTCCTTCTCCCTCCCTCAACCTCCTCCCTCCTTCCCTCTATCTCCCTCCCTCCCTCTCTCTTCATCACTTTGCTCCTTCAGACACTCGTACCACAAATATCTTCTATCACATTCCCGTCCCTAACTTTCAACCGACTATCATTCTCTCTTACAGGTCGTAAAACTTAGTTATTTATAAACACCTTGCAATTATTTTATAAATATGTAGCATCTATTTTATATCTATAGCATATTTCGTATATATGTGTATATGTATATATACGAGGTCTGATCAAAAATTTCTAAAACACAATGTATTACAAAATAAGAATTGAAGGTAATGGTCCAAAATGCTGAGTCAGCATAACAATGACTCATTACATGCAGGAGTGGTGCCGCTACCCCCTCCACCAAACCAGTTCTGAGCAGAGCATTGTCATATTGAGACATGTCTTTGCCCTCAGTCGCAGTCGTAATGGATACAAAAGAAGGACAACGTGTGTGCATCAAGTTTTGTGTGAAGAACGGGAAAAACGGAGCAGAAATTCTCCGAATGCTAAGAACTGCTTAATAAGCAGTGATTATGGCGATGCTTGTTTAAGCAAGCCAGTTGTTTATCAATGGATAAACCGTTTCCAACGTGGTCGAGAATCTGTTGAAGACGACCCACGTTCAGATCGTCCGTCAACTTCACGCAGTGATGAAATGGTTGCTAAAGTGAATGAAAAAATTCATCCTGATCGACGATTAACCATTAGAGAAATCGCCGATGAACTGGGGATACCATACGGATCATGTCAGGCGATTTTGACTGATAATCTTGGCATGCGTCGAATGTCTCCAAAATGTGTCCCAAAATTGTTAAGTGAAGACCAGAAAGTTTGCCGTCATAGAGTGAGCAAGGACCTGAAAATGGGCGGAAATGGACCCTAATTTTATCAATTGCATTGTGACTGGTGATGAAACACGGGTGTACGGTTGTGACCCTGAGGCAAAATTCCAGTCGTCGCAATGAAAGTCGCCAAGTTCTCCCCGTCCAAAAAAAGGCACGACAGGTTCGGTCAAATGTGAAAACAATGATGATTGTTTTTTTGACATTCAGGGCATAATGCATAAAGAATTTGTTCCGACTGGTCACACAGTAAACCAGGCCTTTTATAAAGAGGTTTTAATTCGATTAAGGGGAAAAGTTCGGAGAAAACGCCCCTAGCTTTTCCGAAATGAATGATTTCTCCACCATGACAATTCTCCTGCTCACATTGTCCTTTCCATTCAAGAGTTTTTGGCCCAAAAAATATTCCTGTAGTACCCCACCCTCCATACTCACCTGATCTCGCCCATTCTGATTTTTTTCTATTCCCTAAAATGAAAATGAAGCTAAAAGGACGAAGATTTGAGGACATTCCAACCATCCAACAGAATGTGACATCGGAACTCGACAATCTCAAAGTTGAAGACTTCCAGCGATGCTTTCAGAAGTGGTAGAAACGTTGGGACACCTGTATATCAATGGGGGTAGACTACTTTGAAGGGGACAGCTAGTAAAAATGTTTTATGTCATTTATTTTCTTTTTTGTAAATAAAGTCATAACTTTTTGATCAGACCTCGTATGTACGTATGTATGTGTGTGTGTGTATATCATCAAACATATATAAAAGACAGTGGCACTTTGTCCCTATGTCCCTTTTTCCCTATGTCCATTAATCCTTTAATACTTTATGAAGCTTAATATCTCGCAAACAACAACCGAATTTGATGAAATTTTCAGGATAGCATTATGACATAATAACAAAACGTTTTAATGTATCGGTAATATATAAAAGCCTTATTCTGTCCCTTTCTTCTTTTGTCACTCCCTCAGTCACGCTCTGAAAAACAGAACTATACCTGGAAAAAGGGGACTAAGATAAGCTTTTGAAGCACAATAGATATTCGCGGCGAGGGTTTCGAACCTTCGCTCAGATCGAAGGCAACCCTCTCAACAGAAGGTATGATTTCAGGTCAGAGAAGACTGCCTCAATTTTATTTCAGGCACTTATGCTAGTGTGTGTGTGTGTATATCTCTCTATATTATAAAATCGTAATGGTCATCATCATCATGCTGCGTAACGCTCTAATTTTGCGAATAACTCAGTTAAAAATTTACTGAGGTGTCTGAAATTTCTCAGGATTTCAGTTTTAATGAATCTCTACATTATAACAAAAAATTTCGTATTAGGTCACGGGTTTGACCATCACAGGATGAATGTCTTTCCCTATAAGATAACACGTAAATATAACATTTTTGGTTTGAAGGCTTTCATTCTTTTACTTTTAAAATATCTTACAATTAAGTTATCGGTACTAACAATAAGACTGAAGATCAGATTGAACAACGCCGTGCTTCCCATAGAAATGAAAATATGCATTTGCTATGACAATTAGTAAAGCTCAGGGACAAAATTTTGAAAAAGTCGGTTTATATATAAACCAAAACAGACCAATTTTTGGACATGGTCAACGTTATGTAGCTATATCCAGAGCAAAGTCACGTCAAGGGGTGAAAATACAAATTACTGGAAGTGATAATAGAGCGGATAATGAAATAATTAAAACTGTAGTTTATAATGAAGTGTTAAATTAAATATCACTTCAATAAATTATTATTGTTAATTTATTATTAGAGAGCAATTGTATATTCCGTATATTCGTTTAAACCCATATTCCCTTTAAATTAATGTAAATCCAATATGTACCTACTACATGGTAGAAACGAAGAAACAGCACGCAAAGGAGAAGGGTTTGGCGAGCGACAGCCAGCAGGGGGCTTGCCCCCTAGTATGTATGTATATATATATATATTTGTATGTGCATATATAAATTTGCTTGCATATGCTATATGATGTAAATTTTTTTAAACTGGTAAATTAATTTTCATCTGTTGCTAGTATTATAATTTTCTTTTCTTTTTACTTTTTCATTGTTTTTTAAATGGATTGGTATTGTGTAATGTGTTTTTATAAAAGTATGTATGAAGAGGAGTGTGTGAATTGCATGCATATATGTATACATATGCCTCCATCCGTCAGTGGATTGAAAAAGGCTGATGATGATGATGATATGTATGTATCCGTACGTATATGTGTACATATGTACTTGTATATATGTGTATATGTATGTGTTTATGCGTGTCTGTGTGTGGGTATTTATATGTGCGTGTATGTGCATATGTGTATGGCTATGTATATTTCATTATTTTTATTACTTATCTCTATGTTCCCACGTACAATGTGTAACTTATGTTTATTCTCCTCTCAATCTGTAAATAATACTATCTGTAGGTTTCGCAGGTTTTTCATACCCACCCTTCTTATGTGGGTGTTTTCCTGCAGTGGGGGTTTTTCTAAGGCTTACTATAAGTTAACTAACCTTAGTTTTTCCCCACAAATAACTATATATATATATATTTATTCCCCACCCTCTCTTTCCCCCACCCCCTGCATCCTCCAATCCCCGACCTTTCCACGCTCCCTTCCCTTCCACCCCCACATCTTCACCCCAGTGTCACTGACAAATCAGTTGTCTCTCTTGTGCTGACGAGGGATCATCCCGAAAGCTCTAACCTCTACAAATGTGTCTCTCCAACACCCCAGAGGCTCTCCTTCCGGTAAGTGTTCACTGGGTTTCCTTCAACACCTAGTTGCCCTAAATAAATAAATAAATAAATAAATATATATATGTATATATATATATACACTACGGAAGATGAAAGGTAAATGATGATATTTAGGACAACTAGGTGTTGAAGGAAACCCCGTGAACACTTACCGGAAGGAGAGCCGCTGGGGTGTTGGAGAGACATATTTGTAGAGGTTACTAGAGCTTTCGGTATGATCCCTTTGTCAGCACAAGAGAGACCTAGTTGTCCTATATATACGAGTGTATATGTGTGTATGTATATATATATATATATGTGTGTGTGTACTCGTATATATAACTCGTTTTTGTACATATATAGCAGACTGTCTAATGTGTATTTTGTTATCATTTGTGAATTTTATTTGTATTTTATCTTATCTAAAAAGCTTTGTATGTTATTAATTTTGTAACTGACATTTGGTTAGATGGCAGAAGGGATTGTCTAGCCTCAATCTCACACAGAAATGAAGACCATATTAATTCGTTCATTCCTTCTCTCCCTCCCTCCCTGCCTCTCAATTCAATTGACTTTAATAATCGTTTCGATCGCATAAGAATCGCGAAAATACGTCAACACATATAATAGAGGGAAAAGAGGCGAGGAAGAGATACGCCTTTTTCCCGCAAAGTGTCGCTCTCCTCCGCACTCAGATAGATACACCTTTTTGCGGCCTTCCCATTAAAAAGGAACCTAAGCCGGCTCCACTTCTAATCCGAGAAGACTCTGATGTTCCAAAGAGAGAGATAGAGAGAGGAAAGCTGTTATGTTCCCTCTCTCACTCTATCTCATACTTTCCTCCGAAAACACCATTCGAAGAATTCAAAGGAAGACTCATTGACCTTCCTCTTTTTCCCAGCTATCTCCCCCTCCCCCTACCAATCCAACCCCCCCTCCCCATCTCACCTCCAAGCTTTTCATGTTGACGATGTTGCCGAGAGTTCGGCGAACGCTTTTTACGCCATTCGAGGGAGAGCAAATGAAACGATCTTCTTTCGCTTCATCCATCCTCGAAAGCCTCGAACGGGCTTCATTTATTTCCGCTATCACTCGCCTCTACATTGAGAAGGCTAAGTCGAAGAAAGCAGAGTAACGTCCACGTTAGGGAAGAGGTAGGAGGAGGATGAGGAAGGGATAGGGAGAGAGAGATATGTATGTAGGAGGGAAGAAGGGTGAGGGAGAGAGAGATAGGGAGGAGGAGGGAGAGGGAAGGTGATAAAAGTGGAAGGAGGGGGAGAAAGAAGACGGTGGAGGTGAACTAAAAAAAGGTAAAAGCTGGATTTTGGCGGAGAAATCGCTGGATGAAATGAGAATAAACTCGAAGACTACATGGTTACAAAGGGAGAGATCCATTTTACAGCCCCATTGGCATTTGCTTCCTTCTCTGATCGGAAAAGATTTCGGCAGCAATTCTAATACATTGCTTATTATTACATAAATACGTTGGTCTACCAATATTCAATCCGTCATTACAATCCGATTCTTTGGAATACATCCTGAAATATCTTAGAATAGGATTGTGTAATGGCGGACATTTGAAATGTTAGTAGAGCGTTTTTCATCAGTCTAAATCAGTGGTCTTCAAGGTGGGCGATAGCGCCCACTAGTGGGCGTTTTTGGATTTTTGGTGGGCGTTAAAGAACTCACAAAATGCTATTCTAATTTTTACACTGAAAAATAAAATTCTATAAAAAAGCACACATATTCTGTACAACTATTTTAAACACTGTTATTACCACTGAGACCGTATTCGGTAATCTCATCTAACGATAGTCCCACTAGTATTAGGGTTACCTTACCTCCGTAAATCGCTTTGCTACTGGGGGCGCAAAATTATTCTTTGCCCCGGGCGCCAGAAACCCTCACTACGCCACTGGGTGGGCGATGAACTTATTTCAAAGGACAACATATGGTAAAAGTGGGCGGTGACTCAAAAAAGGTTGAAGACCACTGGTCTAAATCATTATAATTCTCCGAAATACGTCTTCCAAGTTGAGGCTTTGACTGTTATTCATTTATTCCTTTCTCTCTCACAATCACACTCATATTCAAACCTTCGCTTCCCTATTCATTAAATCTACTACCTGTCAATCTGCAATACTCTCACAAATCTATAAAAATCCAACCAAATTCTGAGAATCAAATCATGGGATCGATGATACTTTCCTGTGCGCTCAAATTGCGCATAGAAATATGTATTTTAAATAACAGCTTTTTCGCGAGGATCTGTAAAAATACTTCATTAGTTAAAAAAATTAACTGAATCTAAGGTCGGAGTATTACAATATTAACAAAATGAATAAATAAATAAAAATATGAGTATCATTATGAAATATATAAAAATATATATAATATGGCAAAAATACAAACTATCTGGGCTGTAAAAATGTCGCAACTCACTTATCGAGCCAACTAATTTGTTTAATATGGTTAATCAAAAAGTAATTGAACTTCTAACGCATTCTTCTTCCGATTAATCGTGCAATGTAAGGGACGCGAAAAAATAAAATAAAAATCTCTTCTCTAATTCATTCCCTCTACTATCCCCTCTTCTAATTCATCCCTCTCCTTCCCACACTCCTTCCTCTATTTCACCTCTTTTCTTCCCGCTCTCACTCTATTTCGTTTCTCTCATCTATTCCACCTCCTCTCCTCTATTTCACCCCTCTCCTTCACACTCCCAACCTCTATTTCACCCCTCTCCTCTATATCACCCCTCTCCTCTATTTCACCCCTCTCCTCTATGTCACCCCTCTCCTCTATTTCACCCCTCTCCTCTATTTCACCCCTCTCCTCTATTTCATCCCTCTCCTTCCCACTCCCAGCCTCTATTTCATCCCATCTCCTCCTCCATTTCGTCTCTCACCCCTATTTAATGCTCTTTCCCTCTTCCTCTATTTCACTAACCTCTTTCCTATTCTCCAATTCTACTGAAATATGATAAAATTTCTCTTTCGTTACTAACACTTTTTTGGAGTCATTCACTTAAATGAAATAAGAATTTGCGAAAAAGGCGAGGATTGATGAAGATAAGACACGAAAACCGATCTTTAAAACATCTCAACCGATCGAGAGGCACGAGTTTACCCTCCTCAAGTCCACTATTCGCACGGAAGTGAGTTTTATAGGTAGAAGATGAAACTTAAAGTTGTAACAGAATGCCTCCTGGATTTCCTCAACTTCATAATTATACGAATGACAAATTTAAGTGAAATGGCGGACTGTTTTCCTTTTAGTAATATGGTACTATCTGAAAGGTGGAATCTGTAGTAATAGTAGTAATTAGGTTTTTAGGTGCGTCAACAGCTAAGGTTATTTTGCAACGTCAAATTCTCTTAGAGAAAATCAACATACATCACAACATCCATGCCCGAAGCGGGATTCGAACCCGCGACCTTTGGGTTATAAGGCAGGCGCACTGCCTACCAGTCTAACCCAGCCGGCGTGGGATATGTTTTCACATCCTGATTCACAAATAGTCTCTCGTTATTTACTTGTATTATTTACCAAAATATTCACTCTTGCTGCAATTTAAGTTAGAATTCTTAATGGGAAAACAGGATTCCAGATATTTGGTCAAAATTATCGTTAATAAGCAAGCAGGAATTTAGATTCAATTTTCTTATTGCCGTCATTTAATCGACAACTTCAAAGGTAAAAATGTTAACGAACACCGTTGAATTTTGTGTCTTCGGTTCCCCTCGCCCTAAATGTGTAGGGTTTAAATGCTTCAACATGGCTGATTATTCGCCATAATCAAATTGATTAATTTAAAAAAATCTTTACATTTCCTGAATTAGTTTTGGGATATAATAGGTTTGACACAGACGCACGGCAGACCGCCTTACAACACTGAACTAATTCTGTCAAATTCCTGCCATGCGTCAGAAAAGAGGGGAAAGCAATGGCGATTCCAAAAGGCGAAATAGAAACAATAGGGAAATATTGGAATTAGCTCCGTGATCAACTCCGAAGGCGCTGTCCTTGGCGTGAGTGGAGCAAAGGAAAATAAAACCAATCATCGGCCAAAAATCTCGGGAAATTTTTCGAATAAACAAAGGATTGCGTAATGAAATTCACTTTCTCATATGTAGGAATCAAAAGTTACATTCTGTCATGTAAACATTATATGGTTTTTGCAGAAACTTTCCAGCGTATACGTTTTTTTTGTTGCTTAATTTCATCAATTCAATGTAATAAAAATTTACCTAGTAGCAATAATGACATTACCTTAAGAGAGAGAAATGTTTGCTTTATCATATTTTGACCGAACTATCCATCAGAGGAAATAGAAAAGAAAGAATTAGAAAATTCTACTGAAGGGAATCTATGTGACATTAGAAAAAATTCAGTTAACATTGATGGAAGTGTTATTATGTTTCCTTTCCAGCAAAAGAGAAAATATTAATGCTGTACTCTAACTTTAATTGATTTGCTAATATTGATTACCTTGAAATATCTCGATTATGAAAATGTAACCATCTTGGTCCTCATGAAAATAATGCGTTCCAATATCTATAATCTACTATAATATATTTTGAAGCGTGTTCGTGTTTTTGTGTGTTTGCTCATGGTACTTCTCCTAAAACATAAAAGCTAGAATAACCAAATTTGGTACGATTCTTCCTTATATCCTAACTTAGTGAATGGTCAAGGTTTGGTAAACCGGGATTAATCAGTGCTGCCAATATACGGGATTAACATTTTTACATAAGACAACACGTATGAATTCATTTCTTGACTTGCAAGGTTTTCTTCCTTCAAGCATTAAAATACGTAAATATGGACCGATTTTTTTCGTTTCTGCTTTATTCGACGAATAAAACTCTATAATACCTTATTCCTGCAAAGTTTACATGTTACACGGTCAAAGCTTTCAGAAATACGCTTTTAGTTTCGAAATTTTGTGGATTTTTCGTACCCCTCCCGGACGTTGCCAAGGCGACCGTCATTGTTACCTCCGATTCAGTTAACTTCAATGAAGATTACAAACAGACGAAAGTTTGGCGTTATTCCATTCTCACTTTTCTTTAAGCAACGAAATGATCGATGTTTATGGATAGCAACGTAAATAGATACTGATTATTATTCAGGAAGCGTTTATTGATGAAAGTAATTGAACCTTCTTTCGTCTATTGAATACTGGAATCTTACATTTTTTGTAAGTAAAATAATTATATTCTACATTATAATGTTTATTAACTTAAATAAGCTCACGTATCTGGTGTACATTTACCGGAGTCAGTGTTCAATCATGGACAACTGTACGTTTCTTTTTCAAGCCACAAAAGTAAATATATTCAGCGAGGCATAATTACACAAGAAAGTAATATGATAGGAAATAAAATTATCGTTAAATTTGAATGCAATAGGCTCGGAAACGGATTGTTAAAAGCAAATATGATTAACTGTTAAGAAAAGCTAATTGTAATTTCAAAAGTATCTACTATGCATTGTAAAGAGTTTGTATGTTGTGGTGTAGTAGCTTCACTAAATCCATTGAAATTCAACGGGAAATTCTGCTACTAAAGGAAAAAAAGAATTAAATAAAATACCTGTATATTTAAATTATTATTATACTGGTTATGATAAAGACAAATAATTGTGTTCATATTGCAAATAGTGTTTTTTTTTAATTTTTAACATTTTTTAAGTTTAGTGAGCAATGACAGTCAGTTGTGCTGTAGTAGATTCACTAAATCCGTTACAATTCACCGGGAAATTCTGCTAGTAAAGAAAAAAAATTAAATAAAATACCTGTATATTTAAATTATTATTATACTGGTTAAAATAAAGATAAATAATTGTGTCCATATTGCAAATAGTGTTTTTTAAATTTTTAACATTTTTTAAGTTTAGTGAGCAATGACTTTTAGTTAGGAAAAGATTAAGAAATTTGTTGCGCTTTGCATGATCTTACTTGCAACATTAATTTACATCAGTACATATTACCAAATCATCAGCATCAATAAGTATTTACATTCTTTGAAAGAGATTATGTATAGTATTTTGTATTTTATACATCATTGAATGCATCATAAACGTTATCCAGCTGACGCCGAATGGCTTTCATTTTATCAATTCTGTAATTATAACGAGTTTTCGACAACGGCTTGATGTAAAATTTCTCAAGTGACTTTAAAAATTTATTTCCATTTTTGCATAGAACCAGGAAAAGGTATATTAGATACAGTATACATAATTATATAATTCTAAATCGGGAGTCCTAAAAATTAATTTTCTTAGGTGCCCCCAATTATAAATTCCACCACCGGAGAAACGCCATATTTTTCTAAGCTAAAAGCTAAATATTAGCCAAAATATGTTGAAGAACGATTCCCCAATGAGCCTATTCTTTATGAATCCATCTTTGGAGTTCCTTAATTGAAAACTGGGAGAAGTTGGAGACAGCAATGCGAGGCCTCCAATGTGTATAAATATAACGTCAAACAATCCCTCGTTCTCAATGCGGTATAAGAAAGGACATACATTATTACAAGTCACCAACAACTTAACGGCGTTGGTATTCCATCGAGAACGGTTGAAGAATGCCGGAAGTGCGTTTTGTAGGGCCCCTATCAGGCCTTGGGCCAACCGGACGATTTTATCCTGATAGTGACGAAGAGAATGATATTCCTTTTCGGAGATTCCTGAATCCGTAGAGTGCCTGAATAAGATTATGCGCTCCTATTTTACTGACCGTCTTGACCCTTTTACATGTCGAATTCATAGAAAAGAAAATTTTCCCTTTCTCATTCTTTCTTGCCTCTTTCAAGAGAATTTCACCTTGATATTCTAGGATATAACTTGGCGATCCTCATACAGACTAGGTAGGGAATCTCTGCCTTAGAAGAAGGCCTAACCTCGAAATAGTGCACCGAACAACGGCCCGAGTTTTTGAAAGCGAATACATATACGATGCAGCGTATTCGGACATTTGAAAGACACGTGACGGCAGGCCATGAAGCTTATAGGAAAAGAGTACCAACGGAAGTTATTCCATAACTCTGATAGTCTCACATTCTTAGAGGGCGTGCGTGGCATAGTGTTAATGAGCTAGATCGGAGTGTATTAGAAAATGTGTCTAGAACTGAGATATCACGGATCAATTTTCCTATATGCGATTGATTCGATCGATAGACACTTTAGATAGATTGCACGTATGAATGAGTACCCCGTCAAATGCTGGTGGTGGTTGGAAGGGTAATAATTGAAACTGTGAATCAATGTGCAACTCTCACGCAGAACGATGGTTCAGGCTGAATGCCGATTGTATAGTATAATGTGCAAAACCAGAAAGAAAAAAGTTGATCGTAGTTTTCAACTACGCCGTCATTAAAGTTTAGTTCATTACAATAACATACCTCAAGCATTTCTGGGACGAATCAAAAATGTAAAAGCGACGGAATACTATTTGTAATGGTTTTCTAAGGAACAGAAATGCATATCTGAGAAGTTGATTTTTTAAATGTGGCGTAATAAATGCAGTTTACGTGTAACCTTAGTTTAACACACGCGCAATACTCCACTCTCGTCTATGCATCAGTATTCTACTTACGAATAGTTAGTCCCGGGAAATCTGCTCGTGCCAGTTACTTACCTGAAAAGAAAGAATGAAACATAAGCATCAAATAGGGAAATGCTTCCGGAAAGCAATCATGCCATTAGGAAAACGACAATCGATGAGACCCTACGCTAAGAACATTAAAGTATTAGTCAATGTAAATCAGTGTTTACAGAAAAGGACGCGCGGCACGCTGTGGTGACGTGCCTGATTACTATAAAGGGTGCCACGAAAACATGGTTTAATAGTCACAGGAACGATTTAGAAATGTTAGAAGGTGGTTAAGGGGAACAACTTTTCATCTAAGAAATTGATAGCCTTGTACATATTACCAAAAATGTATGCATCCAAAACTTTTGATACTCTTACGTATGCAACCTTGTTCTGAGGAAAGGGTTCTGACAAATTGTAAGAAATTCGGATTATCTTTGAAGGGTTGCCTAGCCTAAAAGAAGTGTGAGAAACCACTGATATATTTTTAAATATATTATCATTTTCAAATTTATGGAGTCTATTTCGAAGTGTACAAATCATAAAATAGTTTATACAGAAAATTATATCACGTTTCACTCCAAAAATACAAAAAGTATTAAGTTGACCTTTGGGGTCTACCTTACAAATAATGCCATAACACCTTTCACAGCTATTGAGAATACGCAATATATTAATTTACTAGTAGAGCTTAATATCTTCGGGAAGTGTCCACGCGTAAACGTGATTATTTCATTTTAAAATATTCTTTTTTGATTTTCGAAACGATCTCACTACTTTCCAGTCAAATAGTTAATTTTTTTAGCAAATCTCAAGAAAGTTGTTGAAAAAAATACTTATATCTAACCATAACTAAAACACACTTCAGCTGCATAAATTCCTAAGTTGTTCAAGGTTTTTCCTCATGATTTATGTATTGTTTCTATTAGTTTCAAATATGAGCTGTTTAGATCCTGGTTGCTATCAGTTTATTTTTTCTGAGAAACAGTTTATGAATATCACATTTTAATTGATGAAATGTATTGTTCGTAAGATGAAATAAATTCCGAATGAGTTTATTTGAAAATACATTAAGTTAAAACATTCCAATGCACGTATATTTATAGGAATGCACTGTCAAATATATTAATGAATATAAAATTGAAAATAAAATAAAATAAATACTTCTATGTAGTTTTAAATCCTTAAGTTTTCGAAGCATAACTCCGTGCGTATTATTTATGGTGAAAATCGCACTTCAAGTTCTCGAGTACAATCAGTAGGTTCTCCTTCGTAATTATCATAATCTATTTATCTATACATACCTATATAAATAAAATTGTAACCTCTGTCTGTACATTTGTTTTTTTGTCGGGGTTTTACTTTTTTGTGTGTTTTGCATCAAAAGAAGACGTTTGAACCTGTTTGCAGAATTGTTGTCTGCCTGTCTGTCTGTCTGTTTGTTTGTTACCGCATCACGCAAAAACGGCTGGTCGAATTTTTATGAAACTTGCAGCGTATCTTTAGACTGGTCCAGCTTAAAATATAAGCTATGTGGTGTATCTCAAAAAATTTTTAAGTGGAGTGGCATCGATTTGGTTTTTCGACGATAACTCTCGAGTAAATTAACTTAGGAAGTTCAAATTTTATATTTGTCACTTTCAATACAAGTATAAGATCAATTTTCCATATATTTATGAAAGTTTGTTTGTTTGTGCACCTATATATTTCCACACCGTTAAAGCTAGAATAATCAAACTTTGAAAAAATACTTTATTCACAAATAGGAAGATCGAGGGCTACTTTTTAATCCCAAATGTTTTATATTAATTGTACAAAAAGCAAAATAACTTTGTATGCTAATGCTCTACCATCTAGAGATGGGTCAGAAAGTACGGGACAGTTCTTTTCGAACTGTTCTGAAGACTAAACTGTTCAATAAAATAACTGTTCTCATTAACTTCCTATTCTCAAAGAACAGGTAACTCTACATCTTATACTCAGTGAGAAAGGTGGAAAACGACTACTTCCTTATCCGTAATTGGACGGCGGGGACTGATTAAACTACGCGTATTTTTCCAAGTCCTACTATTGATTTGAATCAAATTTGTTACGATTGTGGAGGGCTCCCAGAAATAATTCATACGTGGTTTTTGTTTCTCTCTGTCCGTTTTATTCAAAATGGTGGCCGAGTGAATTCTTAAATACAATGTATCATCTAGAATTCCGATCGGATTTGAACCAAATTTCCCCGGGCAACGCCGGTATTTCTGCTAGTCCATCTATAAAATAAAGTGTTTGTTTGTAATTTTATAGCGCAGTAACTACAGCGCGTACAAACAAAGAGAAAGGTATCATTTTAACCGGAATAACGAGTAAGGGTGTGTAGTAAGGTTTTTATATCGATTTGATTGACCTGTCTAATTTTAAAAAATATTTTCTTTTTTCAATTGAATAAGATAGGGACGACTGCAGCTTATTTTTCATTGAATTTTAAAATTATTTAGAAACATTGTACGAACTTGTGAATTGAATGGGTCTATGAAGAAAAGAACAAAGTTTATTCTTATTGAAGACAGAATCCTAATCCTGATCGAATTACCATAAAAATGCATTTAGAATCAATAAAATACATGATTTTATCAGTTTTATTACAATACTCATTATAAGCTACCATGACAACTCCCATTGTCGCCGAAATTTAAAGTCCAATGCATTTATTTTGAAAATTTTTTAACGTAATATCGTTTTTCAATTTATGTGTGCGAGTTTGCTTTGTTTACCTGACAATCTAATATTTGTTTATTATAACTGAAATATTACTAATAAATAGTTTTTAATGATATTTTCGTGTGGCGCAGAGTTCTCCAAAGCAAGATGTTTTTAAAACTACGTAAGTAACCTAAATAATTAGACGTAGATTTTATATAAATTGTGATTGGATAAATCGTTTCATTGTTTCCAAAGTATTGTTGATGTAAACAATTATCTTGTAACAGAACTCGTGGATGAGAGAATCGAGCTAATGGTCTGAGGGTAATATTCACTCTGTGATTCTTAAACGTTCTCTATTTACTTTTTTGTCTTTCGTTAAATTAAATCATTTCGTAAGTTCCTTTGTTCATTTATTTTTTGTTGATTATTGTGGTCTTGCTGGTTTTACTTACAGTTTTATTTTTGAAGAAATCGTCATGAAAGTTCGCATAGGTATATAATTTTACCCTGCAGGTAACATAGGCTATATGGATGGCGATAAAAAAATTTGGGGGAGGGAGGCTTAAATCAATAATTATTTTCCCGTAGGTTTTCTTCCTTCATTCATCTAAATAGGTAAATGCGGAGCGGTTTTCTTCATTTCTGCTTTACTGTGTACTGTTATTCTTGCGATGTTAACACATTACACGGTCAAAGTTTTAGATTCACTAGAACCGTTGAAATTCAACGGGCACTTCAGCTAGTCATGATATAATGAGACACTGTGATTTTTAAATCATAGTATGATTGGAATGAAATCGAAATTAATTATAATACTTATTAATACACTCGTGTAATGCCCATTGAAATATCAATGGAAGAATTATAGATAGATAGATAATTAATATTTTCATTAAAAATTATTAAAATCCCACTTTCACATATGAAATATTTTGTCATATACAACATATCTAGTGAATATTTTGTTGTAGTTAAACTTAAAATAGTTGCCTCCCTTCCCCCCCCCCTTTTCACACCCTCTTTCCCTCTCCCACCCTCTTTCTCCCTCCCCCTCTCTCTTCTCCCCCTCTACTTCCCTCTCTCCCCCTCCCTCTCGCTCCCCCCTCTACCTCCCCCCCCTCGTATTAAAAGCATTCAAAGAACGTTTATACCCATAAGGATTTAATTAACATGATGATATAGAGGTCTAACAATGGAATTGGTAGCCAAGGCAACATCCAGTTAAAATGGCAGTATTTCCACAAAATATGTGAATTAAACGTATAACATGAGCGATTTCGAAATGTGTGCGGAAAAAGATGAACAGAATAAGAAACTAATTTTTTCTTCAAAATGGTTCAGATCCGAAGATCGTAGATTAATTCCTTCTAATTTAATTTCCAAAACAATAAAAGACTGCACATCAAAAAATTGATTTCTACATGTTACCTTACGGAAAATGGAAATGTCTTCCTTGGAGTCGAACCCGGGACTTTTTCGGAGATTTATTTTCGTCATTACCTTAAAATATGTTAATCAAGCATCCTTGCCAAATTTCAATATTTTACCTATTCAGGAAGTTTGTTAAAACGCTCTATATCAGTCATCGTGAAAGCGTGACCAACCAACCAACCAACAGACCTGGGCTATTATAGTATAAAAAATGAACATCAGTATACTCTGAAGCTAGATTTATAACCTAAACTTTATTATTATTTCCATAAATATTACGAAGTGCGAATTCTGGTTGGTATTTAATTTAAGATTTACTCTTGGATTGTACTTTTACATTCTTTCCAATACTTAAGTTTACCTTTCATTGTAAATTGCTTAACGAAGCGAGTAATAAAATTTATTAATTAACTAGCTGAAAGTACCCGGCGATGCCCGGGTTATGCCAGACGTCTTTGGAGAATTATGTATTACTAGCAGAATTTCCCGTTGAATTTCAACGGATTTAGTGAAGCTACTACAGCACAACATAAAAACACTTTAAAATATATAGTATATACTTTTTAAATTACAATTAGCTTTTCTTAACAATTAATCATATTTGCTTGTAACGATCCGTTTCCGAGCCTATTGTATTCAAATGTAACGATAATTTTATTTCCAATCATATTACTTCCGCCAAATCCAGCTTCATTTCTTGTGTAATTATGCCTCGCTGAAATATTTACTTTTATATCTTGTAAGCAAGAGAACCGTGAAAAAGCAACGTACAATTGTCCATGATTGAACACTGACTCCGGTAAATGTACACCAGATACGTGAGCCCATTTACGTTAATAAACATTATAATGTAGAATATAATTATTTTACTTACAAAAAATGTAAGATTCCAGTATTCAATAGACGAAAGAAGGTTCAATTATATTCATCAATCGTTATAAACGCTTCCTGAATAATGATCAATATCTATTTACGTTGCTATCCATAAACATCGATCATTTCGTTGCTTAAAGAAAAGTGAGAATCGAATAACGCTAAACTTTCGTCTGTTTGTAAGCTTCATTGAAGTTAACTGAATCGGAGGTAGCAATGACGGTCGCCTTGGCAACGTCCGGGAGGGGTACGAAAAATCCACAAAATTTCGAAACTAAAAGCGTATTTCTGAAAGCTTTGACCGTGTAACATGTAAACTTTGCAGGAATAAGGTATTATAGAGTTTTATTCGTCGAATAAAGCAGAAACGAAAAAAATCGGTCCATATTTACGTATTTTAATGCTTGAAGGAAGAAAACCTTGCAAGTCAAGAAATGAATTCATACGTGTTGTCTTATGTAAAAATGTTAATCCCGTATATTAGCAGCACTGATTAATCCCGGTTTACCAAACCTTGACCATTCACTAAGTTAGGATATAAGGAAGAATCGTACCAAATTTGGTTATTCTAGCTTTTATGTTTTAGGAGAAGTACCATGAGCAAACACACAAAAACACGAACACGCTTCAAAATATATTATAGTAGATTATAGATATTGGAACGCATTATTTTCATGAGGACCAAGATGGTTACATTTTCATAATCGAGATATTTCAAGGTAATCAATATTAGCAAATCAATTAAAGTTAGAGTACAGCATTAATATTTTCTCTTTTGCTGGAAAGGAAACATAATAACACTTCCATCAATGTTAACTGAATTTTTTCTAATGTCACATAGATTCCCTTCAGTAGAATTTTCTAATTCTTTCTTTTCTATTTCCTCTGATGGATATGCATCCAAAGATGGTGATATAATTCAGTGTTTATCTGGGTAGGTTTAATCATATTCCAAACGGTTGAGTAAATTAATAACAGGCATTTCAAGGGGAACCTCTTAAGAATTAAATGATCTAAAATCTAAATTATCAAAAATAAAGGTAAGTTGAGTGATTGCATTTAGAAAACAACCAACGGTTAAAGATAAATGCTTTTTAAATAATATTTATATTGTAAGATCGTCAAGGGAATAAGAAATAAACCTTACAACACGAATAACACAAGATACAGTTTTATACTGTCTATAGCATCAACACAATGGATTTATATTTTCGTCTTGAAATTCATAAGGCATTTTCTGAATCATCGCCTTAAAAGAACATCTTTGATCAATTACGCAACAAAATTGACTTCTGAATAGTATTATTCAAATGGGTTTCTTTCTTTCGATTACGGATGATATTAAAATATAAAGATTCGACTAACCTTCCAAGTTCATATTTTCATTGTATACTGCCAATTTGGAGAATATTTTTTATGACTACACAAAGGAAGATGATCAAACTGATTTGAAAGTGAGCTTTCACAATGTATTAGAGTAGATATTTCAATTTTTACTTGTTATTTCCTGCTTTACGTAATCTTTGAACAGATTTTTAGCAGAATATACTATGCATAAATGGAAACCAAATGTAAATGAATTGGATACCCAGGCCCAAATACCTGATCCAACTTGAGAAGGAAGAAGAATAATAAGAGAAAGCACTTGTTTTCAATTTTGTATAAAAAATTTAATCATAGAAATCAAATGGTCACTGTTTTTAATTAAAAAATGTAAAAATATTAATAATAATTTATTCAATAATAATTTAATTTTTAAGAGAACCATTCCGGAACCAAAATTTTGACAGCATCGTTCTGACTCCGATACAATTTTTCAGTTCCGGTGCGGACGTCACGTGACCGTCGCCGGGGGAACGCCGGCAGGATTCCCAGAGACAGCTGAACGGCGGTCGACCTACGAGAACTTCAACGCGGTTCCTGTTCGACGCAGAGACGAGTCCTAGTCAGGGTTGTTAAACGAAACCGAACCCACTGAAAAGGAACGGTTCTGGAACGAAATATTTCGTTCCGACTAAACAATTCCGTTCCGGAACGGAACTAAACCCATCACGGAACATACAGTTTCGTTACGAACCGAAACTAAATGGCAAGAGAAAAGATATAGTTTCGTTCCGAACTGAAACTTTTCTTTGGGTTCGGTTTCGTTTAACAATCCTGGTCCTAGTTCGTAAGACAGCGGAAAGAAGAAAAAGAGAGATCTCCTCGTAGACAGTGTGTGCCGAACTATTCCTGTGGAACACCAGTTGTAACTATAAACAATATCACTGAAGTGATTTAAGTTGCGAGACAAGTTTGCGTCTCAAGTCTGTTTGCCTTTCGTTCTGTCATGTGTACTTAATTAGATATATACTATACTATTGATGTAATTCAAATTACGAGACATGTTTGCGTCTCAAGTCTATTTGCTTTTCTGTTTCTTATAATTTGGTATTAAATATAGCAATTAGTTAGAGATTGGCGTGGCGTTTTAATTGGGTCGCCACACTAGGTGAGATTCAAAGTTTGAAAATAATCATTATAAACACTTTTATCGCTAGAGTATTTTAAATTCAATGTTTGAATTTTCCATTAATGGTTAATATGATTTTAAAATGAATTTAACGTAAAAATTCACTTCTTCCAAAAATTGAGGTTTTGAGTTTTTTGGGGCAAGGATTTTTTGACTGAATGCTAGGTGGGACATATGATGCAAATGGTCGAGAACTGCTGCTCTAAACCTCTATATACTAGTTTGATATGCGTTCATATTGTAAACCTTGTAAAACATTCTTTGCCAAACAACTTCGTTAACTTTAATATTGAAATTTATGAGAAAATGATTGCAGATACATTAATGATATATGTATTGAAAATAAATTTTATTATTCCTTTATGCCCACTGCAGATTCAGTGAAATGCTTTATTTCATGAGAGTAATAAGGAGAGGCTTCGAAGTTGAAAGTGAAACAGAAATCTGGAAGAACATTTGCACTCTTCGCACATAAAAGAGTTTATAATCGCTTCGTGTCCATGAATATTCCTAAAAAAATCAGGAGTAAAAATCTACCTTCATAGGAAATATGACCCGGATCTTCCACTTTAAGGGCGAATATTCTAACTGCTTAACTACCGAGACAGACTAATTCTTCCGCTTTAGAATTGGGTATTTCTTTCTGTACAGATCGACTAAAGCACTGAACTGCGTTGATAGACATACATTCCGGACGAAATAGAACCTTAAATGTAAGTTCTCAGACAAAAATATCTCGCGCCGTTCGTATTGAATTTTAAAGTGTATCCTTCTGCAGGTTTTGGCATGGTAGAAGAACCCACTCAGCGCATCCGATACGTTTGAACGTGTGCCACCGACCTTCCCAGCGCCTGATTGAGCATCGTTGTTGCGTAAATTCTCTAAAAAGAATAATCCTGAAAGAACTAACGTGATCAATACAAAAAATTTCAACCGCACAGCGTGCTTTTAAACGAACGTACCCTCGATCCTATGATCAAAAAATCTGATGTGGCCAACACATGACTTTCTCCATATTTGGGGTATAGATATTTAAATTATTATGAATACCACTATGAGGCAACATTATCATTTCGTATAGTAAAGGAATACAGTCGTCTTTATTGCCGTAAATTAGGTATATTTGAATATGTTTACAGAATTCACCGCTACATGGTGGTGGCACTGTATACTGGAAATTTACGAATAAGGAAAATATTTCCTAAATGAAGGGTTCTACGAAAATTTGTTTCAAACAAAACTTGGAAGAAATATTATTCTCTACAACTTTGGTCCTCACGAAGACGACCAATTACGACGTTTTTAAGGATATATTTGACGGAAACTGATAAAACCGATCATTTATAAATAATTTCCAATCAATAACTGGTATGGAAAATTGTTTCAAATGAAAGCTGTAGGAAATTACATTCTCTATAACCATTGTATAGAATTGTATATACAATAATGATGTTTTAACGGAGAAATATCGCAAAAGCCAAATCGGGTTTCGAATAAACCTCGACTTCCCGTTAACCGTTAATGTCCAAAAACTAATAAGTTCTTTGTGCTCATGCTAAAGTGTTATATATGAAATTTGAGTTAGAGCGCCCACAATCACATACATCCATGCACACTTACAAACATCATCCCGAAAATAGTCTAAACATGTTCTAGAGACCTCAAAACGTGTATTTCCGTAGAAATCTCGAAGTCGATTATTTTCGTGATCACAATATTTTCCCCATACTATGTATGGAGAAAGTAAAAACAATCACTTCCATAATTATTCCAATTTCCACCTAGTGTTTAGCTTAACTTTACCGCATAATAAAACGCCAACACTTTTAGCCGCGGATCGATACAACAACGCACATTTAACGAGTGGCTCAGGTGTATGTCTTAACATGTATGATATTAGTAACCCTTTTATGATTACTGAATTAGCGCTTGGAGCACCTCAGGAGCTGAAACGTCACCACTCACCACATCTAGTCTCATCAATAATACCAGGTATCCATCCCTCAACTGGCCGTCAGGCAAGGAACGCCTCCTGCTTCACATTCCCGCATTTTCGAAATAAATGCTCAGCACAGCGCTTCCTCGAGACCTCTCCCCCTGCCCCCTCTCTCTCTTCCTCTCTCTCTCTCTCCATTTTCCAAAATATCTCTCCCTCTCTCGCTAGTTCTATTTTCTCTAACTAGATCTCTCTCATCTCGCTCTATTATCATCACAAAACTTTATTCCCTTCTACGACATTCATCATTTCCTACACGCATTATATTCTTGGACTTTCAAATCATCCTTATTCTTTTAAAACACTCTTGCCTGTTTCATTACTTCGCTAAGTATTATTTAATACGCTTTATTTCTAGTTAACAGCTTATTTTGGAGATTACGGAGAAGTTTAAATTTGGAAAGTATACCTTGTTAACTGCAAATTACAATATTTAGAGATTCACGAAGAGAGATTGTAAATGATGCCAAAAAGAAAACACGTACTGAAGGGGAAGAATGAGAGAAATACATAAAATCCTTTAAAAAGAAAAAACTGAGCATTTTTATTTACGTATGAATTATTTTGACTTATTATCGTAAAGGTAATTTTTAAAAATTAAATACATAAAATATCCGTAACCGTCAGTTCACTTAACTATCCATTATTTTTCTCCTCTCTTGTCCCATGTCATCCTCTACTCGGTGAATTGAAGAAGGTTCCCCCCTCTTCTGCACGCCCTCTCAACTCGAGACAGAGTGAAACTCTCTAGTTTCCCTACCAACGCGCATTTAGTTGAAGGTTTTGAAGACTGACTGACGCTATCTCCTGTAACCTCGAGGCGAATTGAATGGGAATAGCGGAGAGAGAATGCGCGCACCCTGAGAACGATCTTGACCAAGTTTCCA